>OZ038508.1:41072479-41182479 GCA_964036315.1 Acanthosepion esculentum | reverse complement strand
TCTTCCCGAAAATCAAATTAAATGTTTTTTTCCAGAAAAAAAGTTTCTGGTCGTGGTTTTAAACAGCACATGGTATGTAGTATGTACTGGCTGCTTTTATTGCCCTTTTGAAAAATATAGTATACCAAACTTGTGCCTACCTATTTTATTCTCTTGAAACCTTGATCTCTGTCTAAATTATCGATTCTAGTAGAAATCAGACCTGTGACTACATTTTTTATGCTAATGGAAACTGAACATTTGTGTACTTCTTTTTACTCTAGTTCATACCGCAACTGTGATTTTTGACACGGGTAAAAACTGGAGCTGTGTGAACTTTTCTATTTATTTTCTTGTGCTTTTTGTCCGACAAAATATATATTTGACATTAAATAACTCAACAAGGGTTGAAACATTGTAAAATAAATAAACCAAACAAACAAAACATTTATATCTTGAGCGTTCATTTTTATTTTCAGCATAAACTGCCTATACTCATGTAATTCCCAGAAAAAGTAATCTAACTCAGTTAAAGGTAATAAAAAATTTAAATTTAAACTTCAGCGATTTTAAATCTGATGTTGTGCTCGGAATTTATTTTCATTTGTTCATGTCTTTCTTTCTTTCTTTCTTTCTTTCTTTCTTTCTTTTGGTATACGTTAAGCGTAGCTCAAATACATTTAATCCGCTACCAAGGCTAAAATGAACTCCAGATGAATATACTAATTGTCAGTAAACTAACGATCAAGAAGTTACCAACGCTGAAAACTCTCGCTCTACGCCGGCGATGCGCATCTTTTGAAATAACTGACGTCGAAACAAAAAGGACGCTTATATTTAGAATCAGGAGAGATTTGCAACTTCCGGGACACATAATGAATGTTTATTATAAACAGAGCATTTACTTAAAAAAATTGTATGTATAAAAAGAATGTATAAACATAAAATGTCTTTAAATAATTGTCGGACTTTTTCCATTTCTTCATATATATATATATATATATATATATATATATATATATATATATATATATATATATATATATATATATATATATATATATATATAGTGTTCTTACCTAATTACAATTGCATATATATATACACACAAATATCTTATGTATGCATACTGTATTGTATGTATAAACACGCACAGTCACTTATAGTCACACAGGCACACTAGAATAATCCACTGTTAATAACTCATTTTCGAATTACACCCCTTTCTTAAAAATCAAATTATCACCTGTGGGGCATGCAACCAACTTTAGGAACCATGGATCTACACTATTCTTCTTTCTCTAACACCCTTTCTACGTTCCTGCCTAAATATGTTCATTGGTATCATTTATAATAGATAAATAATAGAAAATATTCATGACCATTTTCATATTAAATGATAATCAACCGTAAAACTTCGTTGCTTACTTTTAGTAAGAACATAAGACTATATATATGCAATAGTATTATCATTTAATTTTAGAATTTTACAGTATATATATATATGTATATATATGTATATGTATATATATGTGTATATATATGTATATGTATATATATGTATATATATATATGTATATATATATATATGTGTATATATATATATATATATATATATATATATATATATATATTTATATATATGTCCAGTATGTCTATTTTAATTAATTTCTTTAATAATTTTTATCGTTCAAAATGTATATATATATATATATATATATATATATATATATATATATATATATATATATATATATTTAAATTGTGTGTATTTAGGCACCATTTTTTCATTCATACATGTTTCATTAAATAATATAGATAAGTGTTGTCTATATATTTTATGTAAGTTCTTTTCATATCGTCTGATAAGCTTAATGACATTATCATTAAACAATGAAAGAAAATCACAATATTGATACATTGTTTTAATCCAAGCCGAAAGCTTAGATTGGATATATACAGACGTTCGAAGTAAGAACTTCCAAAGGTTCGTGAAACAACCACTACTTATTCAACTAAGTTGTAGACATGTTTTTATAAGAGAGTTTGAAATGAAAATAATACACCTTGATTCAATGATAAGCTTTAAGCGTTTAAAAACACTGTCTTCGCTCGAATCTTATCTACTGCACTTTAATTTGAATTACAGAATAACGTAGTTCCGGATATTGCATAGTTTTTCTTTCTTCATTTCCCATTAAAATAATAGAGTTTAAGCAGAAAAGCGGACAGAAGATATGGATGTCACTGCCTACCCTAGAAATTGAAATTGTGATCAGCAAATTGGGCTGGTGTTCGCCAGATCATTTAGGTGGTAAATATAATTGGTGCTCTTGAATACTCTTTCTGGGTCAGGCAGTGGAATCTATATACAAGGTGCCCCTTACTGCCAAGAAATTGACATCATTTGAAATGTGAATATCTAAGTAACTACATATCCAAGAAAAACGAAATTAAATAGTTTCATGTTGAACAATAATTGATGTATTTATCAAAATTCAAAGAAGATTTTCAAAAGGATGTAGATTTTACAACCAATTTCCCAAAGGTTCACAATTATTCAATATGCGTGCCATCTGTGACACGACACACGTCAAGTCGATAGTCCAGCTCCTGCCGAACACGCTGTAGCATGTCTTGCGTAACATTCTCCAGCGCCTCAGTGATTCTCTGGTTAAGTTCCACTAGACTTGTAGGAAGAGGGGAGATATAGATCTGTCCTTCCACATAGCCCCATAGAAAAAATCTTAAGGGGTCAAGTCAGTTGAATGTGGGGAGCATTTCAACAGCAAATTGTCATTATCACTGGAACTCCTGATCCATCTTTCTGTCAGATTCTCATTGAGGTAAGGGTTGAAGTACAGTCAACTTAGTTTGAACCATTTTGTTAAAATTTGAGTTAAGATTCTCGAGCGAGAATTAGCTATGTTATTAGACTACAAAATGATGTCAATCTTGCGGGGGACACCCTGGACTATAGTTCAGCGAACTGAAAAGAAACCACAACTCAGGGACGAATTAACAGAAGAATATAATAAAGTAATTAATTAATATGATTTATCTTCCTTAGAATTATCATTGGAGGAATGAGAGTGGTCTATTCTTATGGTTTGAATAAAAAATTCCGAAATCATCTACATGAAGAAGGTTGACGGATACGATGACCGAAACATTTGACTGTAATAACCAGAAGGAGGTTAATATGAATAAAGTAGTATCTCCTCAGATTTCTCACTGGATATAAGGTAATTTACAACATAAATCTGATTGGATGAGTGCAGGAGGCATTTCTGAAGACTTAATGATTTTATTTTTACTCCAACAGTTATATTATTTCAATGGTTATTATAGAGTGTGGACACTTCGTATTTAAAATAGACGCCCCAACTGTTTAATAAATAAAACATAAACAACCTACTAGTTTCATAAATAATGATTCAACTTTATTTCAAATAAATAATATATAAAAAAATAAATCAAAATGTCCCGTCAACTTTCGATTATGATAAATGAAAGGTTTGTTTTGGTTTATTTTGTTTTACGACATATCAACCTCAATCGGTTATTTTAGGATTTTAGGATAGGTTCGTATGAATAGAATATGTATTATTTGTAGGAAATCAGTTTTCATTCACGTATTTTTGTAAAGATAGTTTTTGTCGAGATTCAAATTTCGCTGGTATTTTTTTTCAAAAATGTATTGCCGGTAATTTTAATATAAAAATCTATTTTTATTATTTTATGGTGTTTTGACCCCACTTTAGGGGTTAATTATTTGCCCGTTGCTGGGAACCTAACAGGTACTACCACCCCAGGTCAAAGTGGACCTGAAAACAACAGCAATTAAGAGGTGGTTTTACGTTCCTCAAAACCTCCCATTCAAAGGCCTTACTGCTGGCTGTAGTTTATTGTCATACTTAGGACGCCAATGAAAGCAATCGATATATTATCGATTAATAATAAATTATCAGCCTTGGATTACATTCAATAAATCTATTGATTTTTTACATAGCTCAGTTTTAACAACAACTATTACCGATGTGCGACATTTTTGCGTAGTTCTACCGACAATAGACATGATCATTAATGTCGATTGTCATCGGCAGTTAGCAGCCATTACATCATTGAAAGTTAGTTTATACCATATGTTCTCGGAGATGAAACGGAGACGACGAAAACAGTTCAGACTCAAGTATGTTTTCCAGTCTGACAGTAATTGTCGTTGTTTCAAATGAATTACTATCAAACTGATCGTCATGCCAACTGATTTTGCCTAAGAGACAAATCAACGCCTACTTTAACAGACAAGCAGTGAAGCTTGCGTTAGAATGAAAATCTAAAAATATGACATTACATCCAGGGTTTCAAGTAGCTTTTTTCTTTGTGAATGATTTGTTAGTTGATTTTGATCACATTTAGGTTGTGGGGAGAGCCACGTGTACTGCAGCCTTCAGTCTATTTTAAGATAGTCTGGCGGAACCCATTTCTCTTAAAGCTGGTTTGGAATTCAGAGATTTCTTTCACGTAACTGGTTACGCTACTATTATTTACGACGGTTTGAATTCAGAGTTTCTGCCTGTAGACTGGTTGCCACACAAGGTGAAAAGTCCATGTTTACTCTGCTATTTATCTACTGGAAGAAGATGGATTTACACTTTTTCAGATAGCTTAAAGCGATGGACACACTCAGATTGGCGATTCCACACACTCAACTTTAGTCTTCTTCAATGTGCCGTACCCCTTGGGAACGTTCATGGCTCTCCATAATTTCCTCTCCTTTGTAGCTCTTAATAACGTTTGTCTGTTATCACGCCTAAATTTTATTCTGCCACCCATTTACTTAAGCTGATTTGTAGGTTATGCGTTGTTTTCCTTATCATTGTTATTTCTCTGTTCTGTGAGTATAAAATTCTCCAACCGTCTTTCCTCATTATTTAATTTTGGAAATTTCAACTGTCTCTACTTGATGTTAAGAATAAGTGTTCTTTTTGTTTCCATTTTCTCTAAAACTTTTTTTGTCTATTGTATTCTCAGCATCTTTCTGTAGAACCATATTTCAGTTTTATGTCTCTTTTTCATCTGTGTTGAGATTGTCCAGCAGTCACTGTCATATAGAAGGACTAATAATACATAAAAATGCAGTACTTTTTCTATATCAATATCTAAGTATATTTCTTTAACGGGTTATCATCTCAAAGTCAAAATCAACTGACCAGGTCAAATGATCTCAAACTTCGATAAGTATTAAACATATATGCAATTTTAAATTTATATTTATTCGGGTTCTGTCATAATATCATATGTGTTGAGGTATGTGTCTCTAGGTTGTTCTACCTACTTCTGGGTACTAATTGTGATAGTCATAAGGGTTCGAACATGTGTTTGGCGACAACTTTTGATGTTCGTTATTCGGATGCGTTACTACATTAGTTCCCCAACTTTCTTTGTACCAATATATTAAAGTTAGTCTGTCTGCGTCTTAATGAAAATAAAATTAAATGTCTATTCTCCAGGAAAAAAATTTATGCTCGTGGTGTTAAACAGCACAAGGCATATAGTATGTACTAGCTGCTTTTATTGCCCTTGGTTGGTGAAGCGGAAAGTGACTTCCTTTTTTTTGTTTTGCTTATAACTTCTATGCAATTTATTATCACGTGTTTGCTAAAAGACAAAAGGTTTCCTGTAAGTGCGTAAGAGAAGAAAATAAGAAACGCATAACATAAGGACAATAGAATTGACGATTTATAGACCTAGACTTGAAGAGGTTCATATTGTAGCATTCGGAGAAGCTTTCTCTGAGGAGTCGTGAGAAGATGCAGTTTAAGCGAAGCTTCTCCCTTACAAATGGAATACAAAGGTCATCGGGATGAGTTAACCTATATACGTGGCAGGATTGATTTATTTGTCAGGATATTTTCTTGCTTTTATCCTTAAAAAGAAGTTATTCAACTTTGCTTCATAAACATACTGTTCCAATATGCAAATATGGCTGAAAAAATTAAAAAAAATATTTTTTGGCAATGTATTATAGGCCCTAATCAACTATGGATTAGTCAAGTATCTAACATCCGAGTGGCTTCTATTAGATACGCAATATGGAATTCGCTTCTCTAGGTCAACGGCTGATGTCTTAACGATTTTTGTTGAAATAGTCTACCATGATTTAGACTAGAATGGTAAAAATTTGACTATTGCTTTGTGTTATGGTCCAAGTTCCTTGTACCACGGTGATGGTCCAAGGTAGAACCAATGAAGAATAACTCGAACATTGGTATGGAATAACACAGATATATTACAAACAGAAATATGTACAAAGAAGTAGAAGTGTTAGTAATGACAGTCAGGTTTGGTTAGAGTGAACTATGTTGCCTCGACAAGTATCACCATTCCAATGTCTTACAGTAATCGTCTGACTCGACTCTATCTCTGACGATGTTTAACAACACGCCCACGTGTGTCGAATGTGGCACAAGGCCGGTTTAATGTGGGCTTACCGAGCCCGTAGGCTCGGGCAAAAATTGCCCGTAGAACCCGTATAAACGGGGTCGGGGTGGTCAAACACCTCGAACGAGGCACTGCCCTTCGGCGGAGCCTCGTCCGAGTTCCTCTCTGCCCAAAGGCAGAGAGTTCCCCTCTGCCTCAGAGGCAGAGAGTTCGACCGTCTAGCCGAGTCGTCCAAAAAGGACTCTCTGACTGACTCTGACTCTTCAGGCGCAGTATTTATGATGTCCAGAATAGTCCATTATTCTTATGGGTAAGTTTCCATAACACTTTCGACATCTCGAAGGCATTTGACAGGTTTTGAAATAGGTGTTTTCTTCAGAATTAGAAAAGTTATGTTATTTCTGGACGAATGACTTGTTTTTTATCAAATTGCGAAAAGAAAGTTCTCCTGAACGCCCACTCTTCTAAACTTTTCTGCATTAATGCAGGTGTCCCCCAGGGCTCTATTCTTTTTACCTACGCTGTTCCTAATTTTCATCAACGACCTTCCTGATAGCATCAATTCTCAACTCGTTATCTATGCTGTTGATAGAAATATTTACTCCCGTCTTAATAGTCTGATCAGTTCGATTATGTCAAATTGGCAGATGATCTCAAAAATTAACTACAAGCTGCTGTTAACTTGGGCAGGGAATAGCTTGTTACTTTTAACGCCATCATCTCTATCAATCCTCAGAGAAGACTCCTTTCTGCCTACCATAGCATGGCTAATGCTAACCTCTTAGAGAGTGATACGTTGCCCATTCTCAGGCTGATATTTTCTATTGACATTAAGTGGAAAGTCAAATAGATTGCTCAGTCTGCTTCTTGGAAAGTTGGTTCACTGTGTCGTGCTAGACAATTTTTCTCTCTAGAATCTATTTTACATGTCTGCCATCCGTCTATGATTTGAATATTGCTGTCATATATGTTGTGGTTCTCCTGCTATATATTTAGAGATTCTTGATAAAATCCCCCAAAAAATCTGCATCTGTTCCTAAACTTAATTCTGTCACTTTTCCGCCGCCATAATGTAGTTTTACTGTGACATTTTTTATAAATATTTTCATGGTAATTGTTCTGTTGAACTTTCCTCAATGGTACTTAGACTTTATGAATTTAAAAGCAGTACTAATTTGGCGGCAAGGTTTCAAGGTTTGACAGTTGAAATAGCAAGATGTAACCGTAATTTCTATGCTGGAAGTGTCTTCTATCGCACTTCTCGCTTGTGGATCTCTCTTCCAGCTACTTGCTTTCCGATCAAGTTTGATCTACAAAAAATCTAAATGCAATGTCAATCATTATGTTCTGTCTTCTTAATTCTTTTATTTTTTTCTCCCCTTAATATTTTTTATATTCTCTAACACTCGGTAAACTTAGTGGCTTTATTGTCTTGCTTGGGGTGAAATGATTAAAAAAATGACTTTTTAAAAAAAGTAATGATTTAAAACGGCTTTAATAATTGGTATACATCATAATTTTTAAGCAGAGATAAACAATTCAGTTTCCATTTGAGAACCTTAAAACCCTTTTGCTTCTAGTAAAGTAAAGTTCATATGAGAACTCTCCCCATTTGATGCTATTTGAGGCTTCGATTTGCTTCTTGGGCAGCCCTTAAAAACGTCAACATTGATTTTTAGAAACTCAGGTTAATTAGAGAAGTCAAGATGGAAGTTCTAGAGAGCGCAGTGCATCGCTTGCTGGGATTTAGATCGTCTCAAAATTGAATTGTTGTTTCGAACGCTCCTCAGTGAAGTAGAAAGAGGTCTACACTCGACGGATAATTGGCACAACAGGATTTTCGTTGTCCTCTTTGTCCGTTACAATCTTCTTTGAAGGAGTTCAACTAGAAGGGTAGTGATTCTTCGATCATGTTTCGGTGGAAAAGAGTTCAATTTGCAAATAGATTTCCATTGCGTTCCTGATAATCACTTCAAGATTTTTCGAGCAGCAAAAGCAGCACAAATTTTGATTTGGCCAAAGAGATGTAAATAAATCTGTCGGACAACTTTTTCGATGTTTTTCTTTTACCCTCATTTTTTTTTCTTTTCTTTCCTTTCTTCGATGTCTTTTCAAAGTTTTTTTTAATGTTCTTCATATTTGTTTTATCACCCTTTTCTTTCCTTATTCTTTCTCTTCTTTTTGCAAGTCTTCCTTTTTCATAACCTTTTCACCCCACCAAGCAAAGCAATAAACGTTTTCCTTTTCAGTACTGTAATTTCTTCCATTCATTGTTTCTTTCTTCATTCCTTCCACTCATTCATATTCACCTTTTTTCATATTTAATTTCAATTGTGTTCTCTCATTTCCTCTCTTTCCCTTCCTTTTTATTTCATAGCTTGTTTCTCTCTCTCTATCTCTCTCTCTCTCTCTTTCTCTCTTCCTGCATCTTTGTTTCCTTTTGCATCCTTTACTTTCGTTTCGTTTTCATTCTATATGTCATTCCTGCTTTTTATATTTTTCTTTCTTTTTTTATTCATTTTCCCACTCTTTCGTTATATATTTTCTCGCTTCCTTCCTACTTTTTCTTTCATCCTTTCTTTCATTCTTTCTTTCTACTGCCATATTCATTTAATCTTTCATTCTATCCACTACTTTTTAGAGCTTCCTTCCTTTATTTTCTGTTTTGTTCACCTTTTGCCATTTTATCTTTTTTTTTTTTCATTTCTCTCTTCAAACCCTACTTTCTTTGTATTTTCTAATTGACTTCAGTATAAACGCTTCCAATATTTACTAATTGTCTCAAGTATAAACACTCCAAATATTTAGTAATAGATCCAAATATAACAAAAAGTGATAGCGAAATTAAATAAGCCTGAAAAATGTTGATATATCGTAAAATTCCAGAAACCCAATGGCTTCATATTATAAAAAATATTATAGGAAACCCCATGTAATACACACTTTTCTCATGAGATACGTAGACTAGTGGTTGTCAGTATGTATGCTTTTGTAAACAGATTTTAGCTATACAGATTCAAACACTGTAGTGAAACTTTATTTTTAATCCGACCAGTATTTGATCCAAAAGTGTTATTCACATTTACTATGTTGTTGTTTTTGTTTCTGTAGGACGTGCAGTTGGTGTAATAGTTAGAGGTTCGAGTAGAATTCGAATTCTGGTAAAGATCGTTACATTCACATTCTTACAAATATCTTTGGAAAGGTATGAATCCATCTCTATACTCCTTGCCCATGGGTCAAGTAGCAGTACAGACAAGAATCTCTAGCTGGAAAGCAGTATAGGAGAAAAACAACTAAATTATAAACCGTATGTGGCCCTAGTGGTGCACAAGCTTGAACTAATTTCCACTTCAGTTCAGCGGGTGTTTAAGAAAGCACAAATAGACCTGAGCAAAGGAGCATACTCAGATACAAGCAGCCAAGAAGACGAGAAATGATTGGCACAGTGGCTTCAATTTAAATCGGCTATGATGATGATGATGATGATGATGATGATGATGATGATGATGATGATGATGATGATGATGATGGTTTTCATAATGCAAAATCCAAGAGATAAACTTTAAAGTAACACAAATGAATCAAATATTATAATGTTTTTCTACGGTATAATCTTAACACATAATATCTGATATCCGACTAAGTGACTTATTAAAAGCCAGATGAATTGGACCACTGTTTAGGCGTGATTGCACCTGCGCACGGATTGGCACAAGGAAAATTGTTGGAAAGAGCAAGGATGTTCGCGATATGACTATATGCTTGTTAAGCTGAACTGTCAGGCAATTAACACGGGCCTCAGCGCTGACCCCCACATCGGGCTTTTCGATTAGATGTTCGACATTCTGCCTGCATGTGAATTATAATTGTATTGTTATTGTTTGGCAGACGAGTGAGACCGAGCAAATCCTCAGACGCAAAATGATCGTATGACTTTGAGAGTTTTCTCCGAACTTGGATCTCATTCTCGTGGGGGGTGGGGGTGGAAATGAGTGACTGTTTGTCTACTCCTTCCCCGGTGCGGCGCTTATATCCTTGTCATCCGGTTGTCCAAGCGTGCACATCCGAAGAAGTTTACTTGTGAAAGTTCTTTGTTCGATAGACGTTCCTCAGCTCTCGCCATATATACCGTTTATGCATTGGTCCATCTTAATAGGTTGTGGCTCCCTTTCAATCTGGTAACCTAACAGGAACAGCCGATGGTACATTGTAAATTGCGTACAGTGAGGATTCGGAGAGCCGAGTTCAAATTTCAGTCGGATCCATTACATTCACTTACGTACTATTACCCTTGGGAAAGGTATGAATCCTCTATCTTCTCCTCCACAGCTTTGGGTAAATAGCAGGACAGACTGGGTTCTATATTCTTCAATGGTAAAGGGTCTAGGAGAAAGTAACTCCCATCTACTCCCATGGACTAAATAAAGGGTTCGGTTCAAAATTCCAACGCATATCACCTGAAGAAGCCCGGAGTGTACAACGTCCGAAACGACATAACAATAACGATGAGAATAACAATCCGAATGATGTTAATAGTATAAAAAAAATTCATTAGCAACAGAGTTTTTAAAAATGCAGATCAATTTTGCTGAATACAGAAAAGCAGCGAAATTCTCACCTTTACATAAACATCACAATGGGGAACGTGTAAATTGGGCAAAGAAATATATGAAAACTGATTCCTCGATAGTAATCTTAACTGATGAATGTAAAGCAACATTTATTGGTACTGAGGACAAGTTTATGATTCATAGAAAAAATGAACTAGAACGATTTAGACGTCAACAGAACAGTACTAGAGTAACGTTTGGGACAATTACAAGACGCTTCAAAATTGAAAATAATGTCAAGACAAATTCATAGAATTATTTCGCGTCTTGGGACAAGACGTTATTAATGCTACGGGTCACAATCCAAACCTAAAGCCTCACGACACCAATCTGATAAACTAATAGGTTTATCAGGGCAACATATGTACCACAACTGTAGCAGCTGTTTTGATATGATCAATGATCTTCATTAGGCATTTATGCAGATGACACCACAATTTATTCCTTTCTCAATAGCAAATCCGTCAGAACTGACAAAGTAAATTTAGCTGCTACTCTTGAAAAGCACCTCCAATTGGTGACTAACTGTGACAGGAAATGGCTTTTAAATTTTAATGACACAAAAACAAAACTACTCAAATTTAACCACTATAGAGTAACCGTTCTGACTGTCATCATGTCTCGCACATCTCGCCTGTGGAACTCCCTTCCTTATTCCTGTTTCCCTGACAAATACAATCTCCAACTATTTAAGTGTAACGTCAATCGACATCTTCAGCTGCCTTGATCCATCCTCTTCCCTTCTCCACATCCTTTCACCTTTCATTCCTATCTGCTCTCGCTCCAAATCTTCTGTAACCCCCTTGCCTTGATCGATCCACTATCTTTCTCCACATCCTCTCCTTTACCACTCCTATCTGCTCTTCCTCCAAACCTTCTGTAACCCCTTGCGTGCTAGTGGCTTCCAGCCTTGCTTGGGGTGAAAACCTTAAAAAAATAAAAAAATAAAAAATAAGCATGGCTGACTCTAGACTTCTAAAGAGCAACACATTGCGTCTTCTTGGCCTCACATTTTCAACTGACTTGAAGTGGAACGACTGCATCGAATAAATAGCCGCATCTACTGCAAGGAAATTTGGGTCATGTGCCGTGTCAGAAGGTTTTTCTCGTCAGAGACCATCTTGTACATTTACACCGTGTATTGAATACTACTGCCATATTTGTACTAATGCTTCTGCTATTCGTCTCGAGGTTCTTGACAAATTCCAAAGAAGGATCTGCAATGTAATCGATGCTAACCAGTCATCTTGACTTCAATCACTTGCTCACCGACTTAGCGTGGTTTCGCTCCGTCTTTTCTACAAATATTTTCATGGCAACTGCTCAGACGAACTTTTTTCGCTGGTGACGGACTATAAATTTAAGCGTGCTACTAGATTGGTATCTAAGTCCCACGTGTTTACTGTTGAAAGAGTTAAATACAACCACTATTTCTACTCCAACAGTTTCGTTCCCCCCTTGTGGAAATCCTTTCCATTTCGTTGCTTTCCCGATAACTTCGATCTTCAAAAATTTAAATGCAACGTCCATCGCCATCTTCTATCTTCTTGAACCCCGTTCATCTTTTGTCCTTTCCTCAATCCTCCCTATACTCACTCTTATCTCACTTCCTGTAACCCTCTGAGGACTAGTTTCATCCTCGCCTTGCTTGGGGTGAAATGATTAAAAACAAACAGTAATTTGTATTGGACAAGCCAGCCTGACGGACCCCAAGCCTCTCCAGGCTGATTTAAATTCAGAGCTTTCTTTCTCTTAGACTGGTCTCCAACTAATACTATACAGCTCCGACTGTTCGGCTATTTATCCATAACAGGAGGAAGAAGAGAGGGATGCCCAAAATGAATGTAATGAACTTGACTGGAATTCGAACTCGGTTCTCCGCTTTCTTATTCCACGTCGATATCCATTATACAACCGCGCACGCCAAAGTGCATATTCAACCAGATCAATACTACTTCTTCAAAGATGATCATTACTCACTCGACGAAAGCAAAAGTTTCAATGACGTCGAAATAATGGATTCTGCTAATATCCATCTAGTAGAAATATTACTAATCATAATTAAAAGTGATGTCTATGAGTAATAAGAATAATATTCAGACAATGATCTCTACAAATCAATAAAAACTTATGCAAGCAACGTTCCAGTGGAAATAGGATAATAAGTAAAATTAATGGTTGAGATTTTAATGAAGGTTGTAGAATGTCAAGTATCACAAATCGACAAGTAAAATAATAAAATGATAATTCATTCCAGTCTATAGTATAGTATGTTGGCATAATTGGTTTAAATGCTGTATATGTTTCGGATTTATTTTTAAGTGGAAATCTATATCGAAACTACAGTTTTCGTTTTTTTTTTATATATATAATACAACCTTCCCAAATAAGCAATTATCTATATTTTTAACAAAGTTATAGATGTTTATCAGTTGGAACGTACACGATTGTTTGCTTAAATATATATAAGTATTTTTTACGAAAATTGGATAAAATATTTTGACTTAGGACAATTTTATTGGTATTGTCTATAAATTGAATGCAGACAAAAAGAAAACAAGGAAGAAAACTAAAAAGAAAACGACAGCTATGGAGGAAGGGAAAAAAACGAAGAAGTTAGTGAACATGTTCATGATTTAGATAATGATATTTTATACATAATAGAGTGTAACTCAACAAATGGCGTTTTATTAGTGTCGAGAGAAACTTTTGTCATTGTGAGCAATGTCAAGATTTCCTATTTCTGTCATTCGTATTAATCTTTCCCATGAGAAGCCTGAAAATTGAAATCGGCTGTCAGTACAGATGATTAAAGAAAGCTAACTCAATACACACTCGAACTTTTACCTGAGAGGTAACATCGACTGCATCCGAAAGTAAGACTCTGGCTTATATATATATATATATATATATATATATATATATATATATATATATATATATATATATATATATATATATATATATATATATATATAGTGTTGTCGAAGTTTTACTTGTTATTTATTATTGATTACATAATAATTTGTTTTTGATTATTATTATGGCATACACTTGTATTTGTGTGTGCCGTAGTTTAGTAATTTGTTTATTATTTACTTAATTTGTTTATTTATATTATTTATTTTGATTTTGTTTTCTTATGCTATTTCTTTCGGACGTTGATTATCATATTTGTTTAGTTTACTGTATTGGCATTGTCTAAATTATACTATATTATCTGCTTTGTATATCGTACATATATTTGCATCTATCATGGCGGTATTTTACAAGGCATTCACTTTCGATTTTAAAGTATCGTAGTAAAAATTTGCTTTCGTCTCTATATTTTGAAATGTGTTCTAATCATTTATGTATTAGTTTATGTTGGTCTGGGAAGGTAATTATACCTAATTTCTCCTCCAGATAGAGTTTACAGTCTTGAGGTTTATTGCTTTAGAGTGATACTGTTTTGCTTATTTTTAATGATATTTTTGGTTTAATTTGTTTTTAATTTCCTATAAATGCTTAGAATTCTTTGTGCTGTTCGTGTATGTACTGTTTGCAAAGGATATTTTGCTGCATAGTTTATCAATCTTCATTGTGCTTCAATTGTATATTTTTTTCGTTATCTAATTATTTTCCAGTACCTTGGTATATTACATTGTGTTGCAAGCAATTGCCATTTAAGGGTCATTCATTTGTTACTCTGTAGTTATAGGTAGTTTTGATTTGTGCGGGTATTTTGATGGTTGTCTTTCTGTTGTGTTTTATTATTAATGCCACGTTCTCCGCACAACTGTAATTCTAATGTGTTTCTATCGAATAACTTCTGAAGTGTGCTAGATGGGGAACGTATTTGAAGATGGTTTCGTTGGAAGAATTGTCAGATAACCTGCATGTAATTTATGGCGGGATTTGCTTCATTATTGTTAGCGAGGGTTTTGAAGATATGTGCGTGTCAACTAGTTTGTCGGGGTATTTTCTTTATTTGATATGTCACTTTTTTTTAAGCTGAATTTGATTCCTAGGAAATCTACTTATCTTAGGCTTGTTTTATGCCTTTGTCGAATCTCATATTTATTATGTATGATTATCTTTCTCGTTTTTGTCTGTCGTCTGTTAAAGTTTCTTAGGATTATGAGACTCTCGTCCCTGTATAAACCTATGTCATTTTGATGGCTTATTTTACTTAATTCATGTAGTAAATGCATACATATAAGCTCACAGATCTCTGGGCCTTCAAGAAAACTTTTATATCTAGTTGTATAAATTCGCAAGTTTTTTCACTGCTTTAATCCTAATTCTGAGTTAATTCTTTCTAGTATTGTTTTACTTATTTTACCTAATTCAAGGTTTCTTCAGGCAGTGAAAAGCCCGAGGAAACCCTCATTGGTGGAAACCACGATAGCGGTACTGGTTAGTGTTTGTAATATTATATATATATATATATATATATATATATATATATATATATATATATAATTAAGTGATTCATCGAGAAATTGAATCCCTGACAGTTAGGTTGTCAAGCGAACACCTCGGTGACGAAGAGGTCGCAAATCAGACTCAATATAGCGCGGCTCGCTCACAAATTTCGTAAGGAAACTGAGATTCTCTCTAACCATAAGACTGTGCCCCCCCGGAGCCACGCCAACTGGAGTATTAGAAGCCGGTTCAAGCAATGATATATAAATGATATATTAGTAGGATTTGATAAATGTAATCAAGTGATTCATCGAGTCTGAAACCTCAACAGAATGCAGAAAGCACTGGACGGCCGTTTCCTATATTTGGGACTCATCAGCAGTGCGCATCCACTACCGAGAATTGAAACCCTGACAGTTAGGTTGTCAAGCGAACACCCTACCAACTGTTCGCTTGACAACCTAACTGTCAGGGTTCCAATTCTCGGTGGATGCGCACAGCTGATCAGTCCCAAATATAGGACGAAACGGCCGTCCAGTGCTTTCTGCATTCTGTTGAGGTTTCATACTCGATGAATCACTTAATTATATTAGTCAAATCCTCCTAATATATCATATATATATATATATATATATATATATATATATATATATATATATATATATATATATAACTGTATATTTGGCCAGCAATCCCTCTTTTATACACATTTCATTAAAGCCGACGGAGAAGGCACTAAGATTAATCTTTTCATTCAATTTTTATTGTGTTCGTATAAGTTTTTCTTTTCTGGACATTCGGTGTGTAAAAATTATCCAAACGTTCAATATAATCGAGGGCTTTCATTTATTATTTTAGCCATTATCAGTCGAGGATTCTTTTCTTATTTTTAACTGAATATGTAGATATTTATATATGTGTATTTTTGATTTTACAAACACAGCACGTTGTGTCTGTGTTCATAGTTGATATTATTAAATGTTTTAAATTTTAATTATTAATGCTTCCATTAATCTAAGCCTTTTTACAGATATATATATATATATGTATGTGTGTGTGTGTGTGTGTGTGTATAAATAATATTAGTGGTCAATACATATATATATATATATAACCAAGAGGATAGAATCGAGGTAGAGCTCAATGTTCAGGACAGAGCAATAATATAATATGAAAGGCTCAAACACTAATTTTCCATGGTTATAATTTATTACATTGGAATGGTAATCACGATACAATTAATGAAACCTACAAATTCCAAAAAAATGAATTGGATCGTGATTACGATTCTAATGTAATAAATTATAACCATGGAATATTAGTGTTTGAGCCTTTTATATTATGTTATATTATATTATATTATATTATATATATATATATATATATATATATATATATATATATATATATATATATATATATATATATAAGTATGGACGTGTTTGTGCGTATTTTTATGTTTCAGTGTACATATCTCTATACTATTTTCCTACTGACGTAATCAGTTTCAAAATGAAAAATGGGAAAGCGCTATAATCTTCCTCCTCTCGAGCAAGATAAACAAGAAAGGAAATGTTTTCTCGGATCAATGTAGACAGATCATCCAAAGTAATCACAAACTTTAGCTACTAGGAGAAACAAAGAGCGCATGCACTTCAAATATAAAAGACTTGAAGGATTAGCCCCCCCCACACACACACACACACCCCGCAAACAAAAATTAAACCTTTGAAATTGGTAGAAAAAAAATCGACTTTTCAAAAATGTGGCCGTTTCCAACTGACGACAATTGATGCAAATTTCAACATCGGATCTTGCACCAAACGTATCCTTTTGCCGAAAACAAACATAGAGATATCCGCAATTGCCTTTTTCTCCCTTTCATCTTAATGTTTGTTTTCTATCATCATTAATTCAGTTACCGTCCCTGTGTTCACCGCTCCCCTCCATCTCACAATTGGGGTTCATAGTGACATTCAAGGCAGAATAGTTCAAAGACTTGCCTCTTCCTTTTGCACCGGAGATGTTAAGGTTACCTTGTCCCGCCTCTCAGCAGTTAGTGCACCACACCTACAAGGCAGCAGGTGGTTTTGAATTCATAGTTTTCCATCTCCTAAACTTGCTACCACTCAAGGCTCTACGACCCAGTATATCCTGCTATTTTAACCATAAGTGGAGGGGAAGTGATGAATTCCTACCAAGTGAATGTAATTACCTCAACTAGAATTCAAACTCTGATTCGTCAATCCGAGCCGCTATCCATTACCCTACTGTGGCTCATATAAACAAACTAAAAATAAGACAGATATTTTATCGATTTCTACTTTCATTTAACTAATCAACATTCATTCCCAGTTGTTCCAAGGAATAGGACTAAAACTTTCGAAAATATAATCTGAAATTGAAGTGAAGATACATTTGAATATTACATCCCTAAGATGGTCACCACCACGAATAGAATGTATGGTATTTATTGTTTGGAATCCACGGCATTATAAGGGTTGACCTTCTGCAAAAGCGGTATCTGGTACCTGCAGGAAATAGCAAAATCTTATATAATATGTTGAATTCTTGTATATCAGGTTATGTACTCTCTCCTTTTTAATTATCAAAGATACATTTAAAATGTCCGTACGCTATGGACATATAGATATATATATATATATATATATATATATATATATATATATATATATATATATATATATATATTGTTATCCACAGACAGTTGTATCACAGCTCTTCAGAGTGATTCTATCCACGGCACAGAGGAAGGGAAATTTTAACGTTTTTTTTTCTATACGGAATAGGCCAGTGTACTTAAAGAGTAATGTATTAATAGCAGTAAGAGACGCTGTTTTTAAAAACCCTTTCTCTCGAGAGTTCAACCGGATTTCTCAGGAGTATATATATTGTCATCCACAGACAGGCTGTTTCACTGTCATCTATGCCACTGTGCATATATATTGCCATCCACAGACAGAATATTTCACTGTCATCTATGCCACTGAGCATATATATTGCCATCCACAGACAGAATATTTCACTGTCATCTATGCCACTGAGCATATATATTGCCATCCACAGACAGAATATTTCACTGTCATCTATGCCACTGAGCATATATATTGCCATCCACAGACAGAATATTTCACTGTCATCTATGCCACTGAGCATATATATTGCCAGCCACAGACACAATATTTCACTGTCATCTATGCCACTGAGCATATATATTGCCATCCACACACAGAATATTTCACTGTCATCTATGCCACTGAGCATATATATTGCCATCCACAGACAGAATATTTCACTGTCATCTATGCCACTGAGCATATATATTGCCATCCACAGACAGAATATTTCACTGTCATCTATGCCACTGAGCATATATATTTCCATCCACAGACAGAATATTTCACTGTCATCTATGCCACTGAGCATATATATTGCCATCCACAGACAGAATATTTCACTGTCATCTATGCCACTGTGCATATATATTGTCATCCACTGACAGCTGTTTCACAGCTCTTCAGTGTGGCTAGACTTCAAGCCGGGATCGAAACCCGACCGATTTGACATCAGCCAGAGATACTACCTGTCGCACAGCAGAGAGTAGGAGAAATTTAACTTCTTTTTTTTTCTACACTAAATACGCCAGCGGCCCGGAGAACTCACATCGTACTTGAAGAGTAATGCACACACACACACACACACACACACACACACACACACATATATATATATATATATATATATATATATATATATATATATATATATATATATATATGTATCTATTACAAATTAATCATAAACCTCTGTACCTATAATAGTATATATTTATGTGCAGTATTATTAATATTAAGTGGGGAGTGGTCACCTAATGGATGGGTAAAAGTTTGATATTTTACACTGGAAAGACGAACCCTAAAGTCTAACAGAACAGCCTCAGACCTGGTTCGCGCAAAGCGTGTAAGCGAATACCATTTTCGAATAGGCCTATCGAGTCATCACGATCATCTGAAACATGTCTCTTCAGAATGACGCATGCCTGCGTATTATGAATAAACCCTGAATTGTATAAGATCTCATACCTCAAAATAAACTATTGTGTAGCATTGTCAGTGTATAACTGGCTTACGCTGTGTAATTAGAAGCTTTTTGTTTTACAAAACAAATATGTAATTTTCAAAATAATATTCCTTGTCAATGCGCTTAATTCAGTGTTGAATATCATCCAGAAAAAAATTATACAGTGAAAATTTCGGATCTAAATTGAAATAGCATCTACTCAGATAGCTCCTTTCCCAGAACAGTTACATTATTGAAATCTAGTCATGTAGAGGAAAATATTATACTTTTTTTTCAACATCACTTTGAAGAAAATACAGAATTAATTTAAATAGTTTAATGGGGTTTCATTAATGTATATTGTATGAAGACAAAATTCTCAGCTATTAAATAAAAATATTTTTCCATCTTATCATTTATTGCCTTATTTAGTCTTAAATAAATAAATAACAAGATGAATTTCATCTAAATTTGCTAATTCCGTGATTTTTGCCCGCTCCAGTGTTCTTTTGTGCCTTTTTCCTTTTAGGACGTACGTGATGATAGCTGGTTACAGATAACTTTTCTTTTTTATACTGTTAATTTTCTATGACTTGGAAATGATAATGGAATGGTTTTCGGGGGTTTGTTCACCGTTTTGAATTCAAAATGGGTCATCTTACGGACAGGCTGAGTCACATCGATTAAAGAGAACCAAGAATGACAAGTGATGATTAGAAAGCTTCAGTCCAGATATGTCGGCAATGCTCCATTTTTGGTCTGATCTGAGTCTAGAAAACATATAGCATAGCGGTTTTCGCTTGCAAATAGTGGGTATATACAATGATCTACGTGGTAAAAAGGGCCCTGACCATTTAAACATTTCATAACGCATCCCAATCGAATCTACTAATAAAAACTGTGTTCATGTTTTCACTTCACAGCTTGATGTACTGGCGATTAGGGAGGCTCTTCTGTTGAAGTATTCATAACAGTTATAAGAATGATCTTGAACATAAAACGCAACATTCGTTAACACGCATTTCAAAAAGTACGGCAAGTATATGGGAAACAGAAACTATGATCAGGAATTAGAATAAAAATCTGTCTATTTTTCTGAGATGAGTTATTGTATCTCGTTACAATATTTATATCGTTCGGACTGTTGTCATCATGTATCTTCCAGAGAAAACAGGTCAATTGGTTTTAGGGGAGAGTGTACCTCGTTGGGTCTGTAGATTGGTGCTACAGAATTTCAGATAAAGACATTTACCAAATTACAGAACCCGCATAACTCGAAGACTTCACACAGTAGCAAAAACTAAAACGGATAGCACAAGAGAAAATAATGACATAGTCGAAATATTGATTTTTCACGCTATCTTAAACAAAATGTTTGAAAGAAAACCCAATATCACTAATAGAAAGAGGAATAACAGCTATTGTAGTGGAGAAACTTGTTTTTCTGAAAAAAACTGTTTCAAGAGAAATCTTATATATAAAGTACAGTACATGTGTGTTTGTGCGTGTGTGTGTGTCCAAGCAACTCCTCCACTCCCACTGGTCCTATTTCAATGATTAGTAGCTCGTTCAAAAGCCCTAAAGCTCAGATTCAGGGTTGCCAGATTATGCGAGGTTAAAAATATATATTAATATATTATACTAGCCATTATGTTTTCACGGTTCAAGATAAGTAACTCTTATTTTCCTTTTGTATGCAAAATCTAAAATTGCAATCCACGTTTTATTATGAAATAGCTTAAAAGTTCCCCTATCGGGTGGCATTTGAGTTAGCTCCTGTGGAGAACTCTTGGTTTGGCCATAATCACATTAGAGTTGGTGCGATAGGCATCAATAAACTACAGAACTCATTGATGCATTTAACTATTGAAATAATTTTTAAGCTTACCTTTTAAAGGTTCAACAATAATTCTTCTGCTGCCATTTAAAGACTGATTGATGTGCGTATATCTTTATTTTCAGTATAAACAATCATTTTTATTTCATGGGTGACACAACAGGGGACAATTTATAAGAGAAGATTAATATAGTATAAAAATAGGAAAATAGAAATTAGAATAAGTCATACATTCATCATTTGAAGAGTTAGAGAACCATAATAGCTAATTAATTTTGTTTGTTTGTTTGGGGTTTTATGGCATATCAACCACTATGGGTTATTTAATGCCAGATCCAGTATTTACTAGATATATCAAAAACGTATAGTTGGCAACATCATTGTTTCAAAAACGTATAGCTGGCAACATCATTGTTTCAAAAACGTATAGCTGGCAACATCATTGTTTCAAAAACGTATAGTTGGCAACATCATTTTTTCAAAAACGTATAGCTGGCAACTGTTTCAAAAATGTATAGCTGGCAACATCATTGTTTCAAAAAAATGTATCCCTGGCAACATCATTGTTTCAAAAGCGTATAGCTGGCAACATCATCGTTTCAAAAACGTATAGCTGGCAACATAATTGTTTCCCATCACATTTTAGGGGTAAGGTGTTAGTATATTTAGTGTAGGGTTTGGGAGGGAAAGTTAATTGTAAGTTGTAGTTGTTTTGGGATGGGTTAGATGTGATGGGGCATGACATGACCAGCCGATTGATCGGATCGACAGCCTTTTGATTGGACGTAGTTTATCGTCATACCCAGGACGCGGATGTAGTTTATCGTCATACCCAGGACGTGGACACACCTTGGGATTTCACTATTTGCCCATAGCTGGGACCCTAACAGGTGCTACCACCCCGGATCAGGGTGGACCTGGGAACATCAGCAATTAAGAGGTGGTTCCACGCTTCCTCAAAACCTCCTGATCAGAGGCCTTGCTGTTGGATGCAGTTTAATGTCGTAGCAAGGACGAATATCTAATTAAGTAAAACCTCTATTATGAAATCTATAAGAATAAATGCGAAATTGGAGCGCAATTATACAACAATTTCTGAGCTTAATAAAGCCCCAAATTTACATTATAATAATTTATACACTAAATGCTTAATATCTGTATTATTTACTTCTAGATGCTATCAGTCTTCGGGTTTAACTAATTTGCATGTTTATTTTTAAAAAGTATATTTCATTATTTAACTGTCCTTCATTATGCTCTTTATTTCGAGGATTGTCTTGATTTTCATATCAAAAATAAATTCTGTTTAGGAATACTGTCTTATATAGTGGAGAGAAGCGTTTGAAATTTGCATTTTATTTAGCCTTCAACAAGTTAGCATCAATTTGTAAAACTTTCCTTAACTATAACAAAGCAATTTATGAATGAAATGTTCATTTATAATTTTTGTTTCAAATATTTCAAGTTGTGAATATATCTTACTTTGCTGAGAGTTAGCCTGCTATATTTAATAAATTTCAACCAACATCTACGCTACTTGTAAGAAAAATTAGTAAATTTTGTTTCTTTTAAGACAGCTATATATATTTGTCTATGATATTTATATGTTTCCCGTTGCACAAGTTGAAGTGCACCGTTTGAAGACGTTTATTTGAACAAGAGAAGATAAGAAATTTGGGCGGGTTTTCACGACTGTTGCAAATAATATTGTGCACAAATATGCCTCAAAATACGCTTCGAAGCACTGTATGTAGAACCAACTCCATAGAAGATGCTTCCTCGATCACGTCAATCTTAAGCTGTTCAAATCTAGGTTCAACCGATATCTTCCCCACATTTCCCCTTAAACTGTGCTTTTTATTCTGTATAGCTCTACCACGAGTAGCTCTTGGGCCAGATACCTGGAGAACATCATTGTAAAAAAAATAGTAGTGATGTTTGTATGTGTCTCAGTACAGTTTGTATGATTTCTCTCCATTGTTTATATTACGTAATAACTGCTGTCAAAGAAATAGATCTGAACCAAGATAGATAGATAGATAGATAGATAGATAGATAGATAGATAGATAGATAGATAGATAGATACTTTTTTGTTTCCAGTCGTATTATGCTATTCTATTCAAGGACTATTTTTAGTCCAAACATCAGCGAAAAA
Organism: Acanthosepion esculentum; assembly: GCA_964036315.1. Classification (NCBI taxonomy): domain Eukaryota; kingdom Metazoa; phylum Mollusca; class Cephalopoda; order Sepiida; family Sepiidae; genus Acanthosepion; species Acanthosepion esculentum. The sequence continues at coordinate 41,158,963 of OZ038508.1, read as the reverse complement.
ATGTAGAAAAATGAAAGAAATTGCGGATTAATACAAAAAAATGGGGAAACGAAAAATCCGCACGAGCGGACAAATAAGCGTAAAATGAAGAAATTAGAAGAATTATGATTTTGCATAAGGCAGAAAACAAGGGAAAAAATGGAAATTATTGATATAGGAAATAAAAAAAATACTGTGAGTAAACGTTAAAAATGCAAAGGTATACGACGTTGAAACAAGCCGAGTTTAGTATGAATAGGATAAAAGAAGCGAGATCTTCAATTGGTTCGGAAGCTGTTATTGTCTGTGGCAATGTTACATCTATGACTTGTGCTTAAGATATTTTCTTTCTATTTCCTTTTGAAAGGCGAAGCATAATTTCTTCTAGCCGTCCCCGTCTACTGTCTTCTCCAACCTACAATAATACATGCTTGAAGGGGTTTATATATATATATATATATATATATATATATATATATATATTGTGTGTGTGTGTATTTAGGCAGCATTTTTTCATTCATACATGTTTCATTAAATAATAAAAAAAATATATAGACAACACTTATCTATATTATTTAATGAAACAAATATATATATATATATATATATATATATATATATATATATATATATATATATATATATATATATATATAGCTCTTTGTCAGAATTAAGCGCTCTGGCTGCTGGCTTAACGTTTATATACATCATGCATATAATACGTTAAAAGATTCCCTTTTTACTGCTGTATGCAGTTAGCTTAGGTAGAGACAGCTTAGGTAGAATCTCTCACTGATGCGAAATCGGTCGACGTTCGATCCCGGCTTGAAGCAATCGAATGTCTACAATACTGATGTGCTGTGATACAGCAAAACAGTGTTTCTGTATATATATATATATATATATATATATATATATATATATATATATATATATATATATATATATATATATATATATATATATATATAAACACCGAGTAGTGACACTCTGGTTCTGATTTGAATGCATTTTTCAGGTCAAGTATATTGTGTCTTCACTTGAATACTTATATATGCTGGCCACTGGTGCATTATGAATAGGAGGTTCTGTTGCATTATCCTGACACTTATTGAGTTGGTGATAAGAGTCTTCTTTCAAATAGATCTAGATGATATTGAGTAGGAATTATTGTAGATCCGAACGTGCTTATTTATAACTATTTTATAATGTTGTTTTGACTTATTATTTTTATTAACTACTTAATTATTTGTTTTCATTATTTCATTATTATTATTATCATTATTATTATTATTATTATTATTATTACATTTACTTGTGTTTATATGTGCATTCGTGGTTCGATAATTTGTTACGTAATTTGTTTTTGTTTAGTTAGGTTTTTTGTTTATTTGAATTTTTCGGGGTTTGTTATCTTATTTGTTTCGTTTAAATTTAAAGTATTGACATATGTTACGTTATGTGTGTTGTATATATATATATATATATATATATATATATGTGTGTGTGTGTGTGTGTGTGTGTGTGTGTGTGTGTGCTCCCGCGTATTTAAGATGAAAAGGTGCACAAATGCGCCTCAAAATAGGTGTAGTAACACAAAGCAAACTAGATAGATAAGAACAGACTAATGTCGATAGATAGATAGATAGATTGATAGATAAGAACAGACTAAAATAGATAGATTGATGAAATAAGAATAAACTAAGATTTCATCATTTTTCTTTCTTTCTTTTATTCTCATCTCTTTTTCTTTTCGTTTTTTTTTTCATTTTTCCTTATTTTTATCTCTTTTTCTTTCCGCTTCTTCCTTCTTGTTTATCTTTCATTCATTTTCTTCATCTGTATTCGTCGTTGTCCATTTTCTTCATCATCATTCTTTCTCTACCTCTATTTTTCTTTCTCCATATCTCGTCATTTTCTTTCTTACTCACCTTATTTCTTAACTTTTATTTGCTTATTTTACTTTCTTTTTTCTTCATTTTTCTTTTTCTTTCTTACTATACTTTTCTTTCTACTTTCCCTTTCATTCTCGATTTTCTTTCTTTTATTTTATTCTTCTTTTCGCCTTCTCGTTGTTTATTTAATAATCTTGTTTGCATACTTCTCTTTTCCTTCATCTTCATTCCTTCTTTCTGCCTCTATTAACCTTCCTGCCTTTCTTTTTGGTTATAACAGATTCATTCTCATTTTTTTCCTCGTACTTCTTTGCACTTCTTTTCCCCCGAGTGAAATTATATATCTCTACATGTTACTTGCTTTTTGTCTTTGTTCTTCCTTCAACCTTATTATCTATCTCTCTCTCTCTCTCTCTCTCTCTCTATATATATATATATATATATATATATATATATATATATATATCCTTTCCACATCTTCGTCTGTTTCTTTGCACCTTGTTTTCTCGTTTTTAAAAATATATCCTAATTTCTTCCCCTTCAAAACACTTGTATTCACGTTTCGTTTTTCATCTTAGTTTATTTTATTACGTTTTATTTGCTTTTATTTTGTTCTTCTGTGTCGGCCTTCAACAAAGACGATCGCCGAAGACAACAAAACAACACGACTGCCTTCCTGTTCGATGTAAATGCAGATTTCTTCAAAGGCTGTCCGTAACTTACAGACCAAAGCAGTAAACAGGCCAGCAACTGAAACACACTGGAACGCCATTATATGTAAGCCTGTCTTACGAATACAGAGATAGGTTATCCCGTAAACTGCGTGAATATCTCTGATTTTACAAGTAAATATTGTTTTGTTTATTTTTTTTATAAATAAAACAATACTCAATATTCTTAATTTCCCCAAGATTCAAATGTCAATTGCTCGGGCATTGTTCTTTTTTAATGTGATGTGTAGAGTATCCATTTGTACAGAGTCACGAACCTACGTGTGTGCGATGGAACCAGGCTGAGGTTGAGATCCATCGGAGAAATTGCATTCAACATTTTCAGCAATGAATTTCAACACGTAGAGATATTTTTATGTATTTTATATAGTGCTTAAGATGATTCCCAAAAGAGAATATATATATATATTTGTACACATATAGCTAAAAAGAATTAGACAAATATTATATGGATAGTGTGTGTGCTTTTTGTATGCGTGTGTGTCTGTATACCTTTTGTGTGTGTGTGTGTATGCGGAAGATGCGCCATGTGATCACGTGGTCAGGTGAATAAACATCTCCCCCGTAGAAGAAAAAAAAACGGAACCCGAGAAGACCTCTACCAAGAGAATTCTAGAACGAAAACATGAAGTGTTAAGCTATAACCCCACTTTTATAATTCTAAAACAGCGCCACCTAGTGGTCATCTTGGCGGATGATGTTGGGGTGTTGCCCATATAATTATTTACTCACTGCTTATTGTGGTGGAATGTGATACATTGTTGCTTTTAATGTGGGATGCCCACACACGTGCATATGGCCAAGGACAGAAATTACCTAGTCCCCGTCTGCTGTCATGCTGGCATCGTTATCCACTAATCCTCACTCTTTAGTGTAACGATGATGGTGCCGCCATAGGTTTTCAACATACCGAACAAGTCCTTTCCAGTGTGTAAAGAGGCAAAATATACCAGAGAATGCAAGACAATTCCCTCACGGAGGAAGAAGTTACAAAAATAGAAAGAAGAGAATAACAAGTATGCACTTCCTCGCCTGAATTATTTAACCTATACGGTATGACAATAATTATTCTCCTATGCGCCGTTTCCCTACTGATTGTGGATAATCATGGATCTTCACAACTTCCTTTTCTTGGTAGTTCCTAATAAGTTTCGTTCTTTCGCTATCCATCCTAAACACTGTTCTGCCAAATATTTGCACAATCTCATTAGGTAAATTATTCGCTGTTTTTTTTTTTTTGGTTCGTCTTTGCTTCAGTATCTCTTGTGAGTGGCAGATTCTCCAAACACTCCTTCCTCATTATGTGTCTAAGAAAGTCCAGGTATCTCTTTCTGATTCTGAGTATAAGTGTATTTTTGTTCGATTTTCTTATTATTTGCTTACGTGCTCCGTCTGTGGTATTCTCAGCATCCTTTTGTCGAACTACATTTCTGTTGTCTCAAGTGTGGAGTTTGTCTAACATTCTCTGCCATACAGGGACTCTAATATTACGTAGCAGTTCAGCTGTCTTTTATTTGTTTCTAACAAAATGTTCGTTTTCCTTCGTATTTTGCCTAGCTTTTGGAAGACATTTTTCGCTGTTACAATAAACGTTCGGGTCGCATTTTTCGTCCTCTGTTAAAATACTTCTGAAACATTTAAGTTTTCGTACCTGACTGGTGTTTCCAGTTCGTAGTTAGCATCTTGGGCTGTTCCTTTTAGTGATAACTATACATTCTGTCTGCTTACTATTGATGGTTAGTCCTCGCTTTCCTTTACTACCATCTGTAGTAATTCCTGTAGTTTCCTATATGTGTCTGCAGTCAACACTGAGTCATCCACATATCTTAAGATGGTGGCAACCGATAATTAATCGGAATAGCACTTCTAATTCTCTCAGGATCACCTCATTGTAGAGCGTGAATGATTCTAGTGAGAACACGCATCCTTGTCTTTCGCCTCTTTCATTTTTGTGTCTTTACTTAATTCATTGTACATCCGTATGCAGCCTATTCCTTCCCATATATGTTCTGGATTATCTTAATATATTTCCCGAATACATCAAGCTTACTTAGCAGTTCAAATAGTTCATTATGCCGTACCTTAGAAGACCTACTACGATACACTATTTGCAAAACTAATCTTTACAAGACAAGATGGACTGAATATGATTGCAATCTCAGAAAGAAAACAGAAATAATTGGATAAGTTAGTAAGGGCTATTAGTAGTAGAAAAACAGAAGACATGTGGTCAGCAAAAGAGACGACCAAATGTGCGACCTATGTAGTGGGGGCGTCAAAATCACGTGGGTCGTCTACACAATCAACAGATTAAGAAGAGTATGAGAAATCGAAATGCGCGCATAACTTGTGTAAATAGATGACAAAACGACGTTAAAGACAGGACGTTGTGGAGAGACCTAATCCCTTAGCTCTTGTAATGACATTGAAAATTAAAGAAAACTCGATTAACCAGAAGCATGGAAAGACAAACGTTAAATCATTAACATTTATTCTTATAGCGCACAAGAATCTATCCATATAGATTATATCTATATTAATGGAATATTTTATATGTATAAGATGACAAAATATCTTTACTTTGTAAGGGGAATAACTCCACGAGCATTAACAATTTATTACAGTCGTTTTCATAAACCTTTCTTAACTCTCTGTCAACCATAGTGTCATACTAATGAGAAATTAATATTTTTAGATTTGAAGTAAAGAGATTTCTCTTGTTCCTTCTCTCGTGTCAGACAAAACAACAAACCTCCAATTCCTTGCCCAGACATGGCATGATTTGCATTGGAGAGAGATGAATGATTTCCTGTCAAGAAAACTTTTATATAAGAGTGAAAACAATTATTGAATGACTTAGCATATGTTCACTCGACTCTATTAAAATCGGAGTCGATTATATATAGGTTTGTTTTTTTCTTCTTACACCGCCAAAGAAAAATATTCATACAGACAAACTATACAGTAGTTCATCTTTATCCGTTGGAGATATGTGGCAACAATCCCAATGGACACTTGAAAACGTGAATAGTAGAGAACACTAAATACTTTTTAATCAATTCGCCCCAAGTAAGATGATTATACCACCTAGACGCATGAGATTACTGAGAGGGAAAGACGATGAGAAAACTTTAGAAGTAACCGGAAACCCAATCCTAAACAGGAAGCAAGGGAAACACCACTATTCTTGTTCAAAAGAGTATGGAGGCGAACCTGTCTACTCCTATTACGGAAAAAGGGAAAACAGTAAATATAATTGTAGACTTTAGAAGGAACCGAAAACCCAATTCTAAACAAGAAACACGTGAGAAACCTCTGCTCCTGTTCAAACGACCAGGGAAAAGTGTGAACAGGACGATAGACGAACCTATTTACTCCTATTTGTTGCTGAAATGTTGTGAAATAATACTTAGTTTTTTTTTAAATTATTACCAGCAATACTATTTGGAAGGAAAAATATTACCAGAAACAGATTTTTGACAAAATAAAATATTACCAGCAATAAAAAATGTCGTCGGGATTAAATAACCCATTGAGCTTGATACGGCGAAAAACAAAATAAACCAAACCAATCTAAAGCAAAGAATACATATTTTATTCATACGAATCTATCCTAAAAATGTTGTCGGCATTAAATAACCCATTGAGGTTGATATGCCGGAAAATAAAACAAACAAACCCAAATAATGTTTATATTAAGAAAGAAATAAAATCAGATAAAAAAATACATTAAAATATAAATCATATATAAAAATATATCTGTATCAGCGACTGCGAAATTTCCAAGCGTCCAGCTGGATAACACGGGCGAGCAACGACGATTCGAAGGGATAACGGAAACAATTAGAAGATACAAATGAAGGATGAGAGAAGAACAAGTAGAGAAAATTATGGAGAATTTTAGGTGTCAACATTCGTGAAATTTCCACGAGTCTCGATAACAGGAAAAGGGGAATAAGGATGAAACGTGTTAAGGGAAAAAATTTGATTGATTGATTTTTTTAACGGCTTATCAAACTTTTTCGGATTATTGAAAGTCTAAACATATTTTTGGTTTGTAAGATCTTTTTTTTACATAAAAACGATGTCCTGATACAATTTTGACTATTTAACCCATAGCTGCGAGTAGAAGAATTTTCCCATGGGCATTTGCACGTAAGTGAATATGACGAACCTGACTGGAAATGCAATCGTCATGAATCGTATATAGCTGTCTCAGCCTTCCCTGTATATGAGGATAATTACATTCATGTGTTTGTAAAATCCACATTCAAGAGATTTGCTGTTTGCTCGACTCGAAATACGCAAACATAGCCTCACCTATACTTGGATATTGATCCATAATGGCGTCTATAGGTATTCTATGACAGCAAGTCAATATAAATTTCTCCTTTTGACAAAAGCATCGAAACGTTCTTTGATATTTTTCTATCGGCCAGCCCCTATCGACGCAAAGCAACCAACGCAGACCACATTCCTGCAGTCTATACATCTGTTACCGCCTTATGGAGAGAACTATTGTCCTAAAGAACAGTAACTAAGAAAGCGAGACGCTTTCAACAAAAATCGGCAATGTTGAATGCTAAACGGAGCATGCGCACCAAACATCTCAACAAATCTCGTCTCGTATCGACGAGAATTGATTTGTGCACTGAATCATATGGTTGGAAAAATTCAAAGAAGCGATGAAAAAAAAAGGACGATGGTCGACGCGTGCAATGCTGGTGAACAGTTTTTGTTAATAGACCGATCTCGAAACATCTGCAACGAATTTGCATACGATCGCTGAAATAAATGAAATATCATTGTTAAATAGTATTTAAAAAGGTGTTTAGCTAGAGAGGGAGTCTCACAGTAAAAATACGGCCAGAGATTTTTAGGAAAGAACAGTAATCTGTTTTTTGTTTTTGTTTGCTTGTTTGTTTGTTTGAAGGTTTCTTACACGCCTTCTATTTATTGAAAGAAACAGAACGAAATACAAATAAAATAAAAATGCATTTTTTACAAAAATAGATTATTTGATAGAAACAGATTGACAGTACGTCATCTATTGAAATCAGCCGCGATATATATGAATATACTACTATATATATATATATATATATATATATATATATATATATATATATATATATAGATTAAACAATGAAAGAAAATCACAATTTAATAACATTATCATTAAACAATGAAAGAAAATCACAATTTCTTGTTCGTGTATTGCTTAATATATTGTGTAATTGTCATCTTCGATAATGGCTTATGTAAGCCGAAAGCTTATATTGGATTAAAAAATATGTATCAATATTGTGATTTTCTTTCATTGTTTAATGATAATGTTATTAAGCTTATCAGACGATATGAAAAGAACTTACATAAAATATATAGACAACACTTATCTATATTATTTAATGAAACATGTATGAATGAAAAAATGCTTCCTAAATACACACAATATATATATATATATATATGTATATAAAGAGAGAGAGAGAAATAAAACAAACTGAGATAGATAGATAGATAGATAGATAGATAGATAGATAGATAGATAGATAGATAGATAGATAAAAAGTAATATTAGATCCTGACCAGGCACATCGACTTCAGTCACTCTCTCGACGACGTTACGTGACTTCCCATTGTATCTTCTACAAATATTTTCATAGCAACTTTGTTTTATTTCCCTGAGACCGCGACTAAATTAATTTAAGCGTGTCACTAGATTAGCATCTAGGTATCACAGTTTTACTGGCTAGATGCAACCGCCACTTCTACCTCTAGCACTCTGTGTTCTTGTACATCCCTCCCGATTTCTTGCTTCCCTGATAACTACAATCGATAGATTTGAGGACTAATGATGAATATATCGGCTGAAACATTCAAAGTTTGAATTATTTTGAAATAATAAGTTTGAATAATATTAAGACAAAAAGATTGAAATTAACATGCTATCAAAGCTTATGTCAAAATTTGCCCCCAAATTTCCCAAATATTTATTTGTTAATGAAGATTAATCAAGTTGGAAATTCAGATAGATAGATAGATAGATAGATAGATAGATAGATAGATAGATAGATAGATAGATAGATAGATAGATCTTACCAAGATCTCGATTTTGACAACACTTGCACTGACTGTTACCTTAGAATTCTGTTGATACTTTAGATGACACTTTGTCTACCAACTGAATCACCCATTTCTCCACGTCCGCTGCAAGTATAAATGCGGCCTGACGCGTACTGAATGACAGCAAAGTCTTCAGTATGTTTAAAGAAAGGAGGCGACGTCTCGAAGTTTTTTTAAACGAAGAAAGGCTTTGCACAGAGTATAATAAAATTGAGTGCACAAATGTATTCAAAGTTATTTTCTTAACTTTGAATACATTTGTCCAAAAAGAATAACTTGTCTTCATCGTGGGATGCAAACCAAAGTAGATAGATAGATAGATAGATAGATAGATAGATAGATAGATAGATAGATAGATACGGACAGTGACTAAGATATGTTTGCCATGTAAATCGTTAGGTTTCAATTTATTTCCTTTCTTTTGTTCTCCGAGTTTTGATCTGTTTGCCGGCACCACCGTTTCACCTGAAACTTCCTATCATTTTGACTTGGTACATGTAGATTTGCTCCATCTAGCCAACCTCCGAAAGGCTGGCTGAATCCAATGAGCATTTCACATCTTCCCGAATCAATTTTGTTTTCGTCAAGACATCCCTACAAATGAAATGGAGGCTTGGACTTGAATTGAATGTCCACATCAAATGCGTGTTATTTGCTCGGGGAAGCGATGAAATCCATTTTCTCTTTAACCGATTTTGTTTGCCAACGCGAAGAAGCGCTAAAAACGTAGAATGTAATTCACCGTTCGGTTTTCGGCAAGATTTTACTAGTATTTCATCAGCATTTCATTCACACCTAAATAATTTCACCAAAAAGTGTTTACGTAGATGGCAATCATTGTATTTAACAGGTAAAAATTTCAGTATCTGTCTATATTTCTGAAATGAGGTGTTATGTACACTATTTACATTATTCGGACTATTGTCCTCATCTTTGTCGCCATGTTTATCGCAACGTTTCGGCCATTGTACACTCTGGCCTTCAAAAGCGGAACGACATTTCGCAGATATCTCTCCCGAGTAAGACCTCCACCCCATAGAGGAGAACATGACTACATGTGTACTCTATCCCGTGCAGCTGCGGAAAGAAATATAAAGGGGAGACAGGCCGCCCCCTTAAGGTAAGGATTCAAGAACATCAGAAAACTGTAACACAAGGGAAAGTAGTTAAATCTGGCGTGGCTGACCACATATGGGAGATCACCGCCCTATGTGGGATCAGGTTGAGACCATAGACAAAGAACATCATTGGAAATTTCGTCAACTTCAGGAATCAGCACATATGCTAGCCACAAAAATCTCCTGCGCCGACCAAACATAGAAATGAATACAATATGGGAACCAGTAATAAGGAGTACCAGAGAAAAGCGATAATAACAACAAAAATTGCAATATGAGCTCTGGAAAAAAACATGCAATAATATCAGCAAAAATTGCAAAATGAGCACTGGTAAAATTAGTTATTTATTAGATTTATAATACCCAGAAATTCATACACAGATGTCCTCAAGGACACATGGCACAGTGGATGAAGGAATTAGTTAGATCCAGTGACAGGGCCCAGAGAGTATGAGTTCAATACCTAGTTAATGCAGTGGAGAACTTACAGAGAGGAATTAACAGGAGATAACTGACATCCATTAGACATCGCTCGTGGAACTAGAACAGTCAAGCCCAGTGAGCGAAATAAAGGTTTCAGTTCGACATTTCAATCACCTGATGAAGGCCAGAGCATACAACGGCCGAAACGTTCTTTCCTATCCCTTGATGCTTGTCACCTTATTATACCCCCACTCACTGTTCTGCCATATATTTACCCATTACGTAGCTTACTTGTTTTCTCTCGGTCCAGCTTTCCTTCAGTATGTCCTGTGAATGTCAGATTCTCTAACCTCTTTCCTCGGTATGTTTCTCAAATATTTAAACTATTTCTTATTCTAAGCACAATTGTCATTTTTGCTGCCATTTTCCTTAAAACTTCTTCTTAGATGCTCAATCTATGACATTCTCAGTATCCTTCTGTAGAATCACATCTCTGTTCCCGATTCATCTGAGAGGAAATTCTCCGGCATTTGCTGTCCGATGGGCGCATTGATATTACACAGAAGTTCAGCAATTTTTCCATTATGAAATTAGAGTGCTTTCAAATAAACGATTATTTGTGTTTCAAAATTTTGAGATTAAGTCAATCGCGGTGTCTTTCACTCCTTCCACTCTCTCTCTCTCTCTCTCTCTCTCTCTCTCTCTCTCTCTCTCTCTCCCCATCTCCCTCTTCCAGCATGTGCTTTCAGCACTTAGACAGCATTTGCCATACTCAGGTTTCCTTTCTTTTCTTGATTTCAGCAACTCCTTTCCAAATCCCTTGTGGAATTTAATCATCCACTCATTTACTCAAACTTGCAATGTAGGCTACACGCAGTATTACCTTTGCTATGTTTGCCTCCAATGTGACCTGTGAAATATCCGGTTGAATTTGTAATGGGTGTCCTCTGGTGGATTTATACTGACATTTAAGTGCGACACTGAAACACAAAGGCGCATTGAGATAGCGAAAATTTCTCCCAAATGTTAAGCAAATTATTAAGAAACAGGAATATTTCGTTAGAAACAAAGAAAAGGGCACTGAACAGTTACGTTATATAAGCCATCCTATATAACAGTGAATACTAGACAATCGCTTTACAAATGAAGAGGAAACTTGAGGCAGTAGAAATATAGTTTACCAATAGGATGCTTTGGGCACCTCGAGACGGTGTAATGTTTAGCGAGCTTGTGTCGCTAGAAGAATTACGAGTGATTTCGATCCTCACTGGGCTTCCCTTTCTTTCGGCCTTGTGCCACATCTAAACCACGCGTAGAAAAATCACATTTTGGGCAACTCGACGTGGTGTAATGGTTAGAAAGCTTGTCTTGCTAGACAAGTTACGACTGAGTAGTGAGTTCGATCCTCACTGGGTGCCCCATAATTTCGGCCTTGTGCTTAGAAAATCACTGCCAATAAGATGCTATGGACTGAACATGAGTAATAAAGGATTTTTCAGGAAAATAGAAACAAAAAGACGTTTATGCTTAGAATCAGAAAGAGACACTTGAAATTTCTGGAGTAAATAATGAGGAAATAAGGCTTGGGGAATTTGGCACGTTAAACAATTGGATAATTTCCGTTGTATGATTCTAATTATTAGTTGGAAAATGTAGCCGATGGTCATGACAGTAAATGCTGGAAAATCTAATCACAGAGAAAAAGAGAATTAAAGCAAAATATATATGGTTCTACAGAATGATGCTGAGAGTGTCTGAGACTAAGTCCGTGAGCAACGATGAGGTTTTAGAGAAAATGGAAACAAAAAAGACACTTATACTTGTCATCAGAAGGTGACAGGTGTAGTTTAGATTTGAAGGTATAATGCAAGGCATGCGATGATACTAGAAAAGACATTAGCGTATGCATAAAACAATAAATAATCTATAAGCATAGATGTATTTGTTTATTACTTCAAACGTTATTTTTCGTGGGTTTACATATTTGATTTGTTACCTTGTTTTTATTTTGTTTTGTTTTTGTTTCTTTGTTTTTTTTTTGCTTTTTCTAAAACAGTGAAATTAATAACAACTGGCCTAGGGTGAGACGCCTTACTAAAGAAAGATTATGCCTCCGAACATTTATTTCCTTTCCTGTTAAATTATAAAATAGCTCAAATGTATACTAACTATCTAACACGAGTATAGAACTGATAGCCTTCAGCTGATGCAAACTTGTTCTTTAATAAGTTGACGTGTTCCACTCGGATTTGGAATCGGTTGTGCCAATTGAGTTTTACAGTATTGATTGAAAAGTAACTCCCTATTTTATGTATCTTGTAAAAATTATAATTAGATGGAAGGGTCCATCTTGCATAAAATAGTCAGTTACTTTTCAGTCATCCTGTATATAAACTTATGGTCTTTCCATTGATAAATACCTATAAATATATTTACCTGTTGAAGTTACATCAGATTATGTTAACATTTTTCATCAGCAAAACCTTTTGTATAGCCGAAACATGCCTTTACCAATTCGGTCACAGAGGTCACGTTGATAGGGCACCGTTTGAATTATCTATTTAAGGAATGCACATTTCTTCTCATTGGGACTTCTACGAATCTATATCTATTACTACTAGTTTCGTACCCAAAACGTAAACAACCATAATTTTTTAATGTTTTCTTTTATCCGACATTATTTCTCTACTGAATAACATTTATATTAATAAAGACTTAAAGTCGAATAAAAATGCATTCAAAGATATATCTGTATATAACATAAATCATATATAAAATAAAATATATCTGTATCAACAACTGCGGAATTTCCACGGGTCCAGCTGGATAACACGGGCGAGCAACGACGATTCGAAGGGATAAGGGAAACAATTAGAAGATACAAGTGAAGGATGAGAGAAGAACATGTAGATAAAATTATGGAGAATCTTAGGTGTCAACATTCGTTAAATTTCCACGAGTCTCGATAATAGGAAAAGGGAATAAGGATGAAACGTGTTAAGGGAAAAAAATTAGATTGATTGAATTTTTTATCGGCTTATCAAGCTTTTTTCAGATTATTGAAAGTCTAAACATATTTTTGGATTGTAAGATCTTTTTACATAAAACAATGTCCTGGTACAATTTTGACTATTTAACCCACAGCTGTGAGGGGAAGAGAACTTTCTCATAGGCATTTGCACGTAAGGGAATATGACGAACCCAACTGGAAATGGAACTCGGCTCTCAGACCTCTCTCTCCTATCCTTTATCCATTACACCACCCTCAAATTCATACTACAGTACCTAGGCACTGACCAGTTTTCAATATAGCTTAAGTTCAGTGATCAGACAACAACTGGTGTTTCAATGTGATATGTCTGTTCGTTGAAAGAATTAAAAGATACGGGTGAGGAATGAGAAAAAATAAGTAGACGAGGTTATATATAATCTTAATTGTCAACATTCCTGGAATTTTCCTGAGTTTCGATCAAAGGAACAGGTAGTAGGGATGAAAAGGGATAAGGAAAGGAATTAGAAGATACAAGGAAAGGTCAAAAGAAAACGGGAGACGTCAGATAATGGATAATATTAATTTTCAGCACCTATAGAATTTCTACAGGACCAGCTCACTTACATGGATGATCAACGATGATTGGAACGGATAAGGGGTAGAATTGGAAGATAGAGGGAAGGTGTGAAAGCAGAGACGAGAGTAAAATAATGGATAATCTAATTTGTCGACGATAGAATTTCTACGATTAAATCTCAGCATGACCTTGTTTATATCAGTCATTGTAAAAATGCACCATGGAATTTCCACGACGACGACTAAGTAATAGGCCTGTTTTTATTTCTCGTACCTAGAATATTTTTCAATCTTGTAAGCGCCATCTTATCCGTCTGTCAGCCTGTTCTAACACAAAGCATTGAATATTCATGAGTTACTCGCCAACCTCCAGACAGTAACCTTAATGAACCAGTGTAAGGAAATGCCATTTGTAATCAACAGGCTAGCAGCACGGAACATTTCCCGAGGTTCCAAACTTAGCTTCAAAATTGGATTCTTTCTGAGACAAAATCACGCGTAACCACTGAACAGTTTATGCTGACAAGTGAAATATATAAAAAGGAAACCTGTAAAATGTCTTTCAGATTCGAGCCAGGAAAGTGCATTTTAGTTAAGTCTTCCGATACAAAAATATATAAATCGAACAGCTTGTGAGATATGAATGTATCTATCTATCCATCTGTTTGTCTATCTGTCTGTCTATCTATCTATCTCAGTCTGTTCACATCTATTTCATTTTGTTTACATCAATTTATCTCTTTCTGATTACACCTATCTTATTTTGTTCATTTCTATCTATCTATACATCTAGCTAGCTAGTTAGCTAGCTAGGTAGCTCATTCTGTTCAAATCTATCTATTTCATTCTGTTTGCATCCAACTATCTTATTCTGCCCACATCTATCTATCTATCTATCTATCTATCTATCTATCTATCTATATATCTATCTATCTATGTCAGTCCCTTATCTATCTGTCTATCTATCTATCTATGTCAGTCCCTTATCTATCTATCTATCTATCTATCTATCTATCTATCTATCTATCTATGTCAGTCCCTTATCTATCTATCTATGTCAGTCCCTTATCTATCTATCTATCTATCTATCTATCTATCTATCTATCTATGTCAGTCCCTTATCTATCTATCTATCTATCTATCTGTCTGTCTGTCTGTCTATCTATATATCTATCTACCTATCTATCTATGTTATTCTGTTCACATCTATCTATCAATCTATCTATCTTATTATTATTATTATTATTATTATTATTATTATTATCTAGCAGTCTATGCATTCCGTATCAATAACGTAGGTCTGGGTAAAAAAATATTTACTTGGTGCAAGGTTCGTTTGGGATAATTTCCAAACATTTAGGGCTGTTGAATGCAAAAATAGCATCCATTTTTCACCATTAGCTTTAGTTTTTCTCCACTCCAGAACATCATATCCAAAGTAAAAGAACATATGATTAGGTTAAGTCATTGTAAATATGAAAAGTGAAATGCTTGTTTGTAGCTTAAATACAATTTTAGTATGAAATAAACAACTTCTGAAATACGAAAGACATATAACACTAAATTCCAATACTGAGAAAAATTGGTAGTCATGGCAAGAACTTTCACATTTAATTTTCGCGAATACTTAGGAGATTTGTTCCGTTTTAAGCCGCAGCAGTGGTCAGTCAGCATTCTTTTGCCCATCTTCCTTGATCGCGTTCTTTCATAACGTTAATATTCTTGCGGAATCATTCATCTTGTTCATTAGTGACAACACCCAAATTAAATTATATCAGTGATAAACTCAGGTTTCTTGCAAAAATATTTGATGCAAACTATGTAAAGTGGTTCTATCCAAGGACATTAAATTGTTTCCATTCATAACTTAAAAGAATACAATTCACTGTTTATGAATTATCATAAAACAAAAACCAGGATTTTTATCAATCATTGTTTTTTTTACTTGAATAACATTTGCAGGTGATATTAATTTTATCATGAGAAATTTGTTCATAGTCATTTTTATAAATACTCAGATTCTGTACAGCAAAATGTGAAACTAACAGGTAAAAATAGACTTCATTTTGGTGTTCAGTCTCCTAACATTAGTTAAAAAAAATTGCTAGATGTGTAGGGCTGTGGAATTAGAAGAACGAGCTACCACAAAGAATTTTTCACTTTAGATCCAATTCTTTAGACTCTGCGTTCTAAAATTAGCTAAGAATAAAGATTAGTTTGCACCAAAATATAGATAAGGTTAGTGTAATTGGTAAAACTAACTACTACTCATGATTTTTACTCTCATTCCAATTCTTTGCACTCGGATTCCTAAAATTATCGAAGAAAAATATTAGCTCGCACCAATATATATATAAAGCCAGTGCAATTGGTAAAATAAACAAACCCTCGAAAATTTTCATTTCTTTTTTTGCTCTAAGGTAGATTACTCGGCGTTTGTCCCGTTTTTCTTGCCTTCATTGCAAGTCTCTGAGTCTTAGGCTGGATTTATTCAATATATATCTCAGGATTTCCATCTGTCTCGTTCTAATTGTATGTATATTTTTCTTTTTTCCCTATATACGTACATGCTATCCTTAGCGTTATTCGTTAGAATTACACGTCTGTCGTTTCAAGTCTCTTCTTCATCTGTGAGGAAAATGTCCAGCAGTTGCTACAATATAGGGAATAGATATTACAAAGAAATCCAGCAATCTCTTCTTTGTTTCTAGAAACATTTTCCTATCTCTTACTGCTTCCACGTGGGATGACATAAGTTTGTATATTTGATGAAGTATTGTCTTTAAAACCGAAAGCATACATTCCCTTGAAGTCATTTTTAATCATTGATCCGAGAAAACGGTTGGATATAGATGATAGTTAAGGAATTTCTGAATAAGCTGGACACCATAGATTACATATGTGAGTCAAGATCTGACAAGACTATGTATGAATGTGATTCGAATTCTGATGCTAATGCTTTGGAACCGTAGCATCTTGCAATTTTGACAAAACTACCACTCGGGCAGCCTATCCTTCATAAAAGTCACGTTTCTTCTAAAACACAAACGGCAAATTCTCTCTGTTAGTCTGTGTGTCTGGAAACCCGCTAACTCGAACAACACTTGTTCTACATAGACATATTACTCTAATACCCCATGTATAATACGAATTTTTTCTATAAAAAAAATAAGCAAAATCAGTGGCGCCTATTATGCACAGCTACAAAAAGATATTTACAAAACTGCCGTAAAATAAAACAAAAATTATATAAAACTAAATTAGAATAATATTATTCTATGTTTTCTGAAGAGTAGGAAATGCTGACCGTAATGAAAATGGAGGGGTACAATTTATAGGGATTGATTACCAAACAATGGGTGCATATTATGCATGAGTACAAGCCTCTTCCCACAATTTCAGCACAATTTTAGGTGTGCGTATTATGGATAAAGGCGTATTATATGTGGGAAATTATGGACATACCTTTTTGGAATCAGGATGATCCCAAGATTGAAAATCTGCCTTTTATCTGGTGCTTGAATATCCAGCATTGGGATTTGTGTCCGGATGAGGAGGGAACAGTTATAAATTGAGACTTTAAAATAACTGAAGCACATTAATGATTTTTAAACTTTTTAATTTATATTGATTTTTATATAACACAAAATCTTTGTGAATTTCAAATTTATCTGTTTTAAATTCAGTTTAAAATATCTCCAAGATTTTGTAAATTGAGAAAATCAATTTTATTCCTTCAAATTTCCAAGGAAGCAGAACTAAAATGAGAGGTTTCGTGACGCGCGGTTTTGAAATTACGCAGAGTTTGTGATTTTACGAACTCAACTCAGTTGAAGTGCCACGAAATTTGAAGAACTCAGATTTCGGCCTAAATGAGAATTTCGACTGAAATCGAACATTCAGCACAAATCGGTCTTTTGGCCGTCATCGTTCTTTTGGTCGAAATAGCCCGAATCAAAGTGAGGTTTTGAAGTTCCGTGGAGTGAACTGAGGACTTCAAAGGTATTTCTTCAAAGTCAACATTGCTGTTTTATAAGCTGAACCAGTGGTTCCTTTAGTTTGGGACCGGAAGAGCTAACTTAAAAGCTTTTTAGCTCGTCTATAAAAGATTTTTATAAGAGATTCACATACCGATATCTCTGAAATGATTAGAATTTATCACTTCTACATTCTTAATTTTTATGATGGATAAGGTTATGAGATATCTCTACTTTTAATCCAATTACGATTCACAGATTTTCTTGTTGAGATGTAGTGTGTAATGACAAAATTACACAGGTGTAGGCTTTAAGAAAGTTTTATTCAATTGAGAATACAAGGCTTCTGTATTGTGTCCCTTTATAGTCCCAGTAAACAGAAAAAGCTTTCTCAAAGAGGGGAGTAACTAAACACTTGATTATTTATAATATATTGTTTATATGTCATCATGTACAGTAATTATTTATGGCGTGAGATCAATTTCGTTTCCAACAACATAACACAGTATGTGTATTTTCAAAAAACACTTAAGGCAAAACTCCCGGTGATTACGAATTAGTAGAAACAAGAATAAACATTTCCTAAATTCTAAATGCTTATATATATATATATATATATATATATATATATATATATATATATATATATATATATATATATATATATATATATATATATATATATATATATATATATATATACAATTTGATAATCCGTATGGACAACTAAAAAGAGGATATAAATCGAAAGAGAGCTCACTGTAAGAACAGAGCAAATCATAATTATGAAAGCGGAGACGTGGTAATATTTTATTTCGCAAAACCGATACTTCGGTTACACACACACACGGATTGAAGAATCGGAGATCCGAGTTCGAATTCCAGTCGAGTTATTTACATTCACTTACGTGAAAATACTCTTGGAGACAGCTATGAATCCATGTCTTTTTCCTACAGTTAAGGGCAAACAGTGGTACATACTGGATCATATAGCCTTGAGGGCAACCGGTGTAGTGGAAGGATTCTCTGAATTCAAAACCTCCAAATATGGGTTAAATAGCCTCACTAACCCGCAACTACCCAAGTGTGGTTAGTACCGCTTCACTCATAAAGACATGATCAATCAGGGAGTGGTTTCCCCAGGAATTTCCTGGATTTGGATGTGGATCCTAGACTGATTACCTTGAATCAATGGTGTTTGATAGGGCATTTTCCCTTATTTATTTATTAAGGATTTCTAAATAATAATAATAATAATAATAATGTTATAGTATAATTTCTTTAATTAGTGGGTTGAAACAGTTGCCTGATTTTTAATTGGTATTTTGTATTTTCCGAAAAATTAAGTATATGTTTTTTAATACATTTGTTTTGACAGATAATCAACCCTACGTAAAGCCAAAAATGTTTTTTTAGATTGTACGAATTTTTTTAGATTTATTTCACCCCAAGCAAAGCCATACAGCCACTGGGACGCAAGAGGTTACTGAGTGTGAGAGAATATGAAAAAAATTACTATTAATGAGAAAGGACAATAAATGAACAAGAATTAAGGAAACGGAAAATAACGATTGATATTACATTTAAATTTTTGAAGATCAAAGTTGAATGCGAAGCCATGAGCCGGAAGAGAGTTCTAAGAGCAAAAATCCGATATAAGAAAAAGTTAGCATAGAAATTACGGTTTCATATAGCCATTTTAACAGTACAGTGATGAGACCTTGCCAGCAATCTAGTACTACGCTTAAATTCAAAAAAGTCTAGATACCCTAGCGTAAAGTTTACCAAAATAATTACCATGAAAAATTTATAGAAAAAGCACAGGAAAACTATGTTATGGCGGTGGAAAAGGGAGTGAAGCCGAGATACCAGGTCAGGACAATAACATTGCAGATTATTTTTGGATTTTATCAATGCCAAGCAAGGTATTAAGAAACCGAAAAATTTCGTGAGAAACGAAAAGTGTGCTGAAATCTTATGTAATGTCAGTCTTCCAATGTGAAATCTCATGTAATGTCAGTCTTCCAATGTGAAATCTTATGTAATGTCAGTCAGTGCTGAAATCTTATGTAATGTCAGTCTTCCAATGTGAAATCTTATGTAATGTCAGTCTTCCAATGTGAAATCTTATGTAATGTCAGTCTTCCAATATGAAATCTTATGTAATGTCAGTCTTCCAATGTGAAATCTTATGTAATGTCAGTCTTCCAATGTGAAATCTTATGTAATGTCAGTATTCCAATGTGAAATCTTATGTAATGTCAGTCTTCCAATGTGAAATCTTATGTAATGTCAGTCTTCCAATGTGAAATCTTATGTAATATCAGTCTTCCAATGTGAAATCTTATGTAATGTCAGTCTTCCAATGTGAAATCTTATGTAATGTCAGTCAGTGCTGAAATCTTATGTAATGTCAGTCTTCCAATGTGAAATCTTATGTAATGTCAGTCTTCCAATGTGAAAGCTTATGTAATGTCAGTCTTCCAATGTGAAATCTTATGTAATGTCAGTCTTCCAATGTGAAATCTTATGTAATGTCAGTCAGTGCTGAAATCTTATGTAATGTCAGTCTTCCAATGTGAAATCTTATGTAATGTCAGTCTTCCAATGTGAAATCTTATGTAATGTCAGTCAGTGCTGAAATCTTATGTAATGTCAGTCTTCCAATGTGAAATCTTATGTAATGTCAGTCTTCCAATGTGAAATCTTATGTAATGTCAGTCTTCCAATGTGAAATCTTATGTAATGTCAGTCAGTGCTGAAATCTTATGTAATGTCAGTCTTCCAATGTGAAATCTTATGTAATGTCAGTCTTCCAATGTGAAATCTTATGTAATGTCAGTCAGTGCTGAAATCTTATGTAATGTCAGTCTTCCGATGTCCTAACAAATGAAGGGGAGGCAATAGAAATATGGTTCTACAGTAGGATGCTTTGAATACCATGGGCTGAACAATTGAGTAATAAGGAGATTTAATGAAAGGGAAACGAAGAGACTTTTATCCTTAGAATCTGAAAGAGACCCTTGAAATTTGGGACGAAATAATGAGAAAAAAGCTGGGAGAAACTGACACTCACAGGACATATTTAAGTCAAGAGGATGTTTGTTTCTTTTGCGGCATATCAACTCATTATGGTTCATTTCTCGGGAGCATTAGTAATTTCATTTACAAAAATGTATTTTTCTTCAAAAAGGTATTTTGAAGAAAAAATAACAACAATACATTTTTCCATATGAAATTACTAATGCTCACCATCACTGAATATGTATACCCAGCTCTTGATAATAACGGCGAAGCTCGTGCTGTGGCTCTAGATATCTCAAAGGTATTTGGCAGGGTTTGGTACGCTGCGTAAGTTTCAGGGCTTCGGTATTACAGGACAATTGTATGATTTAATCCAATCATTGCTATCAAATCATGAAATGAAGGTCGTCCTGAATGGGCTCGCTTCCAAATCCTTTTACACGAATGCGAGTGTCCCCCAAGGTTCTATCTTGAGTTCTACGCTGTTTCTCATCTTCATCAATAATCTTCCTGACGTCATCAGTTCTCAAGTAGGCATTTATGCAGATGACACTACCATTTACTCCTGTCTCAATAACAGATCCATTGGAGCTAACAAAGTTAACCTGGATGCTGCTCTTGAAAATGGCCTCCAATCAGTGGTTAACTGAGGCAAGAAATGGTTTGTAAATGTTAACCCCCTCCCCAATAAAACTGCTCTCATTTAACCACCATAGAGAAAGGTCGCTGTCCGCCATCAGCATGGCTAATGTCGACTCGAAGAGAGCGCTTCACTGCGCCTTCTTGGCCTCAGGTTTTCAACTGGCAAGTGGAACAACTACATTGAATCAATAGCTGCATCTAGTGCAAGGGAAGTTGGTTCACTGGGTCGCACCAGTATGCTTTTCTCGTCAGAGTCCATCTTGCACATTTACAAATTTACTATTCGTCCCTGAATTGAATACTTTTGCCATATCTGGTCTGGTATCAATGCTTTTCATCTTTAGGTTCCTCACAAAATCCAGAGAAGGATCTGCAATGCAATCGATCCTGACTTGGAATCTCGACTCCACTTTCTCATAAATGGGATGTGGCTTCCCTCTGTCTTTTCTACAAATATTTTCATGGCAACTGCTCTGACAAGCTTTTTTCCCTGGTGCCCCGACTACATAAATTTAAGCGTGCTACTAGCTTGGAATCTAGGTCCCACCGTTTCACTGTTTAAATAGTTAAATGTATCCGCCACTTCTTCTCCAACAGTTACTTTCTCGCACTTCCCGACTGTGTAACTCCCTTCTGCTTACTTACTTCCCTGATACCTACAATCTTCAAAAATTTAAATGCAAAGTCAAACGCCGTCTTCTGTTGATTTTAACGCCGTGCATATTTTATCCTTGCCTCAATCCTCGCTGTACTCAGTCTTTTATCTCACTCCGTACTAGTGGCACTCCCGCCATGATTGAATGAAATGATTAAAAAAAATAGGTATGTATATTTTAATGAGTTGTTTGATTTTGGTTAATTGGAAAATCGGGGTGGAGATTTGTAATATGATGGGACGGAGAGGGGACTTATGGTTCTGTATTTTTATAATCCGGTAATTTTATCCTGGTTTGTTTATTTTGGGGTGTTCTAAGTTATCTCCTACGTTGTTGGCTGTGATCACTTTATTATTTTTTTATTTCAGCTAGTTAGTAGAATTAAATATATATTATATATAGATCTAAAATAAAAGATATAAAATTAAACTTTCCCGCTACTGCAGTTTCAACCAATGAATGTTTCCCCAGTCAGTGAAGAATGCCAGTTGCTTTTCTATCACTTTTTCTATCTCCACCCCCCCGGTAAAATCATGACAGACCGAGTCCTATAGAGTTAGAAAAAGACAATTCTGAATTCATAACCTGATGCTTGGGATCGATTCTGCACAAGTCTTTATAATCAAATCATATGTAGAGGTAGTCTGGCTTTTCGGTTCTACGAACTGAGCTGCTGAACCATCAGACATCGAAGAAGACGAAGGGTTTTCCATATATATATATATATATATATATATATATATATATATATATATATATATATATATATATATATTACTAACTTAAATTATTCCATTGCTACCAATGAATTCCATCTTCCACTTTGCCGAAAAGATTCCAGCATTCACATGCATGGCCTTGGTGTATGCATCCGGGATAATCTTCCGATGTCCAGGGAATTGTCTCTCGAGGCTCCAGACTATTCTTTCATGTCCTTTCGTTTTTCATTAGTAAATTCTCTTAGCTATCTCATTTTCCTTTATCGCTCCCCCTCTTCCCAGGACTGCAGTATATTAGACATAATTGCTAACAGTATAGAAAGGCACTTTCCTTCCACCCATCTGCGAACATCTTTGTCTTTGGTGACTTTAATGCTCATCACAACCTGTGTATTAAACATTCTAAAGAGACTGATGTCGGTAGTGTTCAGACATTATAGTTTTCCATTGTCCAATAGTTACTCAAATTGTGGACTTCCCTAGTCGTTTCCTGAGCAACATGCTTTTCTACATAATTTATTTCTTGCCTTCACTCCTCGGTCTTAACGACCTTCGCAACTTGGTAATTCTGACCACTCTGTTGTAGCTATTGATATTTCGTTCCAATTTTCTATTAAACAGGAAAACGCTACTCCCAAGACCACTTTCCGTTACCAGTATTATCATTGGGACTCACTACGTGATTTTTTCCGAGACGCCTCTTGAACTGACATTTCTTAACTTCCAAATGAATTTTACACCACTGAGGTTTCTTCTTGGGTCAAAGCCAGCAGAGACTCTTTCATCCTTTCTCGGAAATACGAGGTGAAACCTCAATCCTGTCCATGGTTCAAACCAGCATTCCCGGCTGATATTACACACAGGAGCCAGCGCGACAGCTCTCCGCATAACAGGCGCCTATTCGTTTCTGCACGCAATAAATATAAACAAGTCCTCAAAGGAGTAAATTTCCTGTTTGTCGACTGTATGAGGCACCGCATAACCTCTAACAATTTTGACTCTAGAGATTACTGACGGCTATATCATAGAGCTTTAAATAGGTGTAATTTCTCTATCCATCCCCTCTTCAATGGATATGAGGTCTTATCATCCTCTGCTAATAAACGTGAAGTCTTTTCTTCCCGTAAACTTTCCCCAAACCCTCCACTTGACCCATATTGAGTTCCCCTACCTAAATTCCACATTAGAATTGAATCTCTGTTGGGTTATATACATATAACTCCTTACATGGTTTCTGATATCATATCTAACCTAGATTCCTGCAAAGAATGTGTAACCTTGTAATAGTCATTAAATATATGCTCCCGAACTGGCTCCTGTTCTCTTTAAGCGGTATAAAAAATGGCTCACTACTTCCTGCTTTTCTATTTGCTGGACGTCATCATCTGTTGATCCAGTTTTGAAGAAATCTGATGAGCCGTCCAACCATTCCAACTATCAGCATATTAGCATTCTACCGCTTTTTGGGAAGACCCTAGAGGCCCTAATCAATGCTGAATTGGTTCACCATCTTTCATTGTAGGGCCATTTATCAGACAAACAATACGGATTAGGTTTCTCCAGGTCAACTGATGTACTGAACATTTCTGCGGAAAGAGTTTATCATGCTCTAGATAAAAACGGCGAAGTCCAAGCTGTTACATCGAACATCTCGAAAGTCTTTGACTGGGTTTGAAATTCGCCACAAGCTGAAAAGTCACGGTGTCTCCGAACACTTTTTAAACTGATCCAGTCCTTCCCACCAAATTGTGATATGAGACATATCCTAAACGACCATTCGACGCAATTTACTCCTGTCGCGATAGTAAGGCTTATCATTCTGATAAAATCAAAATGGCAGCCGATGTCCAAAAAGAAATAAGTTTCGTAATTAACATGGACAAAAGATGGCTTGTTAATTGTAACGCCTCCAAAACTAAACATTTCTCCCTTAATCGTCTGAGAGAGCCCTCCCCACTGCCTTCCATCGGTACGGCTGATGCTATCCTATAGGAAAGTGACTCATTACGCTTTTTCGGGCTCTGCTGTGGAAAGAGGATATTGAATCCATTTCTAGGTCAGCTGCTAAGAAAATCGCTTAAATATGTCGGTCGAGACAATTTTTCTCTCCAGAATCTAACTTATATATCTTTAAGTCTACCACTTGTTCATGTTTAGAATACTGCTGCCACATATTGCACGGTGAACCTGCTATTTACCTTGAGCTCCTTGATAAGAACCAAAGAAAAATCTGCAATATTATTGGTCCTGATCAAACGGCTCATCTCCAGTCACTTTTCCAGAGCTCAAAGTTTGCTTCTCTATGTCTTTTCTATCAAATCTTTCATAGTAATTGTTTGATGGAGCTCTTTGCTATGGTTCCTAGAGTTTTTCTTTAATTTAAGAGCAGCACTAGACTGGTGTCGAGATCTCATCATTTTACAGTTGAGTTGGCTAGATGTAGCCGTAAATTCTATGCTAACGCAAACATCTCGCTTGTGCAACTCCGTTCTGGCTCAATGCTTTACAGCCAACTTTAATCTGAAAAAGTTTAGTTACTGAGTTAATATTAACTCACACAATAACCAAACCTGGTATCGAACCCTCTTGTAGTTGCAGATCTAAAGAGAATTGTCCAGAAGAACGGCAAATAAAAATCTACCAGGATTATATATCAAGCGACCATTTCCCCTAAAGAAATTATGGAATATAATAATGTTTACATTGGAATTACCGCGGGGGAGTGGAAACAGATTTTATACCCATAAGCTTTCATTGTCTAACTCTAACTTAAAACACCAAACAGCTCTTTCAAAGAATATTGGGAATTGAAGGATGAAGGTTTGATCCCACAGATAGTTTGGAAAATTATAGGTTCTGCATGTACTCCTAATAGTCTTAGAGATAGGTGAGACTTATGTTTAAAAGAAAAGATTAGAATAATAAAATACAATAATCAAATCCAACTATTGAATCAGAGCAAGGAATTAGTGTTAAAATGTCGACATAAAAAAATAACTCTTCAAATGTCAACTGAAAATCCAAAAAGTAATTCTAATTTCCATATTGAATTTCGCCTATCTAAAATCTTTTTATACTATATTAATTATAATTTATAAACTTACCCCTACTTGAATATCTCCCTAACTTTTCCCTTAATCTATTACATCCTTTTATCTATATAATTAAAATTTATTTTTGAACTAATTTTTTTTTTTATTTCTCCTTTAATTTTAAATTAAATATTATTTTTCTTTATATAATCCCATATTCGTGTTTTTAATAAAATGTATTTCTTTTAAAACAGATATTTTCGACCCACCTCTGACCCCTGTCTCGTGCCTTTGGTCCAAATAAAACATTGAAATGTGTAAACTCTACAGTAGATGTTTTCCGCAAATTGGATTTGGTTTATTTGTTAGCTTTCACAGTTAAATTCTATATCCTGCCACATCTAATTTTATAGACGTGAACTCATTCCACACCGGGGTTGTTAAGTATTGTGGATTCTTACCTATAACTACAGAATGAACTCTTCCTAATATTATGTATACTACGCTTCTCAAGAGAGAGGGACGAATCGAGTCGAGCCGATAGTAGTTCACTCCAAACCAGACTGACAGTCATACTAACACCTTCCACATCTTGTATTATTATTCCGTGTAATATATCTTCGTTATTTCTACTCTTGCGTTCGTGTTGTTCTTCCTTGGTCCTAACCTGGAGCACAATAATGCAGACGACCGATAACGTCGTCTGCCGAAATAGGCGATTCTCCATGTGAGGTAATTTTTGATTTATTTGTTTATTAAATATATTGCTCTGTATTAATAAATACATCGAGCACTTTTTCGTGGCTCTCTTGTACTGCTCGCTCCTGATGGTCTTTTCAATAGGTTTTAAGAAACCAGTTCCATGAAAAGAAAAGCATCCCCAGAACATTATACTGAACGGATGCTTGACAGTACTTACTGCTAAATTCAAAGACCTTTCAAAGCTTTTTCTTCGTATTTTTAGATCGCTTATCATTTCATCTCGTTTCATCGGAGAAGAGAGCATTTAGTAAAAAAAATCAGGTGAGTCACTTTTATCGAACATCACTGTATGTTTCTCATAAATAAATCGGACAATATATACTTTACTATAACAAATCTATGGCAGATAAAAATTAAACATAATTTTAAATATCGTTCTGAATATCGGAGATATTCAGGCAAGAATATGTACTAAAATTATTATTATTATTTAATTTCATTTATTGTATTATATTATTTTGTTATAAACACATTTCTTTTCGGGTCCCAACTATAGACCTAATGTCAGAAATGGCATCATGAAATTTGTCAATGATCATTTTTGTAAAAAAAAAAAAAGATCACACATATTTTAGATAAATAAAGTGATTCGTAATTTGTAATATGTAATGTGTGTATAATTTTTTTTTAATTTTTAAGGCATGCTCTACAAGTAATTCCTTCAATGAATCTATCGGAAACTTTTTCAATCAATCCGAGGGCTCTAAATACAACTGGAATTATTGATTATTATTATTATTAGTAGTAGTAGTAGTAGTAGTAGTAGTAGTAGTAGTAGTAGTAGTAGTAGTAGTATTTCATCGGCTTAGCATAGGAGGCAAATTTTCATATCAGAAATATTATATATATATATATATATATATATATATATATATATATATATATATATTATGAAATGGACAATGTCCGACAATTATTTGAAGCCATTTCTTTATAAATAAGAACGTATATATATATATATATATATATATATATATATATATATATATATATATATATATATATAATATGGATAAAACAACTGAAAAGTTGCAAATTAAAAGAAAAAAATTGATTGTTTTTTGTGAAAGTATTTATTTATATGTTTACATATATATATATATATATATATATATATATATACATATATATATATATATATATAAACATATATATATATATGTGTGTGTGTAAGAACATATAAATACAAACATATAAATAAATACTTTCGCACAAAAAACATACAATTTTTTTCTTTTAATTTGCAACTTTTCAGTTGTTTTATCCATATTATATACATATCAAGAAAGTATACGTGGCTTCTCATTATGCTATATATATATATATATATATATATATATATATATATATATATATATATATATACATACATACATACATACATATATATATATATATATATATATATATATATATATATATATATATATATATATATATATATATATATATATATATATACAAGATTGTTCTCCTGTGGTTTTAATTAAGACTCATTTAAACATACAGGGAAACAATAAATTCCATCCGCAAACATACTTGTAGAAAATGGAAATACAATTATCATAGTCTCATCCGTATGTAAGAAAATAAAAATGATGGAAGCACTAATAATAAAAAAGAAGTGAACACTTAATAACATCAACTATGGACATGCCCACATCTCGAATAACATGTGGCATGAATAATATATGTTAACCAACACAATTTCCTAAATTTTTGAAATTATCTTTTCTTGCGGAAAATGGCTGTTAGTATCCACGTAGGTAAAAAGTTGTCTTTCATTTGCTTATTAATTCTTCTAAACATGATATATTAATATCGCGTTTTTTTAATCAATTCACCCCAGGGAAACTGATAATGCCATACAAGGGGCTATTGGGAGTGAAAGGAAATAAAAAATACTTTAGACTCAACTAGAAACCCAATCCTAACCAGGAAACAAAGAAAAATTCTGTTCAAAAGACGTTAATTTATGTTTATTCTATTTTAACTGAAGGTGTAAATTTTTTATATATTTCTAGAATGACGTGATGTTATTTTTTACTTTCCAAACAGAATCAGATATATTTGAAATTTCTAAGGCACATAATGAGTAAAGAGGTTTAGAAAATTTGATACTCACAGGACAGATTGAAGGCAAAAGAAAAAGAGAAAAATAATGCATAACCTACCTCGCGACCCTGAGCTAATGGATGTCAGATAAAGGTTTAGGAGGGATAAAAAAAGATAGAATTTATAAAGAACTCCAAAGAAAAGGGAATTATGGAGAGTCATGATCGCCAACGTCTTGAAGGGACCCGACACATAGAAAAAGAAGTATGGTTGATAATTCAGCAAGTGTAACGAGATAATAATGTATCCGCTCATAATTTGTGTACAAGTCATATATTCTGCCTTTTCTGAAATGTGTATGACGTCACAGAATCATATAAACAACTTGCTAATCATGTAAACAGCTTGCTTAATTAACCACCGAAACATGTGATCATGTTTCGGTGGTTAATTACTAACTCATCATTTTAAATATATTTTTTTTTTAAATTGAAAAAGAAAGAAATAATTAAAACCCATGTCGTTCTTTTATCTAATTTTACGCACACACTGACATTAATGAGTTTTAGAAAAAAAATAACAGTTATGTTTCTAAATATAAACTGACAACCCAGTGATTGAGACTAGGTATTTACTCTGTCTCCCCACTAAGACGAGTTGTGACACAAGGTCTTTTTTAAGGTGGGGACACGAGCACGTACACCCGGACAAGCAACAAAAATTACCCGCATCTCCCGCAACCGACAGTTGCGCTGGCCTCGGTGCGAGCACCGATCCATCCCTCTGGTGCATTGAGATGGCGTGGCTTCTGGAAGTTGTTCTCCAGGGCTGGGCATCTCTCAGTATAATTTTTCTCAGTTGCGACTCTGCCTTTTGATTCATTCTGTTCGGAAGCAAGGAAGTTCAATATTCATTCAGTGTCGTAATATTGCTGACTTGTGTCACGTGAAGCGTCCTAATGTCCTAAACAGAAAATATGAGCTGGTGTTGGAAGAAAAGCAATGACGTCACATTCAAAATTTAAAATATGGAAATATATTCTAAACACTTCAAATATCTCAGTGTATTTTTCAATTGTAACAAACTTATTATTTTAGGAAAAGAAATTGAAGACAGGTTAAGTTACATTTGGGTTTCTTTTGTCCCACACCGTAAGAAGTTCAGTCAGTCACTTATGTGCCATGCGTGATACACTCTTAGACGATCATGTATCTTTCGATACATGACTGACGACACAGATTTTTCCCGCTGTAGGTTGCCATTTTTTTCTGCGGTAGACCAGTTGCCATCCAAGGTTATAGAAATCGGTCTGTCCTGCTATTTACCCATAGCTGGGAAGAGAAGAATAGGATTCATATCTTTCCCAAGGGTATAAGCTCGTAAATGAGGGTAATGGATTTGACTGGAATTTGAACTCGGCTCTCCGATTCCTCAATGCGAGGCGCTTATCCATTACTTCACCGTGCCCCCACCGTAAGAAGCTACAAAAGCAAAATATTATTAACCTAATAACATGAATCATGTCTTTAATTAGCCTGGTCAGTTATAGACACCTAAATAGATGTCAAGCATGGCGTCCAACTAGTTCAGAAATAGCTATACTATCATTGATATACAACTGTCTTCTCAGATCAATGATTAAATATCCTTTAGGTCTTAAGGAAGCAAATCCTTTATTAGAGCCTATAGACTGGCACCACAGAATCCCAACAATATTTACCAAATAACAAAATACATCACTTGAAGAGTTCCAAAAGCAACAAGAACTAAAGTTTACGGAACATGTAAGTAGAAGATAAAATTCCCGCACTACCAAAAACAAAATATTTGGACGGAAACTCCCATGAATACGATAAAGAGCGAAATGGACTTAAGAAGTCTATTCTCCTGAAAAACTGTTTTAAGAAAATTTCAGTTGGCAATAGCGATAACGACAGTTAAGCAACGTCGAGCCTGGTGAGTACATGGATGGGTGACTGCTTGTAAATATCTTGTGCCATAAGCTTGTATTTGTGTCTGGGGTAATGGATAATAGCTCTGAGTTGTTAACTGATATGCCACTAAACAAAAACAACGAAATCAATATATCTATATAGAGTGCATGCTGTAGAGTTAGTAGTAGTTGGTTTGTTTTCGCCGTACATTTTTAACTAATTTCAGTATCACCAGTTGCTTGTAAGTTTTTTGCCAGACGATTGAAAACGTATTAAATATCTGTTCACTTTGCTACCATTTCCAATAATACCGACATTTTATTCTTATTCCATTCAAAACAGATGCTGAGAGACGATGTAGATGGATTTGCTACTTGGGATGCCCATTTTGCCAGATGGGTATTGCTGAGATCTATCAATAAAAGAAAAAACAGAAGAAAAAAGAACAGGATGTGTGTGGAGCCATGCTGATCTTCCAAACACTGTTCGACTGCCAAGTAAGCATCTGCCTAATCGTATTCCTTTCTTTATCCATTATTCTTTTCAAGATTTTTCCATCAGTCTTTTACAATGAGAGTAGTTATTCGGCGTCGCACCATTCCACAACTTCATTGAAAATAGCAAAATTTCTAAGATTTGATTTATAACGCAATAACTAGAAAGCAAATATCAGCATTTTCATTCGCTTTTTCATACCAAAGCTGTGAGTTTTACACTTTTCTAGTTAAGAGTGAATTCTCTCACGAGTTATCTTACAGCCACAGATCCACTAATGGTTATCAAACATTCGAGAATTAATATATATAGTTCATTATATGTGCTTCGAGAACGTGATAAATCAGTATTTAGTCACAAACAACTATATCTAATTAATCCGAAGTTAGAAATAGACAGTAAGATGTTAGAGAACCAAGAAGAAAATAAGTGTTAAGTAAAAGTGAAATGTTTCTAAATAGAACGATTACATAAACTCGTAAATGTTTCACCTAGTAAATAGATGAGCCATTGTTTAGTCGTGTTTCGAATATTTTTGAATGATTGTCTATCGTCGATAAATAAAATGATTTGTGTCTTATACTTAAATTGCAAATGGCAACTTTCACCATGTAATTTCCCTCATCGTCTATTCTTAAATCACAATTTTCATTCTCAGCGTGGTCTTTTCTTTAAATTAAAAATAGGACATGCAATTTCTTATGTATTCTTCTTAAATTTTAAATGTTACCGTGTAATTTTCCACATGTCCAATTCCTAAATTTCAAATTAAATAAATCACTTCACCTCATTTTCTGTTCATAAGTTAAACATCGATTCCCGATATGTTTTATTCTTAAATTGCAAATTGCAAATTGCAAATTGCAACATGCGATTGTCCTGTGTTCTATTCTTAAATTGCAAATATCTGGAGTTCTATTTTGAAATTTCAAATTTCCGAATGCAAATTCCTAAAATTGAAAATTCCATCATTCGATTACCCCCATGTTCTATTATAAATTTCAAATTGCATTTCCCACATGTTTTATTAAAATACAGATTGCATTCTCGACAGATGTTCTATTCTGAAATTGCAACATGCATTTTCCGACAAGTTTATTCGTAAACTGAAGATGTATATATAGCCATTAACTTTTTTGAATGTGGCGACTTTTTTGGTTTAATTTTTTATAAGTACTAATTAACGTAAGATTAGCAGGTTGAGTTGTAGATTAAAGTGGTATTGTTTGAATTCATGGATAAATGAGTTAGATTAAAGAAAAATGTGAAAGATTAGAGCAAGATCTTATCTTGATTCGCGAGATAAAAGTCAGACAAAAGTATGGGAGGTAATTAATTTACTGTGGAAGGTAAGATTGTGTAAATATAAAAGTGAACATAGAAGTCAGCACTTAGAGGCGACAGTCTATTTCATGCTAGTGCAATCGTCAGGCTACCTGACGATTGCACTAGCATGAAACAGACTGTCGCCTATAAGTGCTGACTTCTATGTTCACTTTTATATTTACACATGCTCTATCTCTGATATTGAGCACTTTATCCCATAAATATAGCACACTTCAAGACTATATTTCTTCTTATATATATGTATATATATATATATATATATATATATATATATATATATATATATATATATGTGTGTGTGTGTGTGTGTGTGTGTGTGTGTGTGTGTGTGTGTGTGTGTGTGTGTGTGTGTGTTTAGGTAACATATCTTCATTCAAACATGTTCCTCTTGTAATCTACCCCTGAGGATGATCTTGAAAGTATATGGGTAGGAAAAAATCTACGGTACCTTCCTTAAAGAATTTCATCTTACCATCAAGAAACTTATTATAGAACCAAAAAGGATAATTATAAAATAAATTGACATGATATATCTATATTATTCAATGATGTATGGGTTGAACTGGACCTACATAAAATAAATTAATTTATTGATTGATAATTCATATTTGCGGAATTTTTATTTTACGCGAGTGCATATCTTGCATTAGGACTATGCATTGCAAATTGGAATTTCAGGCCACTTTATAAGTGGTTTACGTCTGCTGCACAGTTGAATCATCGGCGACTAAACCGGTTCCCCCATCAGGGAGGGGTGGCTAGACACCAAACAAGATTAAAAACAGAACCTGTCAAAACAGATGAAAATTCTTGCAGGGTCATCGACTATATAGTACAATGGAGCAGACGGTGATAACACGATATCCCTGGGTTTAGGAATTCTTAGACTGGAGTTAACGGATACGTTTACGAGATCAATGCGAGCCTTCAGGTTGGGGGACATTGGCTTCGGTTTGTCCAATAAAGGGATGGGTTTCACCAGCTCTATTTGCCGAAGACACGCTGCGCATGAATGATTAGCTGTCAAGCTTTCAACCCACGAAGGAAATTAATCAGGTGCTAAGTCATACAGCAACCCTACGAACACACTCTTCTATATGACTGAGGATGAGGATGAGGATGATGATGATACAGGTATACATCAGAACAATATTATGCGTGATTTGGATCAGTGTTGTAAATCAGGTTTTTTCTATATCCGGGCGATTAGCCAAATATGGCCGTCGAGATATTTTATGTCGACCGTAGATAATATGAGATATGATATTCATTTTAATTATTATTTTATATTATTTCCTTTATCATTATTGCTTATAATCTTTTAAAAATGTATTTACTTTGTGCAACACTGGTGACCTCTCATCAGGCGTATAATGAGAAGTGATTGGTCTGCAATCAATGGACATTCTGAAAGGCTAACACAAAGTTAACTGACTTTTACAAATGCCTTCTAGGTGAAAGACGGGCTATTTTAAAGTCTTTCGGCTAACAAATGATTTTAGTATTTGGCAAAACATATTTATCCCTAATGGTATGATTAGCCGTTTATTTTAGAGGGTACATTCGGCATTCAATGACTGAAGAGTTAGACTTCAGTGAAATTTATAAAATCATTCTTATAAAAGGGTTTTTCAGGAAAATAGGTTTCTCAAGTCCAGTCGATGTTATCGTTCTTTTTTAATATTAGAAAGAAAGAAAGAAAGAAAGAAAGAAAGAAAGAATACTGGGAGAGAAAAAATACTGGGAAATGAAGAAATAAAGGGAGAGGAAATATTGGAAAGAAAGAAAGAAAGTAAGAAAGAAAGAAAGACAAATTGTATGATAATGGCAAAATTAGGCATTTCCAAATAGGAAACATTCGGCATTCATTCTCCAAACATCTTTACTGTCGGTTAAAATTTATAACATCGTTCCCTTCACTCAGTTTTTCAGGTAAAGTTAATTAAATTGTTATCGCAATTCTGCTATTGATGGCGGTTTCATTGCTAAACCTAATGTTCTGTAGAAAATCAGTATCTTGTTGATAGTATGATTTCCCTACTAATTACACGTGTTATCAATCAGTTGTTGTTGGTGTTGGAAGTCTTCAAGTGACTTTGTTATTTGATGTAATCCTTTGCGTCAGCAGGATCCAGCTAAGTTCTCTCCGCCAGAGGGCTCATTCGCTCGAAGCCAGTTTCAAGCAATTATCTGTGAAAATGCATGTAAATAGCTGACAGTTTAGACAGTTCTGGACAAACTAGACGCCTTACTTAACATCCATACGACAGTCTAAAACTGATGAGATTATCTAACGTGTTTCCGTGTTATACAAAAATACCCTTAAGAAACCTGTTCTATTTATAGTTTCTTTATCTACTATACACAAATTGTTATAATTGATCCATACACTACAGCATTTTAAATCTTTCGTCTAGTGAGTTTTGGGCTCCATCAGGCTAGCTTACCTAGGAAACACAATTGGTGCAACGGCTGCAGTAGTGGTGGTGACCTTACAACCCTAATGGGTTACGGAACTCTTGAGTATTTAGTAATTTTCCAGACCCTGAACTTTCATGATTGATTCAGAGTGTGTGCCATCACTCCTTTCATTCCAATTTCTGAACATAGATTTTGCTTTGGAAAAGATTATCCTATTTTTCCTAAAACCTGATAAAGAATGATGATTTTCTGCTCTAGGTCATTCTTGTCCCAAATATGAATATCTATGTCATCAGCATAGCGTCTCCTGTCATCGGAACACTGGCGTCAGGTGGGGGTAGGGCATGGGCGCTATTTCATTAATTCGGGATATTGTATGGAATGTTTAAATGATCAGCACCCATTTGTTCACATCTGACCTTCCACAGATAGAATAATTTTCAAAGCTGAAGTATAATCAAACTGCATATAGATTGATCTTGACTCTGATATTTACAGCCAATTTCGATGGTAAAATGCAGACATTTTGAGTCGCAGTTTCATTTCATTTTATCACAAATAAGGAAAATAACTTAACTCCTCTAAATGTTATGATTTCATACCTAAAGTCCTATTTGTTGTTGTTTTTATTTTATAATCAGTTCACCTTAAGCAAGGTGATAACGCCACTAAGACGCAAGGGAGTGAAAGAGAATGAAAAACTTTAGAATGAACCTAAACAGTAAATCAGAGATAAACCTGTGCCCCTGTTCAAAAGACCTGGGAGGAGTGTGAAACGGAGGATAGGCGAACCTATATAATCTTATTTTTAATAAAACTGTAAATCAAGACAGAGCAAAGAAGAAGCAAAAATAGGGAGAAGGATTCGAAAAAAGAAGTGGGTGGAAGAATGTCAGAATCAAAGGAAAGAAGAGAAGCAACAAGAACAACAAAATAGAAGAACAGGTAGAGTTATTAAAAAGAGGAAGAATAAAACAAGATAGTTAGATAGATAGATAGATAGATAGATAGATAGATAGATAGATAGATAGATAGATAGATAGAAATAATGTAAGTGAAAAAGATGAGAATGAGGTTGAAGAATGAAGAATAAATGACTAATTTAAACGGAAGTCTTGAGAAGGTCATTTGGGAAGATCTCTGGCTCAAACGATCCGCCGTGTTTCTGAGCTGTTCTCAAACCGTGCTGTCATAAAAGTAAGTTGAATTAAGATAGAGATTGTGATAAGGAAATACGATATACACGCTACAGAATGTGTGTCTATAGAAAGAGTCAAAATAAACAACAGGGAATTTCAACACAAACGCAAGTGAACATGGACAGTGTAAATAAGACCTCCTTTGCTATCCATTACACCCTTCATCACAAGAACTGACCACTCCGTTATATTAACGTTGCCACGAGGATTAAATTATTATTCTTCTATGCTGGGATAGTAGTATTTTTTAACCAAAAGATAGACAGTCATTCAGATAGATAGATAGATACATACATACATTTGAAAGAATGAAATAGAATGGTCTTCTTAGGTTAGCTGTATTTTTCTTCGAGCGAATGTAAAAAATGAACATTCACGATTCCCATCTCTCTCTCTCTCTCTCTCTCTCTCTCTCTCTCTCTCTCATTCTCTCCGTGTTTCTCTCCCTCTTCTTTCTGTATTCTGAAGAATAAAGGGGAGGTCAAAGTTGAAAGAAGAAGAAGAAGAAGAAGAAGAAGAAGAAGAAGAAGAAGAAGAAGAAGAAGAAGAAGAAGAAGAAGAAGGTCACCGTTGTTGTCTCTATTTCAGACTACTATAAAAATTGATTGTCGAGCCTCACATATGTGCATTGGTCGAATTGCTTTGAGTAAAAGCTTCATTACAAGCTTAAAGTTTCGTCTGTTTGTATATAGTAGTTAAATAAAATAAAGAAGCCTCAAGAAATTTTTAATCGGCATGACCCCATGCAAGGGAGTAAATCTAAGACACAAGGGGTTACTGGGTGTGGAGAATTAGGAACAGAAGCATTAATAATGAGTGGCAAAAGAATCAGAAGGCAGTAGATAGCGATTGACATTGCATTTAAATTTTTGCAGATTACAATTGGCTAGAAACAATGGAGCCGGAACAGATTTCCACAAGTGAGAAGTACGAGAAAAGAAACTGTTAGCATAGAACTTATGGTTACATCTAGCCAGCTCAATTGTAAATTGATGAGATCTCAACGAAAGTCTATCAATGCGGTTAAATTCAAAGAGTCTAGCCACCATAGCGAAGAGCTCATCCGAACAATTAGCATGAAAAGACACCAAGAGGCAATCTTACGGCGGCTGGAAAGTAACTGAAGCTGAGCGGCCAGAGAAGGACCAGTAATACTGCTGATTTTTCTTTGATAAAAAATGAGACAAACAAAAGCATGGCACGTGGAATTAGAACAAACTACCCCCGTGGATTAAAAAAAAATGTTTGGTTCTAAATTCTAAGAAATATCACCTGAAGAAGGTCGGAGCTTACAGCGGCCGAAACGTCATGAATATGTCAATAAAGATTATAACAGTTCATTTAATGTAAATAGTGTAAATAGTTACAATGCCTCATCTCAGAAATAGATATTGATGCTGAGGCCTCGAGATCTATAAATAAATATAGAACAGTGTTTATACTAAATCAGACAGGAACATATAAAAGAATTCAAGATTTGAAATTGGTGAAAGAGAAATCCAAAATGGTAAATAAAGAGAATGATGGGAAGAGAGTAAATAATAAACAGGAAACAAATCATAAGCAACACACAAACATATATATATATATATGTGTGTGTGTGTGTGTGTGTGTGTGTGTGTGTGTGTAAAACATTGTCTCACCCCAATCTGTACGAAACATTCTAAACGCTTGCCCAAAGCATCTTCGAAAAGCATTTAATACCAATCACTAGAAATGTTAAGAGCCAAACGAGAGAGTGAATGGGCAAATCGCCGTAGGCATCTCACTCCAATCGTCGACTGAAAAAAGAGCCTGTCAGAAGTCCACAGGTGTGATTTGAATTACGCAGACGACGCCGTCGAAACACAAGCAAAACACAGCGTTCGACACATTCACAGAGAAAAGAAAGAAAAAAAAAGAAAGAAAGAAAGAAAGATAAAGATACTAAAATGGCTACCAATTCCGACTGAGTCAATTGTTAAGCAATTTACTTACAAGGGATGAAGTAATTTTGTTGCTCTTTGAGATTTCTTTGCCTGTCACTGTTGTGCTGAATACAAATCTACCTGCACGAATATACAATGAATGTATAGAGATATTTATTTATTCTTATATGCAGTTTAGAGGATAAGTATATACTGGACTCTCCGATCGATTTTGACGTATGAGTGTACATCAACTTAGGTCTTAGAATCGAACAGTCAGACTGCGCACACATATGACTTGCTTATACTGTTGATGGCTTGTGCAGAACCAAGCGTACCTTTTGGAAGAGCCGAATACAGAGAAGTGGCAAACATAGTGTGCCACAAGGTCACCGAACGACCCTCCGCAGATTTTCAATTTAGAGTTCCCGACCAGGGCTAGACGGTCCAGTCTGTCCTATTTTCTACCCATGGAGGGAGAGAAGATTGATTGATACCTTCCTATGGGTATTTACAAGTAAATAAATGTAACATACTCCACTGGAATTCGAATTTGTCTTTCCGATTCCTCAATCCGAGCCACTATCCCTTATCCACCATGCATCCACCGGAAAAAATATATAAAGTAACTGTATATAAGAAGAAATATATAAAGTAACTGTATATAAGAAGAAATATATAAAGTAACTGTATATAAGAAGAAATATATAAAGTAACTGTATATAAGAAGAAATATGTTTCAATTCATTATATCTATACATTGCTTATAACTCTGTATAATGTTGTATCCTCTGACTATCTGTTTGATTTCGAACTCTTCCTACGGTTTTCGAGATAGACCCCCCACCCAATAACCATAAATATATTATGAAACTACATTACCTAGAGTACTTCCATAAGTATTTTTCATCTTGATCAAACGTGGTCCTTGTGAGGCACAACCCCCCCCCCAACTCCACAAACACCCATAAGCACTGATTTTTTTTCTTTTGATTTACATTAAATTTAAATTTAAACAAGGGAATGACACCTATCCAAAATAAACAATGAGAAAGCCATAAAATAAATGTCACATCTGCAATATCATTTTGATCAAAGGGGATAGCCAGCGAGGGGGGGCTCATAAACCTCCAACTGATTTTTTTTTCTCTTTGATTTAAATTAAATTTATATTTGAACAAGGTAAATTCTGCTAAGGTTGTTGGATAAGTATATTTCATTTAGATCAAATTGGGTCTGGTTGGGGTGACAACCACCCCACTCTGATTGTTTCCCCTTTGGTTTAAATTAGATTTAAATTTGAGCAAGGGAATGATTCCTATCCAAAATATAGAAGGAGAAATCCAGAAGATGGAGGTCACATCGACAAGATCACTGAGTAATACTGAAATGCATCATTTTTCTCCACAATATATATATATATATATATATATATATATATATATATATATATATATATATATATATATATATATAAAGTGAACATAGAAGTCAACACTTAGAGGCGACAGTCTGTTTCATGCTAGATGCAATCGTCAGGGGTGACGATTGCATCTAGCATGAAACAGACTGTCGCCTCTAATTGTTGACTTCTATGTTCTCTTTTATATTTACACACGCTCTATCTCTGATATTGAGCACTTTATCCTATAAATATAGCACACTTTAAGACTATATTTCTTCATATATATATATATATATGTGTGTGTGTGTATATATATATATATATATATATATATATATATCGTCTACATATATATTTACTATATATTATTGTTATATGATCTATTTATATATCATTTTATATATATATTATATATATATTATATATATTCATACATTTATATATATATTATATATTATTTATAGATTTATATATATTATATAGATATATTATTTATACATTTTTATATATATTATTTATATATAAATTATTATATATATATGTATATGTATGTATATATATATACTTACATACGTACACACACACAAACACATATACTTGCTAACCGAACGCTCCTCTCTGGCCGAAACTGTTAAGGCACGTCAGGCTATATTACGTTTCCGTATAGGATACAGGTTCGATTCCTGTCGGAGGACGAAAATTTTCTATGAAAATTTCTCGGACATTCAGGCCGGTAAATGTTGTTTAATATATATATATATAATGGCAAAAGGAAAACTTTATCTTTACAAACGCGTTTCGTCAATGGCAATTTCCTTAATAAAGTCCATAAAGGACGAAACACATTGGTATAGAAAAGTTTTCTTTTATTCATCTTGTCTTTGCAGATATATTTTTAATTAAATCTAAAATGTAATATATATATATATATATATATATATATATATATATATATATATATATATATATATATATATATATATATATATATATATATATATATAAATATATATATATATATATATATATATATATATATATATATATATATATATATATATGTAACTACTTTTCTTAGTGAATTTCATGACAGAAAAATTACATTCAATTAGCGCAAGAAACTTTAGTAGATTCTCAGTTTACAAAACAATTATCAACGCCAAAAACGGAATCGATGAAGCGAATTTCTGGCCTCGTCTGTTGTGTTCACTACCACACTAAGACACTTAAGAAGGCAAGAAACAATCATTTCTCCCGTCTCATCCGTCATGGATGGCAGCTAATCTAAAGGACGGTCAATAGCACTTAACCGTTGCAAAGGTAACAGCTCTTCTATCATTTGCAAGAAGTCGTAGAAACTCAAAGATAATAATAAAAAGAATCCGTTGAAAGACATGATCGCCTGCAGCCCGAAGTGAAATGACATATTAACAAAGGCATTTTGACCTTGCACAACCAATCTTAGGTGATATCTTTCATACATATACCAACAGCAATTATGAACCGATTGAGATAGATAGATAGATAGATAGATAGATAGATAGATAGATAGATAGATATGAACAGACCATAGATAGATAGATAGATAGATAGATAGATAGATAGATAGATATGAACATGCAGATCACCGAACTACCGCCAGTCACGATGAACAGATGATCGTCCGAGGAAGCCCAATGCATTGAGAGGCTATTGGGCCTCAAATTCAAACATGACCTCAAGTAGACATTGTACATACATTAAATGGTCGACTCTCTGTACCGATCGAGTAAGAACCTGACTCCTCCTGCTATTATCTACATTCACCAAAGTCAGATCAGGCCGAAAAAGGAGTACTGTTGTTATATTTTGTTATATCAGCCTAGTCCTCACTTTCCAGTCTCAATAGAATTCAAAAGCGTCCCCGAGTTCTTATTCTTTCACCCTTCAACGACTCTCTCAGCTGCGTGATGTGACAAGTTTCTCACTGCTCGATAGCAACTTCCATGGAAAGGATGAACAACATTCCTTGGTTCGGCCAGGTCTAACCTTTACGGCTAGAAACCGCCATGTCACTTACCTTGTAGCAAACATGCCAACATTCCCTCCGTATTCCATCAGTGAGAAGCAAATTCCTCTCGAACAGCTTCTTCCCGCGAACTACTCTTCTGTGGAACAGACTCTGAAGAGGATGTTTCCCTAAGCACATCAAATTTAACCTGTTCAAGTCTTGAGTTAATTGTTATCTTCCTCTCCTATCAATATAAAGTGATCCCTTAATGTTACTCTCTACCTCAATTTCCGCCCGAACTTTGTACAGGCTGAACCTTGATGTAGAAAGAAGTTAGATAGATAGGAACAGACTGAGATAAATAGATAGATAGATAGATAGATAGATAGATAGATAGATAGATAGATAGATAGATAGATAGATTTGAACACTTCATTTCGTACCATC
This sequence comes from Acanthosepion esculentum, assembly GCA_964036315.1. Classification (NCBI taxonomy): domain Eukaryota; kingdom Metazoa; phylum Mollusca; class Cephalopoda; order Sepiida; family Sepiidae; genus Acanthosepion; species Acanthosepion esculentum. The sequence goes on along the minus strand of OZ038508.1, from coordinate 41,117,111 downwards.
TGCTCGTTGACATTTCTGTTGTCAACTGGGATAGACCAAGGCCTGTTCAAACCTGTCATCATTCTACGCTGTTGACACACATTATAAAAGATCACATTAATGATAGATATCATATAGAAAAAAGATGTAGAAATAAAAAAAAAACAGGTTTTGAGGAAAGAACTTCTCAGTACGTCAATATGGACGAAAATTAGGTGCCTTCGGTGGCAACAACGCACAATGAAGACAGGTTTGGACAGGCTTTTACACAAACCCATTATCAGCAGACATGCCAACCGACCGATGGTCACAGACGGACTACTCAGAAGAAATTACGAGCATAAAGGATACAGAAGGAAAATTTCTGGATTGAATCAATAGATAGATATGACAGTGGGAGAGAAGACTCAGAGAGTTGTGTGTACATATCAATACATGCAAGTAAATATTCTTCCAGCGATGAAGGATAAGAAATGTACGAGGTGGAGGAATGGTTATAGTTAGAGAAACCTCATGGATGAGAGAATGTAATCGATACTGAGCAGGCATCATGACTTCAGTCACTTTCTCACCGGCGTGATGTGGCTTCCATCTGTCTTCTCTGCAAATATCTTCATGGCAACTACTCTGAGGATCTTTATAGCCTGGTACCCCGAATGCATGAAATTTAAGCGTGCTGCTAGATTGGCATCTAGGTCCCACCCGTTTACTGTTGAAATAGCTAAATGGAACCGCCATTTCTACTCCAACTGTTTCTTTTCGTTCACTTCCAGCCTGTGGATTTCTCTTCCGTTTACTTGCTTTCTTGATAACTACAATCTTGAAAAATTTAAATGTAACATCAATCGCCATCTCCTGTCTTCTTGGATCCTGTTCATCTTTATTCCTTTCCTCAATCCTTGCTATACTCAGTCTTTTCTTTCAATTTCATTCCCTGTAATCCCATACGTACTAGTGGCATTGTTGCCTTGCTTGGCGGTGAAATTATTTTTTTAATGAATACAGTAATGGTCAGATAACTCTTTTCCATATATGAAAAAATCTCTATAAGTCCTTATGTATTATTAGCTAGTTATCGGTCACACTGTTTTCACTGAGACGACGTATACACGGTGTGTAGTTGGACTCAGTGGTCCACAAAGAGAAATAACTGAGTAGTACAAAGGATAAAAATTGGATGAGATACCCCTAGACATGGGTAATGGAACGAGAACAGTCTATACCCGTACATTAAATAAAGCGTTCAGTTTGAAATTACCTGTAGTTAAGCCGGATCGACATAACCTGATGAAAAGCCAAAGGACACACAATGGTTGAAACGTTGTTATCAAAACTGTGTAATCTGCATATTACAATGATACACACGCTGTACAAAGCCCCATGGCCACTCGAGGTCGAGGGTTACATAAGGAGAAGGCTTTAGAAGGTACTGGAAACCCAATCCTAAACAGAAAACAAGGGATAAACATCTACTCCTGTTCAAAAACCCGAGAGGCATGTGAATCGAAAGATAGACGAACCTACCGACTCCTATTGAGAAAAGAAAAGGTAATTCAATAGTAAATAAAAGTTCAGAGTTTCATGCGTAGACGTTAGAAATATAGATTTAAATTAGGCATTAGAAAGTACTGGAATCTCTATCCTAAGCATGAAACAAGGGGTAAGACAATAAACTTGTTCAAAATTCCGAGGAGGAGCTTGGACCTGATGTTCTTAAGATTGTGACCACCAACTATGAATCTTGGTAGGACTTCCATATTTCTCAGAGTCGTCTCAATGTCCCCTTTCTATTTTTGTACTCTAAAGATTTTGCAAAACGCTGCACGTGTTGAACTCCTCACGGTATTTAGTGTTGTTGAAGTTATCGCTAACATTTTTGTCGAGATTTACAAACTCTACGTTTCATTCAATTTCGCATACCAATCGATGAAATTTGAATAAGCTGATTCATTTGGGAAAACGCTTTGACAAAACCCTACTTCGCGGTTTTTACGCACCCTAATAAAACCGTCTGTACTTTGTACGACCTTACCTTACCAAAATTTGGTTTCGATAGTTCAATGTATGCTTATTTAAGAGGGTATGACGGATGCAGGTACGAGCGGACTAACAAAAGTCACAGAATTTTATATATAGATTTACTGAATTGATTTTCTATCCGTACGTAGATAGTTTCTTCCCAGTATATGTTCTGAATTATTCTAATATCCTTCCCACATCTTCCAAGGTTACCTAGCAGTTCAAACGTACTTTACTGCGAATTGAATAGATTGTTTAGAAGTTATGTTCCCTTTGTTTCATTCTGGAGATTCGAATTTACAATTAAGATTCAAGAATTCGGCCTCCTATTTTTCTGCGAGAGCCAAGTTGATTTGGTTCTACGAGAGAAGAATCAGCTATCTCTACTCTAGGGGCTAATGCTTCGTGTAGAAGCGACACACGATTTGGATGCAAACCGTACAGAATCAGTCATTCATGAGCCTTCACTCCTGTAGCTTATGAAGAAAATGGGAATGTAGTATGTTTTCCACCATTAAACAGCTAGAGGAAGAAAGCATTAAAAACCAAAGGAAAGGCGATAGTTTCAACGAAAAGAAAAGAAAAGAAAAGAAACGAAGATACTATTATCAAAGAGAGAAAAAAGACAATATTAATATCTGTCTATATCTCTGATATTGTGATTATTTGCACTATTTACATTATTCGGACAGTTATTCTCATCTTCATTACCACGTTTCGGTCGTTTTACACTCAGGCCTTCTTCAGGTGATTGGAAATTTGAACCGAACCCTTTATTTCGTCCACCGGTATAGATTGTTCTAGTTCCTCAAAGACACATGGTTCAGGGATAAAGACGTTGGCTAGATCCAGTGACTAGACCCAAAGAGTTGCCAGTTCATTACCAGGCCACAGCAGTGGTGAACCAAAAACTTGGAGAGTTGAGTTAAAGGGAAATAACTGAGACATCCAGAAGAGGGATGGCACTTGGAACTAGAACAATCTAAAGAAACGAAAAGAAAAATAGTGCCATTTGAAGTTAAAAACAGTATACAGTGAAAAACAGAGAAATAATGTAAGTAAGACATAAGAAAAAAAAAGAAAGGTGTTATATGAAAAAATAAAGAAAGAAAGGTGTTCCTCCCCAAAATATCAGAGAGAAAGAAAGAAAGATTAATGTTCTCCAGAAAGATATGAGAAAGAAAGAAACAGACAGAAAGATAGGCTCCAAAGTGATATAAGAAAAGGGAAAGATAGATTTCCGCCGAAAAGACATCAGAAAGATAAAAAAGAAAGAAAGAAAAAAGAAAGAAAAACACGAAAAAAGAACGAAATGTTTTCTCCCAAAAAATAAAAGAGATTGATTTTCTCCAAAAAGATATGTGAAAGAATGAAACAAAAACAGAAATGTAACCTCTAGAATGATATAAGAAAAAAGAAGTAAAGAAAGACATATTTTCACCAAAAGATATAGAAAGAAAGAAAGAAAGAAAGAAAGAGAGAAAGTAAGAAAGAAAGAAAGAAAGAATTGAGAAAAAATAAAGAAAAAAAGAATGAAATGTTTCTCCCCCAAAATATTAGAGAGAAAGAAAGAAAGAATGATGTCCCCCAAAAAGATATGAGAGAGAAAGAAACAAGGCAAAAAGGTAGACTCCAAAATGATATAAGAAAAAAGAGAGATTTCCTCCAAAAAGATATAAGAAAGAAAAATAAAGAAAAAAGAAAGAAAAGGTTTTCGCCCGATAATAAAAGAAAGAAATGTATCCTGCAAAAAGATACGAAAAAGAAAGGAAGGAAAAAAGAAAAAGAATAAATGGAGAGAAAAAGCAAGAACGAAAGAAAGAAAGAAAGAAAGAAAGAAAGAAAGAAAGAAAGAAAAAAGAAAGAAAAAAAGAAAGAAAGGAAGAAAGAAAGAAAGAAAGAAAGAAAGAAAGAAAGAAAGAAAGAAAGAAAGAAAGAAAGGAAGGAAGAATGTTTGCATCAATCAAACGAAATGAATTAGCGAAATGAACGGAATTATTTCTTTTAATGACTGCCTATTGGTTCATCCTTTCAAGCATTTATTTTGGTTTATCGTCTACTAAGAGAAGCAAAAGCAAATAAAGATTGCTTGGAGGCAAATACTTTCCTTTAAGTAGCACCAATTCTTGTTAACAGAGCATCTGAATGTTCACACTTCTTTCGCCTGATTCCCAGCCGGAGGGCATTCCGCGCCAGAAAGTAGGACACTCACGCCAGAAATCTATTTCCGGTTTTCTCTTACTTTTATAACGCTTCACCATTTTTTCCTGCGTCTTTAACTTTGTCCCAAGTCACTCATTATCGTTTGCAGCTGTATTGACCTCTCTTTAATTTCCAATGGCGGGCGCAGAAAATTATGAATGGTCGTTTCGTCGGTCTGAAATGTTCGTCTCATAAGACGATAGAACAGATACAGTAATTAATATCTGAAAGTGGTTGCTGATTTGGGGAGAACAATAGAATCGATGATTTTAGCTAGTTACTGTTTTAAAAATCGGATATTTATTTTAATGCTTTCAGAATGGCCATAAAGTTGAAATATTTGAAAATACGTCCAAGCCCATTCATAGCAAACAGCTGAAAGCACTTAGCTATGAGATTTTTTAGAGATATCTGCATACAATGCAAAGACTTCGGTAAACAATAGAATCTTATTGTTGTGAAAAAAATTATTATTTTATTACTAGCTTAAAAGCCGAACCTCGTGCTGACTGTTAAGGTAGATCCTCTATAGGGCTAATTGAGCCTTCTGCCCAGTACTAAAGAAACCTCTGTTCTAAATTAGAAAACAGCAAATATAATTTTGAAGAAATAACTTTCAGTTCATCAATTCACTACATGGAAATTCAAAATCCACTTAAACTCCGATTCGGTCGATAAGTCCAATTCTGGCCAAACGAACAATTTCCATCGAGACTCCGATTTATGTGAAAGATGTTACTAACTTGATCAACAGTAACGCAAACTGTTGAGTCAATGAATGTCGAGTAATAAGATCACCATAATTCGAAAGGTAAATGTTGCCTTTTTTAAGTCATGAGATGACAATTGAAAATAGCCACTAATTGATGACAAAAAACGGGTCCATTTCTGCAAGGCCCGATACATAAATGATACAATTTTGTTGCAGCTATGTTAATTTCAATTTAGACAGATAGAACATGCTCCAATCTCTTCCTTCCAGAAAACCATATAGTACTGGAACTCATATTTTTGTTTTAAAAATCAGGTTCATCCATCCTTCTCAAGGCCAGGTAGCAACTTCAGGTAGAGCGTTAAAGATTAAGAGGCGCAGTTTATGCAGATCTATGGGGAAGATAATGGTCAACGCTAGACTTGAACAGGTTAAAAGTGTAGTGATCTGGGAAGTCGGTCCCAGAGAGCAGCGGAAGAAATTGCTTGAGTAGTATAAACATCACATCAATGGAATGAGGGTGGTTTGCTTCAATATGCGAGGCATGGCGTGTCTTAGTCCTGAAGATAAGAAACGGTGGAACTAAGGAATGTAGTCAATCCGAAATACGTAATTACAATTCATTTACGTTGATACCTTGTCCTTACTTACAGAAATATTATATCACTTTGTAAATATTTTTGGAGTTTAAAAGATGATAAGACTCCTAAGGTGAAATGGAAACTTTTTAAAAACGGCAAGGATATGTTGATCTTTATATGAACCCTGTTTTCTGTATTTACATGAAAAACTTGAACTAATCAGATTTTTTGACAAAAATTAATTATTAAATCAAAGAACTGAATTAATAGTAAATTGTAAGCATAGTTTACCTTAGAATTTAGTTAAAATCTGGATTTTGATAATGCTTTTTCTCATATTTTAGTACTGCGTTGCACTATATATGGCTTATCTTTCTATTTATAAGATTATTCTGGATTAAATATAATTTTGTATTAATTTCCTGGTACTATTATTAACATGATGTACAGATGTATTGATATTTGGTTCCTATTTTTGGCATTTTACCTTGATTGTTTAGTGTTCTTAACAGCTTGAATGAATCTTTAACAGTTGCATATTAATTTGCCAATTAATTCTATATATTTAAATTATTTACAAGTTTCCTAAAGAAGCCACTTATTTATGAACTAACAGAAATTTATGTAGGAAATTCACAAAGCATATAACTAGTTTAGCATTTTGTTAAATTACCTCTCTACCTCCCTTTTATTTCTTACAAAATTGCGTCGTCTGGTTTGTATATTTTATGTTACCATATGCATCAGCTTTAAGCTTATGCCTGCCTGCTGTTAGCTGAAAATCAACGGGTCGTGACCAATTTTAAAATATATGTTTTAATTTTTGCTTCTTCACTTAGTTTCAATTTAACGTAGGTCATCTTTGATTAGTAAAGCCCTCAAACCTTATAACACCTTTTTTTCTTTTTCTTTTTCTTTTTCAAAAAGAGAGGTTGTATTTTGTTTTTAAATCTAAGTAAATCATCCACTCGCCAGTAATTTACAATCGCCTGATGACATACATTGATATGCATTGAAACACAACTGCAATTGTGTAGCGATGTTTACATGATTTTCGGTGTAATATCCTAAAATAAATAATATTGCTCTACTCTGTATTGAGTCCTCTTTTCAATTAAATATTATGAACCTTGGAACTGTACTCTATTCGTTCTCATTATATATATATATATATATATATATATATATATATATATATATATATATATATATATATATATATATGCCACATTCTATCATTCCCTCTTTTCCCTTTTTTTACAACTGGCTAGGTATTTAAAACTTGGCTGACTTGTTTTACCAAGTTCAAAGTCAAACAACTTTGAGATCTTTCAGTTGTTTGTGGTCTCAATACCTTTTACGTTTAGGATTGATAACTATTAAATCAATTGTTTTCCTTTTTCTCTTAGAGCGGCGCATTTCGGGAGCCGCTAGAGGGAGTCGGAATATTGAAAGTGTCGTATATGACATCCTTAACTGTTTCCTCTAGAAGCCCGCTATCAGCCTCGTCAGTTAGGCGTTCCTTAAGTTGGTTGAGATGTTGCGTAAATTGTTGACCCTTTATAATATATACCATGTTGCCAAGATTTGTTGTGTTTGAAAACTCCGACAAAACCTTTTTCTCCGGGTTTATATCGTCTTGGAGGTACAATGCTTGTTCTTCCTGGTTTCGTCTGTTTCGGGAGTAATTTATCGTAAAGAGACCGTATCCGACGTGCGAATATCACCTCGGCTGGAGATTGTGAAGCTGATGTTTTGTTATTAGGTGTAATTCTGTATACTTGAAGAAATTGTTGAAGGGCTTTTTCAGTTGGCGTAGCCCTAGCTTTTTTCAAAGCTCTCTTCAAAGTATCCACAAATCTCTCAGCCGTTAGACCTCGGATGGTACGGAGCGGTAGTGATGTGTTCGATCTGATATGGTTCACAGCAGTCTCTAAATTCTCCAGACATAAACTGACTTCCATTATCGGACAATAAGGTGTCCACTACTCCGAATCTGGCGAACAGTTCATGTAGAAATTTTATAGTAATTTCTGTAGTTTGTTTTTTTGCATCTGCGTACTTCGGGCCACTTCGAGAAATTGTAAACTATAATGAGGTAGTAATATCCTCCTAGAAGGCCCGCGATGTCAATCTGAATTCTTGACCAAGGTAGATCCGTTTTTGGCCAGGGATTGAATTTAATAGGAGGTGCCTTTACATGACTTTACATGATTTGACAGCGTTTTCTATATCTTTGTCTGTTTTGCCAATAGACATAACTCCGCATGAAACTTTTCATTCTAGTAATCCCTGAATGGCCAAGGTAAAAATCTTTCAAAATACGCTTCTGGAGTGTTGACGGAATCACGACGCGTTCCCTGTATAATAACACCTCGTCGCATTTAGAGAAAACGTCCGTAGTTCGCTGGTCCTTCTCAAAAACTTTCACTTTGTTTGCTTGATAGACTCATCGTGGAGAGCCTCTTGTCTTATTTGTTCAGGCGTCACTGGAAGTTCCCTTACTGTATTACAAAAGGTAGTTATTAATTCTCCTTCAGATTGAAGGGAGGCGAGCACTGTATCTTCCAGTGGTTCTTTATACTTGGGAATTAGTCTTGACAATCCCTCCGCACGGCCGAATATTTTGATGAAACGTACTCCATTATAAAGTTGTAATTTAGCAGGATTATTTTCCATCTCTGCAGTCTGTTTCCACACACAACCTTCTTGATACTTAACGACCCGCGGCAAGGCCATAAAGATTTGCCGTCTGACCAGCCTAACCTACGGTCACTATTGAAATAGACTCCCCATTGTAACTTGACACACATTTTTCGAAGGGGACTGGTCTGTAGATAAAAATTAATTCTTAGCTCTTTGAACCACCTAAACAAAATGGCCGACACTAGCCGTTTCCATAGCAACTAATGTTCCAAGAGACCGCACTTATAAACATGCGCTAACCAAAAGATAGCTTATTCGCAAATTCTCGCTTGACAAGGAAGCGGGTCCAGGCACCTTAACACAACATAACTTCAAAAAAATATGTTAGGGGTCTCGGCTCTCGCTTTTGAAACATGAGAAGTCTTATGTAGCGAAGGAATCATATTTTTAAAAACAAAAAATATTATAATATAAGCTCTACTTCTGTATGGAGCACTGTCTTTTTGAAAATAAAAGCAAAAATACTAACGAACACCGGATTATTTACCTAACGTGTTCTTTCCTATTTTTCTGCATACCTGCATATATATATATATATATATATATATATATATATATATATATATATATATATATATATATATAAACATTTCTTCGTGGTAGAGAACGTAATAATTTGCAATATTTGTATTTTTAAAACTACCACATATGATAATACCTAAAAAACATTGACCTATTTAATATGTCAAGTTACCGGAAACGATATAGAGAGAAAAAAAGAGAGAAGTAAAAATGTAAGAAATAAGAGATGGAAAGAAAGAGATTTGAAGGAAAGAAAGGGGAATATAAATTTGGAGAGGGAAATTAAGAGAATTAATTTATGTGGGCATATAGCGGCCAATCTGGAAAAACACAGATTTATATGTTTTTTAATTTTTTTAATATTTTTCCGTTACCGTTTATATATATATATATATATATATATATATATATATATATATATATATATATATATATATATATGAAGAAATATAGGCTTAAGGTGTGCTATATTTATCGGATAAAGTGCTCAATATCAGAGATAGAGGTTGCCTGACGATTGCACTAACATGAAACAAACTGTCGCCACTAAGTGTTGACTTCTATGTTTACTTTTATATATATATATATATATATATATATATATATATATATATATATATATATATATATATATATATATCGTTTCACGTGTCTTTTACATCTGAGAAGAGAGTATCCATAATTCGCTACTGTATGAGAGATTAGATATTACATCGCAGTTGACTACTCTTTTCTTTGTGTCCATTGATATTTTCTTATTTTCTATGTCTTAACTTAGTTTCTGAAAGACAGCATTTGCTCTTCCTACGACCATTTGAATATCTGTGTAACATTTTTCGTTGTTTGTTCCTACTCTAGCCAGATATCAGTCCTTACGTATCTCTGTTGTTTCTTCCATAAGAAACTGTTATTCGTAGCCTCCAGCAAATGATAAGGACTAACCAATATTGACTGCTCATATTATACGAATTCAAATGAGGCCACAATAACACAAACGCTCAGCAAAGTATTATCTTGCGATTTGGCAGTCGTATTATTAAATCTCATAATTATACAGAGATAGTTCCAGAAATCTTGTTCAGGTATGTTGCTTGGTTGATTTTCTGTAGCGACATATCAACCTGTATGGCAGAGGTGGCCAAATTTGCTTAATGTAAGAGCCATATGCGATAAAGTTCAGATGTTTGAAAACCAAAAGACATGAACTAAATTTACACATATGTTTTTGTTACATACACATCTTCTTACTATTTTTATATAAATATTAAGGAATGTAGGTATGCATAAATATTTATTAATGTATGCAGTTTTTAATCTGTTAATTCGTATTGGTTTCAGAAATCACAATATTACATACATACATACATACATACATACATACATACATATATATATATATATATATATATATATATATATATATATATATATATATATATATATATACACCAAATATTTTCAAAATTTTGACTGATGATTGTTTGATCTATATTGATATTATACGGTAATAAACTACAGGAACTTCTAAAAATGTGCGAATTTTCATTTCAGCGACATAAAATTTGACTGCCAAAAATAACACCGAAAAGAAAATGATATTTTAATGATATTTATTTGTCTTAGTAAATATCTGGTCAAAACATGGAGGGAAATATATAAGAAAAGTAAACTAATGATATTAATTATATATTAATCAGATACCATATTACAAAATTAAAATCTCAAAGTATTATTTTTTTATGACAAACATACAAATATCTAGCTATTAAAACCACTATTTACTTCTAGTAATGATCTTGTAGATCTCCATCTTGAATATGAGTTTTTGAAGATCTGGCTGATATGTTGTCAAGGCTGTATGAATTAGCTCCGTCAGGTGTTGGCTTGTAAGGATTACTGGATGCTTCGGCTTCACAAACTTCATTTCGAATAAAGTGTTTCACAGCAGTATGTTGAACTGAAAATTGATCTGAATCTCACACTAGCTTTCTTCAATTCAGGATATTTTATTTCTGACTGGGATTTTTGGATCATCTTTAAACCAAGGTCCTCATGTAATACCATTATTTCAATTTCCATGCGGTGTTCGAAGCAGGACTTCAGCTTACTTTAGTCATCAAAACGAGTCAGATTATTATCAAGTAGTTTTTGTAATTTATCCAGTTTGTGGTATTTTACATTGTTTTGAGTGTCATCATCATCTATGTTGCCATATTTATCACAACGTTTCGACCGTTGTACGCTCCGGCCTTCTTCAGGTGGTTGGTAGACTGTTCTAGTTCCAGGTGCCATGTCTAATGGATGTCGGATATCAGTTATCCCCTGTTAATTCCCCTCCCCAAGTTTTCCACCGCCTTAAACACGTATTGAACTCACACTCTTTCGGTCCTGTCACTGGATCTAACTAATACCGCATCTTAGAAATATCGACAGATATTGTGGTCTTTTATTTCAATATCAGGGAATGTATTTACTCCCCTATTGAAACTGAAGTTTCTTCACAATATGTCTCTTTGAAAAACTCTTGTTTTATTCTCAAAGCTGAAAAATGTCTGACAGATTAGAAACAATTTTATTCTTCAGCTGCACTGCCAAGTTTGTAGATGATTTATTATATCATTAAGGAACATCAGATTTTGCGTCCACTCAGCATGTTCCAAGTGTGTATAGGATCTTTTCTTTTCTTTAAGGAAGGTAATAATATGCTTCAACAGATCCACAATCCTACTCAAGACATTGCAGTTTGACAGCCACAATGCCGTCGAAAGAAACATTACTGGGTTTATCTTCAAGCTCCAGTTCCTTAATAAAATTTATTAACTGTCGTTGAGTCTACACATTTAAGCGTATAAAATTGACAATTTTAACGACATATTTCATAACATCTTTATACTTGAAGTATATGGTTGCCAGGTGTTCACTATGAATAATGCAATGAACAGGGAGAATCTCTGGAGAGCGGAGATCATTTTTCATAAGTGCAATTAATCATGGATTTTTCCCACCTTTGCAGGTGCTCTATCTGTTATAAAACCGACAAGTTTATTCAGTGTATCATCAACATTTGTTAAGGTGCTGTCAAATGCATTTTTTCGTGTTGTTTTCTCTTAATGCCACTAAGTCCAACATCTCTTCTTTCAAAGTTACGCCAGAGGAAACAACGAACAAATACTGCCAGTTTTGGGTTGTCTTGTATGTCTGTTGATTCGTCAAGAGCTAAGCTGGATGCAATATAAATAATTTTGAATTTTGCCTGAAAAATCAGCAATTGATTTACCCACGCAACGAAGATTAACGGAAGCTGAGTATGATGAGGAAACGCGCGGGTAATTTTAACAAAACGCGATAAGAAATCTATTTACGAATTTACACGCTTGAAGTCGTGTCAGTTGCTCTTTTCAGGAAAATAAATCAGAAATTTTAAAGTTCCTAGTTTTAACAAAATTTCATGAAAAGGAAATGTTCATGCAACAGATTAAATTATCACACAAAATAATATTAAAAATCTTTAAGACAAAGGTAAGGGAATTCATTGTTGACAAAAGGGATATATGTTTGCATACACTCAAAAGTAGACGATAAGAGATAGTTTTAAATACTTAGTTTTCCTGGATTGTTGAAATAAAGTTCTTTGAAGTACCAAGTGCTTGGTTAAGGCCTATAATATAATTGGAGAAAAATTTGACACTGGCAAGAACTTGAATGTTAGAGGCGTGGACACAATCGAAACTTTTCACATGACTTCTTGCACTATTCTCATATTAATTTTACCTTTCTCCTCGTTTTATATAAAAAAGGATCTCCCATAGGTTTGATATTTTGGAATTTCTGTAAAGACAAATATTCTCTGATCAAAAATCAATTTCACGTAGTCTCGCGAATTTAAATCCATCTTTTTCTCAGCTCGCCGGGCAAACACGGTGAAGGCAAGGTTTTCATTGGTCTAGGGAAAGTTCACACAGGCTCGAGAATTTCTTTCCGTCCTTTTTCTCAGCTCATTCGAGTTTGAAGTGCGTGGTTAAAGGAAGTTATTATTTACACGACCAGAGTCTTCTGACATCTTTCTGCAATCCTTCTTGAACGGAAATTTCTGTAATCTCTCTGCCTCCACCAATCCTTCCTTCAACACTAAAGAACATTGCCTCACCCAGACCTAGCATTAAAATTAAGATTTAAATTATTAAATATTTTTATTAAACATGAACATTAAACGTACGTTTTAATCCAACGGGGTTCAATTTTTACCCAGTAAATTATTATAAAGCTTGAGATGTTTCTTATTTACTTTTCATATTAACTGTGATTAGAAAATGGAGGTCAGCCAACATATTTCCACGAGCTGTATATTAAAGGTCAAGGAGCCTCATGTGCCTCTCGCGCGCCGCGGTTTGACCACACCCTTGTCTTATTTAATGCCAAAATCTAAATAAATTTGTACATACTTTATTTTATTCTTTGCAGATAATACTTGTTTAGTGTTACAAGTCTTACTAATTAACCCATAGAGGCAGAAAAAAGGGATTCTTACCTTTTCAAAGGGTATTTGTGAGTAAGTGAGTATAACGAAGCACACAACCCGGTTCTTCGATTAACAATTCCGAGATGTTATCCATTACACTAACTACAAATCTAAGCTTATTGCACCTGGTATGCCCAAGAAATTACCATCCAGACACTGACCAGCCTCGCCGTTGCTTAACCGGAGTTTCAAAGTGTTGTGGTCGCAAGTGATTTTGTTCAAAAGATGAGTCTTGCCAATCAACCAAACCTAATTCGGTCATAAACAATGATTTATTGAATGCAATGATTAGACAAAATCCATAAATAACAGTCAGAAAATATTCAGGACAAGTTGCCTCATCGAAAGATGCATAGTAAGAGTGAAAGATGCCTTTCAGAAACGAAGTTTAGAAATAGCAAAATATCAATAGATAGAAAGATAAGCGTACTGAACAATTATGTAGTTTCTAATCGTTCATAAAACAGTGAATGCTGAACACTATCGACACAGATGAAACAGATACTTGAAGCGACTAAATACAAATGACGATTTATATATATATATATATATATATATATATATATATATATATATATATATATACATGTGTGTGTGTTTGTGTGTGTGTGTCTGTGAGTGTGTGAAGCTATATTAAAAAATTGATACCAAATCTTAATAAAATTAATTACGAATACTGCACAAATGTCTTAAAATGTGTACAATAAACAGTTTTAAAATATCAAGGTTTGCACTAATAGTTTTTACTCCTTATTTCGTAAAAACTCTCCACAACCATAATTAGTTACCTTCCCGGAAACAGTGTCAAGGGATCACGGACTGACTCAACTTTCTTCACTTCACCAGTAAGAAATTTAACTTACAGATGAACACAATAATTTTGTCTTCGATAATAAGGAATACTACATTATTTGTCTTGCAAAAAACAACATCCTGATGACGACATTGTGCTAATGTCGAAAGTACTCGGAATAAATAAATAATATGTATCAACACAACGATTTTCTCTCGTCTTTCAATAACGACAACAAAAAGCTTGTCTCAATGAAAATCTGCTGCCAAAATATATGCATATATATATATATATATATGTGTGTGTGTGTGTGTGTGTGTGTGTGTGTGTGTGTGTGTGTGTGTGTGACCGATGTACTTTAAACCAATTCCGCCACGAAAGCTTATGGATTTCCACTAGAAATAACGTTCAAATGCGTAGATATGTAAGGGGATTTTCTAAGCATAGCTTAGATGAGACACCAGACCGAAAATATGGGGTATCCAGTGAAGATCGAACTTACTATTCACTTGTAAATGATCTATCGAGAGAAGTACCCATTAAGCAGATGGGAATTAATTTAAACCTATTAGAAAGGTCAACGTTGTGTTTATCACATATGAATTGACTAGCAATCAAATAAACTGATGTTTGTAGGTATGCTCCATGTTGCACTTACGAGTTGAAAGTGAAAGATTTTTCCTGTGCTTCGATAAAGTAAGCGAACAAGACAAGGGTTACATAGAGATCAGTTTCTGAAACATCAACCAAAACCACGTCTTCATCCTCAAAAGGTCATAGTTACTGCGTGGTGGTCATTAAAAGGGCATCATTCATTATTCATTTTCGCAACATGGTAAATCAATTACAGCCAACTGTTACTGCAACAAAACTAAACTACATGCATGCAAAAGTAAAAAAAGCTATAGCCTAGTGAATAGAGATTGCCGAGTTCTGCTTGAGATTTTACGTTCTACTGCTAAGATGCACAGCTTTAGTTATGAGACTTTCAGCATCTACTTTGTTCACCAGTTATAATCACTTATTTAAACAATTTGGTCTTTCTATAAGAAATAGGAAGAGTCTCTTATAGTGAGGATGTAGTCGAAACATTTGAAAAGTTTAAGTGAAAAAACGAATAGTTTTCTATTAAGAGGAGAGACAGATTTGAGTAACGTTTTAAGAGAAATGTAGAGCCAAACAGATGTTATTTTCATTAAATAAAAATGCATTTTTATGAATTAAAAGTGCTTTATTTCTCTGTCACTCATCAAAAGACAACATTTCCTATGGGACAACTATGTTACGTTCAGTTAACCTATCATTTTTCAGATGTACCAAGATGGACGACGATTTTGCCGATGAAGTGTTAACACATATTCTTAGAAAATCATATCAGCCAGAAGATTCAGATTATCAGTATCTTCGATAGATTATCTGGCACAATAGTTGGTGGAAATCCGACTCGGGGGGGGGGGAGGATCGTTCGATTATGTCGGTGATGCTGAAAACGTGAAGTCACAGGTAAGAGGAAGAAACCAAGAAATAGGAAAAAGAAAGAGAAACAGATATAAGACTTTAAAAAAAAGTAAATAATAGAAAAATTGAATTTATAAAAAAAAAAGCGAAAAATGAAAGCGAGTGAAATGTTCAGTTTCGCAGCTAAGCGAAAGAAATTTGAGTTGTTACAAAAAGAGAAAATTCAATAAAGACAAAGGCGTTCAGAGTAAAAACATTTTGATCGGTTGCTATGGAAATGTAAGTTGTTTGTTTTTACACAGATATTTTTTCAATACACAGAAACCAACTTTCTGTTTGCCACGCTGTCTTACCCCATCTTGTGTGATAGAGAAATAATTACGTACATACAAGTACTTATATGCATTATACTTATATGCACACCTACATAAGAATATATATATATATATATATATATATATATATATATATATATATATATATATATATATATATGTAGCCGAATAGTTAAATATAGGTAAGTAAACGAGCGAGTGGTCGTATACAAATACATATAAATATATTATAGTGTAAGAGGGCTATTTAATATATATATTAAGAAATATACATATCTTGCATTAATGTAAGATATCTATATTTCTTAATATATATATTAAATATTTCTAAGTACTTATATATATATATATATATATATATATATATATATATATATATATATATATATATATATATATACATGTCTCTGTGTGTGTGAGTGTGTGTGTATTTAAGTATATATATATATATATATATATGTATTTATATATATATATATTTAAAGAAATATGCATCTAGCATTTAACAGACTGTCGCCTCTAAGTGTTGACTTCTATGTTCACTTTATATATATATATATATATATATATATATATATATGGGGGAATGATATATAATTTATAAATATATATATCAAGAACAAGTTTTTAAAAATCTATGATATCGTGGAAAAAATTTCTTGTGACTTGTTTTGTCGTTTAGGGCTTCATTCGGAGTAAAGTGATGTTTACCTTGAAGCGACTGCACATGCGCAAGAAGAATAGCGGACTCTGAAATTTAAAATTTTCGTGCGCATGTGTAGTCGGGTCAAGGTTAACATCAATTTAATCCGAATGAAGTTCTAAAGGATGGAATTTGTTTCACGAAAACCATTTCTACTTTCCATACATTTTCCTCCCAATCTTTTTGAACTTACTTTGATTATAGTGGTGAAGTCTTGTGCAAAAAAAAAACATACTTTTTGAAAGAGCCGAATAAAGAGAACTGGTGTACATAGTGTCATAAGGTCCCCAAACGACCCTGTTCAGCTTTTTAATTCAGAGCCCTCCTTCTCCTAGCCGACCGATACTATAGGACTCAGTCTATATGCGGTGTTTACCCATAGATTGGAGAGGAGAGATGCTTTCATGACTTTCTCAAGTGTATTTTCACTTAAGTGAATGTAATGAACTCGATTTGAATTTAAACTCAAATGATTACTTATATATATATATATGTGTGTGTGTGTGTTTGTGTGTGTGTGTGCGTGCGTGTGTGCGTGTGTGTGTGTGTGCGTGTGTGTGTGTGTATGTGTGCGTGTGTGTGTGTGTGTGTGGGTGAGCGTGTGTGTGTGTGTAGAAATATAGTTTTACGGTGTGCTATATTTATGGAATAAGGTGATCAATATCAGAGATAGGCTGTAGGTAAATATAAAAGTGAACTTTGAAGTCAACACTCGGAGGCGACAGGCTGTTTCATGCTAGACGATTTATGGTCTGACTATTGCGTCTAACAGGTACATTTGAGTTTGTTAAACACCCAGAGGGGGCCACATATGGTTTATACTGTAACTACTGTGCTGAGAGGACCTCAGTTATAGATTCTGCGTGAGAGCGTGTTATCTAACATGTTCAACAGTCCGAACAAGGTCAGCAGGCTCAAACCAAGTGACTTGGGATTAGAACAACCATCGTCAACTTCCAAGGGCACCTTCTACCCACTTTCACTCACAGGGATTGGTTCAACCCGTGGTATTGTTTTCAGCCACTTTCCAAAGGAACCGCATGCTGGGATCGCCTACTCCGGACCAATAATATATATATATATATATATATATATATATATATATATATATATATATATATATTAGATGAAATGGATTAAATCCGAAAAATATTTTAATATGTTTATATGTTATTTTTATGGACACAACTTATTTGAGTAAATGCTCTGTTTTAATTCAACAGTATTATTTACATTTACCGACCTAATTTCCCGTTAGCAAAGTTCATAAGCAGTCATGCTAACCGGAAAACCGTCTGAGACTGAATGGTTAACATCACATCATGATATGATGGTTTCCTTATGCGATAAAGATTCGATTCCTGTCGCAGAACGAATATTTTCTACGAAATCTTTCGAATATTCAGGCCGTTAAATGTAATTAATACTACTGTTTAATTAAAACAAAGTATTTCGTCAAATAAGTTGTATCCATAAAAATAACGTAGAAATAGAATATATATATATATATATATATATATATATATATATATATATATATATATATATATATATATATGTATGTATGTATGAATGTATATGAAAAATTTCTCAGAGTTAACCTGTAGTAAAAGACAATATTTATAAATGTAAAAGACAATAGCAAAACTGTAATGTGTGTGTATATTAATATGTGTATATATTAATGTATGTATATATTATATTAATATAAGAAAAACACATAATAAATAAATAAAATAATAAAATAAATTACAAATTAGAAAAAATTACTAACATATTTCTGCGATGGTGTATTGTAATTATTTACAATATTTACATTGTTCGGACTGTTGTCCTCGTCTTTATTGCCATACTTACGACGTTTCGACCGTTGCACATTCCCGCCTTCTTCCCGACATCGTTCACAATAATCCTTACACATGACGTCGCCGTAGGCAATTTCAAACTTTCAACTTTCCAAAGAATACCATGACGTTGACAGAGGAATTCAAAGTTCCACACAGACACCACATTGGTTCGTGAAAATAACTGCGATAATCGCAAGTACTTCAGCAAAAGAATAACAAAATGTGAAATAACTAAATATAGAAAATACAATAACACATTAAACAGACAGACCATATCGATCCGCTTTAAGCAAACTTGTTTGGATGAATTTTTGCTGTCTAAATATACCTTATACCATAGCTTAGAAGCCGCCCTATTGGGTGGCATTTAAACTAGCTCCTGCGAAGGACCCTTGATTGGGCCTTCATCACAAAAGATAGGAAGGAGTAGATGAGATAGGCAACAATAAACTACAGAAGAATTCACAATTGATCGCTGCATTTAAATATTGCATTAATATTTAAGCCTACCCTTTAAATGTTCAGCGATAATTCTTCTGCCACCACTTAATTTAAAGACAATTTGATGTATTTAGGTTCTTATATTCTGTACAAACAATTATTTGTATTTCATGGGTGACTTTCGCTGGATTTCGCACTTAATTTCGTTTATTCCCAAATTTATTTCCAAGTTATAAAATTTTTATCACACAAAAAATTTCGTCGCAAAAAATAACGTAAAAATCAGCGAAAACAATCACAGTAATGGAAACGGGGGAATCCAAAATTTCAGGATTGCGGGTTCGGATCTGTTCCGGAATGTATTTAATTTGCTCATGAAGTCGGCATGATTCCAAAATCGTATGATATGTTGGGCTACGTCTTCGGGAGTAAAGTTGAAAACACTGATAATTTTATTTTGAAATACTATAATTTGAGAAACATTGCTATTGAAAGTTAGAGTTTTGTGTTCGTTTGTTTTTATCAGTAGAAGCCAAAATAGCAGAATTCCAAAACAATCGCAGAATTGAAAAGTTTGGATTCCTACATTTCCGGATTGCAGGTCCGTATCCGGCTCGGAATGTTTTTAATTTGCTCACGGAGTCGACCTGATTTCAAATTGATAAATATTGGGCTACAGCATCTCGGGGTAAAATGGAAATAGTGTTACTCAATGACACACTGACATTCGCATTTATTATTTTGAAGATGAGCTACTGAGAGTTATGTCCCTTTAATTGAAAAAGTGTGTCACTGACATAGTCATTTATTACACAGAATAAAGAGAGTAGTTCATGAGAGTCGTGTGCCTTTAACTGAAAAAGTGTGACACACTAACATTGGCATTTATTATATAGAAGAAGGAGATAAATCTATTGAGAGTCGTGTCCCTTGAATTGACAACGTGTGAGTTACTGACATTGGAATTTATTATATAGAAGGAGATAAGCTTTTATGAATTGGGTCCATCAACTGGAAAAGCGTGACACACTGACATTTATTATATAGAGCTATTGAGAGTTGTATCCCTTCAATTGAAATGTTTGACACACTGACATTGAGAGTTGTGTCAAATTCAAAAGGAAACAAAGATTAAGTAAAGAAGTGTTTAATTATGTGGGGAGATGGATTGAGATGCTACGCCTTTGCAATAAACTTTTTGTCGCGATTCCTTGATCAGACCTTCTACTTATAGTAGATGGATGAGTCCATGGTTAAATAATAGGTGTAGAGAAGTTTAGTCGATCTTTCTACACAAAACATCATAATACTCAATTCTTAATTGTCCTCTTATGTTCATACAACACACCTAGTCTATCTATATTTATACTCTACTTGGGATGGATCTTGGGCATTCTTCTGAATGAACTTTAGTAAAAAAAAAACAAAAAACATTGACTCCTCTCCCATAGTCCAAATTTTTTAGGTCTCTGTAATGTCACCTGCGTGCACTGAAAACTTTCACTGCACCGAATTTTAGCCAACGTTACAGTTTAAAGATTAGGCACAAATGGTGAACCGATACAGATTTTACTAGGTCACCAGTTGGTCACCTCGAGGCGGTGTAATGGTTAACAAGCTTGTCGCCCTATAACAATTATGGCTGAGTAGTGAGCTCAATCCTCACTCGGCACCATCTACTTTTGGCCTTGTGCCACATTTAAGCTACGCTTGGAAAATCACTACTAGGTCACCAGTTGATCGAAGACTTAAAATTTTACAAAAAAGTATCTACTGCCTTCTGGAATACACATCTGTGTATTCCCAGCTGAAAAACGGCAACATTCGTCGTGAATTTATTTATTATTTTCTGTCAGTTTAATTTGGTTCATGAGGAGTGACGGAGTTCGGTAAGACAAACTTAGAATTCCATTATCAGTTATGTTGGCAAAGACATAGAAAGATTTTCTCAGATGTTTGCGACGATTGACAAAGTTCTCTCAGATCTGATCACCCTTTAACTTCTTGTAGAATCCTCTGAGAACAAATGCGTGCAGGCAGTAAAAACTCACCCCCAGCTTCTTCGTCTTAATTTTTTCCAACTTTCTTTAGCTTCAACGGTTTGACACAAATGAGACAAGACAGACATGTTTGTTTTTTTATTCGTTTTTCTTTCTTCTTGTAATCGTGAAAAATTAAACTACAATTAACTTCAACATTTTTTGACTTTGTCAACAGCGCTGTAAAACACGTTTCTCTGAAAGTCGACAAAATATCCAACTAGATCTATTTATTTTTGACAATTTGCTGTTTTTGCGTACAATTGATGTTTTTTATTCTGTCTCTCTCCCCTCTCTCTCTCTCTCTCTATTCCTTAAAATAGTCTCAATTTCTTTCTCCCTTGTCTCTATGTCTATGTTCTAAATAGCTGAATCATTGATACCATAGCACTCACTGAGCAGTCACTCCATCAGTATGATGTTGCTTTCAAAGGAGATTAAGTGACAGCAAGACATCTTAATATTTCGACACTCTTTATTCTTCAGAAATTTAGCGGTTTGGATAGTTACAAATCGTTCTTGGATTCCCATGTCTTCAAACATGTGGCTTGGCTATTTTTTACTGTTCAAGAATTCCAACATTGCTGGGCACAACAGTTGATTCCAAAACGTTTACAAAATTCGGATAACGTCGATCTTTACGTAAAGAATGCCAGTCTCTTCTAGTTGGTTCTCTGCTCTTTTTTATATAAACTTAGACATTATATATATATATATATATATATATATATATATATATTGAGAGCTACTGTTAATAGTTACATAGTTTTTTTTTAATTAATTATTTGTTTGGATAAATGGGTGTTGACTTCAATATCCATTTTTATATTTTCATACATTCTATCTCTGATATTGAACACTTTAACCCATAAATAAAGCATACCTTAAAACTATATTTTTATCATATATATATATATATATATATATATATATATATATATATATATATATATATATATGCGTGTGTGTGTATATATATATATATATATATATATATATATATATATATATATATATATATATATATATATATATATATATTATAGTAATTCATCGAGCTTAGAAGAATCCTCAATAGGATGCAGAAAACACTGGACGGCCGTTTGGTCCTATCTGGGACTCATCAGTAGTGCACATCCACTACCGAGAATCGAACCCGGATCGTTTCTACAAAGCGAACGTCATACCAACTGTATCACGGGACTCTGTGACGAAGACATAAACCAGACTCAATATAACGCCGCTACTCACTCAGTTCCGCACCGAGTTATCCAGAGTCACTGAATAACCTCGGAACCTGTGCCCCAAGAGCCAGGACTACTTTTTTTTACCCTTAGCCGCTCTATGACAGAGCTTAGCTGGATCTAGCAAGATATACAAGTAATTGATCCGGGTTCGATTCTCGGTAGTGGATGCGCACTGCTGATGAGTCCCAGATATGACGAAACGGCCGTGCAGTGCTTTCTGCATTCTGTTGAGGATTCTTCTAAGCTCGATGAATTACTATATAATTAGCCTAAAATCCCCAAATCAATTACTCATATATATATATATATATATATATATATATATATATATATATATATTGTTGTGGCATTGTTAGGGTCAGAATTAAAGACAAAAGAGGGAATTGAATTAAACAAATATATTAACAGAAATCAGTAATGCAAACATATACAAACGTGAGTGTTACAGCAAGAATTTCGGTCCGACTGTCAGTACACACTGCTGGAAACTTCACACTCCAAAAGATCGTCCCTGCTCCTATTTATAGCAGGGAGAGACCATGCGTGATTTGGTAAATTACCATATATATATATATATATATATATATATATATATATGTGTGTGTGTGTGTAATCAGTCTAATCAGTTTATTATAAAGATAATGCATGACAGAAAGAATTATACTTTCTGGAGAGATAGAATGAGCCACCCATTTTCCGAGTATCTTTGACAAAAACTGAATATAGTATTTCCACTTACGATTTGAGATCCAACAGACGTTCAAAATATGGAGTCTCATTGAGAAAAATCATTGGGAAAACTTATTGTTAAAAATCTTTGGGAAAACCAATAATTTATGTTGGAACAATACGAGTCTGATATTTAGTGTATTAAAAACTACATGGCAGTCATATCCCCATTGTTAGAGCAAGAGGACAGATCAGCTGCAAGGTCCCGATCATCTTGGTTTTGCGAAGGACGTGATCATCATGGCATTAATATTCATCTGTAGAGACTGTATGATCCGAAGATATTGGACATCCAAAATCCATTACTTTACAAAACGAGATCTGTCTGAAAAATAACGGGACTGGTGTCACGAACAATTTATTTCAATTCCAAACTACATGGTTTTTCCTTCAAAGTAATCCTACTCGAGTCTAATGCACTTTCCCATCCTTCTCTGCTACGTTTTTATGCACCACTGGAATGGTCCTTCTTAGATGCCTCTCCACGCCTTCAAAACGGATCTCCTCCTGATTCCCTTGAGCTTGGGGAAAAGAAAATAGTCACTCACGGGAAGATCAGGGAAATAGGGAGGTTGTTTTAGTACGGCCAGTTGTGAGCAGGTGCATTGCCGTGGTGAAGCAGACACAATTTGTGCTGCAACAACTCTCGTATGTTAAACAAATGCAATAGTTGCAAAAAGCTAAGATTGCAGCTATATACTCCCAAGATATCATGTTAAATAATAACACAATCTGTTTCTCCCTGTTTCAGTCATAACTTACACAGTACACCCAGCCCGGTTACTTTTCAAACAGACCACGTATTCTTATTGGACACGGAACCTGCACCCTGTCTTCTGGCCTGAATAGGGATCC
Source organism: Acanthosepion esculentum (assembly GCA_964036315.1). Taxonomy (NCBI): domain Eukaryota; kingdom Metazoa; phylum Mollusca; class Cephalopoda; order Sepiida; family Sepiidae; genus Acanthosepion; species Acanthosepion esculentum. The sequence goes on along the minus strand of OZ038508.1, from coordinate 41,093,424 downwards.
ATTTGAATCTCAAAACCCTAGGGTATTTACTGTTTTTAATTCTCTCAATCAGATTATGGCTTGAGCATAGACATTTTTTATTATCACTAGTTCACATAACGTCAAAGAATTCGTAATATTTAAATAATTTTGCAATTGCATTGATTACATTTTCTTCAGGCTTCATCGAGTAATTTTTATCTACATAATGAACTCTGGACGTAAGAAAGAATTCTGCACTTTAAAATAAAGTGGAAACAAAACAATATCTTGGTAACCTGTTCCCTTTACATTCTAAATTGATATCATGTTGTTATAGTAGCGTGAATTTTGTTCGCATAAACACTGCGAAAGGCCTGCTCTTACACTAAAAACGCAATATCTAATTATAAAAAAGTGTAGATAAGACCGCGTGACCGATAAATATATAACATTACATTATGCTTTATATTAGGGAAGAGATTATTATTACTCTCACTTTTCCGGAATTACTGTTTGATGCGAATTTTACCAGGTCTTTTACATGATATTCAAGATAAAGCAATGTTTTTCTTATAAAGCTATTGGGAGTTTTACATTGATATGAATTTTCCTGATTATGTGAGCAGTGCACAGTTTTTTGCATCTGAGATATCCATGGGTTTCATGGCATTTCCTTGGCTTGTGTTATCGTTATTATTATCATTATTATTATTATTATTATTATTATTATTATTATACAATCGTGCTTGATCTGTTGAACCCTGCCAATACTTCATAAATAATATATTAATCCCGTTTTGATCATGAGGAAAGATGGAAAATTGATGCTGTTTGCTTTCAATGGGGAGAAAAAACAGTGAAAGAAAAAAGAATGAAAGAAAAAAGAATGAATGAAAAAAGAATGAATGAAAAAAGAATGAAAGAAAAAAGAATGAAAGAAAGAGAAAATAGAGTAAGCGTCAATGAAATGGAAATCTGTCAATTTTCAATATTTTCATTTGTATCTTTTTGTTTCTTTATATAATGATATTTTTGTTATTGTAATATTTTATTAAAGTTGTTAAATTCAAGATATTTAACGAGGCAATAGAATAATTTCCATGAAAGTCGCAAGACGCATGTGCAATCATTAAATTAAGAATTATTCTTCATCAAAAAGTCTAAATATAAAAAACCATGAAATATTCCCGTGTATTTCTAGTTATCATTATTATTATTAAAATCATTATTATTATCATCATTATTATTATTACATTATCATTATCATTATTATTATTACATTATTATTATTATTATCATTATTATTATTTACGCTGTTGTTGCTGCTGCTGTTGTTATGCTTTCCGGTTTTCCTTATTTGTTCTTTGATAACATCGTTTACCAAGACTTTTACCTGAGAACTAACGCAAAGCAACATTTTTTCTTATGTTATTAAAAGTAATATACAGAATTTCTGTTCTTGGTATGTGACCGATGCTCGTGACTATAATCGTTTGTATCTCAGATAGTGAGAGATTTCCTGGGATTTTCGTAAAATGTCTAGCATTATACTTTTTAGTAATTGCTAATAACTTAAGTCAGTGCCTTGTGTGATACACGCTTAGGCGATCATGTGTCTTCGAATACATGACTGACGAGGCAGATTTTTTTCCCGTAGTAGGTTGTCATTTTTTCTGCGGTAAACCAGAAGAACCCGATCTGTCCTGCTATTTACCCATAGCTGGTGGGGAGAATAATATTCCTACCTTTCCCAATAAGTCAATGTAATAAATTCGACTGAAATTCGAACTCGGTTCTCCGATTCCTCAATCTGAGCCGCTATCCATTATTCCACCGTAATGCTGATAATAATGACAGTTATTATTTATAATATTGGAGTCTGTTTATCTTTCTTTCTTCATTTTCTTCTCATTATTATTCGAAGTTTTTTCTTCTTTTTTCTTTCTTTCTTCTCCTCTTCTTCTTGTTATTAATATTTAATCAATGAGTTCCTTATTTATGTCTTTTATAACGTCCCTTATGTTATTATTTTTAGTTTCATTATGCACAAACATTTAAACATTTTCCCGCTTTTTTTCTTTCCATTATTCAACTTCCTATTTTTTTCTAGTCTTCTTTTTTTCTGCCCCTTTTTCTTTCTTGTCTTTGTTGATGACAGTTCGTCTATTAAACCGGCTTCTAAACAAATGGCACTTTTATCAATGAAGAAATCTGACACCAAAAGAAAATGCACAAGCATCGCCGTGGAAATTGCTTAAAGAAAGTAAGAAAGAATAGTAATCCATTCGAAACAAAATACCGGTAGCAATAAAAGTAACAAAATTCCCGCAAAAAACAAAAGTCCCGCGCAAATTCTATACAAAACTTGGACAAGAATAGAAAAGCCTGTCTCATTTGTTTAACGGACCGCTTGAAATGAATGGACGAAATAAAATGTCGGAAATTTTTCAAATTAGTCCAAAGTAGATGAACTTAACGGAGCCTACGAATCTCTTCGACAGACGCAATAAAGTGTGAAAATAAAATATTGGAAACTCATATCGGTTTCTATAGCAACGCTGAAGGAGACCTTTTCCGCCGGGTCTTGTCAGTGACATACGATGCAATAACAGTTACGCTTGGAAATTGGTAACTGAACATGGAAAATGTATTGTTCTCCTGGCGGCTACGAATAGATCCTGGAAATCAAAGGGTCTGGTAGTTTTACCTATACTGTTCTGAATATGTCATTACTCACAATGGATGTAACAGCCTTTCTTATTTTACATGAAAATGGGAAGAGATTTTAAAGACCATGCCTGCAGCTTCCGCGTTGTGCGTTGTCTTTTATGAGCTTAGATTGATAACCAGAACGTTATATTTATATGACTGGTCATAGAGACCAAGATCATAGAGAGTTGCATTTATACATTTTCGTGCACAATGGACCTGAAATTGTGTCTCTAGCCGCACCAGAATTGAAGGTTTTGGTTTGGTGGCGCCCGTAATTTTGTTTAAAAACTGAAATAGCCCAGTAAAAAACGGGAAAGGTAAGTTTCAGATTGCTTCATTGTTAACATTTAACGAGGAGATATATTCTTTTTTGCTTCGGGTTCTTTCTCTACACTCTCATTTTTCTTTCTTTTTGTTATGTGGGAATAAAGTATCACTGCTGACACTTGTGTTTGAACATAGATCGCCAGTGAGCAAACACAGGCGATCCCATTATTAAATTAAGTAGCCCACGTGACCATAGAGGAAACGCATATATGGGATATAGCGTGTGTCTAATTGATCGCATTTCTATTCTATACTCTTTTGCGATTCGGATCGCTATTTCTAGTCTATCCTCTATTACTATACAGACCGCTATTCGCTACTCTATTCACTATACTATTTCCTTATTCGGATTACTATTCGAGCGAGTATTGTCGACCAAGTAATATTAGTGCGAGTGTTATTGGAAGGCGTTTGACACCAGCATTGCACAACGGCTTTACTATTGTTGCATCTGCGATTGCAATGTCTCTACTACAACGAGCATTACGAAAGTGACATCACAAAATGTCTTTCTCTAATATTATTTTGCCATTTCTTCACTTGATTTCCTCCTTTCTTTCTCCTCTAGATTCCATTTATCATCTTATTTCTCTATATTTTCTCTTCCTCTTCTTTTACGAGTGGATGTTGAAAAAATCTCGGTATGACCCACTTGCCAAAATCTGATCAAATACACACAAACCGTAATGTAGCTTCTCTATGTATTGTCTATGAATACATCAGCGATCGAAACCCGAACTACCACCAGTCACGATGAATGGATGCCTCCTCGCGGAAGCTACGTGCCTAGAGAGATTACTGGATCTTAAACTCACCCCTGACCTCAAGTGGAACACATACATACGATCTATCTCTAAAGATGCAAAAAAAATTATCAGTTCGCTATACTGCTCTTGTAAATACCTGATGCCTCCTGCCACTCTCTAACTTTACAAGAGCCCTATCAGATCGAAAACGGAATACTGTTGTCATATTTGGGCTGGAGCTCGATAGAGTTCAAAATCGTCTCCGAGTCCTTGTGGTTGACAAATTGTTTTTTCCGCCCACCAACTACTCTCTCACAGACGGAATGTTGCAAGCCTCTGCTCTATTGCTACTTCCATGGAAAGTTCTTCCTTCGTTCCGCCAGTTCAACCTTCCCTGACAGGACTGGTCATGACACCCACATTGTAGCAAACCACCTACATTCCCTTCGTATTCCATTGCTGAGAAGTAAGTTCCACTCGAACAGCTTCTACCTGCAAACTACTGCTCTGTGGAACCGACTCCCAAGAGAATGTTTTCCCGATCATTACAATCATAACCGTTTCAAGTCTATGGGTAACCAATATCTTCCACTTCTATCTGCATAAACTGTCTGTTATTAGGTTGGTGCAAAAATAATGTCGTTTTTTGACGTTCAACTTCATGTGAGAAAACGACATTATTTTTGCACCAGCCTAATACTTTAACTCTCTACGTAGATCTCCACCGGGCCTTGTACATGGTGAACCTTAATTTAAACAGGAAAGACAAACTTTTACGCTAAATGTTCAGATGAACTCTCCTATATGTCAAAATGGCTAAATCTAACCGGAAGTTCTATGCTAACAGTTTATTTTCTCGCATTTCTGGCTTATGGAACTCTCTTCCGGCTTCTTGATTTCCAAGTTTGATCTTCGAAAATATAGATGCTATGTCAATCGTTATATTCAGCCTTCTTAAATTATATCCTTGCGTGTTTGTTGCTCTGTTGCCTTGCTTGGGGTAAAATGATTAATAAAAAAAACATCATCCGATTTTTTTAAAATCTCACCTTGGTCGAACCAAGAAGTTTTCAGAAACCTCATACAAATCTTTCTTAATATGCCTTATTTCCTTTTTCATTTTCTTCCTTATTTAAATATTCTCTTTCTCCCCCCCCCCCCGCCGCCGTACTCTCTTTACTTAATCTCTTCAACTTTATTTTTTTCTACTTCCTTACATATTTTTCTTTTTATCTTCTGTCTCTTCCTCTACCCAGTCTTTTAAGTTCGAGGGTAAACATTCTTCACCATTTTAACAGCTGTAACATTTTAGTTAGCATAACGGTATTGCTTATACTGTTAACCTTCGAGTTTTAAACCCTGCAATAAATGGTGATTTCAGATGCGAATTTTGTTAAAGCAAGCCGCCCAGCCTTCTCTTTGGGATTTTAACACATTTTAATAACGTGGTCGTTTGAGGAGTTTCGTCTCGCAACAGATTTCCATTTCCTCCAACGTTTTATCAAAACTCTTCGAGAATGTCATAAGCGCTTTAAACAAGAACCACACATCATAATCTACATATTCAACAGTTCTAGGTGTTAGTAAGACTTAGAATAAAAGGTCCGAAGTGGGGATAATGCAGCAAAGTGAAAAAGCTGTCCAGACAACGCGTTTCGACTCTTTATGGCAGGCTTTTTCAGGTAGGAATGAGACACAAAACCCGTGTTTAACCGTTGGAATTTTGAGGAAGAGCTAATAAATAATTGACATTACGATAAAAATCATTATGTTGGTACTTTTTTTTCGATTGATATTTCCATTTCATTCTTATATTAAACTTATAATTTTTTAAAATGAAAAGATAAGCAAAAAGCAATTCATATAATGTCATTAATAATCAATGAATCATAGATACCATTGAACGTCTAAAAGATATAAAGAGAACGGATTAATTAAACGGTCCATTGGTCTCTATTTTAGTTCTGAATCCCCACTTTATTGAATCTCAGTATATTGTTTCAAGACTTGTTTCATTAAATGTCACTATTAAAACTTTCTAACAACTGCCGTCACTTTTGACAGCACGGGTATACTAGTAGATAATAAAATGCGAAATAGGCAGGTGTTGATATCAGTTGTTTACAAACGGCATTTGATATGTCAGCAGTATTTGTTCTTTGGGAATCAACGTAATTGAACGCCTTTTGTCTCAAAGACAGAAAATTCACTGACTTTGTTTTTAAAAATATAATAAAGGGAATACACAAGAACTGTCATGTTTTCATAACATTAATGTTACAACAAAAGCTGAACTATTGTATGAATTATGTACTTTAGGGTTTTTTGTTTTGTTTGAAAAATGGGGCGATAATTCCCATGCTGTGAGGTTGTTGTTTCCATTTCATCTATTTGTTGAGACATGTTTAAAATTATAACAGTTTTGCTCGCAAGATAAAGTTTATATATAATGTGTTTTTTTAAAGTTTTCTCTCTTCCTTCTTAATGAAAGATTTTTTCATAGGTTAGTATATAAATATAATAAATACACATAAAACAGAAAAGTACGATAGATTAATTAACACCTTAAAATCTATATTAAGCATCCTTCCTCGAAAATAAGTTTTGAAACAGAAATTAGAAGAAGAATTTACATAGGGTTGGCTGTACTACGAGCTCATATTATATTAAAGTTGTATTATACGAAAGAAAATACAGTTTGGTTTGGTTTAGTTCAGTTTGGTTTCTTTTACGGCATATCAAGCTCAATGGGTTTATTTAATGCCGACAAGATTTTTGTTGCTGGTAATATTTTTTTCAAAAATCTATTGCTGGTAATTTTTTCCCAAAATGTATTTCTGATGACATTTTTCTTTTTCAAAAATATACTGCTGGTAATAATGTATTGCTGGTAATCATTTTTTATTCAAAAATCTATTGCTGGTATTAAATCTATTTTTACGCTTTCAAAGATTTTTTCCCAGTTTAGCGGTTAAATATTTACGCATAGATGGAACACTGACAGGTGCTACCAGCCCGGATTAGGGTGGACCTGGGAACACCAGCCATTAAGAAGTGGTTCCACGCTCCTCAAAACCGCCTGACCAGAGGCCCTGCTGTCGAATGTAGTTTCTCGTCCTACCCAGGGCGGAAGAAAATACGATGTTATTATTAGCGTGGTGGTAGTTTTTAAATACCATGTCCATTTAGCAAGTATGCCATTATGACGACACGGATTCCTTTGCTTTATTTGTGTAATCGACTTCACTCCAAGCAAGGCAGTAAAGCCACTAAGACGCAAGAGGTTACTGGGTGTGGAAGAATTAAAACATTACTAAGGAGCGAGAACAACAGACGAGTAATAAGGAGGACGGTAGATAGCACTTGATATTGTATTTAAATTTTAGAATATTAAAGTTGGCTGGGAAGCTTGGAGACACAACCAAGAATTGCCAGAAAAGAAACTGCTAGAGTAACAAGAATTGCCAGAAAAGAAACTGCTAGAGTAACAAGAATTGCTAGAAAAGAAACTGCTACAGTAAAAAGAATTGCCAGAAAAGAAACTGCTAGAGTAACAAGAATTGCCAGAAAAAAAACTGCTAGAGTAACAAGAATTACCAGAAAAGAAACTGCTAGAGTAACAAGAATTGCCAGAAAAGAAACTGCTAGAGTAACAAGAATTACCATAAAAGAAACTGCTAGAGTAACAAGAATTACCAGAAAAGAAACTGCTAGAGTAACAAGAATTGCCAGAAAAGAAACTGCTAGAGTAACAAGAATTGCCAGAAAAGAAACTGCTAGTGTAACAAGAATTACCATAAAAGAAACTGCTAGAGTAACAAGAATTGCCAGAAAATAAACTGCTAGAGTAGAATTTACGGTTACATCTAGCCATCTCAACTGTAAATTGCTGAGATAACTACGCCAGTCCAGTTCTGTGCTTAAATTTAAAAAGTCTATGTAGAAAAGCGAAGAACAATATTTAATTGCATAAAAGTACAAAATGTGGCACAAGGCCAAAATGGTGAATGGGTCATGGGGGAAAATGGTTGGTTTTCTTCTGTCGTATAATTAATCTTAGCTAGCCACAATCACTGACCCAAACATACTACAATTTTCCTTACATCAAAACAACGCATTCTTACTTACCATTCTTACTACATCCACCGTAATACCACAGAATCTCCATGAAATTCCTAACTAGTCACCTTATGTACAATTCCTGACTTGTAGCATAGCGAAGTGATCCCCCGAACAATTACTATGAAAGCATTTATAGAAAAGACACACGGAGGCGATCTTGCAACAGTGGGAAAGTGACAGAAAACGATACAACGTATCAGGGCCAATAATGTTGCTGATTCTTCTTTGTTATTTTTGTCAAGAACCTCAGGAGAAATAGCGGGATCACTATATGTGGTAGCAATATTCTAAGATATGATATTCGAATTTTCTAGATATGTACGACAGATTCTTGAGAGAAAAATTGTCTCCCACAACACAGTGACACAACTTTCTTAGCAGCTGACCTAGCAATGGATTCAATATTGTCTTTTCACTTCATGTCAGCTGAGAATGTTAGCCCAAGAAGACAGAGAGATATCTCCCAGATGATTAATGGATAGCAGTTTAGTTTTGGAGACGGTAAATTTAACAAAACATCCTTTGCCCCTGTTAACAACAAACTGAAACTGGTTTTGGACATCAGATGATAATTTGACCTTATCGAAATGATCAGACTTACTATTGACAAATAAATAAATGGTTGCCATCAACGTAGATAAAAAGTTCTGAACGAATTCCATCGGCGATGTCATTAATGAAAATTAAAAACAAAGTAGCGCCAAGGACGGAGCCCTGTGGAACACCTGCATCAGTTGGAAAGAATCTAGACGTGTATATTGTTTCAAGACTTGTTTCATTAAATATCACTATTAAAACTTTCTAACAACTGCCGTCACTTTTGACAGCACAGGTATACTAGTAGATAATAAAATGCGAAATAGGCAGGTGTTGATATCAGTTGTTTACAAACGGCATTTGATATGTCAGCAGTATTTGTTCTTTGGGAATCAACGTAATTGAACGCTTTTTGTCTCAAAGACAGAAAATTCACTGACTTTGTTTTTAAAAATATAATAAAGGGAATACACAAGAACTGTCATGTTTTCATAACATTAATGTTACAACAAAAGCTGAACTATTGTATGGATTATGTACTTTAGGGTTTTTTGTTTTGTTTGAAAAATGGGGCGATAATTCCATTTCACGATTTTATAGGAAAGATTGGATCAATTAAAAAATTTGTCTGGGAATAAAGTAACTTTTCCGTTTGTGGAGAAGACCTGTATGCCAAACCCTGTCAAAAGCTTTCGAGATGTCTAAAGCTATATTCTTGATTTCATCATTTTTCTTTGTGAACTGACATGTATTCTAGAAAGAGATTGGATTTTTTTTCAAATCACCTTCTCCACGGTTTTGATTTAAGATTTTTCCTTCTGTTAGACTAGATGCAGCTCAAGGCTGGAGATCCCTTTCTACTCTACTATTTAACCCATACTGTCTAGGGAGTATAGATAGATTTATGTCTCAATCAACGGCATTAAGGCGAAGGTGAATGCAACATGCTACCCCAAAAATTGAACTCGGCTCGGAGATCGAATTTCAACGCTGATATCTTTTACACTACCCAGATAGGGGTTATAGTCGTTTTATATTCGTACGTTCTCTTACGTTATTTTTATTTTCCTTATCATTGTTGTTATGGCATTAAATTTTTGTGATAATCTATTTTTTCTATATGCATTTCATCTTCCTATATTTAATATTAAATTTTTTTTTTTACTTTTTTTAAAAATCGTTTTTCGACTCAGAAATTCCACACAGCTACGGGCACATTTCGAAATTTGTATTACCATTAACTTGACAAACATTTCGATCAAATGTCCAAAACGATTCCACTCACAGAATCATGGTTTATGACACTCAACTGACATTCATTTATTTTAACAATTATTTTCCATGAAATCATCATTAACATTTTTGGATAATTTCTCAAATAATATTTACGCAAATTTATCTGGAATACCTGAAATTGTTCAAATTGAAAATAATAATTGTTCAAATTGAATATAATTGCTGTCCAAATTATTGACTGATAAGAACGTGTCTAAATATATCAGGTTTCTCTGTCACAAAGCAATATTTCATGTGCTGAAATGGAGTGAAACGCTGCTGCAGATATCGCCAGAAGCCGACGGAGCTGAGAATACTTTATTTAGCGAAGCTCAGTGTTTAAAGGAAGCCAAAATACTAGAGTACCTAGCAAAATTTGAACTCAATATTAAAATCGAAAAAGACCCGAGAAAGAAGATTGTCGACAATCTCTGTAATGCGGTTAAGGGGAAAACTAGAAATACCTGTAATAGAATAGATCTATTTAATTGTCACTTTCTCTCCAGATATGATACAAAACATTTCTACCACTACAAAAACAAAATCCTATGGATATGGATGTTTCATCTTCCTCATATCGTATTTTAAGACAACGGTTTGTTGCACCTTTACTATAATTTCACAAATACCGTATATACTCGTGTATAAGTCGACTATTTGTATGATGCTACTCTGTATTTTTGTCATGAATGTTAACCCCCCCCCCGAAAAAAAATTACCTGTGTATAATGCAACTGATCCCCGAAAATGCAAGATTTTAACCCCTCCAAAAAAATTATCTGTATATAATGCGACACTACTTTTTGCGCAAAATCTTATAAAAACTGTCATTATACTCGATTATATACGGCATATGAGATATTATAAATTCAGCCTGGGTAAATCGCTCTCTCGAGTAGTTTGTAACACCCTATTTATCATCTCTATGTCTTTGGGCAGAGTGCGCTCAAGGGCGGCTCCGTCAAAGAACAGAGTCGCAACTGAGAAATATTACACGAGTTAAACATTGAACATGACATCGTATCCTGGTTATGATGATAAACTACATCCGGCAGCAAGGTTTCTGATCGGGAAGTTTTTAGAAGCGTGAAATCACTTCTTAATTGTTGTTGTTCCCAGATCCACCCTGATTCGGGGTAGAAGAACCTGTTGGGGTCCCAACTATGGGCAAGCGAAACCCCTGGGTAACAAACTGGGGTCTTTAAACTCTATGAATGTATAAGAAATATATATTTTCATAGTAAAAAAAATATTACCAGCAATACGTTTTTGTAAAAAAAAAAAAAATTTAAATATTTCCAGCAGTATATTTTTCAAAACAAGTTACCACTATCAATACATTTTTGGAAAAAAAATCTTTACCATCAATACATTTTTGTAAAAGAAGTTACTAATGCTCCCAAGAAAATTAAATTTCGGTATTAAATGACCCATAAAGAGTTGATATGTCCCTAAATAAACAAACAAACAAGTCATGGCATCCATATAAGAGTCCAGATCTGACGACGCTATTTAAAATCATGACTCGTGATCTCAGATTAATATATCGGTGATTTAGCGTCTTACAGTATTGGACAAAAGTACCCTGAGGGTAACATATCCTGTATTCAATTTCCATATCTCCTATACGAAATATCTTATCCAAACACCGAGGTATGTGATTAGTTTAGAATTTACTAATTCCATATTTTGAAATTCTATTATGTATTCAGGCTCTCCTCCCAATATATGTACATTTATAAACTTCCGTCTACTGAAACGCTATGGTAACAATATACTGCTTATCAAAACCTTTCTCAAGAAACTGTCCCAGAAGACGTCATACGTAGTTGGCTACTAGGACAATATATAAATATACCTGCAGAGAAGTTTAGGGGGACGTTTCGATCATTCGTAAACAGTTGACAGATAGTTTTTAAAAGCTATGAGTCAATTACAGAGAGTAAATTAGAACAAGCTCCGAGATTTCAGTAGACTTATCACGAAGTGATATATAATACTGGTGATGAGAAACCTCAACTATCTAACATGAGTAAAGGTTTTGTTTGTTTTTTTCATTTAAAAAATATCAAAGGAATAAAATATAATGACAGTGAATACTGGACAATCTCCTCAAAGATGAAGAAGAAACTTAAAGAAACAGAAATGTGGTTATTCAGAAGGATGCTGATGATACCATCGACCAAACCTGTGAGATACGACGAAGTTTTAGAGAAAATATAAACCAAGAGAAAACTTTTACTTATAAACATGGGGAAAAGACAACTGAATTTTCTAGGGCACATACTGAGGAAAGGCTACTTAGAAAATCTGATACTCACAGGACAGATTGAAAGCAAGAGGGACAGAAAAAATAATACATAAACTACTTAGTGAGATTGAATAAATGGATGACAGAACAAGGTCTAAGAGAAATAACAATGATTTACGTAAGAGAGAAATTGTAGAAAGTCCTTATCGCCTACGTTCTGAAGGATCACAGCACATAAAAAAGATGAAGAAGAAGAAAGACCGAAATGAGGAGTTTTATACTTTCTCACCTTCAACGGAGTTACTCTTCTTATCGTACCAGGTAATTGTTTATAATTTTTTTCGTCGGTTATACCGCTTTTCTGGTCATCATCAGGAACAATATATATATAGGCGTTATTTGTCAGAAGATGAGGTAATGAAACCAAACTGACGTTGTATTGTATTTTTTATAAGACAACAATAGGGTTTAAGATATCCTGGGGTTATCGCTATATCTTGTTGAAACACCGTTTGTTGTCTGATCACCGAAATTAAGCAATTCGGATCCTGGTCAGTACTTAGATGTGTGACCATTTAGGAATACTAAGTGCTATAAACTTGGATCTGGTGATGTAATGGATAACTGCACGTAATTGGAAATCGAAAAAGAGAGTTCCATTTCCGGTCGGTTTCGTTATATTCACTTACGCGTAAATAGCCTTAAGAAATGCAAGAATTCACTTCCCCCAGCTATGGGTTAATTAGTAGAAATCTTTACTATCTAAAGATTATTTTATGACTTTAAATAAGCTGCAAAATGTTGATAAGCTGTAAAAACAAATCAATCAAAAATTAAGAACTTCGCATCAGAAGACATCTTTGGAAAATTTAACAGAGGAGTTTGTTTCGAAGTTTGAAATAAAAACAAAAGAAACAATGACACTGTAAGCATGATTTTCATGGACTCTATCTATGAGGTCGTTAGGGTCCTTCTTGACCTGTGCCACACCTTATTCAACCAAAGAAGCACCACGTACACACATCATTCCGTGAAAGTGATCACCATCATCACTTTTTAATTGATTACATTTTTAAATCTATCTATATCCATTGCCATATATATCCCATATATATTGTTGATTTAACACTCTTCTGCTGATAGAGTAGAAATTCTAGAATGTGTTTATGCAAGAAATATTGTATTGAATCATTATCAATGTAGATAAAGAAACTTTTGAAGTAAGATAGGTTTGAATATATGTTACAAATTACTTCCATTCATAAAACAAAGTTGATGATTAATTTTTATCCTTACTTCATTTTACACTTAATTTAACATTCAGAAAGCGTTGGATATAAACAAAATATAAACAAAATTGCAATATGAGTTCTGGTAAAAATACTTCCTTAGTCCCAACAATTTACACACTGGTGGCCTCAAGAATACATTGGCCAGTGGATAAAAAGCGTTGGCTGGATCCAGTGACTTGACCTAAAGATTTGTGAGTTCAATACCTGGCTACTGCGGTGGTAAACAAAAACCTGGAGAGTTGAGTTAAATAAATGAAACATCCGCAAGAGGCACTAGAATATTCTACCCCAGTGGATGAAAGAAATGATTCAGTTCAAAATTCCAGTCACCTGAAGAAGGCCGAAGCGTACAATATGACAATGAAGATGAGGACAACAGTCAGACTAATAAACAGGATAAGAGAGTTTATTATATATATATATAATTATTCTACAATTGCATATATACTTAACCGCCATTTTGTTTTTACTGTACAGTTAAATATTATTTCATAGCTCTCCTAAGTTTCCAGCACTTTGTTTATACGAGCAAATTTTGACTGTTTACTGAAGATGAAGTTTTAAGTATGGGAACAAATTTTCATTTATAATTATTGAATGTAAATTGTCTATTTCTAGATCAGAAATAGACAGTTTAAATTTCTCGGACACATAATGAATAAAGAAAGAGTTAGACATTCACAAAACGTGTTGAAGTCGCGTAGGAACAGAGAAACAAAGAGTGATAAACCGAACGAGCTTGCGTACATGGAGGGTAGAATATGGAGCAATAATAAGGGGGTAGGAATTTCTTTGAGATATAAAGGGTTGGAGATTGTGGGGAGCAAGGATTGTCCACGCCCAAGAGGGAAACGTTATATGTTCCGTCATTGTCCTTGTCTTCCGTCTGTTCAAACAAACTTGTCCAGCAAATTACTCGAAGTTTCCACCTGAATACAATATGTCAGGTGTTTGTTAAATTCTAGAGAAACTATTTCCTCGTTATGTGTCCTGTAAGTTTCAACTATCTCTTTTAGTCTTAATTATATTTTTCTCTTGGTTGGTTGGTGTTCTTTAGTGACATATCAAAGTCTATGTTGGTATTTAATACAGAAATCTAAATATTTTAACCGCAACATTTTACTATTGGAACTAATAACGGTTTTAGTGATACAAATCTTACGAAGTAACCCGCAGCTGGTGGAAGTTCATGACTTTCCCAAGGGTATTTGCGTATAATTGAATATAATGAACCCGAGAGGAATTAGAACTTGGCTCTACGATTAACCCTCTTGAGCCATTATCCATTACACATCCAAGATTACAGCACCTAGTATTTCAAAGCGATCACCCTTCTAGGTACTGAACAGGTTCGACGTTGCTTAACTTTGATGATTTACTAGTGTTTCAACGTGATGTGACTGTAAGCTTATACGTTTCGTAGTTTATATTTGGTTTAATACTTCCTATTTACTCACATGTTTTATCTATGGTATTCTCAGTATGTGTCGATAGAAATACATCTCTGCCCCTTCAAGTAAGCTCTTTATTGTGAGATTATGTTTATAAAAACTGTTGCGCTAATCATTTTTTTTTTTGGTTTAATTTTCTCATATAGCTGAGAAAACGAATATTTTTACCTAATATACGAATATTTCATTTTGCGTGTTTAACTTTTCTGGCTGGGGGTATAATTTCAATCTCAGCAGTATTTTTTTAAAAATAGATTCACATGATGTGATTTTTAATCATTTAAAACTTATGAAACAAATTCCCGATCAAACAGTATTTCACAAAAAAAGTAAAAATCCATTCGGAGAATAGGAATCTAAATTAAGAAATAATTTCGTTTTTTTATGCAAGGATAGATTTCAAAGAAATCCATTCATTGTTTTAATAAGTGAAATATCATTGAAATTCTATAAGTAAAATTTCATTCATTCGAATTTCGTAGATTGTTTTTCAGCTGTTCTGTTATTTTTATCGGATACATTTTAACAAAGAAAAAAACATTTATAATTATTGAAAATATATACATTTCCTATATATTAGACGCTTCATACATTAATATCTTAGAGATTTCACGACCACAAGTACTACAGCCGTAGCAGGGGTTGTGTGTATTGACTAAGATAGCTTCACAGAACCCAAACCTCGCAAGGACCTTTTTGATTAATGTTCATCCAATACTAGGCTCAAGGATCATTTTGGGTAGAGGGTAACGGTGTGAATCTGTATTAGTGTTAGAAAGGGCAAGATAACAAGACATACAATTAATCTTAGACTTAAAGAGGTCAAGATTTAGTTGTCGAATAATTTTTCAAAGTTCAGCCGATGTTAGGGGTATAGAGTTGAAGTAGGCTTTAGAACCGGAAACTCAAACCTAAAAATTAAAGAAGTGATAAACCTCTAATCCTTTAAAAAGAAAACTGGATCGTTAGAAATTTAAAGTTGAAGTAGACTTTAGAAGGAACCGGACATCCAACCCTAATGAGGAAAAAAAGGGATGAACAGCTACTGCTGTTCAAAAAACTGGGGCGTAGGTAAACCTGATTTGAATTCAGAGTTTTCCTTTTCATAGACTGTTTATCAACCAAGGCTATAGGGACCAGTCTGTCCTGCTGTAGCCGGGGAGGAGATAGGCATACCTTTCCCAGCAGTAATTATGCATAAGTGAATGTGACGAATTCAACTGGAATTCGAACCCGGCACATCGATTTCTCTTTCAACGGCGACTTTAGACATCTCTTTTAACCATTTAACTATCTATGTTAGATATTTATTTTCGGATATTTAATTGAGTCAGTTATCTTCCGATACATGATAGGCAGATTTTTTTTCCCGCAGTATTTTGCTGTTTCTTTCTGCGGTAGACCATCTGCTATCCAAGGCTATAGGACACTGTCTGTCCTGCTATTTACCCATAGCTGGGGGAGAAGAAGAGGATTAATAGAAGAAGAGAAGATGATTAATACCAAGGGTATTAGCACGTAAGTGAATGTAATGGATCTGACTGGAATTCGAACTCGGCTCTCTGATTTCTCAATCCGAGACGCTATCGCCATTACGCCACCGTGACTCCTGATATTTTATTAGATATTTATATTAGATGGAAAGACATTTTCATAGACGAATATTCTCTGTAATATTTTTCACAGTATAAGCTTATGAAATTCCAGTTAACATTTATATGCAAATCCAATGAACTTTAAGTGACGAATGTCTATCTCGCATATGGAAAGGCATATGTTATGTGTGTGTGTGCGCGTATTTGTATGCATATATGCATATACTTAAAACGAGGTTGAATTTCTGACAATGGTCGAAAGATGAAATATTATGGAAAATTCTCTAGAGTTTTCATTGCATAAATA
The DNA here is from genome assembly GCA_964036315.1 of Acanthosepion esculentum. Lineage (NCBI taxonomy): Eukaryota > Metazoa > Mollusca > Cephalopoda > Sepiida > Sepiidae > Acanthosepion > Acanthosepion esculentum. The sequence goes on along the minus strand of OZ038508.1, from coordinate 41,076,848 downwards.
TTCATGTCTTCCGCTCGGAGATATTGATGACACTTCATGAGAAGTTTTGCTAAATTTAAGGTAGGGTGACATTTTGAATTGATACTGTGGACAATAGCCCGCCAGATATACTCATGAAGAAAGTAAAGTGTGATATTTTTATGCAAGCATAATGCAACACCATTTCACATCACCATGCATAAAACCCATCGCTTTCGAGTTGGAGAACATTAAAATCCACCAAGCAAATCATCCACGTGGCAGTCTTAGATAACTATTGGTAATATTACAAGGTCAGAAGAAAGAAAAGAAAAAAGAAATACGAAAATTTTAAGCGTAAAAATGATCCTGAGATAGTTTCAATGTTTTTACTTACCTCCAGAATATTCGAGTTTGACGTGAGACAGATCTATGAAACAGAACAGCCTCGGCAAGTAAAAGAAACGGTTAGAATCCCAGGTAGAACTAGGCGTGGAAAAAAAGACGATTTACGGTTTCCGTCGACAGAGCGTTCTGCACATGTGCAAAGACTCATGTTCAACATTATGTTTGCGTTTGACGCCCGAGTGTGTTGAATAAATAAAGGAGTGGATCTAGAGCTCGACCAGCATTTTATATGGCTTGTCATAATGCCTCTTTAATGCTTCGAGGACAAATAAATTCCTCAAGTTCTAAACGATAACTCACACTTTCTTCCTTCCACTGACTGCCGACTTGTGAGCTTCAATGAACTACCGAGCAACTTATCTCCTTCATAAACCTTTCAGTTGGTTTATGCTAATATTTTAAGCGAAAGCAGTGCCGTGACATCACAAGAATTTTTTTTCTTTTCTTTTCTTATATAAACGAAACCTAAAAATCAACCGTGTGTCCAATATTGCAGATATTCTCAAAACCCGTTTCTACTTCATTTTTGTGCGTTACGTACTGGCATTAATTCAAATAAACAATGAGCCATTCCTGTTCGAATGCGAGGATGGACGGAAGAAAAGATAGACCAATGATGCTCTTTGATTCTAGAAAATATAAAGAAAGACAGGGAAGGCAGAGGGGGAGATAACATTCTCATAACTTTAACATGTGCTTCAGTGAAACTGAAAACCTTGTCAATTTCTTAATATTTTAATTTGTACCCTCTTACTTCTTTAAATTATGGCCTGTATTCTTATGTATGATTTTATTGTAATATAATATTTATTATAGTATGATATTATTCTGATATTTCGTTAAAATTCTTAAACTCAAATATTTAGCGAAGAGATAGTCGAATATCCATATGTATTTTATAGATGTTAACTCGCAAGTAGCTTATTCAATCATTAACTGAAGAATTCGGATTCATCAGATAATTCATATAGGACAATGCTGAGACTTTCTTGGTTATTGCGAGGAATAGTAAAGATTTTAAATACTTACAATAGCTGTACTATACTAGTTTAAACTTAGCAAATTACCTGATTTTAGGTGGTGATTATTACCCCTAATTCAGTGTGCGTAGTGGTTAGGTGGCTCGGAACGATTAAACAATATGCCGATTTCAAATTCCTGACCTGTTCGTTACATTCACATTCGAACAAATACCATTCGGAAAGGTAAGAATACATCTCTACTTCCCTCACTATGGGTTAAATAACAGAACATACTGGTCTCTCTAGCCAGGTCTGGGAAAATAGTCTATTAGATGGACTACTCTGAATTCACACTTGTGTATATGTTAGCGAAGTATATACTTCGCAAAAAATGAAAGGGCCATGGAGTTGACAATTGTTCTATGTTATCGACTGTAGTCGTGATATATATATATATATATGTGTGTGTGTGTGTGTGTGTGTGTGTGTGTGTGTGTGTGTGTGTGTGTGTGTGTATGTGTTCTGATCAAAAAGTATCGGAACTGGTGCCATAAAAAGAAAAATACACCTCATACCAATTCGTCACTTGATTTCCTTCGAAGTAGTTTCCTTCAGAGGCCGCACAATTTATCCAACGTCGTTTACATTGATGGAAACATTCCTGGAACTCTTTTCTGGAAATACCAGGCAACAGCCTTTGCGTTCTATTTTATTTTCCCGACGTCTTAAAATCTTGTTAATTTCAAGTGGGATTTGATTTTTGAAGAGTAAAAAGACGTAATATGACATGAGACGACCACACTCTACACACGTTCCTTTTAAACACTGCTATAAACAACGAAAGTAGACGAGAACGTTATAACTTCGTGCGTAAGCTCGACAGAGATCAAGGTTAGTCTGTGGCAAGCCGCTTCAATCTGCTTACTTAAAGTTATGTTACCATACCAACAATGCACACACACACACATATATATATACATATATATTGTGTGTTTGTGTGTCTATATATATATATATATATATATATATATATATATATATATATATATATATATATATATATATATATATATATATATATTATAAAGCTATATTTTATAATAGGATAAAAGATAGTTTTAAGTTACGCTATTGTTATGGGAACAAACCCATAATAATAATGGACTATTCCGGACATTATAAATACTGCGCCTCAAGAGGGAGCAGGGGAGGATTATTGTAAGAATCTCCTGTCGAACTCTCTGCTTTGGCAGACAGGAACTCGGATGAGGCTTTGCCGCAGGGCAAAGTTTCGTCCGGGGAGGTAGACAGTCCCTAATGGGCATATTTTTGGCCGAGCCTGCGGGCTCGGACAACCCAGATTGAACCCCATGTGGGGGGGTTGTTAAATATCGAATTATTGTAAGAACATTGGATTAGTGATACTTATCGAGACAACATAGTTCACTCTAACCAAATCTGATAGTCATTACTAATACTTCTACTTCTTTGTCTATATTTCTGTTTGTAATATATCTTGGACCATAACAGCTGTATTTATATGCTGTTCAACAGCAGACATAAAACGTACGTAGGTGTAAAAATATAAAAGTGGACACTGAGGTCAACATCCAACGGAGACAGATTGTTTCATTCTGGAACGCAGTCTTCGCGCCACAGTGCTGGTAATAATATTTTTCTACACACACACACACACACACACACACACATATATATATATATATATATATATATATATATTGTGTGTGTATGCGTATCTACACACACACACACACATATATATATATATATATATATATATATGTGTGTGTGTGTGTAGTAATGTATATTTTGGCAGCAATCTCTGTTTTAAACATATTTCATGAAATATGACAGACAAGGATGATTTTATTATTTTTTGTATTTAATTCTTACAGCATCCTTATATTTTTCCGTTTTGTAGGAGTAAGGCAATACTGAAATTTTACATAAATTTCATTGTCAAAAGCTATATATATTAAATATTAAATAAGAACAGCCTACTGAAATATATTCATTAAACACGCACATACACATATAAAAATCTCAGTTTGATCGTTTATATGTCGTAACTTGGGAGACTTGAAATTAGTTCCATCAAGAGTGAGAACGCCGGAATGAAAAACCAGTTGCGTAACTACAAACTGAATAACACTTGAAAACGAAAGTGGCAACATTCGAATGTATTCGGAAAAAATAATATAAAATAAATATTAATATGAATTTTGGCAACTTTACCGATAACATAAAACAACTTATTCTTATACGGAAACGTGAAAAATGTAATCAAAAATTGATAAACAAAACTTCTCCATATTATTTAACAAAACATGTTAAAGTATATTTGTAAGAGGACAATATTAATAAAGACAAAAGGAAAACACATCTAAGACGACACGTTTCTTCCTCTAAGGTATTTTATCAAGGCAAATTTGGCTTGATAAAGTCTCTCAGAAGACGAATCGCGTCGGCTAAGGTAAGCTTTATATTTATCTTTATTCATATATATATATATATATATATATATATATATATATATATATATATATATATATATATATATATATATATATAAATTTATAAAATATATATATATATATTTATCATTATTATTTATTGTAATCATTTCTTTCCAGGTCCCGCCCAGGGATCTAAGCTAAGGTTAGAAATGGCATCATGACATTTTTCACTGGAAAATATATATATATATATATATATATATATATATATATATATATATATATATATATATATATATATATATATATATATATATATATATAATTTTACATAGACAAAGCCCTTCGTAAGTTGTGGGCTGTACTCGTGAGGAGAATCTTTTGTATTTCTTTATTTTTGAGATTTCAATTTCATCATTATTATTATTATTATTATTATTATTATTATTATTATTATTATTATTATTAACTCTGAGAGTGAATTCTCTATTTGATTGTACATTAACCTTTTTCTTTTTTTTTCAGTAAGGTTCACCCTGTACAAGCCTTGTGGGTGTACTCGTG
>OZ038508.1:41007479-41067479 GCA_964036315.1 Acanthosepion esculentum | reverse complement strand
CCCGAATATATGTAGGTTGCAGAACAGTTCCATCAGATCCTTGTGGCGTACTTTGTCGAAGACTTTGCGTAGTCTATGAAATATAGGTACACGTCCTTCTGCATCTGTATCATTCTTTCTGATAACACTCTGTGTATGAATATCGCGTTCCTTGTTCCGATGTCTTTAATCATTAGAATACAGATGATGAATTTGTCACGGTGGAGTTCGCATTCGTTTACGCCTGTTTTCTTAGGCATATCTACGAAGATAGATCTGCTGAGGTCTTCCGGTATATCCCCGCTGTTATAGATTTCACTTGTTTCGGTGATCTTGTCTATGCCAAAGTCATCTAAGGCAGTCTGCATTTCTGTTACAATCCTGTCTGGACCAGCTGCCTTTTTTTCTGTTCAGTTTGGCCTGTGCGACTTTTACTTCGGTTTTCAGAATTCCAGGTCCGTCGATAATTTTGTGTATTGTTGGTTGTTCCCTTGCGTCAAGGAAGAGTTCTTTAATATACTCGCTCCAGCGTTGAAGAATTTTTCCTTCTCTAATATCAGCGTTCCATCTTTTGATTTTAGGCAGTCTGTTGACGAGCATGTCTTTTGTCCTGTTAGTTGTCTTATTTGTTTGTGGAGGTCTCTTTTGTTGGTAGTACTCAATCGATACTCAGTTCAAATTGACATTCTTAGTTTCTAGCAAGTTTTTGGTTTCTTATCGCCTATTACATTGCGAGTAACCTCGAATAGCGATTTGAACTGAATGATGATCACATTCCGTTACAGCCTCCTGAAAAACAGCTTAGGCTGTTAGAGTATCATACTCTGCAGCTAATAAGGCCCAAGTATTTCCAATTGTTTCCTATGGCTTCAATCATTAAAATGACCGTGTGTCGTGGCAAGAGTAAACTCGTGAGTATTGTCAGAAGTCTTTTCTCTATTCAAATTTCCCGTGATTTAATAACTGCGTATTAGGCTAGCCCTAATTACTCCCACAAAATATAAACTAATTATATTCAATATGAATGAATGATATCAGATTTAGTTTTGTAAATTGTTTTGAATTTCTTATTATCCATCTTTACTATTTTATACCTCTCTACCCCACAAATTAGAACGACCTTGTGGAATACCTGAACAAATTAGACTCTCCTTATTTCATTGACCCATAACGTTCTTGATAGTTTTTTTTATATATAAATATTCAGAATCGCAGATATTTTTAGATAATTTGATTAAATACAGTATATTACAAAAAATTGTTCTTCTTTCTTTCAGTTCCATTTTTGAGACACCCGTTTTCATTTCTTCCTTGTTGTTGTCTTCAAATATAAAATGTTATTTCTTTTTTTCTCAACAAAGAACTAGCTGTCTCTTTTATCTCGAATTGCTACATATATCACCAATATAAACAAGAACCCCACTTCATAAAATTGGCCTACTACCTCCGTCACCGCCATCACTCTACAATCGTGACTGCATTCAAAACCTGTAATCTTTGCTATGAATCCGGCAATATCATTAAACTGGCTGTATAAATTCAGATTGGATGACACTAAATTACTCCGACATTGTTTGCTTCGACCGATAAACCTGACATGGATCTAAAAAAGAAATATGATTTGGCAATCATCTTTCCCAGAGCGTCGCGCCACCTCATGCCTTTCCATTCAAGGAGTCTGTCTTCTTGTTTCTTTCTCGACTTGTTTTTCCCTCTTTATCCTTTCATCCTGCATCCGCTTTTTACTGTTGTTGTTGTTGTTGTTGTTGTTGTTTTGGCTAATTTTTCTTTTTGTTCCGCTTTTTATGATTTTGTTCTCAAAATAAAGAATTTTGGTTCTTTATATTTCCGATATATCTATTTTAACGTTTCTTTTTTGGGAAGCGATGCTATTGTGTGTTCGCGCGTGTTTTGGTCAGTATAATTTATTACCTGAATTTTTTGTTGTTTGCATTTTCTCCTTCAACCTCTCTTATAAAACCCTTCTTAACCAGATCCACATATAAATATGGAACCTGGCTGTTATTAAATGTAAAGCTGGCATTAAATTTATGCTCTCTTATATTAAAAAGTGCTCATGGCTGTTGATGTACATGCACTAACTGATTGTTTGTTAGAGATAACGTCAATCCTCATGTGGGATTAAGAATCACGCAGTGAATTGAATCCATCATATAACCTCCCTAAAAAAGAGCCGAATAACGATAGAATTGAAGTACGAGGGCTGACTGAAAACGTAATGTCCATTTTTCTTTTATTACAATATATTGTTTTATCATTACACCCAAAGTAAGGTGATAAAGCCACTAAGATGCAAGGCGTTTCCGTGAACGAAAGATAACAGAGTGAAGAAAGGAAAACGTTTCTGAGCAGAAAAACAATAAAAAGAACAAGATTCAATGGGTCAGAAGGTAACGATTTGTAAATTGACAAGAATGCAAAAAGCTGGAATAGAATTTCGCCGGCGAGAATTGTAAGAGAAGAGACTATTACATTAGAACTTACGGTTACATTTAGAGGTCCGAAAAAAAGAAAGCTCATCAGAGAAATTGTCTTGGAGCTATTGGTAGAAAACGTAGAGGGGAGATATGTTATAGCGGTGTGAAAGTGAGTGAAACAGATGCTAGGCCAGGACTTGTAATATTGCAGATTCTTTCGATTTGCTTAATTGTGGAAGCGCACGAAACATACCAAAATTAACACAAAATCTCAGATTTTTTCGCTGCTCATTTGCTTCATTATTTAATATAATTTGTACCTATATATATATATATATATATATATATATATATATATATATATATATATATATATATATATTATGTCATTCACAGACAGTACTGTTTCGCTGTATCACAGCTCCTCAGTGCGACTAGACTTCCGAATGCCTCAAGCCAGGATTGAAACACGACTAATTTGGTGTCAGCCAGAGCTATCTTCACTCGGTAGAGTTACACAACTAAATCTAGCGTATTGTTTTTACAAAAGTAAACAAATGCCAATCAGCCAAAGTGCTCCATTCATTTTACTGAAGAGCATTGCATTAGTGCAGGTGGCTGTTATAGAATTAGCTTATAATATATATATATATATATATATATATATATATATATATATATATATATATATATATATATATATATCAAGAATACTATTGAGGGAATTGTAGGACGAAATGGAAAAAGTATTTGCGACGTGTTTCATCCGTTAGGACATCATGGCACTGCTTTTATTGAAGTTGTTGTGACTACACATGCCCATGAATCTACACTTACAACCGAGAAGAATTTATCTAAATGCAACATAATATTTGTAACAATGCCATCTAAAACAATAAAAGACTTAATCAATACAAAAAAAAACAACAAGCAAAACTTGAAAGAGGAATTTATTCTATCAACTTCGAGGATTGCCAGAAAGAATATATTGGAGAAAGCCCAAGAATTTTAAACACGCAAAAAGCATTGATCGTTCACCGTAACGAAATGGACCAAACTTTTAACATAAGAAATGCTACTTTAATTAAAAGTCTACAAATTGTTTTAATCGCTATTTCAACCACAGTAAATGTAAGTCCATCTTCTGATAACCTTCCATCATTCTTGGCAGTTTTTTTTCTGTTATCACAATGTGGGGTATTTAAAATCAAAGATGATGGTAAGAAAAAGAATATAGATGAATAGAGATTGCAAAAAATTATTTGAAAAATTTTGAAACTACCAGCGTCTCTCGTTCATGTGCATGCGTTATTACAACAACGTCAACAAACTCAGTCCAGTGAAGTCCCAACGGATAAAACGCGTCACAAATAATTTGTTTAATTTTTTCTTACAATTTCCTAAATGGATATATGTTTGCGTGTGTATGTGTGTGTGCATGTCTGTGTATGCATGTGTGTGTACTTTTTCATCTTCTCAGTGTTTAAAAATAAAATGAATTGCATGAATTTAAGGTTTTTCTCGCTGTTTTTTCTTTTTAATTTTGGGCGACAACGAAATTTAAACTATATTAAAATTTAAATAAGCAATTAAAATTTGTCTAGAATCGGCGGTTGTATTAAGTACTAAAATATGTGACAGTTAAGAATAAATTTGGGGTACACTAGCATAAGAAAATGTTCATTGCAAAAGATCAATGGATCCACAAGAATAAATTTCTACACTCGACCCGCAAAAGCTGAGCTGTCTGGAAGAAAGGTAAATTTGTTCTTGTGTCGTGATCATTGGGTTATTATTCATTTAAAGTTCTTAAAAGCAATGAAGCACTAGATGCACATTTTAAAGCCTGGCAGCTGCAACATGTCCATAAAAGTTTTTCCTTACACATGTTAACGTGAAAATGCAGCTAAAGTAACGCAAGAAAAGCATTAGGGGATATATTAGCAGCAGCAGCAGTAAGTGATTGATTTTTATCTGTTTTTGTTTAGAGCTAATAACCTTTCATTGGTTATTTAAAGCCAAAACATATTTCGGGATGTAGGAGGTCGCTTAAAATAAGCTTCTAAACAGTTTCCCATCTAAGTAATGACCCCGTTTGACTCTGCTTGATGTCGGTGATCGAACGAGAACCAGATTTTTCAGCGTGATCGCACCCTGAGCAATATATTTTGAGAGAGTAATATGCCAATAAAATGATGCTGAAGTACAAATATATGAAGTTCAATATAGCCATTATAAGACCCAAATTTTATGGGTATAACAGATACAGCCAAACGTGAGGGGTGTAGCGACAGATTTTGGTAATAGAGACGCTGTCTTCATCTGTCCATATTTCTGAGATGAGGTATTGTAACTATTTACACTATTTACATTGTTTGGACTCTCTCATCTTTATTGTTATATTCACGGCGTTTCGGCCATTGTACGCTCCTGCATTCTTCAGCTGATATACGTTGGAATGTTGCCAAGGATAAAAGAAATTGTTGAAGTAATCCAAAATGTGATTTGTCCCAAAGAGTTGTAAGTTCAATACCTGACCACAGCATTGGTAAACAAAAAAAAACTGGGAGAACTGACTTAGTAAAAGAAATTAACTGAAAACTGAGAGATCCAGAAATGGCATGGCACGTGGAACTAGAACAATCTACCTCTCTATGGACTGAATAAACGGTTCGGTTCAAAATTCCAACGTATATCACCGGAAGAAAGCCGAAGCGTAAAACGACCGAAACGTCGTGAATATAACAATAAATATGAGGACAACTGTCCGAACAATGTAAGCAGTGTAAATAGATTTTGATTTGAGAGAAAGAAAGAAAGAAATAAAGAGAAGAGAAGAGATATAGAACATGTAGTAACGCTCCGACGGGTTTAACGACTCCTTCAATGAAATAGGAGAATTTATCAATTTTAAAGCTTTTTGTTTGTATTCTCATGCCTCTTTGAATGATGAACCGCATTCATACTTATAATTTTTATTACAATTTGGTGTGTTGGATAGCAGTTCAGAAAATTAAAAATCGGAGATCCAAGTTCGAATTCCAGTCAAGTCCGTTACATTCATTTAGACGCAAATAATCTTGGGATAGGCATAAATCCATAGCCAAGTCCCCCATCACCATCAGGTATGGGTTCTATAGCCTTGGTTGTAACTCCAGCCTACTGCGGGAAAGTTTTCCGCTACGTCATTCAGAAATCGAAAAAAAAACACACAGAAATGATCGCCGAAGCGTACAGCACGCATGAAACCTGCGACAGGAAATATAACAATACACCAGAAAATTCAAATAGGAAAACCTTGATATTTTCATGAGTGTTGCTAGTGGTGGTAGTGTTTCTTATTGTTGTTGTTGTTATTAGTATTATTATAATAATAATAATTATAATAATAATATTTCCTTGGATTTCTGGTGGTTACTACTTTCTTTCCGGGTCCCAATATAAGGTCAGAAATGGCGTCATGATATTTTCTATTGAGCATTTTTGAGGAAAAAAAAAAGGATCACACATATTTTACATAGCTGAACCGCTACGTAAGATTTTTGCTATACTTAGGAGTATTGTTTTTTATCTTCTTTAAAGCATGGGTTACCAGAAATAACTCCAATGAGTTTATTGGAATCTTTTTCAATCAATCCGAGGGCTTCAACTACAATTGGAGATGTTGATATCCTCATGTGCTACATTTTTGAGGTTTCGATTTCAAGGTCCTTGAATTTTGAAAGATTTTTGAAGATCTTCAAAAATACATTGCAGTCTGCAGGGAGTGTGCAGTGTCAATGAGAAGGCACATTTTGTTTTTATTGTTGTTATTATCATTATTATTATTATTATTATTATTATTATTATTATTATTATTATTATTAATATCATTATTGTTATTGGCATCATTTTGCCAGTGAGTAGTTTTAAGTGCCTAATTACCAAGTCCCCTTTGGGGTCTATGAGTAAAAATCGAATTGTAGAAGAGTTATCAATGCTAGATATATATTTGGGACGTTTCGTTTAGATGGAGGAGGGTTTGTGCCTGATAGGTGCCGTTCCGCACAAAGTAATCTTTTTTAGCTCTGGCATGCTGGTGTTTCCAAAAATTTGACTCGCATGATTTTTTATATCCTTCTTTATCATACCAAATTCTCCTATCATCAAAGGAATAATTGTAGTTTTAAGTTTCTATATATATTTTACTTCAATTTTCAGGTCCTTATAATTTGACAGTTTTTGAAATTCTTTTTTTAGAAACATGGAAATCCTTTTGGGCATATCGTATCAATTAGTTGGCAGGTTCCATTTTCGGAATCTTTTAGGACTGGTCTTCTTGAATCACTTTTCCTATATGTGAGGGCAGGGAAATTCCACTGTATAGTCACTCTTATTAACAGGCACCCGTTTATCTGTCAAGTCAAAATTCAGTCCTTTCGCGGTGAACTTGAGTGACCTATCTAAAGCCCACTCCTGAGTGATAGTATATGGAGGCCGTGCTCTGCCCAGACTACATGGCCCCGCCCTCGGCCGTACCCGCAAGATCCAATGAAATACAGCGCATCAGATTTGTCACGGTGACGAATGATGATGATGATGATTATGATGAAGATGATAAGGATGATGATGATTTTTCAGTCTTGTTATTTTACCTGTATATCTATTTTTAATGTTCTTGCTGAGTTCAATACTGCTGTCACCTGAATAACCGTTATTAATGTTATTTAGCTAGTTAGCCCAAACTTATAACTAAATGAATATCAACCGCCAATCTTGACAGATGACATATCGATATCACTTTGTAGATTCCTCATCTCCTAATTAAAAGATTACATTAGAGTGATTATCTTGACTGTGAATGTGTTTGTCTAATTGATGTTCGATGTGTAACTTGACACAGGAAATAAACACAACTGGATGACAACGGATATCATATTTTAGAAAAACAAAAATAGAAATAACTAATCCATTTCTCCTTCTTCTAAATACTTGTTTTCTTTCTTTTCTTTTTTTTTTACAATTTTTCATTAGTTTCTGTCATCTGAAAATTTAATCATTTCCTTCTAAAACATCACCAATTGAACAGAACCAAGTTGGAATTTATTAATTTAAAGTCAACATTAAATTCTGTCGAAAACATTTCAAATAAATTTCATCTTCTTTTCTGTTTCTTTTGTTTTAATACATTTTTACTATTTTAATTCAATGACCGCTTTCACAGAAAATTAACTCTATAACCAAGTCTAAAGTAGGACAGATTTCATTTCAATGGCTTCATTTTGCGTTCGATTTCTTTCAAAGGTAGTGTTTTAAATGGAAAAATATAAACATTTTTTTTCTGTTTTCATGATCAATCGCTTATTCCACCACAAGCACTACATTACTTACGAAATCTACAGGATGAACCCTAGACACAAGGGCATGCTGAAAAGGAAATCGGCCGAAGTTTTGCCAAACGACTGAACGTCAGTATTCTGTGTGGTTGAATCTATTCATTTTCGAGCTGAGAATTTTTTAGCCCTCCTTTGTAATACTTTACAAACCTTCACATGGAACACTTCAATGTGGTGTAATTGTTATCAAGCTTGTCCCCCTAGATTAATTACTACTAAGTAGTGAATTCGTTCCTCACTAGGTGCTCCATATTTTCGGCCATGTGCCACATCTAGGCTATGCTTATTAAGTCGCTTTATAAAGTCGTCTAAATACAAAGTCGGTCCTGAAATTATCTCGGATTCTCTTAGTGTGTTGTCTGTACTTATCAATTTTTTATATTTCTCTTGAGCTGGGATTCCCAGGGTTTTTTTTTCAATGTGCAGTTGTGTTCCTTTTTTTATTATTCCAAGCGCACCTACTATGATTGGTATTCTTCTTGTTTTCAATTTCCACATTCTTTCGCTATCGATTTCCAGGTCTTTGTACTTCAATAAGTTTTTCAAATTTCTTGGTTACTATGTTACAGTCTGCTGGGTAAGCCATATCAATTAGTAGGCAATTTTTCCTTTCAGTTTTTGACAATTATGTCCGGCCTAGTTGCTTCAAGTTTCCTAACTGTAAAGATGGTGTGATTTCATAGACTGGTTATGTCTTCTGTTACTATAACCAATGCTGTTTATTAACATTTTCCAAAGTATTTGCACGATGTTCAGTGTAAGTATTGCCACACTCTATAGAGACATTTTTTTATATTTATTTGGCGCAAGTACAGAACATCCTGAGATTAGACGGTTTATGATCTCCTGATATTTGTCACAGAACCTGCATTTTTGTTACATTCCATGCTAAGGGAATAAACACATAACACTAGGTGGATACTAGAAAAAAGGTTTATTGTACACAACAAGTACAACATGAAATACGGTACATTTATACACACAGGTCAATCTAGTAGATAGTGCCACTAATTGGAAGGTCGGACGTGCTTGCGTCGTCTCGCTCACTTGTCCTTCCTCTCTCGAGGACGGTTGAATTTATAGGTACTTACTATCTATAGTTTAATCATTCATGGGGGTGATTGGTTATTCTAATACATCAATTTTGGATCCATACAATTATGTATGATATTTGCCTGAATTTTTTTAGTGAATAGACTCTGGTCTTGCGCTGCAACAATAAAGTCCTCCTTTAATCCAGATACTCGTAATCATCGATGAGTCTTAATTTTATCAACATCGGCTTTATTAGCACGTTCTAGATATTGGTCACGCAGAGGTTTGTATTACCAACGTTGTTTCATCTATTCAAGAGCTTCATCCTTGGCGTTCGTTTTCATAATTTTGTTGGAACATTTGGCTCTTGGGTTCCGTTTTGGTTTTCTACAAAATCTACTAAATATAAATTTCGTTTGTATTTACAACCTTCCTTCATAATTGAATATTTTTTACTTTTCTGTTTTCGTGTTGCTTGACTAATTTTCTCATTCATTCTCTTGTTGTTTCCATGTAATCTAGTCAGCCAATAGGTGTTGTCTTTTATGACAATTCTAGCTGAAGACCTCTTCACCTTCTAGACGGTCTGCGTCAGACTTTAGAGAATGTAGGCTATGCTTGGAAAGAAGCTTCCTTGTCTTAGAATCCATTCGTCTGATGTCATTTAAAGTCCAGAACGAGGTTCTTGCAACTTTTCATGGTTCCTGAGCTTCATAAATTCCATGAGGATATACCTTGATGTTTTAGTGTATGATTTAAATGTCCATGTAATACACAACCGTTATAACGCCCTTTGTGGTACTTTTTTACTTAATCCCTGTCATACGCATTAATGCTGTTGGGTCGTTTTCAAATGTTGTCTTGAGGGTGTTAATGGTGTTGTAACTCCGTTTCATTTTAACCTCGCAGATGTTGTCGACATCTATCATTTTTTTATACTGTAGATAGTACGCAAAGATAATATATGCTTAGAATAACTTTAATATAGTGCCAGTAGCGTGCCTTTGTTATTAGTCCTTCTGTGAAGCCATTTCCCCGAACAATTCTGAAAAAATATCTTCAATTTCATTCAGTTTTTATCCTTTCATCGCTACCCCCTATACCCGGTTTTTCTATAAAGTTCACTCTCTACCCTGCGTACTAGTGGCATTCCTGGCTTTCCTTAGATGAAATGACTAAGAAATTCCTTCAGGACGTGCAATTTTCCTCTCCACATTGTTGTAACACTTAGGGATGTTAGTCATTTATGGTTAAAAATGGTTTTCAGCGAGTGAAAGATGAGAGTCTTTGCAAAGACCATGCTTCTTTGAAAATTATGGATTGGCGCTAGAAAAAGCACAAGCAAAGAACTGTACCAAATAACAGAATCCCCATCACGTATCGACTACCATAAGTAGAGGCAACTTAAATGGATAGAATATGTAAGTCGCCTGATAAACCCCCAACAGTACTGGAAAGAACGATAACAGCTACTGGACTTGAGAAACCTATTTTTCTGTAAATAAATTTTCAGAGAATGATTTTTAAAATTTCAACCCAAAACTAATGTTTATTTGGTTAACGAATGTCAAATGTTCCCTTATAAGGAAACAGACATAACCATTACCATTTAACCGCCCTTCCCAGATTTATTCTGTCATCCATACTCATTAAATGAATGACCCGCCGCTTCTGCCTATGCCTTCTGTTTTCGATATGTCCCATGAGATGTAAATCTTCCTATCCCAGCTTACTGATTATGTACCCCCGAAATTTCAGCTGTCTCTTTCTGAATCTGTGTATAAGTGTCCTTTTTGCTTTCATTGTCCATAAGACTTCCTCCACCTTGCTTAAAAAAATAGAATCTACAAATGTAAACATATAACTGGACTGACGCCCAGTTTTCCACTGACCCACCTTGTCATCAGTGTGTACCAAAAACTGAGTGAGGGGCGCTGCATGCTTACAAGAAATCAAACGCCACTGCGAGAAAGGAGAACTCTAACCCTGTTTTCAATATATCTAGCTATTTTATACAAGGCTTCACTTGCCCAGTCTTGGAGGGGACGTATATGGCAAATGGAACAAGTTGTGCCATGTTGGGCTAACCTCTTGCCTTCTATTATTCCACCTGCCAAATGTCTGCTCATCTCAACATCACAACGTGTAGCTAGAAATACAAAAGGGCGGAATCGAAACTATCTGAAGGATAGTCTATCCCTAGCCATGAGTGGATGAGAACTTAATACTTCCTAACTATAACTATTAATATAGATCATCAACCCGAAATCATCAATGTCCAGCTTATTGTTGGTTGCCCAACTCATTTTCTTATCGCTCTTTTGTTCCCCTTTGGTAAACTGGGTACTGCTAAGAAGTTTCCGACTTCGAAAACCTAATCCGCTGGCTATGCAACAGAAACACTTTATATCGAGAAAAATAACACATCTTCCTCTTCCATGATATCCGAGCATAGTAGCACATAAATGATTTTATTATTACGATCCGAAAGAGATAGTTGAAACAAGGATCTATTTTAATCGTATGCCCTTAACTTAACCAGTATACATTTTCGCTAAAGCGGTCATGCCATTCGCTGAGTTAGGAGTATTTTTGCTAACGAGCAATATAAAATTCTCTTTATTCTGTTATTTCCCTAAAAACTAAACAATTAATTAATCTGTTCGTTCTCTTTGCTACAGCAAACTTATTGTGAGTGACAAGATTATTTGATTGAGCACTGGTAAAAATGGTCGCTGAAGACATTAGGTTTATAATACCCAGAAATTCAGACACATATGTGCTCAAGGACACATGGCACAGTGGATAAAGGCGTTGGTTAGATCCAGGACCCGAAGAATGTGAGTAAAATACCCGGTTAAGGCAGTGGAGAACTTTCAGAGGGAAAAATTAACAGGAGATAACTGATAACTGACATTCCATTAAATATTTCCAGTGAGTGAAATACAGGGCTCAGTTCGACATCCCAACCACCTGAAGAAGGCCGGAGCGTACAACAGCCGAAACGTTGTAAAAAATAGGGCGACAAAGATGAGGACAATAGTCCGAATAATGTAAATAATGTAAGATTATTTGACTACGCTAGCCTTTATCATCTTCGAATATATAAATTTTAATGAAAATTAGTCGATTCTTTAGTGTTATATTTATCCAAGTAATCAATGTGCGATTGATTTTTATTCTTGTCGTTTGGTAGTTGTCTTTCTTTTGCTTTTGTCTTTGTCACTTTGTTTAAGTTCATCAGCAAATTGACAAGCGAAATCTCTGTATTGACTGCATCGATGCAAAAACAAAATCAAAGAACGCTGAAGAATTCAAAATGATGATTTCTGTTTGCTTTCACCAAAATCACAAATAAAAAAGCTGAATAAATTTTTATTTTAAAGATACCTTCTGTTATTTATTTTTTAATTCAAGTAAAAGAATTCTTTTCATTTTAATAAACAGAAAAATTAAAATCACTGTTTGTTTTGTTTTTTAACAGATTCGATCAGATGCAATTTTATTTATTTGCTAAATCTATTTCATTTTTTTGTTATATTTTATTTGTTTCTTTATTTTGTATTTGGTGGATTTTCTTCCCAAAATTTTGCTTGTAGCTCGGGTACATTAAAAATATACGTGTTATGTGTCAGGTGCGGCGACATTTGTTTTTTGTTTTTAATTGACTTTAAATTCTTCTCATTTCAACAACTTCGAGTTGAAAGCTCTTACTCGAGGTACAAAATTTAATCAATTCTATAAAACAGACATATTAGGAGAAAGGGAAAAAGGAAAAATATACAATCAATTGATAAGTTTTCGTTCGTCGCTCATTAGAGTTCACTCCAGGAATTAAAATGGCTGAGCACAAAGACAAAACTGAAGAGGGAAAAATGAGGATATCGAATACGATCATGGCTCTTCACTACTTTCTATCTCATGTGACTGTTCGCGGTTTTTTCCATTTTTTTATGACAACGTCCTGCATTCCGCTATCCATTCACACAAACCCATCAGGTAACCGGCGCGCTACTGTACCCTATCTCTCTTGCCTTCAGTATGCACTTTGAGGGTTATGTTTTACATGCTCTCCTTCTTTATTATGTTTCCAGGGAATTTCCGCTGTCGTTTTCCCGAGTTTGAGTGTAAGTGTTCTTTCTGTTACCGTTTTCTTTAAGACGTTCTCCTTGCTTACTAGCTCCGTCCATGGAATTTTCTGTATCCTTCTGCTGCTTCTAGTTTTTTCCTCATCCTTGACGATCGATGCCACGTATTAATCAAGCACTCTTTTCTTTGATTCTCACAAATTCATTCTGTTTCTAGACACCTTTTGTTAGCACTTGAAATGCTTCTTCCGCTAGTCGAATGCGAGTTGGGATCTCGGTGTCGCATTTTTCCGTCCTCTGTTTAAAACGCTCCCCATCCATTTGAACTTCTGAACCTGTTTGATGTTTACATGTCACCAATTCGTAACTCGCATCTTGGGCTTTTTCTCTTGCTGATGGCCACACTTACTTTTTACTTGGTTACTAATGGTTAGTCTTTTTATCGCTTTTTTCTACCACCCTGTCAACGAGGTCTGTAGTTTTAGTTCGAAGTTGGCAACTATTTCGTCTTCTCGGTTTTTTCCTACCTTGGCATTCATGTCTCCCATGATGATAGTAACACACCGTAAACACATCCTACTTGTACGTATCAGCGTGTCAATATATAGTTGATACGTGTCTTATTCTTATGCTTATTTCTTACCCTTTCTTGTAGTCGCTGTGCACTGCTATCGTGAGAGAGGAACGACAACTGGTCAGCTTATCATTTTCTTTTCTTTTCGTATTGCCATTTAATGTAGGGAAGTTTTTTTTCTCTTCTTTGATAATATGTATGTTTTTATAGCAGTAAACTCCAAGTTTCTCTCTCTCTCTCTCTCTCTCTCTCTCTCTCTCTCTCTCTCTCTCTCTCTCTTTTAGTAATGGAACTACTTGAATGCAAGCAAACAGATACGTCAGTATTATCAATATAGCAGCCGAGTCGAATTTCAGTAGAATTCGTTACATTCACTTACGTGCTAATAGCGTTGGCAATACATCCCTTCCAATTTAGACAGACTGGGTTCTATATCCCGGGGTGGCAAATTGGAGAAATAAAACTCTGAATTCAAATCAGCCAAGACGGAAGTCCCGAAGGTAGTTGATAACTCAGTAATATCTGGTATTTCTGGCATCCCCTATGACCTGTTTTCTCTCCCACTTGTGTGTCCTGGGACTGTAGAAGTAGGAAGATTGTACCAATTTGCCAACCTGCGAAAGGTACCTAGAAAGATAGGTTAGATCATCATCGATCCTTATAAACAGGAAAATAAAAGAGTCTTGATCGGAAAAATCAAAAGTTCTCCAAGGCAGAAAATCTGAAATAAAAATCTTTATAAAATAGCTAAAAGAACTGAACGATAATCTACTTCCTGTTTATCTGGAGGCACCAACAACTGGCGTACGACGAAAACACCGAGTAACAGAGAAGACACAAAACACTCAGTGCATCCCATGCGAACTGTCACCTATTCAAAGTATCCAAAACAAACAGGAACAATTATATGTGGAATTAAATCGAAAAATTAAATTCATTCATAAATTTCATGAACGGCCAACAACGGTTAGAATCATTTGGCACGAAGGCCAGATTCGCTTTCTGGTTTCGGGCTAAAAATTTGTTCTCAAGTGTTGATTTCGCTGTTTCTTGGGACATTTATTTTCCTATCTATCAATATTATGTTTACTTTATGGAAGAAGTCTTTCGCTATTCCAATGCGTCTTCCAATCTGTGTCACAATCTCCGTCGTCTATTAATGCAATATTCTAGCAGTAGAATGTCTGAACCTGCTTGATTGTAATGTGTTCAATACGAAGTTCACTCTCAGTGCTGTTTCGTTTACAGACAATCATACATGGCGATAAGTAAAACTTCTAAATTTGCTTATATTTAATTCCTTGTCTGTTTTTTTTTCTTCAGTTTTCTTAACGAGTTTTCAATCAACACAGTATTATCTGACTATCTTCTAATTATGCCTGTCATGTAGCTCTCCTAATCCTTTCTTTATCTTTTTACTAATTTTCCACCCAATACATTCCCGAGAGCAACTCAGTATAAAGTGTTACTGAATAAGGCTGTTTCGAAAGTCAAAGAGGAGAAAGTTATAAGTGCAGTTTATGAGGATATCTCGGATAGATAACAGTTTAACATAGAATTGAAGACGTGAAGATTATAGTGATCGCGAAAGCATCTATCTAGAGTCTCTTCCACAAACCAGCGGCGTTTAGTTAGACGTTATCCGAATGGAAATTCTTTATGACTAATGGAATACATAGGGAATGATAATGATTAGTCCAAATGTACGTGGTATGGCAGGTCTTAGATTTGAAGGTCTAATGGAAGGTCTGGTGGATCTAAGGATTGTAGTTCTTCAGATGGAAACAGCGATCGAGTATCGAGAAGCTTGCGACGTTCCATCTGTTTGTTGCAAAAGAGCTGACGGATGGGAAATAATTCTTCCCCCACACGCCAGCGTAAATTGATTTGAACTCTTATCAAGACCAGAATGTGAGGACTTGGATGCTCCAGTCCAGATATGGCAGCATTACTCCATATTTTGGTCTAATCTGGTTCTTGTAAAGCAGGTGGACTAGGTCCTTACTGGAGCTGTACAAGGACTCGACCATTTACCCAGAATCTTTAACGATGGCTGGTACACCGGGTGTAACAGCAAATTTGTCCAAATCATGTCACAGCAAAATTGTCAATTTTTAGATTAAGCTTTGAACAGCTGTACCTTAGAAATGAGGAAAGATATCTTGATGGAACAGCGGGAGCCTCGCCACATTCCACCTCTGAGAGAGAGATTGAGTGTGGAAAATACAAGGACATGGGGCGCTTTTAAAATCTGTCAAGACTGGAAAAGTGATTTTCTAAATTTTTGTCTGGTACAAGGAGATGGTAATTGTGAGAACGTTTTACGGCAGGTGACAGACGTATTTTTAAATTATGTTAAATGTGGCACAAAGGCAAAATATTATGACACCCAATTAGGATTGAACACATTAGCATTGTTGTAAAAGACTAGATTGCAAAATATCAGACACCAGTATATGTCTGTGTCCTATGAATGGTGTACAGGTCGTTTACTGCATAGTTATAACTTCAGATATCACGGTTCCTGCAGCAAAAGCATTAGAATTATCTTTCATTTCTTTCTTTTCGTTTTAGTTCTGCTTTCTTTGCTTCGAGATACGTTCCTTGGTTTTGTGTAAAGGGCATGGAACGGAATGTTTTTAATGCATTTAAATTGAATTATAGTTTTAAGAAAACTTACCTTCGGTGCAGATTATATCAATATCCATTAAAAAAAAAATACCCCCACTTGAAAGAAGGGAGTTCAACTCAACATCGGCTATTATTTCATGTTCTGAACAAAATTCTTTGTTTAGAGGAAAGCGAATTCTTCTTACTAACTTCGTGCGTTGTTTGAAAAAGCAACGTTGATAATTCTGGTTTCATTTATGTTTTTTAGCATTGCTACAGGGGGAAAAAAGACAAAAAAAATTCAAATTACACTCGCTCGTCCCTAACAATCTTACCGTGAAATACAGTTTCGCAAGCTGGTTTCACAAATCTTCAGATGTGAGTTCCATCTTTAATACCCTATACATCTTGCCAGACCTAGCTAAGTTTAACAAACGCCCACGCACACAATTGTACATTAATTCTTCTTCTATGTGACGTGTTCCTTCAGAGCGTGGTCGATCATGGCTCTCCACAATTTCCTATCTTTATAGCGCTTAGGAAATTTTGACATTTCGCTCTCTTAACCAATATTCTGCCTACCATCTACACAAGGTAGGTTATCCTCTGTTATTCCTCTGTTTTCCTTGTTCTCGCAATATGTACTGTGATTTTATGAAATTCTCTAAACCTTCCTTCTTCATTATGTACCCTAGAAATTTCAATTATCTCTTTTTGTTTTCCTTTTCTCTAAAACTTTGTCATTACATACTCAGTTCATGGTATTCTCAACATCCTTCTGTACAACCACATGTCTGTTACTTCAAGTCTCTTCTTTATCTATGATGAGATTGCCTAGCATTCACTGCCATATAAGGAGGACGGGTACTGATTTCTTTGTTTCTAGTAATATTTTTCTGTTTCTTGATCCATTTCTTAGCTTTTGTAATACTTCTTTCGCTATCCCAATGCCTGTTCGGGTTATGGTGTCACATTTTCCGTCCTTTGTTGAAACACTTCCTAGATATTTACAATTTTGTACTTGCTTGATTTTGGCCTCTCCAGTTTTTGCTGGGCAGTTCTTTTTTTACTGACAATCATAGATATTTCTTCTTACAATTGATGTTTAGTCCTTTCTTCACACTTTCCTTTACTACCTTCTGTGGGTTTCTTTTCTGTGTCTGCTCTCAACAATGTTTCTCCTGTATATCTAATAAAATTCTGATCGCCAATAATGAATCCTGGTGAGAAGTCTAATTCTCTAAGATTCACTCCGCTGTTATGGTTGACTAAATCTGGTGAGAAGACACATCCTTGTCTTACACCTTACACCATTCCTTTTCTATCAGTATGCATGTGTTTTGCTCCCGATATAATTTTTTAGTTCTTCTAATGTTCTTTCCAAATATATCAAGCTTACCCAACATTTCTTTGAGGTGTACTTTATCGGGTGGTTTGACATAGTCTACGAAGAGAAAATAAGAATTAGACAGGACTCCTGATATTTTGGGTGGTAAAATTAATGAGGTAAACACTACCACCGATGATTTTCTTGATACTCACGTAAGACCAAAGAAGTATAGATGTATTAGGTTGTTTTGTTTTTATTATTATCATCCTGTCTGCCTTGAAAATCTAGGTCTCACGCTGTCCGCTGACATGAGGTGGAATAAATACAATTGAATCAATAGCTTCATCTATTGCTAGGAAAGTTTGTTCTCTATGTCGGGTCAGAATGTTTTCTCGTCTTAGTCCATACTTCAACTCTACAAATCAATCATCCGTCCTTACATAGAATATTGCTGTCATATATGGTCTGCCACCCAACCCCCCGCTGTACGTCTCGAGCTCCTCGTAAAAATCCAGAGACGAATATGCAACGTGATAGGTCCTGATCTGGCATCTAGTCTAGTCGATTTCTCACAGACGTGCCGTGGCTTTCCTCTGTATATTCTACAAGTATTTTCACGGCAATTGCTCTCAGGAGCTACTGTCGCTGGTTCCCAGACGGCATGAAATTAAGCGAGCTACTAGGCTGGCATCTCGGCCCGACCCTTTCACTGTCGAAACGGTTAAATGTAACCGTCTCTTCTACTCCACCGGTTTTTTCTCTCGCACTTTTCATCTGTGGAATTCTCTTCCCCTTGCTTGTTTCCCCGATAACTATAATCTTCAAATATTCAAGTGTAATGTCAATCGACATCTGATACCTTGATCTTGTTCTCCGTTCTTCTCTATATCTTTTCCTCAAACACGTCTCTTTACTCTTGCTATTCCTCTCTGTAACCTTTGCGTACTAGTCGCACTCACGCCTTGCTTGGGGTGAATTGTTTTAAAAAAATACTTGTTCTTTCTTTTTTTCGAGTCTCGGGTATCGACCACAGTAAAAAAAAATAAATCACCGCTAACTAAAGCACGTGGTTTAAAAGTTTTTCCCCTTTAATTGACGAGCTCTTTTCCCTGATGTCCCAATTAGATGAATTTAAGCGCTCTATCAGATTGGCATCTACAAACCAACCATTTACGGTTGATATAGCTAAATGCTAAATGCAACCGCCACTTCTACTCCAACGTTTTCTTTTACCGCACTTCCAACCTGTGGAACTCACTTCCGTTTACTTTTTTCCCTGATAAATACAATCTTCAAAATTTAAATGCAACATCAATCGCCATCTTCCGTCTTCTTACATCTCGTTCATCTTTTTTCCTTTCCTCAATCCTCCCCATTCACAGTCTTCTTTTCCATTTCATTCCTTGTAACCCCCTGCATACTAGTGGCATTTCCGCATTGCTTGGGGTGAAATTATTCAGGACAAAAGACAGAGGGTAAAGAGTTTAAGTTTGCTTACAGCTGCAACAGACAGGAAACTATTTTTGCTGTTACTAAATTCTAAACTATAGATCCGATCGGTGCTATAAAACTTAACGTGGCCAAAATGTTAGAATGAACTGTCTTTTTACGCAATTAAGTCCAAGCTATCCACTCTGACTAAAAGATAATATTCCTCTTTTTAGCTTGGCTGTCGTTACCCTTTGTTATCACAAAATAATACCGGTAATGTACAAAATCATGAAGAATACTAATAATTATGATAACAACAATTATTATTATTCTACGAGGTCTATTCAAAATAATTTAAACTCGTAAAACGACAGCTACAAAACATATCAATTCGGCATTTAATCTCCTTCAAAGTAGTCCTCTTCTGAAGACACCCACTGTAGCCAGCGTTATTTCCATTGATGGAAGCATTTCTGGTCGTTCTTTTTAAGGTTAGCGAGCCGCTGCCTCGTTGCATTCTCTTGGGTTTCCTCAACGTCTTGAAATATTGTTGCTTTCAAGCGCGATGAGACGACCACACTCTGCACACTTTCCTTCCCAGCGGCTTCACTGCGTGTACTTTAGCTACGTTACCATAGCAGCAGTAATTTTTTTTATCATACTTCGTATTTAAAACAGGCGTTGTTAATTTATGAAGACATTTCAATTATTTTGACACTATTTTAATAAATATATAAACAAAAGAATTGTTCTGAATCTTTTGTGCGTATGTGTGTCCGACTTAAACATTCTGATTCATCAAAGATTGGATGAACAATTTGTTATTGTATTCTTCAAGTTAATTAAAACAACATATAGTGAGCATTTGCTTCACTGTAAAGGTTTGATAAGTCTTATTCTCCTATCTATTTTTGTGTATTTGCTGAATTCATCGGGTAAAATCATAATACCATTAGATATACAGATGATACAGTGTTCATAGATGACACAAAAAATGAAATTATAAGTAGTCCGACAGAAGGCAGTACGTAATCGTAAAAGCAAACAAGAAGAAAGGATTAAATTGTAAGAAGACAGAATTTATGGTAGTCAGCAAAAGGGACAGTCGAGCACGCAAATTACAAATTGGGGATGCCAAAATCAAATCAGTGGACGGAAAATGCGATACCGAAATATGAAGTTGCATTGGGATAACGAAAGATGCATTACAAATCTAAGTATAAAGAATCGGGAAAATTTCATTAGAAATAAAAGAAAGCAGTACTAAACTGTTATGTCATATCGGTCCTCCTATACAGAAGTAAACACTGGACAATATCGTCGCATATAAATAATTATGTTACGGCAACAGAAATATGGATCTACAAGAGGGTATTAAGAATAGCATGGAATAAACATGTGATAAACGACGACATTTTAAAGAAAATGGAAACAATAAGGAGGCTTATACTTAGAATCAGAAAGAGACGATTAAAATTTCTAGGGCACATAATGAGGAAAGAAAGCCTGGAAATGTTGACACTCACAGGGCAAATTGAAAGGATACAGGCAATACCCTACCTAACGAAGGATTGACGGATTATGCGAATAGCGAATTTGAACGTCACACACACATACACACAACAGAATATGGGTTAGGAGATATAACAAAGAGACTAAGAGCTACAAAGGACAGGAAATTGTGGAGAGCCATGATCGCCAACGTCCTGAAGGGACACGCAGAGAGGAGAACGAGTTTGAATAAATGGATGGCGGAACAAGGTTTAGGAGAAATGACAAAGAGACAATATTTATTAAGATCTACAAAGGACATTTGTGAAGAGCTCTGATTGTTAACTTCCTGAACGGACACAAAGAAGAATACAGTATAGAAAACAAACACCAGAAATGTAATTCAGTTAAAATGTGACCGCAAGACAGGGTCAGTATTTAATGGGCCACTATGTAGAAAGGACAGGTGAGAAGTAGGTCAGTTACAAACTGACCGAAAGTAGTTGTCAGTATTTGACTTTCTTCTATATTGACGCCGCAATAAAGAAAATAGGCAATTGACTTAGAAAACAAACAGCATTGTATGAGACGACGAGCAAAAGAAAGAAAGCTAACAACAGTCGAAGAAAATTATTTGGCATGAAAAGAAAATGTCTAAATATTTAATTAACTCAAGTGTTCAATCAGCGATTTTTTTCTTAATTACTTCGGCTTTGATATCTGACAAAATTTTTCTTTATTTTTGCAATTGGTTCAAGTTAACAAATTAGGAAGGAAACTGCGACGCACGCCAACTTTCTTTTTTTTTATTTTTTAAGTTCCTGTTTTGTTTTGTTTTTTTGTTTTTTTGCTTCTTTCTTTCTTCTTTTTATAGAAATTCTTATAATTTCTGTATTGGTTTTTCGTTTAGGAAAAAAATATCAGTCTCTAACAAGTTTTTATTGTCTTCATATACTTTTCATGGAATCTTTGAGGATTCGAAGGCAAAGATTAGTCACGTGGTAAATTTATACATATATATATTTGTGTGTGTTTGTGTGTGTGTGCCCGCATGTGTGTGTGTGTAAAAATTCAGATAGAAATAAAATATATCTGTAAAAAGAATATATGAATAAAGAAAAAAGGAAAGCATTTCTTGACAAACACCTTTCGTCTTCTGAAATTTGCCTTTATGAAGTCTATCACAGAACAAAACGCATCGGTAAGTAAACATTTTCTTTTTGTCGTCACACTCACTCTCACTCTCTCTCTCTCTCTCTCTCTCTCTCTCTCTCTCTCTCTCTCTCTCTCTCTCTCTCTCTCACACACACACACACACACACATACAGTGACACGCATAAGTATTGGATACATGTTATTTTCCGTTATAACTCTAGTTTATGTTCGCTATTTTACCTGATATTTGGTAAGTAATATCTCGTAAAGTTGTTTTAGTTGTATGTGGAAGGAAAATTAAAAAAACTCATGGTTGAATCCATAAACTTGAGTTATAACAGAAAATAACATCCAATACTTATGCGTGTCACTGTATATATATATATATATATATATATATATATATATAGAGAGAGAGAGAGAGAGAGAGAGAGAGCGTCAGAGAGAGGATAAAACTTTAAGAGCACAATATGAATAAAAAAACACTTGTTGACAGAGTCGTTTTGAATTGCGTCGGTAAAGAAAAATTTTCCTTTTGTCGTTAGTCATACAGTCATCTACAGACAGACTGTTTCGCAGCTCATCAGTGTGGCTAGACATCCGATTATCTCTAGCTGGGATCGAAACACGACTGATTTGGTATCTGTCGGAGATTTTACCCCTAAGCCATTGGCGGACGGCAGGGGTGAAAGTGAATTTTATTATTTATTTATTTTTAGATAAACACGCCAGTGACCAGAGAACTCAATTCGTCTTAACAAAGAGTCTTGCATCAGCAGCAGTAATAGTCACTACTTTAAAAATCAGGAGACCAGTTAAATCAGTTAGCTTAGTTTCAACTTTACGGTATCCTCAGGAGATTTTTATCAAATGACCTCCTAACGCTTTATTTTTTTTTAAACTAATGAACATTATATTATTTTTTTAGAAATAAATAAATAAACGCAAGATGTTGGGTGTAATAAAAACGTAATTCAAAAGGTTCTTTGGATCCGGAAATGTCATTATTGCTACATTTTCCTATTGGCAGTGGTTTGGTTGCAAATATTACTGTGGTTGCTATAATTCTTTTACAAAAGACGACGCCTTATATCAACCACAGCAATACATACTGACCAATTGAAATCACGCCCTGGGTATGATGATAAGCTGTATCCGCATGGCTCAAGGAATGGCTCAAATTTTAACATGCTGATGTTAGCCTCCAGGAAAGCAACTAATTGAACCTTCTTGATTTCACGTTTTCCACTGACATGAAGGGAAGTGATTATATTAAATCAATTGCTAAGTCTGCTACTAGGAAATCTGGGCCACGGTGTCAGTCCAGACAAATTTTCTCAGAAGAATCCATCTTAAAAATTTATAAATATTACTATTCGTCCGTGCAATGAATATTGCTGTCATCTCTAACCTGAAACTCCTGTTGTTATTTCCATAAATTCTCAAAAAAATCCGAAGGGTCTGCAATGTTATTGGTCCTGACCTGGCATCTCAACTTCAGTCACTTTCCAACCGCCATGATGTGGTTTCTTTCTATCTTTTCAATGGGTAGATTGCATCACCTTGTTGCAATTCTACTCTCAATCGGTAATAATAATAATAATAATAATAATAATAATAATAATAATAATAATAATAATAATAATAATAATAATGTAGCTGTTTCATAGATAGGCACTAGATGTATGCATCAAACAAGCTATACAGTAAAGGCAAGTAAAAAAAGTGAAAATACTTTTGATACACCCCGATATTTTGAATCGCATTGTACCACAATTTTTAGGTGGGAAGGTAAATACACAGTAGTGGAACTGTATGGAGATTTCCTAGTATCCAAGTTTGTTTAGCCACTGAAAAGCAAAATCACGAAATTCTGAGGCGGAAAAAAAATCGATAGTATTGTTCGACTTCCGTGCATAGAGTCTGTTTTGTTTGAAAAACCAATCGAAAAAAGATCGATCCGGGCTTCCCACGGAATTCGTGATGGAAACGCCTTTTTTATCTATTTTTTATTATTTCCTTTTCGACTACTTCTTTAAACAGCACGAAAAGGCCAACTCGTCATCCTGCTCCCATACGTCCCAAGACACCCTAAGGGGTTGTGTTTACCTGAGGAGGTAGAACGTTACGATCAAATTAAGATGCGGCGAGAGGAAGGGTTGTATGCAAAACGGTTCGAAGCGCGTCATATTGATAAGGAAGATTTAGCCCCAGGGACAATATTATCCAGGATTTCCTATTTCAAGCCTAACTCCCAATACAAATAAGTTGCAATCGAAAAAAACGGATGGCTTTCTTTTTACGAAGAGACGGACATTTGCCATCGAGCCGTGTTAAAGGTTCATCGACGTTTACTTGTCCATTTTGACTGGGTTTTTTTTTGTTTTGGGGGGGGGGGTTGGCAGGGTTTAGCGGTAAATTCTAAAGAACACTGTCAATGTACGCTAGGCTGAATATAACGCAATCGGAGGTTTTGAATTCGGAGAAGGGAGAGTGAAATGAATTCAGAATAAACTATTATATAAACAAGTCCTTTCTCTCAGGTGAGATCCAGGAAACTTATTTTAAGTGACCAGTCTTCGGAATCTCATGATATCAACACTGGTTTTCTTTTTGATACTAATATCTTTCTAGTTTTTAACTGTTACCTTCAAAAATTTAAATGTGATGTTAATCTTTATCTACTGTCTTCCTGTTAGTCTACTGTTCTCGCTCATTAATAATATTTGTCTTTTTCTTATTCTTTCACACTCAGTAACCCTTAGTGTCTTGGTGGCTTTACTGCCTTGTGTGAGGCAAACTGATTTGAAAAAAATATCTATCAGCCGGATAACATTTCTAGATCATTTTTGAGAGCTCATTTTTCCATATACAGAAACATTAGGCATTCACTTACCGAAGCTTGCGTTATTGCCAGTTTAAATTTATGAAATCGTTCACTTAAAAATGTTTTTTTCATGTTTCAGCATTCTCAGGTCCAGTTATCGATCTTTCTGGTATTTATGGGAGTTTTCTTTCAAGTCTTTTGTTTAAGGTAGAAAATCAACATTTTGATTATATCAGTATATTCCTTCGCGCTATATGTGTTACTGATTTTTCTTGTTGGTGTTTAGAAAGGCTTCTTTGTGATTCTGTAGCCCCAGACCTGACTGGCTTCTTTAAGACCAAGAGAATTCATTTGCTCGAAGTCATTTTTATCATAGTAGATATCAGTTTATTTCGATATATAAAGGCAGGTCTCAGTTTCAGTCCTTTGGTAGTGAAATTGGAGTGACCTCTCCAGGGCGCAAATATATGGAGACTGTGCGCTGCCCAGACTACATGACCTACCCCTCGCCGTACCGATCCAAAGGAATACAGGGCATTATATTTCAGGGCGGCTTCGCTGTAGGAGTTGCCGGAAAGTTGTCAATGTTGACAGACAATCGCCTATGGGGCTTCACTCCGGGTTTTCTGTCTGGATTTACTTCCGTATCCTTTTCTGTGTTCGGATATGACTTCAAGGCGGCGCAGGTTTAAAATCAGGGCTTTCCTTCCCTCTAGCTGAACTGCCTTCAAAGCAGCTGTTTATGAGGTGTCAGTTTTCCACTTTTGCGTATTCTTCGGCTTGGAGCTGGACTTAGCCGCCTGAGCCTATGTTTTAATCATAAGTTGTATATAGTTGGTAATTTAGGCATTTCTGAATGAGTTGGACACCATGCCTGACACCCAGTAGATTATCGATGTGGCAAGATTATTTAAGAACAGAAGCAAATATCGATTCAGATGAGCCAACGTTTATGGTGGTGCTTTCAAAAATCCAAGATAATCTGAACCTTGCAGCCTCTCACCTATGACCTATCTCTAAATGAGAAAGTAACTGGTTTATAAATTTAATAGCTAGGCTTACTGCTGTATCACGTTAAAACACCAATACCGTACAATCACCGATGTTAAGCAGCATCGAACCTGGTCAGTAACTAGATGGTTGACGGCTTTGGAATGTCAGGTGCTGTCAGCTTCGTGGTGTAATGGATAATGTCTCGACATTTTTAATCAGAGAGCCAATACTTGTTGTGTTCGCTATATTCACTTTCGGGAAAATACCCTTGAGAAAAGCATGAATCCATCTTTTCTCCCGTAGCTATAGGTTAATTAGTAAGATTTGTATCACTAAGCCCTTTATAATCTTTAATAAATTCTTACAATTTTAATTCTTTTTTTTTTTGCAATAAGGTTCACCGTGTACATGACCCGGGGCCAATAGAAGTAGATCGTTACGTTAAGGGATAATTTATACAAGTATAAAAGCAGGAGGGAATGATACGGTTAACTCTAGACTTGAGGAGGCTAAGACTGTAGGGAGTTTGTTCCACAGAGCAGTGTCAAACAGGAAGCTGTTCTCACCGATGGAATACGAAGAGAAAATGTGTGGTTTGCTACAATGTAAGTGACTTGGAGGGTCCTAGCTGTAAAGCTTAGGCCCGACGGAACCAAGGAAGTCCAAGCACTTTCCATGGTCACATCCCGCGATGTGGGAGAGAGGTTAGAGGATGGCAAATAATTATACTCCAGGAAAGACTCGAAAACGCTTTTTCACACAGTGGAGACAGAAAAGTGAGAACCGGGCACCTCCTGCCCAAATATTTAAAAAGTGCTTCATTTTCGGCAGATTTGTCTCTCATAAAGGTAGAGGCTAGCAATCGAAAACATTTTTCGGTTTTAAATAACCTGAAAATGATTAATAAGACGTAAAAACGAATGAATGAATTATGTTTTTGCAGAAACCAAACCGTGTCTCTTATATATCTTTTCCGTTCTTCCTCTCGCTAAAAACGGTATAGTCTATTTTTATGAGATATTGGCAGTTACGCGGTAACTAATAAAGGAAAAAGCAGAATTATATGATAATTATAATAGCATTACAAAATATGCTAATACCTATTTATAGTAAAATAACCAAGAATACAATTTTAAGGCACAGTGGTCAATAATACAATTTCATAGAATTACCAACAATACATTTTATAGAAAAATAACCAACAATACATTATATCTGTCATTGAAGGCATATAAGTGTGTTTAAATTATATTTAGTTGAAGCCAACACATTGTCTTCAAAATATTTAGATTTTGGCATTAAATAAGCCCTAGTATATGCCACTAAACAAAACCAACCAAAAAAACTAACATGAAAGAACTCTTTCACATTAATCCATATAATATCCTATAATTTCTTAAAGAAATCAAAGTGCATTCCAAAATATAACTTCAAGAAAACTACATAAAAAGATACCATAAAAAATATATACCACCCCGTATAGTCCCCAGAAATATTATTTCAAAGCTCCCAAAAATATTAAACTTCGGTATTAAGACATCCAGAAGGACATGATATGCCGTTAAGGAAACAAATCAAATCGATTATGTGCATGCGGTGAGTCTGTCTATGTGCGCAAACAGACAGACGGACGGACAGGTAGACGTGTTAATCACTTCACTAAGTGATTTTCTAACGTCAAGTCAAACCGTATCTCACGAATCTCTCTCATCTGTGCCCATCGCTCGCAAGTCACTTCAATTCAATGTTCTATGTTTATTCTTCTACTGTTTTGCGTTCTTGTCGTCCATTCATTAAAAATAAACAAACCAATCTCACCGTTTTTTTTTCTATATCGGATTTTCCCCCTTTTCTCTTGATCTTTGCTTTTCGTTTAACTCTTAACAAAAAGTACAAAGAACGGATTTTAAAAAAATAGAAAGAAAACGTGCGTTTGTATTTGCTACTTTCTGCGTGGACGCTGAAAGAGAAACGAACGCGTCAATATTGTTCAAGATTTTCCCTCGACTCGCTTCGTTTGAAAATCTTGACGTCTTAATTAGATTTAATCGGATGAATGGGGTCACAACGCATACACTTCCGGTGTTTTGTCATTTTCTAGTTTGCCTTTTTCGTTTTTTATTTTTTTTATTTTTTTTTGTCTTATAATTTGGCTCCAATATGTTGGAATATGTTTGTTTTTTTCGGCAAAACAATTATGTTTACTTCACATTTTGTTTTCATTTTATATTTTTTTATTATTTTCTTAGAAAAATGGCATTCTTTCCTTCACAATGTACATCTTTTTAGTTGTATTTGTCTCTTTTTCTATTCCATTCTTTTTCTTCATTCTTTCCCACTTTGCCTTTCTTTTTCTAATTGATTGTTGTCTCCCTCCTTGTCTTTCTTCTTCATCGCTGTCTTCTTCTTTGATGACTACCACTTCCTCTTTCTTTATCTTATCCTACTTTCTCTTTCGTCTTCTTCGCTGTCACTCACTTTCTATTTCTTTTTTTTTCCATTGTCTCCCATTTTCTTTTTCTTCTTCCTTGTCTCCCACTTTCTTCTTCTTCTTCTTCTTCTTCTTCTTCTTCTTCTTCTCCTCCTCCTCCTCCTTCCACTTTATTTCACACTTTGTTCTTCTTCTTTGGTGTCTTACACTTACTCTTTCTTCTTCTTCGTCATCTGTGACTTTCTCTTTCTTCTTCTTCGTTATCTCCCACTTTGTCTTTCTTTTTCTTTGAAGTCTCCCACTTTGTTTTTCGTCTTCTTCTTCATTTTTTCTCCTATTACTACTAATACTACTATAACTACTACTACTACTGTTCCCTTTTTTTAATTATTTATTTACCTTCTTATCTTTTTCTTTTATTCTTCTTCTGGTGTTTCTTTTATTCTATCTATCCTTTCCCCGTCTTCGCCGTACTCCTTCTCTTTCTCATTTTCTTCATTTTCTTCTTCTTTTTTTTTGTCCTCGCTATTTCATTATTCCCGGCTACCTTCCTCTCCTTAGAAAGAACACTAAAATCCACATGCATGACCTGGAAGTTAATGTCCGGGATCATCTTCCACTAGCTAGAGAACTCTCTTTGGAATCTCCAGACCATTTGTATATGTATCTCCGTTTAACTGTCCACAATTCAATAAGCTATCTGTTCTTTCTCTATCGTTCCCCTTCCTTCAAGACTGTTGTGTACTCGATAGCATTTCCGATAATATAGACAAAGTTATCTAGCTACATTCGTTTGCAAACATATTCGTGTTCGGTGATTTTAAACGCCCACCATATCAAATTGCTTAAACACTCTTAACTGACCTCGCAGGCATGCAAACCTTTAAGTTTTCAATCACTCAATCACTGAATACCTCACACACGTGTTTGTTTTTCCTACACGTTTCCCCAGTAACTCTGACGGTAACGCTTCCCCTCTTGATCTCTGTTTTACTTTGTGAAGCAAAGTCACTGTTTTCTGATAGAATGAAACAACCTATTGAATCTCGCAAGTTTGGTTCTAAGACAGACAACTCCATTCAAGGAAAAAAATAATTAATTAAAAGAAAACCGGATCTGATCAGTGTGAACAAAGAATAGAAAGACTAAAAGACTATGCCATCTGACTATAGGAAAGACAAAAGAAAGAGAGCAAACAGAATAACATTAGAACATTCCCTGGGAGCTTATAAAGCTATGAAACATCTCGTAAATTTTAAATTACTATGTAAAATAGTATAAATTTATCACAGAAGAGATGAACCAATGTGTAGGCTTTACTGAAGCTAAACAAAAGAATATCACACTTGTAAACAGTGGTTATAAAATGCAGTCACCGGGTAATTACAAAAGAGATGATCGTGTTTGCCTTACGTTGCACTTGCTCTTGAGGCAATATATGACTATAACGTGTCCGAGAAATGGTATGAGCAAGAACTTTTGATCGTAATGGAAGAGGAATGCATGATAAAGTTAGTTTTGGACTATAACTTTCAAACAGATTGAGTTATTGAACACCGAAGACCAGATATTATTGTCCTCTACACAACTGAAAATAAATGCCAAATAATAAATTTGGCCATAACTATTGACTAGAATATAAAAGCAAAGCAAAGGTTGAGGTTTCGGAATCTAGGAAAATGACGGAGGAAAATGTTAATGTCATCCCGGTAATAATTGGAGTATTCGGCTTAATCTCATTGAAGTTTCAAGAATATGTCGACCTACCTGGTATAAAGAACCCTTTGCGAACGCTACAAAAATTTGCCGTAATGCGTACACCAAGGATACTTAAAAAAGTAATGTCGCTCGCAAGTACTTTTGTGGCTTGACAGTCAATATATTCCCTGATAACCAGCAGTACTATGATATATTAATGCAACACAGTACACAAGGGTGCCATGGTACATGAATAATAATAATAATAATAATAATAATAATAATAATAATAATAATAATAATAATATCTGCACTGGAAAATTTGCAACTTCTACGGGAAGGAAACTGAAAGAAACTGGTACGAACACCACCCAGACCCGGTTACGGAGATAGGACCTGTTACAATTCTATGGGACTACACAATACACACTGACAGAACAATCAAAGCCAACCGCCCAGACATTGTTATTAAAGATCACAAACAGAAAAAATGCTTCCTTATTGATATGGCAGTCCCTGCAGACTGCAATGTATCTTTGAAGATATTCGAAAAGCTATCAAAATACAAGGAACTTGAAATAGAAATCTCAAAAATGTGGCACATGGGAACATCAACAATCCCTGTTGTAGTTGGAGCCTTAGGATTGGTTGGAAAAGATTCCAGTAGACTAATTGAAGGGATCCCTGGAAGTCCATGCCTCAAAGAGATAAAAAAGTTATTCTTACAAGTACAGCCCACACTTTACGAAGGGCTTTATCTATGTAATTTATTTATTTATTTTTGCAGTGGAAAGTGTCATGATATAATGATATCATGACACTTTCCACTGCAAAAATAAACTTTAGGTCCCTGGGCGAGACCCGGAAAGAAATGTGTAAACGCCAGATATCAAAGGAAATAAAAACAACAATAATAATAATAATAATAATAATAATAATAATAATGAAGAAGAAGAAGAAGAAGAAGAAGAAGAAGAAGAAGAAGAAGAAGAAGAAGAAGAAGAAGAAGAAGAAGAATTAATAGCAAAACAAATATAAGTATCAAAATGCAATGAATCATAAAAGTAAGAATAGAGTGTGCTAGAATATGGAGAAGTCATTCAATTCCCAACTATAATCATTTCTAATCATTTCATCATGAAGTAAAACAATAATGTCATTATGACTCAAGGTGATTACTGAGGGTGAGAGAATATGTATAAAAACACTATTAAGTTGAGACAACAATAAAAGAAAAATAATTACATTGCATTTAAATTTTGAAGATTAAAGTTGACTGGGAAGCAAAAAGCTGAAAGAGATTTTCGCAAACGAGAAGTGCGAGAGAAAAATCTGTTAGCACAGAACTTACATATAATCAGTTCATTAGTAAAATGATGAGACCTAGCTGTCTATCTAGTACTGCGCTTAAATTCATAAAATCTAAATCCCAAAGAGGAAAGCACATCAAAATATTTACCATTATAATGTCCCGATTTATAACGATGAGCAATTAATGCATTGAATATGTTGTTTTGTAAAAGATCCCTTTTATCTTTTTTTCTCTCATGTATGTAAATATTCCTTTCTAATCATTTCACCTCCCTGTTAATTGCTGGTGTTCCCAGGTCCACCCTGACCCGGGGTGGTAGCACCTGTTGGGGTCCCAGCTATGGGAAAATAGTGAACTTCCAGGTCTTTTCCAGCACATTGAAACAATGATGTTGCCAACTACACTTTTTTGAAACAATGATGTTGCCAACTATACGTTTCTGAAACAATGATGTTGCCAGCTATAAGTTTTTGAAACAATGATGTTGCCAGCTATAAGTTTTTGAAACAATGATGTTGCCAGCTTTACGTTTTTGAAACAACGATGTTGCCAGCTTTACGTTTTTGAAACAATGATGTTGCCAACTATACGTTTTTGAAACAATGATGTTGCCAGCTATAAGTTTTTGAAACAATGATGTTGCCAGCTATAAGTTTTTGAAACAACGATGTTGCCAGCTTTACGTTTTTGAAACAATGATGTTGCCAGCTATAAGTTTTTGAAACAATGATGTTGCCAGCTATACGGTTTTGAAACAGTGATGTTGCCAGCTATACGTTTTTGAAACAATGATGTTGCCAACTATACGTTTTTGAAACAATGATGTTGCCAGCTATAAGTTTTTGAAACAATAATGTTGGCAGCTTTACGTTTTTGAAACAATGATGTTGCCAGGGATATGTTTTTGAAACAATGATGTTGCCAGCTATACGTTTTTGAAACAATGATGTTGCCAGCTATATGTTTTTGAAACAATGATGTTGCCAGCTATAACTTTTTGAAACAATGATGTTGCCAGCTATAAGATTTTGAAACAAGGATGTTGCCAACTATACGTTTTTGAAACAATGATGTTGCCAGCTATAAGTTTTTGAAACAGTGATGTTGCCAACTATACGTTTTTGAAACAATGATGTTGCCAGCTATACGTTCTTGAAACAATGATGTTGCCAGCTATAAGTTTTTGAAACAATGATGTTGCCAGGGATATGTTTTTGAAACAATGATGTTGCCAGCTATACGTTTTTGAAACAATGATGTTGCCAGCTTTACGTTTTTGAAACAATGATGTTGCCAGCTATACGTTTTTGAAACAATGATGTTACCAGCTATACGTTTTTGATATATTTAGTAAATACTGGATCTGGCATTAAATAACCCATAGTGGTTGATATGCCATAAAACCCCAAACAACCAACCAACCAACATCATTTCACCTTGAGCCAGGTCAAAAAGTCGGTAAAATGCAAGGAGTTACTGAATGTAAGAGAATATGAGATAAAAATTCTATTAAGGTGTTGTGGTAGGATCCACCTAATTTGCATAGCGGAGTACCGACGATATAAATATGGTTGGTACCGGAAGACAAGGAGGCAAATCAAGAGATCCAACTAGAGACTCTGCCCGACTGCGACTTAGTCAACACATTCATTAGTCAAGTTTCAACAATGGCGACGAAGATGAGATCCATTATTGAAACTTGACTAATGCATGGAATAATAATGCAAACACAAAATGTAGTTAGAATAAAATGTATTGAAACAAGAAAGTGTACACAATATTTACATATAGTCTTTTGTATATTCCTGGGAAGACCGTTCCTGGAGAATGTGTTGACTAAGTCGCAGTCGGGCAGAGTCTCTAGTTGGATCTCTTGATTTGCCTCCCTGTCTTACGGTACCAACCATATTTATATCGTCGGTACTCCGCTATGCAAATTAGGTGGATCCTACCACAACATAAGGAGAGAGAACAATAAGTGTATAAGAATTAAGAAGACAGAAGATAACTAATGACATTGCATTTAAATTTTTGAAGATCAAATTTGACTAGGTAGCAAGAGGCTGGAAAAGAGTTCCACAAGCGAGAATCGCTAGAGAAGAAACTGACAGCGCAGTACTTACGGTTACGTTAAACCATTTAACCTGTAAAATGATGCTAGTGTTTGTGTTTGAAATGTTAAAAATAAATATAAATTCCCTGGTCATCTCGTGGCTTCTGATAGTAATTGATTGGAGTTGCTAACATTTACATGTTTTGCCCTGTGGAACATTTAAATGGGCGAGAGTAAATATCACAATCAGTACTAAAGAGTTACTTCCCTTTTGTCTGACTATGACAGTTGGATATATTTCGTCTGTGATAAGGAGGACTGACATAATGTGATTTTCTGTTCATGGGTAAGAGTAGTGAGAAACATTATTGTTTGGTGTCAAAAAGATTATTTTTATATTTGTAGGATCAGGTAGGCAAGGCGCCTTGAAAGTACATGAAGATACTTAGGAGTGGCTTATGTTACACCATAGTATTTCTTACTGGGCCCCACCAGTAGGGAAGCCGCTGTTTTTATCAAAACGTGTCACTATATAGTGCACATTTCGTTGCATACCTGGCATACCATTATCAAAATGGTTGTTATCATGGGTATATTCACCATCATATATTTCTACCCTAGTATCACTTTGTCCTTCTCTTTGTCAATAATAATAATAATACACTTAAGATTAATGTACCCGAAGCTATAACTTACAGTGCTGTTCGATAAAAGTGACTCGCCTGATTTTTTTTTACTAAATGTTCTCTTCTCCGATGATAAGAAAGTTGAGTTAAATTCAAAGGATAAGCGATCTAAAATCCGAAGAAGAAGCTTTGAAAGCTCTTTGAATTTAGTACTGTCAAGCATCCGTTCAGTATAATGTTCTGGGGATGCTTTTCTTTTCATGGAACTGGTTTATTAAAACCTATTGAAAAGACCCTCAGGAGAAAGCAGTACACGAGAATTTTAGAGTCTTGTCTGCTCCCTTCTGCTGAAAGGGTGCAAATTGACCTCACCAAACTCATTTTTATGCAGGATAATGCTCCCTGTCACAAATCAAAAGTGATGAACGAATACTTTGATGAGAAGCAGGTGAGTGTTATGATATGGCCGCCCCAATCTCCTGACCTCAACCCTATAGAAAACTTATGGAGCATTATAAAGTACAGGCTCTCGAGAAAGAAGTTGAGCAACAAAGAGGATTTGATTGTGAATTTCATATCCGAATGGAATCCAATGCTTGGAGATGAGATTTGCTAGAACCTAATCAAGTCAATGCCAAAAAGGGTTGAAAAAGTTATTCAAAATAAAGGCGGACCCACAGATTATTAAATATTTCGAACTATATTACCTATTATAAATAAATTATACCACTATTATTTTTATTTAAAGCTGTTCGGTTATGTTTCTATTGATTGCTAGTTGCAGGAAATAAGTGAGTCACTTTTTTGCACAGAGTTTTTCCCTAAATCTCATTTATATCCAAAATTATAATTATCAATAGAAGACCTTATGGTGAGTAAACATTTTTACTAGATGATCGGGGTCTTTATATTAGTAAGATTAAAAATTAGTTTGACCCCAAAGACAATGACCAAAAATGATTTTAATTAAATAAAATCAGGTGAGTCACTTTTATTGAACATCACTGTATAATTGAATTATTTAAAAACAATATCAGACACCGCATGAAGAATGACATAAACGTTTGAAAGACAGTGACAATTATTATTGAATCATGTTTTTGCTTAAAAAGAGCGCGATTTAAGAAAAGAAAGACCCGCAATATTTAACAATGTTCCACAATATTCCGACTGTATGTCTGTCTTCTTCCAGTTATGTTTAAATAATTGCATACAGGAATACAAATATACAAAACTTACTAGGCTTTGTACAAACGTCGCTTGTCTTGGGAAAAACGGCCTTACTAGTAATCGATGCGTCAAAAGGAGTGAAACACCGCCAGCGTGAATGAAAATACAACTGAAAGGTAACAGGATGGCGATCATGCTCATATTGAAATTGGCCGTTCGTTAGTTGATTAGTTGCTAAGAGAAATTTATATAATTGTTTACTATAAATCTTATGGCGCTAATTATTTACATATGTAACTATTCTCATGCATTTAAGGGCCAGAAGGTCAGTGGATCTTGAATACCTTTGTTAAATCACGCTCGTCTCTAAGTGTTGAAAAATTGAAAGAGTTACGTCAATCATTTTGTTTATCATTAATAATAATAATAATAATAATAATAATAATAATAATAATAATAATAAAGAAGGGCTTTATCTATGTAATTATTTTTTTTCTTTGCAGTGGAAAGTGTCATGATGCCATTTGTAACCTTAGGTCCCTGGGCGGAACCCGGAAAGAAATGTGTAAACGCCAGATATCAAAGAAAATAAAAATAATAATAAAAGTAATTCAAATAAAAATAACATTAATTATAAAATAGACATAGGGTATGGTAATATATTTATTGAAAGAAAATACATTATTTCACAGCTCACACAGAAAACAGTCGTGTGAGTCAAAGCTACGAACTCGTTCTAGTAGTTGATGTTGTTTTACTGTGGCACTAGATTTTTACACAGGCCTGACTGTAAAACCTAACACACTAGATATTTTAATAAAATACTATAATATAAAGTTTATCTTATCGACATGATCATACATTTGGGTAAAAAAAATTTCCACGATAGAAATTAATTAACTCTAATGAGGATCTGGAAATGGAAACTACAAGAATGTGCCATTTCAACACAAGCATATTCCTATAGTAGTCAGAGAAGTAGGAATGATGAAGAAGCAAACTGACGTAGAAAACATCAAGAAAATCTCAGGAAATCCATATTTATCTTAAGATAAAATATTTTGTTAATGAGTACTGCGCATATACCTGTGAAAATATTTTCGGTAACTTCATAAGAAAAATTAATTTAACTAGTTCTTGGGGCTTTGTAAATGATTGTATCAAAGAACAAATCAAGAATCGGAACTCAGAGAAACGGGTAAGAATAAGCAATCACTACGACTGCGATTATCTATTTGAACAATTTATCTAAACAACTAAATGTAATCATGTTTTTATGCGTTAATTGTTCTAGTGAAGCTTTTTCTGAAAAATGAATTTCTTCTCTTTCCAATGTTTCTCTTTCTTCTTCTTCTTCTTCTTCTTCTTCTTCTTCTTCTTCTTCTTCTTCTTCTTCTTCTTCTTCATTTTGTATGAAAATAATTAGCGGTAACCTGGGATTCACGTAGCATTTGGGATGAAAGCAATTCAATTAGATTGGCATTAATACCAATAATAACACGAATTAGCATTAATTAATGATTAATTTAATAGCATTAATATTGTCACTGTTGTAGCTGGAGCTTTTATTCTCTTATTATTCAGAAAACATATTGTAATTATAGACGCAATAAATAGAATTAGTGTCATATGTATTATTTTCTTTGATTACTATTATTATTATTATTATTATTATTATTATTATTATTATTATGTTTTATCTTTGATTTGTTTCGTACTAGTTGACCCCAAATCTCAACCAGACGCTCTAAAAGATAAATTGTTGTATCAAAAGCTGCAAACAGATGAAGTGCCAGTGAACCAAAAAGAGAAAAAAAAATCTATAACTGTGGTCACGGGATGGAGAGTAATCTAGGCAAAATGTGCAAAGTAATCCAGGGTATGATTATTTTAGGAATTCATGTATTTGACAGCGACATGTGATCAACATATTTGTTCCTTTTGATATCCTAGCCATAGGTCATAATAACTACAGGCAATGCTGCTGTCTTGAAAGGCCATATTCTGCTGATTTCATTCTCGAGTTCCCCCAATTTACTTAGTCTCGGAAACGTTTTCAAATATGTGCTTCTGTCGGCTGGGGTTACAATCAGAAGACACGGACTAACATCATGATTTTTCAAAAGTATTGCTGTTGATTTCTCTGAATATCCCTATCAGTTTCATTATTATTATTATTATTATTATTATTATTATTATAGAATTTACACTTGTCCGTCCTTTTGCTAGTTGGTCAGTTGCTTAGTTAGTTCGCACGACCGTTACGTCCTGCCAATAGCTCAAAAATTATGTACTATACCGTTTTTGTCGCATGGAATGACGGAAAAGAAAACATCAGGCATGCTATTTGGTATCAGTGAGAAAAAGAAAGAAAGCAAGAAAAGAAGAAAGCAAGAAAGAAAGAAAAGAAGAAAGCAAGAAAGAAAGAAAGAAGTGTTTAACATTTGTTTCAATGAAATGGAAAACGTTGTCAATTTCAAATCTTTTCATTTGTACCCACTTACTTCTTAAAATAGCGACCAGCTTTCATATTTATGATTTTTATTGCAATATTTTGTTAGCGTTGTTAAGCGCAAATATTAACGATGCGAAAGGAGAATTTCTATGGGTATTTTATTGTCGTAGGACTCGCCAGGGTCTTATTCAGTCGGTAACTTAAGAATTAAGATTCACCAGAAAATTAATATAGAAAAAACCGTGAAATTGTCACAGTTATTTCTAGTTTTACTATTAGTGTTAAACATAATATATACATACATATTAGTGTTGACATAACTCTTGCAATATTTTTAAGCACTTTGAGTTCGATGTAAGGAAAGAAAAAGAAAAGACACAGTGTTTGACAATGTTCCGTAATATTCCGACACTATGTCTTCTTCAACTTATTTTTTAAATTGCACGCAAGTTGTTGTTATTATTATTATTATTATTGTTATTATTATTATTATTATTATTATTATTATTATTATTATTATTATTATTATTGCCGTTGTTGTTTTATTTCCTTTGATTTCTGATGTGTACTCATTTCTTTCCGGGTCCCGCCTAGAGACCTAAGGTCAGAAATGGCATCATGACATTTTCCACTGAGCAGTTAAAGAAAACACATTTTACATAGTGTTATGGGTCCTTACCTATAACTAGACAATGAACTCTTCCTAACACTATGTATACTACGCCTCTCAAGAGAGAGAGACGAATCGAGTCGAGCCAAAGGTAGTTCACTCCAAACCAGACTGACAGTCATACTAACACCTTCCACATCTTGTATTATTATTCCGTGTAATATATCTTCATTATTTCTACTCTTGTGTTCGTGTTGTTCTTCCTTGGTCGTAACCTGGACCATAACACATTGACAAAGCCCTTAGTATGGTGTGAGCTTTACTTGTGAGAACGATTTTTGTATTTCCTTAAGGTATGAACTAGCAAAATATCCCTTAACTGTGTCTATTGTAATATTTTCCAACCAATCTGAGGGCTCCAACTACAACAGAGATTGTTGATGTTCTTATGTACCACATTTTCGAGACTTCGATTTCAAGGTCCTTGAATTTTGATAGTTTTTTGAAGATCTTCAAAGATACATTGCAGTCTGGAAAAACTGCCATATCAATAAGGAGGCATTTTTTTTAATTTTTTGCAATCAGGGCAGTTAGCTTTAATTGTTCTGTCTGTGTGTATTGTGTAGTCCCATAAAATTGTTATAGGTCCTATCTACGTAACCGGGTCTGGGTGGTGTTCATACCAATTTTTTCAGTTTCCTTCCCGTAGAAGTTGCAGATTTTCCAGTGCTGATATTGGACCGCTCTGTCATACCGTGTTTTATGTTCAGTGGATTATTATTATTATTATTATTATTATTATTATTATTATTATTATTATTATTAATTCATTCATTCATTCATTCAAGTGGTGGCCTAAAGTGAATCTTAAGTAACAATAACTCTTGTTAATTTTCTATGACCTTTCTTAGTATTTGAGTAATGTCGTACAGTGTCTGGTTCCAACTCTTCACTTGATTTCTAGTCCATTCAGTCATTTAATTTGGTTTACATAGCCGTTCCCAACACTCCCATAATTACTGGTACGACAGTCACTTTAATGTCCCACAACTTCTTCAGCTTCTTGACACGATTGTGACAACTGTTTCTCCACTTTTAAATTCGTAGATTACTGTAATAGTGAATTTCACCATCTGACAGTATTTTTTTTCTTTTTGATGCTGACCATAAGATCTATTCTGATTCTACATTTGTTATGCTATACTCTGCTAGTTTTCCATCTTCTCCTCCTCTTATCTTTTGAAGCGCTGAAACGGACTTTTTTATTAATAAACTTATTTTCTTTCCTATGCTACATCCAAATTATGTCCGGTCTCCATGGACTACTGACACTTGTAAAAGTGGCACGCATATTGATTTCTAAATTCTCAAAATATGTTTACAGCTTGCAAAATTACCGATGAGCAACTCGTCCCACTCAGTCATTTTATTTTTTTTCTTTTCTCTTCAAGAGCAAGTTAGCTATATTTTTTATTAAAGGATTAATTCATTCCATATAGAGACGCCATTTGCATTTTTGTTGCTTTATCGATTCTCGCCATCACGTGATTCACCCTCATGCATTTCTTTTAGATTGTTATTAGCAGTAATTCTGTTTATCTTTTCAAGTTACCTCTTTACAATTATGTTTCCATCATTTCCTCGGTTATTTTCATCATTCTTCTTCTGAATTCCCCATAGAATTCCACATCATCCTTTTTTTTTTGTCCTTCTGGCTTTGGTTTCTTCGGTTTATTATAGCACAAGATCAGATTTGTAGGAATTAAATGTCTGGAAAGTTGTGTTATGTCAGTCATTTATCTGGTTAAAGTCTAGATAATTCTAAATCCTTGTTTTTGGTTAATCTCTAACACTGACGTTCAGTCTAGAGTCAAACCCCATATAGTTGTTTTCAAGGTCGGCACAAGGTCACAATTTTAAGACACTTAGAAGTTAATTAGTGTGCTTGAAACGACAGGAAGCTACTGTTCCATTTTTTATTACTATACAAAGAAGTCGAAGGCGTTGGGCAAGAAGTGATAGCAAGAGATGTAGAATGAAGGGTAGTAGCACTGAAGAGATATATTTTTAAATCGACTTTTTCTGTTTTTTTCAGTCGTTCATTTTTTTTTAAATATTACTAGTTTTTTTCTTTACTTTTATTCGACTATATTTCGCTTTCTTCGTCCCTTCTTCTTCTTCTTCTCCTTCTTCTTCTTCTTCTTCTTCTTCTTCTTCTTCTTCTTCTTCTTCATCTTCATCATCTTCTTCTTCGTCGTCATCGTCGTCAACGACTTGATATATTTTTCTGATTTGCTGCGCCTTTGTCTTTCCTCCATCTTCATCTCCGTCATCTCTCAGTTTCTTTTCTCTTCTTTCTTCCGCATCTATGTCGCTGTTTTCTTTTCTTGCTTTTCTCCTTCTTCGTAATCTTCTTTAATCTGTTCGTTTTTCTTCTTTTCTTTTCATCTTCGATCGCTTGTTCTTCGTTTTTATTTTATTTTTCTTTAGCCGATACTTCTCCTCCACATCTTAATCTTCAGCTTCCTTTTTTATAAATGTTCCGCACATTAATAACATTTGTTATTTTACACGACACTATTAATAAAAGTATTTGTAATAGCTGTTATTATTATTATTATTATTATTATTATTGATATAATAATAATAATAATAATAATAATAATAATAATAATAATAATAATAAATAACTGTAATTTTAAAAGATATTGTTAACCGTCTTTTCTTTGAATTTATCATTAGTTCCGCTTCCTTTTCATTATTAAAAGAATCGTTATTACCAAACGGAGTTATTTTATACAGGTTTGTTTTATTACTTTTATCGCTTAAAGGTTGAAATTGAATTTTCTTTTCCTCTCGTTGTACTCATAAATTCTTTTAATCTTCTCTTTTACGTGGTCGGTATAAT
This sequence comes from Acanthosepion esculentum, assembly GCA_964036315.1. NCBI lineage: Eukaryota > Metazoa > Mollusca > Cephalopoda > Sepiida > Sepiidae > Acanthosepion > Acanthosepion esculentum. The sequence goes on along the minus strand of OZ038508.1, from coordinate 41,026,890 downwards.
TATGCGCCGCGTTTCTGTGATACAATGACATTTTGCCCACCGTTTCGAAGTCACCGGAAAACGAAAGTGCGCTTGCGTGGTCCAGAGCTCTCGGAAAGAAAGGGGAAGGATCATTGCGATAACAAGATCCGAAATATCCATCCGGTTCATTAATAACTTTAGATAAAATTGATTGAACGATAGAAAATGTCAGGATATTTTAGCATTAATAATCAATAACCAGTTTGTTTGTGTGTATGTTTATTTTCGAATTTTGAACTTGTCTCGAATGTATCAAGTTAAAATTTTTAAGCAATTATTTTTTGTAAATTTCTCCAGAAATTTGAAGAAAACTACAGAACGAGGCCAGAACAGCGGGCTTTGAACAACAATAGCCCGGTGGAAGAAGCCACTTGTCCTGACTGCTCATTAAGTTACTTTCACTGGAAATCGTGGGTTCCTGGATTTAGGTTAGACAGTTCTGAAGAGCTGCACACCAAAAAAAAAGATCTATTCAACTCTATGGTAATGGTCATTGTAATATTAGCCGTTTCCTTATAAGGAAACATTTCGCATTAATTGATCGAGCAGCTTCTTCTACTGTCGGTTGAAATGTATAAATTCTCTCTCTTAAAACATTTTTTCAGGAAAATACGTTTCTCATATCCAGTAGTGGTTTTCGTTTTTTCCATTATTGATGGGAGTTTCCATCCTAACCTTTTCGTTGAAATATTGCAAAATGTCAACATCTAGATTATGTCATTATTTTCACTTCGAGTTGCATGTACTATCCGTTTCAGTAATTGCTGTTGTATAGTTTCTGTTATTGTGTACATTTCTTTGTTTGTCATTATGTAACGCCAGTCGGCGGGATTCGAAGAAAAATGATTTGCAACAAGAGGCATGGGCTTCACTCGCTCAAAGCTATTCATAACACTTAATCTTAGAAAGAGGTTGTATAAAGCTGTCAGTTTAGATATTTCTGAACGTGTTTGGCGCCATACATGGCATCCATATCACAGCCTCGATCTGATGAAGCTATTTAAGGACATCTTTATTTTTCAGGGTCATTTTTTTTTTAGATTTGTTGCAATTTGCGTTGTGAGTGCGAAACTTATCCTCGCTCCATCTATTCTATGTTCAGTTTCTTTATCGTCTATGCTAAAACTGTTATCGCTGATCCATACATCGAGTTATTTGAAGTGTTTGGTATCAACATCCTGAGTTTTTTATGATGAATTCAAAGTAGATGCCATCACTACTTTCATTCTAATTCCAGATCTAGTTTCTGTTTTGGAACGGTTCCTTTTGGGTCCTATTTCTTGAAATATATGGTATAGTATATAAGCCTGCATAATCGGACGAAAACACCAGAATCTGAACAGTAATAGCCTGATGGGAGAAGATGTTGCCGGTTTGACAGATCACTTAGTGTATTCACCTGGCGATCGTAGGGGAAGGCTTTAGATTAGATAGTGCTGAGCTATCCCAAACCTGGAAAATAGATGTTCGAAGTTATGCGAAGCGTAAGCAAAGACTCGTATATTAGAATTTCTCCTAATGTCTCTATTTGTTAAAATGCGAAATATGGGGACAATATGTTGATTCCCGAGAGGGGATAAAGACTTCCGGCGAAAATTCCATACCGGAAGTGATATTATTTAAGGAAAGCTACAGAATATGCTAGTTAAAATGATTGATTGATTCGTTTTCTACGCTTTATCAACCATTCGCAGGATCTTGAAAACTAGAAAATATTATTAAAATGGAATTTTAAAATGGAATTTTTTAGATAATAATTATTTGGGTAATTATAACTCGGTCCTCCGATTTCCAATTCCTGACCGTTAACCATTACACCACCTGCACATCCAAGCTTACGACACCTGGTATTCACAAGCGGCCATCCATCTCGGTACTGGCCAAGCTCAACGAAATGATCGGATTGTTAAAAGTTGAAAAGATGAGGACTCTAGTAAGAATGAATCAATGAGTAGTAAGAACAACCTATCTCATCTGTTCACACACACACACACACACATACACATATATATATATATATATATATATATATATATAGCATAATGAGAAGCCACGTATACTTTCTTGATATGTATATATATATATATATATATATATATATATATAATATATGGATAAAATAACTGAAAAAAAATTGGGTGTTTTTTTGCGAAAGTATTTATTTATATGTTTTTATATATATTTTTAATATTTCAGACCACCTCGGTCCTTCCCGAAGGACCGAGGTGGTCTGAAATATTAAAAATATATATAAAAACATATAAATAAATACTTTCGCAAAAAAACACCCAATTTTTTTTCAGTTATTTTATCCATATATTATATATATATATATATATTCATATACATATATATATATATATACATATATATATATATTTTGAATTGGACTAAGTCCGACAATTTATTTAAAGACATTAATTAATGTATTTAAATAAACTGTCGGACTCTGTCCAATTCAAAAAATGTATGACGTCTTTTATTTATCTTTACATTTGATACGCTAAGAACAGATATGAATAGAAGAGATTCATGGAAGATTTAAGTTTAAAGATAGTAAAATCGACCTTGCTAACCGGACGCTTCTCTGTGGCCGAACGGTTAAGGCACGTCACGCGAAATGACGGTTCCGTATAGGATACAGGTTCGATTCCTGTCGGAGAACGAAAATTTTCTATGAAAATTTCTCGGACATTCAGGCCGGTAAATGTTATTTAATACTGTGTATTATAAACAGAGCATTTCCTTAAATATTTGTATCTATAAGAAGAACGTTAAACATATCAAAAATGTCTTTATACATATATATATATATATATATATATATTCAATATCTGTCTATATTTCTGAGATGAGGTATTGTAATTATATGCACTATTTACATTGTTCAAACTGTTGTCTTCATCTTAGTTACCATATTCACGTTTCGACCGTGTGCGCTCCGGCATGTTTTGGAATTTCGAACTGAACCCTTTTTTTCATCCACTGGGATAGATTGTTCTAGTTCCACATGCTATCCTTCTTTCGGGTGTCTAAATATCCATTATCTCCATTTAAGTTACTCTCCAAGTTTTTTTCACCTCATCAGTAGCCATTTTGGGGTCAAATCACTAGATTCAACCAACACTTTTATCCACTGGGTAATGTCACTGATACTGAGACATCAGAAAGAGGCATGACACGTGGAACTAGAACAATCTACCACGGTGAATTATATAAAGGTTTCAGCTTGTAATTTCTATCACCCGAAGAAAGCCAGAGCGTACAATGGGCGAAACGTCTTGTATATGGTAACAAAAATGATGACAAGAATCCGAACAATGTAAACAGTGTAAATATTTCTTCAACTTTCAATATTTTTTCTTAAAAGAAAAAACAGTACGTTTTTTAATATAATGAAATGCATATATAAAACAGGAATGTTCATCGAACTAACATTCATTCATAGAATTCCTAAGATTGTAATATCAATATTCCCAAGCACTGTTTATGTTAGAATTAGGTTACGTCAATCAGAAGTCATAGAACTCATTAAATAATTCGAATACAAGATTTGGCGAACTCCTTTGCTGAGTGGAAAATATGCTGCAAGCCTCTCGCTACTCTATCAATATTTCCATCCCAAGTTCTTTGACTAACTAGATTCCTTGGTTCCACCAGTCCTGACCTTTTCAGCTGGGACCCAGCATGCCACGTACATGAATGATGAATCATCCTCATTTCCTTGGTATTACATTAGTAAGAAGTAAGTTCCCCTCGGACAACTACTTCCCAAGAACTGCTGCTTTGTAGAACAGATTTCCAGCAGTGTTTTAAAAGTCACTACAATCTTAACCTATTCAAGTCTAGGGCTAACCGTTAGCTTTCCTACATAACCTCATAAATTGCACTTCTTACTCTTACTTCTTTATCTCTTACGCTCACACACTAATCCTCTACCTTGAGAGGCTCTTAAGCTTGGATTCGGTGAACATTAATATTTTTTAGAAAACAACAATACCATAGGTATGAAATATAATGATTTTACTATAGTAGCAGTTATTCTACTACTAAATGGCATCTTATTGAGTACCATCATCCGATTTATACTCCTCCCCGAATTTTTAACAGTAGAGGTTTATCCGTTATTTCCTGTTTTGGATTGAGCTTCCAGTTCCTTCAACTGTGTACATCTGACGTTTCCGCCTGAACTCTGAAATTTTATTCAGTAACTATTATTTTTCCTCTCCCAATAAGAGTAGATCGGTTCGTCTATCACGCGGTTCACACTCCGAAATTTTCTTTTGAACATGAGTAGAGGTTTATCCCATGTTCCCTGTTAATGATTTGACTTCCGGTTCCTTCTACTTCATTTCTATTTGTTGTTACAGTCACCGGATGTAACCAACGCTTTTATACCAAAGAGTTGTGAGTTCAATACGTGCTTATGGCAGTGGTGAACAAAAACTCGAAGAGTTGAGTTAACTGAGACATCCAGACGAGAAATGGCACTTGGAACTAGAGCACTCTGCTCGGGTGAACGAAATAAACACCAATTCGAAATTCCAATCAGTTGAAGAAGGCTGGAGTGTTCAACGGCCGAAATGTTGTGAATATGGCAATAAATATGAGAACAACTGACTAAACAATGTAAATAAGTACAGAAATATATTGAAAATAATATGGACTGAATATATAAGTAAAGGAGAAGGGTTTTTTTTTTTTTAGGAAAATGGAAACAAGAAGAACAATTATGTTTAGAATCAGAAAGAAAAAGATTAAATTTTAAGGGAACACAATGGAGGAAAGAGGTGTTATAGAATGTGACACTCACAAGGCGTACTAAAGATAAGAATCGCAGAGGGAAACAGTGAATAAACATTCTAACAAACACGTGTAAATGGATGGCAGAACAGGAATGGGATGTGTAGTAAAAAGACAATCATTGCTAAGAGCTAAAAAATATGGGAAGGCGTGGAAGGCCGTGATTGTCCATGCCCTTAAAGAATACTGTATATAGAAGAGAAAAGATCTAGGAAGCTATTTCCAATGAAAACTTGAAGCATAACAAATTTACAAAAAAAAATCTATATGCTAATGACAGAATACTGTACTAGAATGACCTGCAGCAATTTTCCCGCGATTTTTTTTTTTTTTTTTGGTGTGGAGAATGAAAAAATAAAATTGAGTGTCTCGACCTTTAGCATAGGCAACGATATTTCTCTGCAGAGCATAATCTAATAAACAGCAATATTGTAGTAAAAAAAAACTCTAGTATTATGTCAAAATGGGCTTTTCTCTCGATTCCAAGTCAGGTCACCGGGAAAGGTAGATGCAGGATTGAGTGGAGGTTACTCCCGGCCGCCAAAACAAAAATTAATTATTGCTGCTAAAACTGGGCTGGAGCTGCCCAGTCCTCACTTTCCTGTCTTCATAGAGTTTAAAAACCTCTACGTTGCCTTGTGGATGGTGTATTCTTTTCATCCTTCAACCGAAGTGTAGTAAAAAGACAATCGTTGGTAAGAGATACAAGATATGGGAAGTTGTGGAAGGCCGTGACTGCCCACATCTTAAAAGGATACTGTATATAGAAAAGATATAGTAAGCTATTTCCAACGAAAATTTGAAGCATGGTAGTTATAGCAAAGTTACAAAAAAAACTATAAGCTAATGAGAGAATATTGTACCAGAAAGACCTGCAGCAAATTTTCTGTGAATTTCCCGTATGAAGAATGAAAAAATAAATAAATTTCCACAGAGTAATAACGTGATTAACCAAGTAGAAGACATGGCTTGTCTGTTTACAGATGGAATAGATTTGATGAAAGACGAAATTATCCTTAATTTTTAAGACATTTGTTGTATACAGTTTGTTGTGTACAATTCATTCAGTTGCATGAGTTTTTGTATAAATTTTTGGATTGGATAAATGTCGTCGCCAATCTTCGCGATTATCTAATTTTGTATTTACATGTGTATTGATCAAATTCAGTGTTTTTGTTTCTCGACCTCATTCCACAAAGTGAAGTCAAGAGTGAAAGATAAAGAAAGAAAGATAAAGAAGGTAATGGAAATGTCACCGAGAAGAAAAAAGGTATCCTTCAGAAAGATATAAGAAATGAAAGAAGGAAGGGAGGGAGAAAGGAAAGATGGACAGAAGGAAAAGAAGAAGAGGCCTTCAAATAGATTGAATGAAGAAAGAGGGAAGGAAAGAAAATAGGAAGGAAAGGCGTCCTCCAGAATGATACGAGGGAAAAAAAGAAGGAAAGATGGAAGGAAGACGAAAGGAAGGAAGACAAGAAGAGTCCTCGAAAAATATCTACAAAAGAAAGAAAGAAAGAAAGAAAGAAAGAAAGAAAGAAAGAGAGGTGTCGACCTGAAAGAAAGGATGAATGTGGAGAAAGTTAAAAGAAAATATGTAAGACAGTAAGAAAAAGGAAGGAAGGAAGGAAGGAAGGAAGGAAGGAAGGAAGGAAGGAAGGAAGGAAGGAAAAAAGTAAAGAAAATTGATTGAAGAAGATGAAAGAAAAGCAGATAAGTAAGAGAACGTTCGCCCGAAAAGGAAGGAAGGAAGGAAGGAAGGAAGGAAAAATAGAAAAAAGTAAAGAAAATTGATTGAAGAAGATGAAAGCAAAGCAGACAAGAGAACGTTCTCCCGAAAAAGCGAGGAAGGAAAACAAAGCAAGAAAATTGGAAAGGGATAAAGATGAAAGTAGAAAAAGAAAATTGATTCAAGAATGAAAAAATCAAGAAACTTAAAGAAAGAAAGAAAGAAAGAAAGAAAGAAAGAAAGAAAGAAAGAAAGAAAGAAATATTCATGTAGATATGAATTAAAAATACTGGAAAAAATGATGATAACTAATTTAGGATGGGCGAAATGTACAAAAGAAGAAAAAATAGCCAAGACGATATACAAGAGAAAGTTTCTTTGAAAAGACTCGAAGAAAAAGTAAGAAAAAGAATGGAGACGACAAACTAAGTAGGAAAATGATTCAGGAATAAATGAAGCAAGATAAAAGATAAAAATGAAATGACGAAGCAAGAAATAATAAAGAAAGAATCATAAAATCTCGGTGAGAAACTGATGTGAATTAACAAATAATTTTAGTTTTCTTTTATTTACAATATTAAACTCCAGAAGAATAAAATACAATTAAAATTTTGAAAATAAAACCTGACATCACTGATGACAGGAAAGAAAATGAGAGAGTGAAATGCATTTTAGGTAAAAAAAACAAACAAAACATGGCGGATTTTTATTAACACCCACACGAAAATAAAAGGACAATTTTTAATTAGTATTCTAAAAAGTGTTGTTTTATGTTGTCCGCGATTTGTTTTCAAATTACACTTCTTGGCGTGACTTTTACTTTTTAAATTGTTTTATTATATTTTGTTTTATTTTGATTTGGTTTAATTGTTTCTTTTTGTGCGTTTATCGCTTTTTTGTTTATTCATGTTTGTTTAATCTATATTTTTATTGAGTTTTATTCGCAAAGTTGTGTCGTTTTCGTTTGTTTTTGTATTGATTTCTTTAACAACAATATTTGCTGCGTTCTTTTGTGTTCTTACGCTGTTTGATTATGGAGCTTTTCACTCATTACGTTGGCATTAACTGTAACCTCTGTTTTATATAGTCACTCTCTGATTAGTAACGTCATACAAATATATTGTGGTGAGGACTTCTAAGTCAGATCTATGCAAACATTATGCATTTGTAATTCACTTTTTAAAAATAAATTTTCTGCGACGCTTCACTTTAGTCTCTTAGCCAGGCCAAATATATCATTCGAAATGTATATAAAAAGATATAATTAAATGAAAAGTTTGGATTTAAAACAAAGAAAGACAGAAAAACAGAAAGAACGATTTTAAAATGCTCTCGTATCAAAGATACAAGCTTTAAAGCTTAAAGTCTCTGTACCAAATTAGAAAAACGTACAATTGATTTTGCCAATATTCTGAAATTTATTTACATCATTCTCGGCACGTAATGATGGGCTTACGGCTACATCATCATCGGTTCCCGTACGATCACCGAAGTTAAGCAACGTCGAATCTGGTCAGTACATAGATGGCCCAGATGACCGTTTGTGAATACCATGTGTTGTAAGCTTGGATGTGCGGCTGGCGTAAAAGGCTCGGAATTGTTAATCGGTGAGCCGTTGGGTTCGTTATATTCACTTACGCCTAAATACCCTTGGGAAAAGTATGAATCTACCTCTTCTCCATCTATGTGTTAGCGTATTTGACTTCATATAAGACGCACTGATGTATAAGACTCATCCCAATTTCAGCAGGGCAAATCAAGAAAAAATAATGAGTAGTAAAATTAGTAAACCTACATATGACATATAAACAGCAGGGGAATTTTAAAATATATTTTTAGTAAAAAAAATATGCCTTATATACCGTGAAATACGGTAATTAGTAAGAATTGTATTACTAAAACTTTTTATTGCCCACAAAAAATTCTTACAATCTAAAAAAGGTATTTTCTGGCTTTAAAAAACCTGCAAAAGGTTAATAATCCGTAGAAAATGAATCTATCAATCAACGTAACGATAGTATCCAAGAAATTCAGTTTCAAACGGGTTTACGCTCAAATCACACTGAGCCGCCGGCACTCGTTTGATCACTGTCCTTTCTCCTTACTACAGGTTTCTTATTCTCTTTCACTCCCTGTAATCGCTTGCTTCTTAGTAGCATTATCACCTTGATTGGGGTGAAATGATTTTTTAAAATATCGAAGTATTCACGTATTAATTTTACAGGAGGACACATTACTGATATCAAAATAAGATGTTATCCGTCTATGACTGTTCTCCCTTTTGCCAATCACATATTTGGTTGCAAGCGAGGTCAAAATAAAGTGAAATTTGTCAGGTTTTCTACTGTGAATTTTATTCGTTTTCAGATACAAAAGTATGAAACAACAATGGAAACGGGAAAAAAGACGCAATATAATGTGTATTAAAATAAAGAAGAAAGTTCGAATGTTTTACCTACAAGGATTTACGTCTCTTATGTGAAGTGCCCCTTTTGAGCGTGGGCAATAATGGCTTACCACAACTTCTTGTTCTCTGTAGCGCTTAGCAATATTTGCTTTTTTTACTATCCTTCACATTCCCTGAGCTAACATTGATTTAAAACAATAATTCCCAACATGGGGTGCATGCCCCACCGGTGGGACATATATTTTGGTGGGGTATGCATAGTATGTGCATCCTTCGACTTACTATACTAACAGAATAATGCGCAAATTCGAGAATTACCTATTAACAATGAATTGTTTTCTAGTGAGTGAGAGGGTTAATGTTAATGCGTGTTAATATATGGGATGTATATTCAGCATGCATACATAAAAATATATTTTGTGTGTATGTACGTACATGTGTAATTACCATACCTGTAAGAATTAAATATTACAGGGGGCACCGGAATTTTAGAAATGGGGGCATGGTCCAAAATTGTCCGGGAACCACTGATTTAAACTATCTCATTAGGTGGGTTTGTCTCTGCTTTCTGTCCGTTGTGCCTTCAAAATGTGTCGTGATTCTCCAAGCCTTTTTCCTCATAAAGTGTTCTTGAAATTTTCACTATAACTTTCTGGTAGTAAGTACAAGTTTCCTTTTCGTTTCCATTTTATTTCAAACCTCATCATTGCTCACATTTCTCTTCCATGATATTCTCAGCATCCTTGTTTGAAACCACATCTCAGTTAATTCGTGTCACCTCTTCAACTGTGAGGAAATTGTCCAGTATTCACTGCCATATAGGTTTTATATTATATAGTAGTTCAGCACTTTTTACTTACTAAAGAAATCCTCCTTGCTTCTTAATAATTTATTTAGCTTTTGAAATCTGTCTTTTGCTACAGCCTAAGATTCGACCACTTACGAAGATATCAGAATCAGGCGGATACAGAATTTAACTATCTGCAAAGTTTTATAACTGTTGTGGTAGGATCCACCTAATTTGCATAGTGGAGTACCGACTATATAAATATGGTTGGTACCGGGAAGACAGGAGAGGCGAATCTCTTGATTCGCCTCTCCGATACAGGCCGGTCGCAGGGATTCGTCCCTGCGCTGGTAGTATCGCGACTACGTCTGACTAGCTATGACCAGCTCTGACCAGCTTGGACAAGCCATGACCAGCTATGACTAGCTATGACCAGCTAAAGACCATCTTGGACAAGCGAAGACCAGCTAAAGCCAAAGCACTGCGGCCCGGATGAAAACTCGGGTCCATTCCCTCTCCGTTCCCACGTTAAACCCCGACCTTGTGTCACAACCTGGCCCTGTGGGAGGTCAAGTAAATCCAGAGGCGAATCAAGAGATTCAACTAGAGACTCTGCCCGAATGCGACTTAGTCAACACATTCTCCAGGAACGGTCTTTCCCAGGAATATACAAAAGACTATATGTAAATATTGTGTACACTTTCTTGTTTCAATACATTTTGTTCGAAGTACATTTTGTGTTGCATTATTATTCCATGCATTAGTCAAGTTTCAACACTAACAGGCGCCGGAAAACGTTGCACAAGGGCATATGTCATTAAAGTAACTAAATTAATCAAAATTGATCCTGGTTCACAGTAAATTTGGACATTGTTTGAAGAAGTAAACAAAGCATTCCTTACTTACTTTTAACGCTCAGTGAGTATTCTATTTTCTCCAAGACTTTTCCCTCATTGTGCGTCCCAGAAATTCCAACTCTTTCTGATTCTGTGTACAAGAGTTCTTTTGGTTTTTCATTTTTCTTAAAACTGCCATGAATTCTCGATATTAGGCATTCTCTTTTTTTGTGTGTTAGTGATCCAAATGTTTTCCTTGAACTGGAAGTGAAAAAGTTCTACGTGAAGGGTAATAAAACGATTAATACTGGTCCGAAAAAGGATGAGAAAGATATCTGTATTCTTATCTGTTTTTTTTTTCTTATCTGTTTTATTACCCTTCACGCAGAACTTTCACGAGACCAGAGACACGTGTAGCAAAATTATTGAAAATAAAGCATAATATATATATTTTTAGAAACCCACATTACTCTCTTCTTTTTAGTATACACACACACACACATATATATATATATATATATATATATATATATATATATATATGGCCTGACGAAACAGACTGACGCCACTGTGTGTTGACTTTAATTAGCACTTTTGTATTTACATACGCTTACCTTAAAAAATATATTTATCACACATACACACACACACACACATATATATATATATATATATATATATATATAAACATTTTTTAGTTACGTTTATATAATTTACAAAATAAAAAAATACAACAATCCGCGTATAAAATAAGGACTGCCCCATCATTGCGACACCAGATGCGAATATTCCCTGTCGGCTATTTCAGACGCCTGCTCACGCACATTTGGCCTTTGTCAACACCTACCCCGACCACCAGTCGTTTATAATGCAACTATATTGAGCGTAGTTTAGGTACAGTATCTGGAAGAATCTAGCAGTATCTAGCGTGAACATTAGCTTCAACAAGGATCGGTACGCGCAAACCTTCACATTTACAAGGCTTGCGTCAACCCGTGGCATGATTTTCAGGCACTTTCTAAAAGTGCTGCACGCTGGGATTGCCTCTACAGGCCTATAACTTCAAGAAGTCAGCTTCCTGACTCAATCGATCTCGTGGTCGGAAATCGGCATATATATATATATATATATAGTTCTGATGTTTTTGATCATCTATTTTTTTCGAATGTTATATAATTATTCTTATAACTTTATCAAAATAGGTTTATTGAGCTTTATATTTTGGAATTATATAATTTACCTTTATAAACTTATATTTCCTTGATAAAAAATAAAATGCTCTATGAAGCTTTAAAATAAAATGTTATTTCATATTTAGACTTTTTCTTAACATCGTTCTGATCTTTATGCTCGCCACTGTATATATATATATATATATATATATATATATATATATATATATATATATATATATATATATGTAAATATACATATATATATACATATATATATATATATATATATATATATATATATATATATATATATATATATATATATATATATAATAGCTAGCCACTCGTATTCGATGATACCTGTCTACTGGGTTGGCTAGCCAATTCCTATTGTAGACGCTCGCTAAGGAAAATTTTGCGTTTTCTCAACAACCCAGAGAGCCAACCTGTGGTTTATACTATGCTGAGCAGACCTTAGAGTTTCTGGGCGAGAGTGTATTATCTAGCGTGATCAACAATTTGAACAAGGCCAACACACTCACGCCCTCGGGCACGATGACTTGTGGCTTCGTGCTAGCACATCTATCAAAGGCCCCCAAGTGGTCCGTTAACCCAATGTCACTCACAATGCTTGGATCAACCCGCGGTATGGTCTTCAGATACTTTTCAAACATACCATATATATATATATATATATATATATATATATATATATATATATATATTAGTTACGTTTATATAATTTACAAAATTAAAAGATCACCGTATGAAATATGGACTGCCACATCATTTCGACAACTAGATATATCAAACAACATTTAAATTATGTAACTATCAATCTCTATTCAGCAACTGAATATCGCGTTGTGTATAAAAATCGGAGTCGTGCTAGCGGTGAGGAAAAATAAGTATATTTATTCATATATTTTATAGTTTATAGCTCAGTTATATTGCATCGAGTACTATTTTATTAACGCCAACACTCAGTGTGCGATATTATATATTCACACACACACGCACAAACTCACACGCACGCACACATACACACACACACACACACATATATATATATATATATATATATATATCGCGTTTATAGATACCGACATACACACACACACACACACATATATATATATATATATATATATATATATATATATATATATATGGCTGGACTCAACCGTCGTATTTGACGTATGAGGGTCAGCAACTCAGTTCCTAGAAACCGACAGCCAGATACCAGCACATATGATTTGTTTATAGTGGTGAAGGCTTTGTGCAGAACTAACCACACTTTTTGAAAGGATGAATACAGAGACCTGGTGCACCGTATGCCACAAGCTGCCCCAAAACCTTCCGCAGGTTTTGAATTCAAAGTTGTCCTTCTTCTAGACCAGTTACCATCAAAGGCTATAGAACTCAGTCTGCCCTGCATATATATATATATATATATATATATATAGAGAGAGAGAGAGAGAGAGAGAGAGAGAGAGAGAGACCTAAAGAAACGATCAGATAAATACCTACTATGATATCACTATCCATATAAAAAAAAAATATAAAACTGCATAAACTTTAAACGAAAAAATATACGAAAATATGGAAAAATATGGAAAAGTAATACAACAACGAATAAATAAAAAATATTTAAATCAGAAATCTAGAGTTAATGAATATAAATAATTGTAATCTATTTAAATACACAGCTCCTCCAACCACCCAACCAGCATAAACATCCAATCTCGGGTTCTTCAGCCTAAAGAGACCTAATCATTATCCCTCAACAATTTTGGTCTATTTGGTCTGAACATCTCATTGAGGCGTGAAATTGATACTCAAAATGCTGTGTTGATACCTCTAACCAACTGTCTATATCTATCTTGACAGCGATCTTTAGATCAAGTACTTTAGCAGATTTACCCGCTCTCTATATAGCCTAGTATCGTAGTAGTGGTACTAGGTCTGAAGATATCATTGAAGTGTGAAATTGACAGTCACCATTCAGTGTTGATTCCTATGTACACTCTCTACATCTATATTAAAAAACTATTCTTCCATGAATGGCTTACGGCCATATAAGGTTGAGACAACGGTTCACGTACGATCACCGAAGTTAGGCAACTTTGAGCCTGTTCAGTACCTAGATGTGTAATCATTATATATACTTACGTTCAAATAACTTTCCTAAAGGTATGGATCCATGTTTCTCCTTCAATCTATGGGTTAATTAGTAGCACGTGTAACAGTTAATCATTATCTCTCAAACGAACTAAAGATCTACACATATTTTAGGGTTTTAAATAACCCGCAAAAGGTTATAATCCATAAAAATAAATGAATCAAAAATCTCTATAAATATGGCAAATAATAAAAAATATGTAAAATATATGTGTATATATATTCAGTATATTTACCCAGTAAAGTATATACATACATATATATATATATATATATATATATATATATATATATATATATATATATATATATATATATATATATAATGTTAACTTAAGGCCTTGGAGTGTAATTTGGTCAGCGCAACTGTTTGAACGCCGTCGAAGGTTGTGCTGTAAGAAGGTCAACGTGACTGAGTATTTCAGCGTGCTTGACTTGTTCAAAACTTTTGATGATTCAAGTCATCACCCCCAGAATTGTCAAGTGCTATAGGTCTGCTCACTGAAGTTGCGATATACCCTACAGGTTGAACCTGTGTTTTTTGAGGATGTCTTCAACGGGAAATGATTAGTCGTTGTAGCTGGCAAGCTTGCCTGGAAAATATAGCAGTGACTGTCTGTTTCATACTTGAACGCAATCTTCATGTTTTGCTGAGGATTGCGGTCAAGTATGAAACAGACTGTTACCACGAGATGTTAACATCAGTACACACACACAAACACACAGAACAGAATTGAGTCACTCTCAGTCACTGTGTGTTTATTCGAATCTAAAAATAAACACGCTAAAATTCACCTTCATTCCGTATCGTACGCTGACGGATTAGCGGGTGAAGTTCGGACTGACGCAAATTCAGTCGGGTGTCGATCCTAGCTAGAGGCAACCGGACGTCTAGCCACACTGATGAGCTGTGAAACAGCGAAACAGTCAGTCTGTGGATGACAAATATATATATATATATATATATATCGGGTGTAAGAGCAAAATCGTCCAAATAGTGTAAAAGTCAAATTGGTCATTTGTTAGATTAATATGGAGAGATAGATAGATATATAGATAAAAGGGGTATATGCGTTATCTATTGTAATTGTATCCTTTAGATTTGTGTGTGCTTCTCGTTTTTATTTTTATTTGATCTCCAGTCGAGTGGTGATTAAAAGTTTCATCCTACCGATCTTCACTATGTGCCCTGTTGTCGTAGACTTTTCTTATTTGCTAACTTTAGTAAATAAAAACTTATACGTTTTATTTTTTGCATATTGCATTATATACAGATATATATATATATATATATATATATATATATATATATATATATATATATATATATATATATATATATATATATATAGCCGTGTGTGTGTGCGCGTGTGTGTATATACAAGCGGAGATGCATTTTAGTAATTTTTTCAATCTGTTCATTTATTGAAGATGGTAGAGACGAAGGAAATGGAATTAGAATATTCCAATTTATTTCGACTGGTTGGCTGATTTGAAACTTAAAATAACCATTTCATATCCAATTTAAAAAAAAAAAACGCCGAAGAAGCGTTATGAAACAGGTATAAAAATAGCAACATTCCTCGCCTTGAGCCAATCGAAGGACTGGGGGGTTAGCCTAGAGCAACGTCTCGAAAGAGAAGGAATTAGGTAAAAAGGTCATTTTGGAGTGTGGATGGAAAAGCCGTTCAAAGTGAAAGGAAGTTGGCTCTTCAAGCTTGGGGGTCCAACAAGGAACCGGAGGCCAACAGACACGTAATTCAACGAATAATCGATTTATTGATGTATCGATCGGGTGGATTTGCGAGATGGCCACACGGGGCATCTACGTGTTTCGGACAAGGAGGCCGGAAATATCTCTGTCTGAAAATAGTTTTTAAATGCAAAGTCATTTTCAAAACAAAAGATCTCCAATGCTGGTCGTCGGTAGATAGACAGGTAAGTAGTTTAGTCTGTAGGTAGGTAGGAAGATCTTTGAGTCACTTTTGAGTTCGACGTTCTTCGCGATTAGTCTGTTCTGCTCTTGTCTGAGATATTTCAGAGATTACGTCTGCGATAATCCAAAGACTAAAAATGTCGGCCGACGACTAATCCGAACACGGGGAGGAAACGGCAGGAAAATTGACGGAGAAAGTCTGCATAATACTACAAGTCTTTCAGTCAATCGGCAGTTCCGCGTCACGGCAAAGTTTATTTTCCCCCAGATTCGATAATCTTACAAGGCTTATTTCACCGGGAGGAGTTCTGATGCGGGCCATCGTAAAGGCGAAATTCTTCAACTTCTTAACTTCGCTTATATTACGCCAAAAATAAGGATAGATTTTAGCTATTGACTAAGCTTAACTTAGGCGGTCATAGAGCCGGAGTAAGGGAGAAGCGAGCAAGAATCGAACTCCCTATCCTATAGTGAAATGGACACACTGGTTCAATAAAAAAAATCAGATTAGTCGTACATATTACGGTAAAATGAGGATCAAAAACACTTAACAAAACTAATGACGCACCTAAGACATCTCTCTCTCTCTCTATATATATATAGAGAGAGAGAGAGAGACAGACAGACAGACAGAGAGGGAGAGATAGATGTCTTAGGTGCGTCATTAGTTATATATATATATAACAATATATATTTATAACAATATATATATAACGATATGTATATATATAACAATATATATATATATAAAGACATTTATATATATTATGTTTAACGTTCTTTTTATAGATACAAGTATTTAAGCAAATGCTCTGTTTTATAATAAACAGTATTAAATAACATTTACCGGCCTGAATGTCCGAGAAATTTTCATAGAAAATTTTCGCTCTCCGACAGGAATCGAACCTGTATCCTATACGGAACCATCATTTCGGCCACAGAGCAGCGTCTGGTTAGTAAGGTCGATTTTACTATCTTTAAACTTAAATCTTCCATGAATCTCTTCTATTCATATCTGCTCTAGCGTATCAAATGTAAACAAATGACGTCATATATTTTTTAGAAAGGTTAAGGCACATCACGCGAAATGATGGTTCAGTATAGGATACAGGTTCGATTCCTGTCGGAGAGCGAAAATTTTCTATGAAAAGTTCTAGGACATTCAGGCCGGTAAATGTTCTTTAATACTGTTTATTATAAAACAGAGCATTTGCTTAAATACTTGTATCTATAAAAAGAACGTTATACATAATATATATAAATGTCTTTAAATAAATTGTCGGACTATGTCCAATTCTAAAAAATTTATATATATATATGGTATAAGATGACAATTGTAAAAAATCTTAGTGTTTTTGCTGCCGCGTTTCGTATACCGACTTTTTGAAGGCAAAAATGAATTCGAAATGTTTTTGTTGTTTATAGTTACATTACAAATCTAAAAAAGAGAGACGCTTCTGCTTAAGCCTCTTTCTGGTTAATGTAAATTTCCTTTATACTAAGAGTTTTTTTGCTTGTTTTCTTTTTCCATGTCGACAATATAGTTAAATTCCCAGATCAATATACATATATAGTACATCTCTATCCCAATACTACTGGCATTTAAAGGAAACGAACAAAACACCGAAAGTAAAATGGAAAATAATAAATAGAACTAGAACATGTAAAACCTGGGATGCCCCATGCCCTCTGTGCCTACATGAAAAACTGCACATCATTAGATTTCTAAATAGTGAAAAGTTACTAAACCATAGACATGAGTTAACGGTTTTCTGTCGTCATCAAATGATTTTCGCATAAAATAATTAATAAATAGATTTAAACAAATTAAGTCCATAGTTTAAAAGCCTTAAAAACTCAGCCCAATAATTATTGAGAAAAACCCTTTGATAAAAACAGCCATGTAAATAAACAAATAAATAAACAGATCAAATAGATAATAATGAAACATAACCTTCTAGTCACTCAACGACTCGAGGCAAGGCCATAAAAAAGGCGCCGTCTGACCGGCCTAAGCTAAGACCACTCTTGACATAGAATCCCCATTGTAACTTGATACGCATTTTTGGAAGGGGACTGGCCTGTAGATAAAAATTAATTCTTAATTCTTAGCTCTTTAAACCACCTAACTTCAACGGCCGAAACTAGCCGTTTCCATAGCAACTAATGTTCCAATGATACCGCACTTATAAACACTGGCTAACCAAAAGATAACTTATTCCCAAATTCTCGCTTGACAAGGAAGCGGGTCCAGACACCTTAACTCTACATAACTTAAAAAATTATGTTAGGGGTCTCGGGTCTCGCTTTTGAAACATGAGAACTCTTATGTAGCGAAGGAATCATATTTTTAAAAACTAAAAATATTGTTATAATATAAGCTCTACTTCTGTATGGAGCACTGTCCTTTTGAAAATAAAGCTAAATACTAAGGAACACCGGATTATCTACCTAACGTGTTCTTTCCTATTTCACTGCACACCTGCATACATATATATATATATATATATATATATATATATATATATATATATATATAGTTTTAAATAAAACGATATTTAACGGTTAAAGTGCTCAATAGCAGACAGAGAGCAAATGTAAAAATAAAACTGGACATTGAGATAAAAATCTTGCGGCGACAGTATGTGATACGCGAAAACGCAATCTTCAGGCCGCCATCCTGCATTTTCCGTGCACTGACATATATATATGTGTGTGCGTGTCTGTGTGCGGATGTGCGGGTGTTTTTGTATGTGTGACTGCGCATGCGCACGTTTGTTGTGTGTGTTACGGCGCACCTATTCTGATATATATAATTATATATATATATATATATATATATATATATATATATATATATATATATATATATATATATATATATATATATATATAGTTAATAATCCCTTGGTATATAATCCAAGCGAATCCTAATATGATAATATAAAATATAAAAATTGATTCACATAGTTTATTCAAACAGAGCATATAAATTTCATACAATAGGATTTAAGATTACTCCATGGTTATGATCATTTCACCTTACAAATTTAGATTAATTTGTATGGATTTTCAAACCGATTAGATTACTAAGAAAAAATAAAATAAAACACACTTAAAACAAATTTTAAAAGCAAAGAAAAAGCAAAGAAATATATATATATATATATATATATATATATATAATGTGTATCATTAATATATATTCATTAAGAAAATCTGTGACAAAGTGACGCGAGACGCCTATCGCCTTTTAGGACTTCATAGAACTAAAATAAGGGTTATGTTGATGTGATTACAAAACAACACAGTCACTTTAATTAAACAACTTACTAAAACTAAAAGATTGAGAAAGTACTTTAATCACTCGATCATCCACAGTAAATTTGAAATCAAGTTCTCACAATATTTCACCTTTCTTGGCAGATCATCTATTATTAAAATATAGGGCATTTAATAAAAAGTGATCAAAACGTTTATGAACGCATTTCAAAATTCTTCGTAATGGAAGCCTTATAGTTAATCTCTAGTATAACCGA
>OZ038508.1:40917479-41002479 GCA_964036315.1 Acanthosepion esculentum | reverse complement strand
TTTGAAACGAGTTTATATAATTTCAATAGTAATGCGATTGGACAATGGGTCATTATTAGCTCTTTTCTTTTAAATTAGGATCATTATTTTTAAGCGGAAATTTTCCTGTACCAGTTCTTCTCGCATATCCTTCAAAAAGTTAGTTAATGTGCCAGCTTCACCTTGATTTTTTTCAAATTACCTAACATTTTATTTTCTTATTTTATCTTTTCTTACTACTAGGATATCACCAGTATCTATTGGAGTAGCGGTTGACAGTTACTCTCTGAAAATAGTGATCTCTTATTTACAAATAATTTGAGGATCAAATAAATTTTAAACTTTTCCATTTTCTAATAGTACTCTTATATTTTCCATGTTCATCTTACTTTTGTTTATTTTCCTTTGTTGGTAAGTTCATTTAGTTTTACACTTTCTTGTGTGTTTTAATTTATTATATGAATTTCCTTTTTTTTACCAACAATTTTAGTATTGACTTGTGTAATTCCTTTTGTTATTGTCGTTTTCATTTGTTTTACCTTCTGTTTTTGCTGATTCCTTAACACTATTTCTTCAAAATGCTACTCATGTCTTCTCTGCTACTTTCCCTTTGAATTATTTCTTTATTCCTCCTTGAAATTCAGTGATATTCACTCTGATTGTCTTAGGGCGTGACTTCGTCTTGAGAATCATGACGTTTCTGTAATTTTGAAATTAGCAGTATCATCACCAACAAATTAGGTTTATGGCTCCAGGTTATGCACTCAGGATTGTTCCACGAGAATATTGTGGATTAAAGTGCTATTTCATGAAATCAGTGAATTAGTAATTGCGAATTCAATCCGTGTGCCAAGCAATGTAGATTTGAACTCAGTGGAAAACAAAGTGAGCAATACCAAATATGAATTACACGAGATATCCATTGATATTGATAATTGGGCTCTTTTGAAATAATTTGAAACAATTTAGATTATTTAGGCCCCTCTAATTGTAGTAGGTCTTTTAAATTTGATGGGCCTGTTCATTAGATTTTGAGGCATATTTTATATACATATAGATTGTTGATGTAGATTTTTAGTCTTGCATAATTTTGTCAAACATTAGTAGACATTTTTCTACATATTGTACACCAAGAAATATCATTTAAAATATATCTTCTTTTTTATCGATATTGGGAGTGAAAATACGTAATGATAGACCCCGCAAATTCATTTAGCCCAAGAGCCTCTCAAGGCTTATATTCGGACCTGAATAAAGGCCATATCTTTTGCTGACTCATACCTGAATTATCATTTTGTAAAAGGCTCCTCATACTTTCATTTTTTCTTCCACGATATTGATTAAAAATAGTTTCCCTGCTCTTTCCCATTTTTTTTATTTACTTTTAAATTTTTTTTAAGCTTTTCACCCCAAGCAAGGCGGGAGTGCCGCTAGCACGCAAAGTGTTACAGAGAGTGAGAGCAAGAGTAAAGTGGCGTGAAAGAGGAAAGGATGACGAGAAGGACAGTGAATAGATCAAGGCATATGGATATGTCGACTGACACTGCATTTGAATAGTTGGAGTTTATCGCTATCTGGGAAGCAAGTGGAAGGGAACTCCACAGACGGGAAGTGCGAGACATGAAGCTATTGGAGTAGAAGAGACTGCTACAGTTAACCGTTTTCACAGTGAAAGAGTGGGGCGAAGATACCGACCTAGTTCACGTTTAAATTCATGTAGTTTCAGAACTAGCGAAAATAGCTTGTCGGAGCACAAGAACACGGAGTTACCGTGAAATTATTCGTAGAAAATACAGAGGAAGGCGACGGCACGTCTGTGAGAGTGCGGCTGTAAATGAGATGCCAGATCAGAGCCAACCACATTGCATATCTGTTATAGTGAAAGACACCTTGTCTAGATAATAGACTCTCCCACCTATTATAAGTAGGAGTCAGTAGTAGTCGAAAGGAGTAGTGTTCAGCGACCACAACTCGATTACTCTGCGTAACGCTTTATTACAAGTTCCTAACGTTTCTGTACGTTCAACCTATTTAGGACGCATTTAGTCCGAATACAGTTTCTATTGTGGAAATAACTCCACAACAATATCTGTTTCTGGATTTTTTCGAGGTCCCTAAGACGAACAGCGGGGGCTCCAGACCATATATGACAGCAATATTCCATGCAAGGGCGAATGATTGATTTATAGATACCAGCAATACCAACATCCTTTCAATAATTTGAAATATAAACATTTCAGCGAAAGTAGACAAGTGTTGAAACGTATCCATCATCGCAATGGACGCATTTTTCAAATCAAAAGCCAATATAGTAAACATAAACTTTTGGAGTTATACTTTTTATCATCTGACCTTTTCACAGATCAAAAGGTCTTCAACAAAATTGTAAACATTCGGTTGCTTCCTTACCATTATCACTCTTGATGAAAACATAATGAATAACAACTTTCAACCTGGGTACCACTTGTTTGTTCTGTTACTCTCAGGGCAACGTTTTCGATTTATTAGGTTTGGGACTAAGAGCTTGTAAGACCTCATTTATACTTGTCATTGTATACCATGCGCGAAATGAACGCAGTAGCATACTCATAGTTATAATCGTATTTTAAACGTCATTACCTTATATTCGATGCCAGGTGTGTGTTTGTTTCGACTTTGTACCCGTGTGTTAGATTTAGGTTTCTTTTCATTTTAATATAAGTTTTTGAGGGATAGTTTTAGATTGACATAAGGTGAGAGAGGTGGTTGGAGGACTATGGAATTGTCTATCTTGGAAATGGAAATTAGGGATAAGATTGTTTTTAAACCATCTTTAATAATTTACTTAGATTCAAATGTACTTATACACACACACAAACACACACACACACACACACACGAATACATATATATATATATATATATATATATATATATTATTCCAGGATCATTTTCCAACTTATTCAAGATGAAAATCGCCCTCTCTAACCTTCTAACTTTCTGTCCTGGAGTAACAAAGTCCCTGACAGGTCTCACGTAAGATTTCATTTTCATTTTTTTTTCACTTCTCTTTGAACTATCATATATAACTCTCCTGTTTCACGTATCAAAGGTCGTATGGATTGGGTCGTATCTTCTCTAATTGATTTATTTATTTGTCAGTTCAAATGATGATCACTCTAGCTGTTTTGACCTCAAGATCCAGTTTCTCTCTCTAATGTTCCCTCTTTTTTTAAACTTATTCGCAGTTGTCTTGACGGTTCTTGAATATTCTTTGAAGATATAAGTCAAAGTGTGACTGTTGGTACCATTACAGAAGGCTTGAATGATCTTTTTCCTCTCACCATTGCTCAGTTGGGAAGACACAGTGGGTCTGACACAAAACGGTTTTAACCTCTTCTATTTCTCGCTGTATATCTCAAAGGATTTTTCAGTGATACTTACGACAAATGGTGTCAAGAGGCTAAATGTCTTATCTAGAAAACTGGAAAAAAGAAACTCAGTTTAGTGATTTTTTTAGATATTAAACTTTTTATAGTATGGACAATTATGGTGTTACACGATTTGAAAGATTTTTCTGTTACACCCGGCATATATATATATATATATATATATATATATATATATATATATATATATATATATATATATATACTTTATTTTAGGATATTACATCAGAACATGTAAAAAACGCTAAACAAATGCAATCATGTTTCGATGCGTATTGACACAACTCCCCAGGCATTAGTAAATAGCTGGTGAGTAGACAATTTATTGAGATAAGGATACACCCTCTTTTCACGAGAAAAGGAAGAAAAAGAAAATGAAAAAATAGTAAGAAAGAAAGACAAGATACAATCTCTTTCACGAGAAAAGGAAAAATAGAAAAAAGTATGAAAGAAAAGAGAGGAGATGTTTGACGGTTTCTTGTTACTCAGATCAACCAATCGGAATAGCCTACGCTAAGTTTAAAGTAAGGGTAGAAACGAAAGTTAAGAAGCAATCATACGTAAGTGGTCATGACCCGCAGATTTAGAATTGTAGACGGTATCCAAGCATCATATACGATTAAGATGTAAATGCATACAGTTATACAGTTATTAAACAGTTTATTATACACTAGACGATGTCATTTCATAGGAAAGATGAAAGGTAATTTAACAAGATACTCGACAAACTACATTCCTTGTGAGTTAAAAAAAATCTCATTTTTATAGCTAGAAAATAAACAGGCCCTTTATGCAACAGATCGAAAGTTTAGACATATCGATCTAACGAAATTATTTAAACATAGATCAAGCAAAATAGAATGCAACTGTTAACTAAGGGATCTTTATATAGGGCGTTAATAAAAAACAATTAATGCAAAATGTTAAAATGATAGCCGAACGCCAATACATATGTACTACATGTTACAAATAATACTAGAAGATTAATGTAAAAATTGTACTACATCAAAATTGATCTTACTGTCAGAAAGATAAGCCTTATATGGTGCAACAAGGTTTAACTAAACTCTAAGAAGAAGCAGTTGTCAAATTTCAAAGTTTAGCAAGATTGTAAGGTCAAAGGTATGGTATGTTTACAATTAACTGTTAATTCAAAACTTTGATTCACTAAATCATCCCTATCCAAGGACTTGATAATCTGCATTTTTTCCTGTAAACACAAAACAACAAGGTACATATAATGATCTATATGTCGTGGCCAGTTTTAAAATTTTCCATTACATTTTCGGGGTTTTATTTTCATCTTTCAACTTTCCAAAATTAGTTTGATATTGATGTATTATTTCTATAAGTATTATTAGTAAAAGACGACATATGTTGATACCAACGGGTTTTAAAAAAATTCTTAGTACTACCTATATAGAATTTTTCAACTCTGGGATTTTCCATTGTAGAAATAGAACAAAGAAACACAAGATATTCGGGTAAACAATTGTTTGACAATGAGCATTGGTTAGGATTCCTACATTTACATTGGTCGGTATCCTTAACAATATTTTCATTGGAACTTGTATTATGATTAAGATTATTAAATTGGTTTAGAGTTCTATTATTGTGCAACTTTGATTTTCTCGAGATTATTAGTGCAAATATAACTTAGTTTTAAAGTATTTCTGTTAAATATTTTATTAAAGGGTTACTTTTCAGACTACCACTAACTAATTGATTAAATGGGGGGGTGTACTAAATGATCTTCTATTCTTATTTGTTTTCTTTGAATTACAGTCATGATATTTTCTAAACTGAATTTCGGCGCACTCATCGCCGCCATTCTTTAGAATCTATTGTACACTCTATGTTTCTCAAACACATCTTTGTCCGAGGAGTGGTTGCTGATCCTACGTTCTACAGAGGAAGGAATGTGTTGAATTACAGGAGGAGTGTGATTGGAATTGGGGTGAATATAGATTGAGTTCGCATTATTTTTCATATAAGATTGGAAATTGTCGTTAACTAGATCTAACGCGACATCGAGAAAAAATTAACTTGTTCAATATCCGTGCCTATTTTAACCTTAAGATCTAATCTTTTTATTTCCTTATGTATCATTTATCTACCTTAATTTTTGTGGTGGGTTTTACAATCATAAGACCATCATCTCCACATTGCCCGATACTATCTAGATTGATCTCTTCATAGGGAGTAAGGTTATATAAAATATATAAACCTACAAGATCAGAAGACTCTGCTGAATCCAATGATCCCTATTGAAATGTCAAAGTAATCATCAGAGTTCAAAACCTACTGTTCTTTATAGTGCATGAGAATAGATCTCCTACAGTTCATTATAATAATTATCTCTTCACTTGAAATATTTGAATATATTTTGGCGAATTCTAATGCCAGGGTAAAGAGGTCATTGGAGATGGAAGAAGTAGGAATCGACGGTATAAAACTGGATAAAAGTGCAGCTGCTTTTGTTGCGGATGCTTCTAAACCAATTAATTACCTCCATGGTACCAATCCAATGTATAAGTCCAAGGCGTTTTTTAACGTTTGTTAATACGTTCAAGAATAACTTTGCTCATCCTTCCAATCTCCGATTTGGTAGGGATTATGATCCTTGTATGAAGTTTGATCTGAAAATCTGGCTTAGGGTCTTGAAGTAAGACATAAGATTCTTTAGTGCAAAGTTTTCCAATCTTATTGCTGATTTTTATTTTATCAGCAATATTTCTAGAAGCCGTGTTGATTTGATCGACACAATTAAAATTGTTATCTATCTTCTTGTAATTCCTAGTTAAATTGTTTCTGATTAGTGTCATGTAATCCTTGAGATTAAATTTGTAAAAATTAGTAATTCTGTCGGATTTCACCAATATTTGATTGGATTTATTAATATCCTTAACTATGGCATCTAAACGCTTCTGAAACTGGTTCCTGTATTTATGGACAGTGATGTCATTTATAATGTTTAGAAAATCAATTTCAAAACCGTGTAGGCGTTCCATGAGAGGTGCAGTTTTTAAATTTCTAAATCCATACGAATCTGCTATATCCGAAATATCTCGATTCAGAAGGAAGAAGTAGGCTTGAAATCTCATTCTTCTAATCAAGTCCTCAGTCTTCAAAGGCAGTTTTTCGAAATATTCCCGTTTGTTTGTGATGGGAATGTTTTTAAACGAAATTCAGAAATCGATTTTGTTCATGTTAGAGTATTAAAATAAATGTAAACAGTGCTCAAACTTAATGGAGCGAAATATTCATGTAAAATGAAAACAAATAGAGTAAAATTCCGACGTTCTTAACATTCAATTTAAAAGAGGGCTCAGTACAAAAGTAGAGCAATAATGAACAGTGAAATTATAAATGAGCAAAATTGATCTTTGAAATTTGACAACTGCTTCTTAGATTTTAGTTAAACTATGTTGCACCATATAAGGATTAAATTTCTGTCAGTAAGATCAATTTCGATGTAGCTTAATTTTTACTTTCTTCCCTTTTCTCGTGAAAAGAGAGTGTATCTTGTTTTTAAATCTCAATAAATTTTTTACTCACCAGTTATTTACTAACGCCTGTTGTGTTAATGCTCATCGAAATATGATTGCTTTTGTGTAGCGTTTTTTTACATGTTTTTATTATTGTAATATTTTTACATGTTTTTTATTATTGTAATATCCAAAATAAAGAATATTGCTCTACTTTTGTATTGAGCCCTCTTTTAAATTAAATGTTAAGAACGTCAGAATTGGATTCTATCCGTTCTCCTTTTACGTGGATATATATATATATATATATATATATATATATATATATATATATATATATATATATATATATGTATATGTGTGTGTGTGTGTGTGTGTGTGTGTGTGTGTGTGATAAGATAAAGAACAAATAGGAAACGTTTACCAATCTAACACGTTTCAATTTTGTTTAAGCTTGGTCAGAAGCTGAGATCTGGAAAAAAAAGAGGAAAGAAATTCGGTTATTTTTACTTTTGTAATGTTTGATCCAATCCTGTTTCGCGTGCCTTCGACTTTTTTAAACCAATGTTAGCATGACGTAAATATTATAACTATAACAATGTTAGTGTAATTCATAAACGAAACTCAAACAACACAAATAAAACACCAGAATTTCTTTCTTCTTTTTCTCCTTGCCTCATTCTCTGACGAAGCTTTAATAAAAATGGAAACATGTTTGATTGATAAACATTTTCTGTTTGTTTTTTTATCTTGTCATTCTGTCAGATTTCGATCCAAATTTAATCTATATTCGATCCCAACTCGTATATATGTATTTTTTGTTTGTTGGTGCACCTGGAGACTTTTTTTTTTCAATTTTATTGTGCATTGAACAGTGACAAGACGAAGAAATAAATAAAATAAATAAATTTTATTTTTCTATTCTTCATAGTTAAGCCAATAAATATTCAGTAAAAATTCGGAAACTCCATAAAATTACTTTTTGAGTAAAAACAAAGATAACATAAACATTTATTTGCTCATTGGCAGGTAGTCAGGATCAGTATTTTTAGAATTCGATAATTTCACTGTCATTTTTATCAATGTTAGCCTCCTTATCGCAGTTATCCGATTTTTTTTTTCAATCTTCTAACCTCTAACCAATACAACGTTGCGCAAACGATTATCATTAACTAAAAATCTTCTTCTGATTAAATGTCCATTCAGAGCAATGTCTGTTGCCTTTCTATACTCGGAGTTCCTGTTCTGTCATCTATTTACACAAGCTCGTTAAGCATGTTACTCGCTTCATCCCCACCCCACGTTACTTGCTTTCCCTGCGTTACTGGCAATCACTATAACTTCTTAGTGTCAAAATCGATAAGCTCTTTTTCATCATTATGGTATTTTTTTCTAAACGCAGTTTATACGTGGTACAGGTCTGAAAGTGTTGTGGTAGGATCCACCTAATCTGCATAGGTGACTACCGACTATATAAATAATGGTTGGTACCGGAAGACAGGGGGGCGAATACAGAGATCCAGCTAGAGACTCTACCCGACTGCGACTTAGTCAACACATTCTCCAGGAACGGTCTTCCCAGAAATATACAGAATTACTAGATGTAAATATTGTGTACACTTTCTTGTTATAATACATTCTTGTTCTAAGTACATTTTGTGTTGCACTATTATTCCATGCATTAGTCGAGATTCAACAATGAGTCAAGACTCAACAGAAAGTATGGGTGATTCCGTGAGTATCGAACTTACTAGTCAGTCCTAATTAATCTACCTTGAAAAGATTGCTAACCATTAGACCAAGTTGAAGTGACCTTCGTTCCTTTTGATGTGTCCCAGGAATCTCACATTTCTTACTGATTGTACGCTTCAGTTTCTTTTTATTTCTTTTTTTTTGAAAGACTTCCTCGCTTGCTCATATGCTCCTAGAATGGCGTCCTCAGTATTGTTCTGTAAAATGACATCTCTATTGCCGCAAGTTTCCTCTTAATCTGTAAGAAGATTGTCCCCCAGCACTCCTTGCCATATAGCAGGAATGATATGGCATTTCAACTGAGCACGGACTAAACTACTTGTATGTGTAGACATATATGTATATATATATATATATATATATATATATATATATAGAGAGAGAGAGAGAGAGAGAGAGAGAGAGAAAGAGAGAGTTGCAGAACGAGAGAACAAAAGGAGAGTGTAAATGAGTGAAATTGTTTTGAAATTGACATTTTAAATGTATTGATTAATAAATTTATCCGAATGAAGCATTTCACTTATAAGTTTCCCTGTGTTCTGCATAACAGTGAAGCAAAATAGGCAAATGCTATAATGATGATTTTTAGAGTAGCAAATATAAAAACAAACAAATCCACGAATAATAATAATAATAATAGTAATAATAATAATAATAATAATGATAATAATAATGAACTGAATATCTTCAAAAACAAACTATCACAATTACAATGATCTTGAATTAGAAATCTCAAAAGTGTTGCGAATGAGGAGATCAATAATTCCAGTTGTAGTGGGAGGCTTTGGATTGATTAGAAAAGGTTTCAATAGGGTCGTTGAAGGGATTCCTAGTAACACATCCCTTAAAGAAATACAAAATATCATACTCACAACTACAG
Source organism: Acanthosepion esculentum (assembly GCA_964036315.1). NCBI lineage: Eukaryota > Metazoa > Mollusca > Cephalopoda > Sepiida > Sepiidae > Acanthosepion > Acanthosepion esculentum. The sequence goes on along the minus strand of OZ038508.1, from coordinate 40,992,952 downwards.
ATCACACATTACGAAGATCTTTATGGAAAATCTGTGGATATGGCTACAGGTGGACTAAACACACACTTTTTGACTGACTTTTCTTTGAGTGAGAATTTTAATTTTGAGGTTGAGAAATAACTCCAAATGTTAAATCTATTTTGTTTTTTTCTTAGTTTATTTGCCTTTGTTTAATGAATTATTTGATGGCACTTCCACTAACGTGCAGTGGGTGGTGATCTACCCTATAAAATCTGATAACTAACATTCTCATTGGCGTTGGAAAGTTTAGGATTTGTTGGATTTCATTATGTGTCCGCTTTTCAACATGTAAACTATCCTAAATTTCATACGATTTGAAGGTACATTGTTTTCTTTAATTTCATTTTAAGTCTCTATGACTTTATTTCACTTTAATCCTTTGAATTTTTTTTTTTTTAATTTATGTTAACTTTCAATTTAAAAGTATTTTCGCCTCTGGCATTTCATCTGGTAGTCGTCACTGCGACTTATACTAAGTTAAAAATTATTATACTCAGTACCATTTCCATAACCCTATGCTGACTACCTGAATACAGTACTCAATAATGAACTCTTAAACCATGGGCATCTGAATATAATCCCCACCTCTATCTCATGGGCAGGACGAGCTCTTATATTCTTGGTCGACCCAGAACTGGTAACTTGAACAATATTACCACTTGGTGGTCTGGGATGAAACGCAATTACATATCTCAATGATTACGAACAAATATTCACACCGGGTCGTCCGCCACCCGGGTCAGCAAAGGTCGTGTACCTCAGAGAGGAACCAGTCTGGGGCCGAACAATCTGTTACTGGAAAACCTCTTCCAAAACCGAGGAGGGAGTTGCTCACCAAACCCAGACTATTTCCAACTTTGGACCAAATGACTTGATGCCAAATCAACTAATAAAGAGAAAGCGAACTAAATGATTTCGCGAAGAGTATCAAACAATCATGATAGCCTTTTTTACCGCACTCGGAAATAAACAAAAGAACACCACGTATTAGGCATACAAAATATAGCGAACTATGGAAGGAAAAAGAATAAGCCACCATCTTAACACAAACATGATAGGCAATGTCAATAAGGTCATCGTACGAAACCAAGGACTCTTAAATGTAGAAATAGGTAAGATAAAACTAGATATAAGACAGAATACAATAATTCATCACTGAAACAATAAAGAGATATGAGTAGAAATAAATGACAGAGTGTTAGGATAAAATTAAAATAAATGAGATACGAAATAATAATCTCCCAGCCGAAGAAACTACCTGTGACATCACCTGCAGTTATCCAGATTATGTCACTAAAGTTAGGGTCGGATTTCTTGAAAACCACAGAGGTGAAATCATCGAAGTGAAAAACCACATTATCCATGTACTCAGCAAAATAACTCTCACACAAATGTCAGACAGAGACCAACTCCCAAAAATTATATGACAGAATCCAAGAAGCACATTGTACAAATATACGACGCTGCACTGGGAACACTGTTAACGGACAAGCCAATGGGAAACATCACAGAAGTTAATAATGATTTAGCAGATACTGGAAAGCTTAGGGTCAAAACAATGAAAAGATCAAACAACAAGGAGAGTCAGCCTGGAAGGCAAAGCTGTTGCAAGAAATAAAATCAGATTTGAGATTTCGATATTAGATGAGATCAAAAGAAACCCAAATATCTCAACACGCAAATGCAAGAAGATCAAGCGGCGATATAAAATTAAATCCCTAAATGAAATTCCATCAATCAAGGAAATGCCGAAACAAAAACTTCAGTTAAAGGCACAGTGAACAAGACGATACGAAAAACGTTGTAGGTTCTATCGACAAAATAAAATATTCCAAATGGAACTTTAAAAATTTTCCAGGTAAATTGGAAAAGCACCTATACATGTTGAAAAGCCAACATCTACTGAAAAAGTGCAGAAATTTTGGGAGAATATTTGGAGAAGCCCAAAGTAACATGATCCAAATGCAGAATGGATCCAACGTAAAGAAGAACGAATACTTGATACAGAATGGGAAAAACTAACCACGAATAATGTTAGGCAAGCTCTAACGAAATCACAAAAATGGAAATACCCAGATAATGAAAAGGTGGCCAATTTCTAGCTCTATCACCTGTCATCAATCCATAAAACCCTTGCACAAACTCTATAGATGCGTATTAATAATGCCAATGAACTCCTAGAATGGATCACTGAAGGTATTACATATCTCATGCCAAAACCGTGTGAAACACATGATCCGAAAAATTATAGGCCAATAACATTTCGGCTCATCCCGTACAAATTGATCATGTCTGTCCTGACGAATTGTACTTATTCTCTTCTCGAAGCAAACAACATTCTTCCACTTAAACAGAAGGTATGCAGGAGAGGTTCATATGGTTGCAAAGATCAACTAATAATAAACAAAATGAAAATTGCAGGAAATGATGTAGAAATCTTAGTACAGCATGGGTAGATTACCGTAAAGCCTTTAGTACTGTGCCATACTCTTGGATCCTTAAAACTCTGGAAATGTACAAAGTCTTCGTCGTGATAGTAAGATAGAAATAATATTTCCTTAAACATAGCATGGGAATGTAGAAAACATCATTATACCTGATCTCAAACTCTTTTCCAAATACGAAAATGAATTGAAGGGTTTCCCCATATTGTAAAATGTTTCGTTGACGACATAGGTATGGATTCCGGATTAGATAACTGTGTAAAAGTAACATTCAAGAAAGGGAGAATTACAGAAACAAATTCAATAGATTTAGATTTTATCACAAAGATTAGGGATCTAGAACAAAAGTAAGCTTATAGATACCTGGGAATTAGCGAAGGAGATAGAATACAGCATACCCAAATGAAGCAAATGGTAAGAAAGGAGTACTACAAGCGTGTGCGTCTGGAAATGGATACCAAGTTGAAATCACGAACCAGAATATCAGTCATAAACACCTTGACTGTCCCTGAGATGCAATACAGTTTAAACATAACTGGACCATAGCTGACTTTAAGCGAATTGATGCCAAAACGAGAAAGCTTCTTACCTGCCAACGCATGCATCATCCCAAGGCTGATGTTGATCGTCCGTATGTACCCAGATCCGAAGGAAGAAGAGGATTAGTTCAACTAGAACTCTCGTACAAAACTACAACAATTGGCCTGGAAACTGCAGAAGACTGGATGATGACCTGTGACAAAGAACATAAAAGAAGTAAGAAACTTTATTCAGAAATAAAGTAAGACAATAAGTTCAAAATAGCGTTTTATATGGTTGAAGAACTACAAGTAAAGCATAATACACTGACTGCAGCTGCGAAATACTTAAAAAAAGAAAGCAAAGGCAAATGCAACCGACCAGATACAGAAACGATGGGAAGATAAACCGCTTCACGGTCAATACTCTGCTCGTACCAGACATGCTTATTATTGAGGGGTCTCCCCTTTTTACACAAATGGACTCACCTGAGGTATACATATACTACTACCAGTGAATACCGGGACAGTCTGTAATAGAGAAGTCGGCGACGCCTTCTCGGCCAGACGGTCGAACTCTCTGCCTCTGAGCAGAGAGGAACCCGGACGAGGCTCCTCCGAAGGGCGGAGTCTCGTTCGGGGAGGTTGACCGACCCGATCCCGTTTATACGGGATCTACGGGCATTTTTTGGCCGAGCCTAAGGGCTCGGGAATATCCCACTTTAAACCCGGCCTTATGCCACATCTATCGCGTGTGGGGGACAGTAAACACTGTCTGTAATAGAGGAGACGGCGATGCCTTCTCGGCCAGACGGTCGAACTCTCTCCCTCTGAGCAGAGAGGAACCCGGACGTGGCTCTGCCGAAAGGCAGAGTCTCGTTCGGGGAGGTTGACCATCCCGATCCTGTTTATACGGGTTCGATGTGCATTTTTTGGCCGAGGCTACGGGCTCGGGAATACCCACGTTAAACTCGGCCTTGTACCACATCTTTCCCTCGTGCGGGGGGACAGTAAATACTGTCTCTAATAGAGGAGGGTAGCACAAGAGTCACAGTTAGCGAGGACGTAGTAAGGATTCATACCGCGATACTTCAATACCAAGAGTGTATATATATTATTGCTACTAACCCGCATTCCTGGATCTACTATACCCGTATTATCAGTTTGTATTATTACGTTAATACATTTATTCTCCTTATCCATTCCTGGCGTTTGTTATTCATTGATATCGGATTCATCCCGGAATCCCCAACACTTATGTAGACAAACCCCGTACCAACCAGTGGCTATGTAGTGCAGGATTAAAAGCTGAAACCGAAGGTTTTATTCTTCCTGCACAAGATCAATGCTTGCTAAATAGAAATTAGCAAGCACGCATACTGAAAAATCATGTCAGCTCAAAATGCAGATTCTGTGATAAATATCCGGAAGCAATTGACCATCTTGCGTCAGGTTGCGAGGTATTGGCACACACTGAATATAAAACTCAACATGACTGAGTGAGCAAATATCTGTACAGAAAAATCTTCAACTTTAACGGAAAGGAAACTTCAAAACATTGTTATGAACGTCATCCAGACCCGGTTATGGATATAGGAACTGTAACAATTTTATGGGACTTTACAATACACACAGACAGAACAATCAAGGCCAATCGGCCAGACTTCGTGATTACAGACCACAAAGACAAAATGTGCCGTCTTATTGACATGGCAGTCTCTGCAGACTGTAATGAATTCTTGAAGATCTTCAAAAATCTATTAAAATAAAAGACATTTAAATTGAAATTTGAAAAATGTGACACATGATAACATCAACAATTCTATTTATAGTTGGAACTCTCGGATTGATTGGAAAAGATCTCATTAGACACACTAAAGGAATTCCTGGTAGCCTATGCCTTAAAGAAATACAAAAAATGTTCTCAGAAGTACAGCCCACATCTTACGAAAAGATTTATTGATGTAAAATATGTGTGTGTATGTGTGCGTGTTTCGTTGTTTGTTTTCCAAACTGCTCAGGGAAAAATGACATAATGCCATTTCTGACGTTAGGTCTCTGATTCGGAACCCCGAAAAAAATAAGTATGCCCCAGAAATCAAAGGGAATATAATAATAATAATAATAATAATAATAATAATAATAATAATAATAATAATAATAGATAGATAGATTGATAGATAGATAAATAGATAGATGTAAGGCACCAGTTATCTGTATCACATTGAATATTTACCAACTGAAGGCCAGACGAAACATAGTTATGATTTTGATTATAGTGAAGTCATGTGTAAAACATTTACAATAGTCTGCTAATAGAGAAATGGTGACTAGTATGCCACAAAATCTTAAAATATCCGTCTTCTGGTTTGAATTTACCCTTGTTACCCTTCTCATAGATTGGTTGTCAACCAAAGCTGGACAGCCAAGTCAGCAATCCTATTTAACACACAACGGCAGCGTGAAGAAGGCGCAAATACCATTCCTAAATGTTATAGTGAAAGACACCTTGTCTAGGTAATAGACTCTCCCATCTATTATAAGTAGGAGTCAGTAGTAGTCGAGAGGGAGGAGTAGTGTTCAGCGACCACAACTCGATTACTCTGCGTAACACTTTATTACAAGTTCCTAACGTTTCTGTACGTTTAACCTATTTAGGACGCATTTAGTCCGACTACAAGTTCTATTGTGGAAATAACTCCACAACACTAAATCAAAGTGAACGCAAGATATGTACATATTCATACATGTATGTATGTATGTTAAAAATAAAATAATAAGAATAAAACAACAGTAATGCCACCCTTTGATATACGAAAATTGTACAATTCAGTTAGCATCAATGCGAACAGATTTTCTGCCAATAAATTTGTCTGTAGTTATCTAGAGAAATAATTATTGTATCGGGCGTAATTAATGTTCACAATACATATTCGATCTCAACTCAGAGTTTCGTGATTTCTTCCTCTTCAGGATCCAAACAATAAATTTCTTGTCCGGGATTCTGAATAATGATGGATCTCGGAATCCTATGTCGATCTCCGATAAGTGTATGTATATATATATATATATATATATATATATATATATATATATATATATATATATATATATGGGATCCTTGAATTGCCATGGGGTGCCAACTTGTCCATGTGCCCAATGCAAACGGATATGTCTGTCCAAGGCAGTTCTGTTCAGTAAATCACACCAACAACAACCGTCTATTGCATATGACGATTTCATATTGGCATGCTTTGAATTCCCAAGCTGTACGAGAGTGTACAAGTCCAGGCCGGATCTGACGACGCTTAAAAAGGACACATTGGAAGTGATAATGTTCAAAGTTAACTTCCACTACCCGGGGATGATTTGACATATCATATATGTAACAAGAAATGCAGATCGATGATTGGCTTTAGGAGCCACTGTCGTTCACATAACAATTGAATGCAGTGTTGTTGGAGATGTTTAGTTTAACTGATTGACTGGACATATCAATGATATATATATATATATATATATATATATATATATATATATATATATATATATATATATTTGTATATGCGCGGTGCTTAGTGGAAAGCGCTTAATATCAGTGACATAGCTAACATAATAAGTTGTAAGGATACCAAAAGGCAGGGGTCACAAACACATATCCATGCAACTGATATATATATATATATATATATATATATATATATATATATATATATATATATATATATAAGTGCGTAGTGAGTGTTCGTAATAATAAAGGTGGTCAATGTAAAATAACAGAGGTAAAATTTATGCTAATACTAAATATACATTTTGCACCTCAGCGTTTGGTACAACTCATGCACGTGATAGTTGTCAGGCACAGACTGAAAACTAACCGTGGTAAATATGAAATATTTATAATAATAATGTACTGTCCATTTACTTAAGTGTAAAAAAATATGTAAATAATTGGGTTAAACACAAAAAAACAAATAAATTTAAAAAATTAATACACTTGCAACATATATATATATATATATATATATATATATATATATATATATATATATATATCTGCCGAATGATAATAGCTTAGTTGGTACAAATTCTGACTGACACCAAATTGGTCGGGTTCTGGTCCGGGCATTCTGATGTCTATTTGCACTAAGGAGCTGTGATACAGCGAAACAGTACTGTCTGCGAATGACATATATATATATATATATATATATATATATATATATATATATATATATATATATATATATTAATTAATTAATAATAATAATGAGACACTTGATTTTCAAATAGACGGTGTAGTCGGAATAAAAGTTGTATCGGAAATTTCTTGTTTATATTTTTTATAATTTTAATTGATTGTTTAAGAATATGCAGCATTAAATTAAGAGGTAGGGAAACAATTTCTGAAAATGTAATAACAGGGGTGGTTGGAAAAATGTCCTGGGTGGGATTTTTCTCCAAAAGAGAATAATCGTCCCTGTCCATCTCTCTGATATTCTAAGGTATGTAAATAAGTTGATGTTATTTCGTTTCTTTTCGACTTATATGAGAGTTATTCAAATATACATCCGCTTTTTCGTTCACGGATATTATCTAGTTGTCATTACTTTAAACATTATATTCAGTGGTTACATGTGTTTGAGTAGACCTCATGTTTTTTGTTTTTTTAAATGAGGTAAATTTATTTCATCAGGTCTGGATATTTACAAAAAGAAAATATGATCGGTTTTTTAAGCAATGTTCCTCTTGTAGGGAAAAACCAGAGTATAGTTCCTCCTCTTCGAACGACTTTCATAGAAAACCTCTTTTCAGTTATCCCACTTAAGAAATACACATCTCTTATTCGTATCCCTCGAAGCTCATACCTAATAATTCATTATTTACACTAATTGTTTATGGACTATTGTCCTCATCTTTTTTATTGTTGTGACAACATTTCAGCCGTTTATTCCTACGGCCTTCATCAGGTGTATATATATATCTGTGTAACCTCCAGAGAATCTTGAACTGAACCCTTTATATAATAATCTACGAGGGTGGGCTGTTCTCGTTACACTGTCCATGTCCAGGGATATCTCGTCTAGTTCTTATTTTTAGTAATGATCCGTTATTGGTTGCCCTCTTTCCAGTCAGTCCAAGTACACACTGCCCAGTCCAAGGATTGAACTCACAATCGCTATATGACCAAATTCATGAATCAACGCTTGAATCCACTAGGTTATTATCCCGCATAAACAAAGTATTTTCTAAAACAAAGAGTAAATAGATTTTATTCATAATCCGACATTGTTTTTATTATTTTCTATTATTTTAAACGTTATATTTTGTGTAAAAATGTTTTTTCAGTAAACAGCTCTGTTTCTTTTTGAAACAGTGTAAATCTATGCCTACAAGCCTGTGCATTATCAAGTAAACTAAATGCATTGAACAATCGTGTATCGCAGATAACCGAAGGAGACATGAGGGACCAAGAGCAAGTGCGAAAAGATACGTAGTAAGTTATGAGTAGTTAATTCCCTGTTTCCATATTAAGAAACAATCAAATCTGACAGAATTTGTGGCATTTCATTGGAAATCTCGCTTAAAAGTTTTCCACCACATGCGATCCAGCTGTGATGTCGATTCGGTTTCAAACATATTTTTCGGAAGTCACATAAATTTATACACTATTGAAACAAAGTAATATTTCGAAAATGTATATAAGCCAAGTGCTTGTTCCTTGCTTAGCCGAAAATAAAACTGCCAAACTGTATTTGGAACCCTTTTCATCGTCGTGTAATAACCAGCCTCAAGTCACTAGACTTGCCTATTTCCTGTCCACAGTAATTTTATTGACATGAAACGAACTATTCTTTTGTTAGCCAAAACAGTGCTCTTGTTGCAGTGGTCAGTCTTAGAGAAGGCGCTTTTCCAAGGCGCCAAATGCCTCTTGACTCCATCCTGACCAGCTGCCGGTGGTTGGCATAAAACCGACTCATTTTGAAACCTCGTCAGATTCTGAGTCATTGTTTGAATTCAGACGTCTTTAGTTTTCCGTGTAAACCAAGCTTAGGCCAAGGAGAAAGAATGGCCTCCCTTTATTGATTATCGATCTCCCTCTCACAATGTTGGCTTTAAGGCCAAGCGAATTGCAGTGGAAGCTTTCAATGGGAGAGCAGTGAAATCGATGATAAATTGTCCAAGAGTGACCTCGTAGCGAATTCGTAAAGTGAAGAAAACCGAATTCGAAAAGAAGAAAAGAAAAGTATTCTTTAGTTTGGGACTGATATATATATATATATATATATATATATATATATATATAGAGAGAGAGAGAGAGAGAGAGAGATAAAGAGTGAGAACGAAAGTGAAAGTTAGAAAGAGTGAGAGAGAAAATGGAAACATGTTTTGATATACGGTTAGCTTATTAATGATAAGGACGAAGAAACGTTTGCCCCTTTATATTATGATAAAGAAATACCAACAAAGACTAACGATTTTCAATGGGGGCGTATGTTGATATACGAGCATCACATGTGCGATAAAATCAAAGCGGGTGTAAGTCAAAATCTCCAAAAATTAACCTACAGGCTAAATATATAGGTATTTATGAAGTATGCCCGCAAAGTATCCCGCCATTTTGAATATCTCAAAAATCGTTTGTGCAGTCTTAATACAGCTTGTGAAAGCAATCACTTGGGACCTTATTGCGCATGTGTAGATATATACATTTTCGTTAGGTTAGTCGGCCAAAAGAAAAAATCCAGAGAGTTTTTTTGTTTAGTGGGTATCCGTTGCAGTTACCATGACTAGATTATTTTCGAATATTTTTTTTTTTAGGGAGGGGGTAATGTGAACGTCTCTCTCCCACTCCTACCATCTAGATTTTCCATACGACGTCTGATTTTTCAAAAAACTCAAATAGCTATTATAACACCGTTGATGAGATTATGTAGAAAGCAACGAGACGATCCCGAGAAAAGACTTTGCAGAAATTTATATCGAGTGAATGATATTCTGTGCTTGGTAGGGTATTGCTTTATTAATCAGTTGAACTTCTGAACTTTCCTCTATGATACCTAGACATTACGAATTTAAGCGCAATACTAGATTGCTGTTGCAATGGACTAGATGTAACCGTAAGTTCTATGCTATGAGTTTCTTCTTTCAAAACTTCTCGCTTGTGAAATTTTCTTCGGGCTTCTTGATTCCCAGTCAACTTTGATCTTCAAAAATTTAAATGTAATGTCAATCATTATCTTCGGTCTTCATAATTCTTGTTATTTTATTGTCCTCTCTACTTAATAGTAGTTTCTTCATATTCTCTAACTCTCAGTAACACCTTGAGTCTTAGTGGCTTTATTGCCTTGCTTGAGGTGAAATTAAGGGGAAAAACTTGATCACTAGTGATGGCGAAGTTATGCATCTTTCCACGGGCATCGGGCTCAACACGGAGGCCTACATCAAGTGGGTAGTGCTGCTATGGGTCAAGAAGGTGGCTGCTGGAAGACCCTATGTCTGGCAACTTCTGCGACCACATCACTACATATGGCCTCCTATCTCCTCAGACTGAAACCCCTTTGATTATTATGTATGGGCACGGTTGAGCGAGAAACCTTGCGCGAGTGTGTGTGTGTGTGTCTCTGTATAAGAGAGCGAGAGACGGTGTGTGCATGTGTATAATGCCAGTCATAAAGTAAAAAGTTCATAAAATAGGAATAGTGTTCACACGCCAAAGGGTTACAGTCAACTGGTCATAGCGTTCTGACTTCAATTATCTATGTATGTGTAGGTTTTTCTTTAAATTTCGAGAGGGAAGGTTTCTAGTAATTTAATCGACGCCCCCTCCTTAATTGAATGAATGGCAGCTCGAAATCTTCTTTTGCGAAAGCTAATTAAATCGTAGGACACCAATTTCACTATTTAAATTATCGTTGTTGCCATATTTATCCCATCGTTTTAGCCGTTGTACACCCCGGCCTTCTTTGGGTGGTTGGAATGTCGAACTGAACCCCTTATTTCGCTCGCTGGGGCAGACTGTTCTAGTTCCACTTGCCATGTCTAATTGATGTAAGTTATCAGTTATCTCCTGTTAATTCCCCTCTACAAGTTCGTCATGGCCTTAATCAGGTATGAACTCACACGCTGTCACTGGATCTAACTAACGGTCTTTATCCACTGTGCCATGTGTCCTTGAGGACATCTGTGTATGAATTTCTGGGTATTATAAATCCAATGTCTTCAGCAATCATTTTTTACAAGTGCTCATATTTCAATTTTTCCTGTTATCGTTCCATATTTTTTACCAGAGCTCATATTGCAATTTTCGTTGTTATGATTGCTTTTCTCTGGCACTCCTTATTACTGGTTTCCTATTCCACTGTCTGTGCTGATCTGTGCAGATTGCCGTTCCACCAACCTCATATCCCATGCAATAGATGCTCGAATGCCATCGCTTTCTACCGAAATTCACACTGAGCTTGGCCTGGCATTGGTCTAAAATGAAACACCTTGTGTGGATCTAATAAATTACATTAGAACTGGGAGATCGACATACTAACCATAGTTCTGAAGTCGATACATCAGAGTTAATTGACATTTATTGTTGTATATGACTTTTTTTATTTTGTTTTTTGTCTTTATTGATAAAGATGTAAGTGTTTACCGCCATTAGATCGCTTGTTTAATGCAAAAAAAATGACGGAAAGATTCTTTTTCCTTTAACAAAAACGAAGCACAATACGACCAACAATTTCTACTGATTATTTTAGCCAGGCAAGTTATTATCACATTCTGAATAACAAAGAACAACGCGTATCTCGATAAAGCCTATTCGATTATCTACATAATGGGACTTTCAACACCTGCAATAGATATTGATTTAGATGGCGATAAATTGCCCGAAATAGAATTCATCAATTAACGTCATTTCGATTAACGAGGCTTAGCTTAAAAATAAGTGAGCATACGAGAAAGGATTTCGCTCAGAATGTACCTTTCTTGATTGCACGTCGGATGATTTATTATATTTTATTATTATTATTGTTATTGTTAAAAATAATTCGTCGCTATGAAAGGAAATAGCAGGGTTTTTCTCATAAATTTGTTAGGGAAAAGACATTGGATGTATAAAAATAAATATTGGGCACAATTGACAATTCAGTTATAAAGGCGCCGCCTTGATTTATTGCGGCTGTATATACGACGTGCTACTCCAAACATTCACCATTAAAACTTTCTGTATTTGATCTGTGAAAGCTTTTATCTTTTTTTCTTTTTGCCTCATTTTGCTTTTTTCCCAAAATTTCAGCTTTCAGCTTTTAAAATTCCTGTAAATTCTCTATTCTTAGCAATTCTGTAATTTTGTTAGAAATTACCGTTCTGTTTAAGGTGATGAAAATGAAATAAAATCGAAGTTACTTTGAAGATCTGCAGGAAGAATCCCGAAGAATATAATTGCTGAAAATACAAAATGATATTGAGTAATAAATATTTTGCTACTGGAGTAAAAGCGATGATTTTAAACTTAATCGAGTATGTTGATTCTGAATACTATGTTTTTACTATTGTTGTAATACGTCAACTTTTTAATACACATGCGAATTATAAGACAACAAAAACATTAGGTTTGTCTCGAGACAAATGATGTTGTAGTGAAGCATGCTGATTCCGAATATTTATTCATAATCTTCTTCAACAAATTTGGATTTTTTCTTTTAGATATGCGCCTAGGATAGTAATATTAATATTTGAATGCTCAGGAAGAAATTAAGTTTTACCAGAAAAAGACAATGAAGTATTTAAAAAAAGTAAACCACCTTTCTTTTCAACGAATGCATACGAAACAAGAAAAGCAAATATTCGATTCTGCTTTTCAAAAGGAATCAAGATTATTGCTCGAAAAATGTTTAAAACACTGCTTTTAAATTTTCAGTTTCTGAATATGCTACCATTTATGAAATTTTCTGCCGATAGAATGAAATGGAAACCTGTACGTGCTAAATATGGTGCGTAGAGACGATATGGAAGAACTTCCCGTCCTAACGATCCTGTTTTTCCTTGAATTTGTTTTGCAGAGTGTGTTCTTGCATTGTAGAAAATAATACCTGTCCATATTTCTGAGATGCCCTTATCTTCATTGCCATATCCACGATGTTTCGGTTGTTGTACGCTTCGGCCTTCTTCAGGTGATAGATTTCGAACTCTTTATTTAGCCTACGGGGATAGTTTGTTCTAATCCCACGTACCATGCCTTAGAATGTTTTAGTTTCACTTAATTCCCCTGAAGAAGGTCAGACCGTGCAAAAGGTCGAAATGCATGAATATGACAATGAATATGGGTTCAAAAGTCCGAACGATGTAAATAGTGTCAATGGAAAAAATGCCTTTTTTTCTGTTTACCAAGTCATGACACTTTTGATTAAATGTTTCATTTACCTAATCAAGTAGCTGGTAATGAATGTCTGGGGTACTAATCCTTCCATGTTCTATTAACTTGTAATGGACGACACCTTTTATATTCCACCAGACACAAAGCCAGAATTTCTGTCTTTTTCGTTATCTGTCGACAGAAATAATATTTAAAAGTGATTCCCCAAAACCCTAATATTATATTAATAATATATTAATATCCACCTGAACAGGTATCATGGCATTCACCCAAGGGCTTATCTGAATATGTCATGTAGGAGTCGATTTCTACAAGCCTTCCTTCCTGACCATATGTCTCGTTTACCTGATTAAGTAATTGACAATGAACGTCTGCAGTCGTAGTCTTTCCATGTTCCATTAGCTCGTAATGGACGACAGCTTTTATATCCTACGATACACGTCTCTTTCGTTGTCTGTTGACAGACAAAAGTAAAAAAGGATTTCCCGACATACTAATATTAAATTAATAATATATTATATCCTCATGAACAAGTAACAAGGCATTTATTCAAGCCATTGCCTGAATATGTCCTGTGGGTGTTGAATTGTCTAAGCCCTCTGTCCACATTATATGCTCCAAAAATTCCAGCTGTATATTTCTGATCCTAAGCACAAGTTTCCTTTTCGTTCCCATTTCTATTAAAACTCAAATATTTAATCCATGGTAGTCTCAGCAGTCTGTAAAACTATATGCGTCTACCTAAAATATCCTCTTCATTTCTGACGAAACTCCGTTTTAGAACTTAACCGCCAAACCAGCCACACATTTGTAAGTCCACTGCAGACATGTATCAGACGAGCCAGCTGTCTCCGAACCATTCAGTTCGGTACTAGCCAAGCTGTCTTCTGTTTACTGTAAACGATCTCGGATGCGCTCTGATCCATTTACGCAAGCTCGTTAGGTAAGTCACTTACTGTTTCTGTAGCTCCTTTAGCTACAAACATACGCAAGTCGTTTTTTGTCTCGCCACTGGTTCTTCAACGACCGCGAAATAAAAAAAATAAAATTGCTACCCGTGAGAAAGGGCAACCCTTTTATAACTTCTCATTCCTGGCGCATTCTTCCTTTCTCTCATCTTTCCAACTCCTGCCAAAAGAGCTCCTCATCCAAGGGGAGACAACCTTTAAAAAAACAGTATTTTTACAGTTACTGTTTCCAGCTTGTTGCAATATGTCTTGTGTGTGTCACATTTTAAAATCCTACTTACTTCATTATATTTCCTTGGAAATTTCACCCGTCTCTTTCTGATGTTAAGTATACGTGTTCTTTAGCACTTTTCCTGAAAACTTACCCGTTACCCACATGGTCTGTCCATGTTATTTTCAGCTTTCTTCTGTATAACCATATCTTTGCTGCCTCCGGTCTCAGTTTAGAAGTAATTGTCCAGCATCTATTGTCATACAGGACGAATGATGTTACGTAACTATTAAGTACACTTTTCTTTGTTTCTAATGAAATTGTCCTTTCTTAATATTTCTTTTTGAAGGCCATCTTTCTATTGCGCCTTGTGATATCTGTATCACATATTCTATCCTGACTTATAACACTTTCCAGATAGCTAAATCGTTGTAGTTTTACGAAATAGCACAACGACATATCTTGAGGAATTTCAACAATCGCAACGACTAAAATGAATAGCACATCTAACTCAGAGCGAAGACAATGGCATAATCAAGATATTGAAATCCCACATTACATAAAAGAAAAGGTTACAAAGGAAACACTCATCAATACTGGAAAGAGCAATAACAGCTACTGAACTTGAGAAGCCTATTTTTCTGATAATTTGTTTTAAGAGGAAGATTTCATAAATTTCAACTGAGCCTGGCACCGGCTACTCGATTAATGAATGCTGAATGTTTCCTTATAAGGAAATGGGTAATATTACCATTGCTGTTATCCTTTATTTTGACCTCTCTAATTTCTAGTTCATTTTCTAATGACTTTACAACATGTCTTCTCACAGCTGATCATTAGAACTTACATCTCGCTTTCATTTTTTACCTTGCTTGGAAATTCCTGCAGTTTTCTTGCTATTTCTGTCATCTATACATATTAGATAAGATGTCGACAGACTAACAGCCGTGGCTATATCCCTATATCTACAAACCAAGAGCATTTCTATATGATCTGGCTGGCGTGTAGCACGTCCTGTCAAGATAACGTCAGTATGATCCAAAACTTCGGACAACAAAATAAAGTAGATATCATGAGTTCGTTCGAGTTAATTTGATTTTTGTAATGCACAATTATTTCTGGAGTATACATGACTTAGATTTTAAAAAATGAAATGTCTAATTCTAATGACAACTTGCTGCTTACTACGACGTCCATCAGCTCCCTTAGAGTCACATTTTCCTCATCGGCAGTCCGGCTTTTCAAGTGCGCTCTGGATAAACGCTACCGTCCATATTGGCAATCGCGGATTTACACCTAATTCAGAATCAGATCCGCCGAAGCGATGCGCAGAATAATTGTCTGATATATATATATATATATATATATATATATATATATATATATATATATATATATATATATATATATATATATATATATTTAAAATCGGTATCATCCCATGCAAGGCAGTAAAGCCACTAAGACGCAACGAGTTACAGGGTGCGAAAAAATTAAGACACAGTGAACCGATTTTCTTAGCAGCTGACCTAAATAACTCAGAGAATAGTTTCTGAATCTTTCCACAGAAATTCAAAGAAACAACTGTAAAGTATCGTGTTTTATCTGAAAGAATTGTCAATGTTTTTTTGTTTTTAGCCAGAAAATCGGCGTTGTTTTTGGTGACTGATATAAATAAAACACTATTTCAGATTTTATCCTAAATGCTTCTATTCATCTACACCAAACTTCTTTAGTTTCATTAACTTTCCTATTAAGGCACATAAGTTTTAAATTTCCCAGCAAATAGGTCAGTGTCTTTTCCTTTTCATTCCGCTGCAAATCAAACCAGAGTGACTAATGGCTCAGCAAATTCAATTTCTAAACGAACTCTGGCCAATAAGACCACTGTCTGTAACTGATAATATCAGCAAAAGTCATTTAGGTTACATTTATGATGTAATCTTGAATAGTAAATAAAGTTGTTTAGGCGATTAATTAATTATTTAAACAATCGCTCAAACATGAAGAATATACTTAAAACCAAAATTCATAAATCAGATAAATTGTTACATTTAGTGGATGAACCATCTATGTAAATCTAACAACTATTACTGAACGAATGTAGTATTATTAATTTATTTTGCTTTCTGTTTAGGATAATCAGATAAGGGACTATTACGCGTAAACTATGGGCATTTGTAATGGTTAGCAAGCTTGCTTTGCTAGATCAATTACAGCTGAGTTGTGAGTTCGATCTTCAACGGTTGCACTATACTTCCGGTTTTGTGCAACATTTAAGCTACGCTTAGAAAATCACCATTACCGTAAACCAAGGACACGGAAGATTAGTAACTATATGCAATTCGGTTTGCACGAATTATGGTAACTGTTATCTTATACAACTATCTTATTTTTATATTGGTAATACTCTCCACAAATTGCAATGTTGTGAATCCCTTTTCAACACGGTCTGCCAAGGATGGTTTTAAGACCCTTGACTTTTTTTATTCTTACTCAAGTTTTCAATTCTTACATGAATAATCGTAGTTTTAATATATATCCCTATTTCTGAGATGAGGTGTTGTAATTATTTACATTATTTACATTGTTCGGACTGTTGTCTTCATCTTTATTGCCATATTCACGACATTTTGGGCGTTGCACGCTACAGCCTGTTTCAAGTGACTAGAATTTCGCACTGAACCGTTTATTTCATCCACCGGGGTAGATTGTTTTAGTTCCACGTGCCATGCCTCTTTCTGATATCTCAGTTATCTCCATTTAACTTAACTCTCTGCAAAATAGATGAGTTCTTTAAAGAAATATTCTGGTTCATTTTGACCTATAACGAAAAGAAAGGATCAGATGAACATTACATGATAATACAATGAAAAACGATTTCACTTTTTAAAAGTTGACTGCAAAAGGCATGTTCAAAATTATTATAATCTTAATAATCATTTGTAAAGTCTTTACTATTTATTACAGCCTATACACATTCTTATACATCATAAAATCTTATAAGTCTCAAGAGGAATTTGATAAGGTCTACAGGTCCTTCAGGCTGGGAGGTTTCGTCTTTTTGTTCAGCTCGTTCCACAAATTCTCGGTGAGAT
Organism: Acanthosepion esculentum; assembly: GCA_964036315.1. Classification (NCBI taxonomy): domain Eukaryota; kingdom Metazoa; phylum Mollusca; class Cephalopoda; order Sepiida; family Sepiidae; genus Acanthosepion; species Acanthosepion esculentum. The sequence goes on along the minus strand of OZ038508.1, from coordinate 40,975,320 downwards.
TAAGTTCTGTAATCTGTCTTGGCCAATTGTAAACATTGATATTCATCATGGATAATTCTGATATGTGTTTTGGGTCATTTTCTTGTTGGAAGGTCGACTAATTGCATTAGATTATTTTCAGCAGACTGCAAAATCTGTACATACAATAGGATAGATAGATAGATAGATAGATAGATAGATAGATAGATAGATAGATAGATAGATAGATAGATAGATAGATAGATCACTTGGCAGGGATTCAAAATACAATATGCTCTTAAATTACTTGGGGTTTTATGTATCGTTTAAGCTGGGTATCTGGAACAAACATACATAGATACAAGATTAGAGTTTTAGTTTTTTTTTTATAATTTCCTTGACAATGCTTTAATCTGTTAGAACTGGCACGTGAAATCGATTAGATATGCATTCGTGTTGAGATAGATAGATAGATAGATAGATAGATAGATAGATAGATAGATAGATAGATAGATAGATAGATAGATACCGTATATGTTGGCATACACGGCGACATTGTAACTTTAAAATATCCCCCCAAAATAGGTCACCTTATATTCCAGGTATAATGTCTTGGCCAATTGTAAACATTGATATTCATCATGGATAATTCTGATATGTGTTTTGGGTCATTTTCTTGTTGGAAGGTCGACTAATTGCATTAGATTATTTTCAGCAGACTGCAAAATCTGTACATACAATAGTATAGATAGATAGATAGATAGATAGATAGATAGATAGATAGATAGATAGATAGATAGATAGATAGATAGATAGATAGATAGATAGATACCGTATATGTTGGCATACACGGCGACATTGTAACTTTAAAATATCCCCCCAAAATAGGTCACCTTATATTCCAGGTATAATGTCTTGGCCAATTGTAAACATTGATATTCATCATGGATAATTCTGATATGTGTTTTGGGTCATTTTCTTGTTGGAAGGTCGACTAATTGCATTAGATTATTTTCAGCAGACTGCAAAATCTGTACATACAATAGGATAGATAGATAGATAGATAGATAGATAGATAGATAGATAGATAGATAGATAGATAGATAGATAGATAGATAGATAGATAGATAGTTAGATAGATCACTTGGCAGGGATTCAAAATACAATATACTCTTAAATTACTTGGGGTTTTATGTATCGTTTAAGCTGGGTATCTGGAACAAACATACATAGATACAAGATTAGAGTTTTAGTATTAGATAGATAGATAGATAGATAGATAGATAGATAGATAGATAGATAGATATGAACGCAACAAGATACATAGATATATAGATAGAGAGATAGATATGAACGAAACAAGATAGATAGATAGATAGATAGATAGATAGATAGATAGATAGATAGATAGATAGATAGATAGATAGATCACTTGGCAGGGATTCAAAATACAATATGCTCTTAAATTACTTGGGGTTTTATGTATCGTTTAAGCTGGGTATCTGGAACAAACATACATAGATACAAGATTAGAGTTTTAGTATTAGATAGATAGATAGATAGATAGATAGATAGATAGATAGATAGATAGATATGAACGCAACAAGATACATAGATATATAGATAGAGAGATAGATATGAACGAAACAAGATAGATAGATAGATAGATAGATAGATAGATAGATAGATAGATAGATAGATAGATAGATAGATCACTTGGCAGGGATTCAAAATACAATATGCTCTTAAATTACTTGGGGTTTTATGTATCGTTTAAGCTGGGTATCTGGAACAAACATACATAGATACAAGATTAGAGTTTTAGTATTAGATAGATAGATAGATAGATAGATAGATAGATAGATAGATAGATAGATAGATAGATATGAACGCAACAAGATACATAGATATATAGATAGAGAGATAGATATGAACGAAACAAGATAGATAGATAGATAGATAGATAGATAGATAGATAGATAGATAGATAGATAGATAGATAGATAGATAGATAGATACCGTATATGTTGGCATACACGGCGACATTGTAACTTTAAAATATCCCCCCAAAATAGGTCACCTTATATTCCAGGTATAATGTCTTGGCCAATTGTAAACATTGATATTCATCATGGATAATTCTGATATGTGTTTTGGGTCATTTTCTTGTTGGAAGGTCGACTAATTGCATTAGATTATTTTCAGCAGACTGCAAAATCTGTACATACAATAGGATAGATAGATAGATAGATAGATAGATAGATAGATAGATAGATAGATAGATAGATAGATATGAACGCAACAAGATACATAGATAGATAGATATATAGATAGAGAGAGAGATATGAACGAAACAAGATAGATAGATAGATAGATAGATAGATAGATAGATAGATAGATATGAACGCAACAAGATACATAGATAGATAGATAGAGAGATAGATATGAACGAAACAAGATAGATAGATAGATAGATAGATAGATAGATATGAACGCAACAAGATACATAGATAGATAGATATATAGATAGAGAGAGAGATATGAACGAAACAAGATAGATAGATAGATAGATAGATAGATAGATAGATAGATAGATATGAACGCAACAAGATACATAGATAGATAGATATATAGATAGAGAGAGAGATATGAACGAAACAAGATAGATAGATAGATAGATAGATAGATAGATATGAACGCAACAAGATACATAGATAGATAGATATATAGATAGAGAGAGAGATATGAACGAAACAAGATAGATAGATAGATAGATAGATAGATAGATAGATATGAACGCAACAAGATACATAGATAGATAGATATATAGATAGAGAGAGAGATATGAACGAAACAAGATAGATAGATAGATAGATAGATAGATAGATAGATAGATAGATAGATATGAACGCAACAAGATACATAGATAGATAGATAGAGAGATAGATATGAACGAAACAAGATAGATAGATAGATAGATAGATAGATAGATAGATAGATAGATAGATAGATAGATAGATAGATAGATATGAACATCCCGTGGATTGATATTTTGCTCCTGAATCTAAACATACATTTCTTTCTTTATGATTTCCACTTTAACGAAACAATCAGTGCAATTGACTCAAAAAATATCCACATAGCGTAGTGCTGTCCCTACGCAGCTTCATTATTGTGATACTGTTTTTTTGCGTTGAAAGCTCCGCCTATTATTGCCACACAGAACCAACATCCCTGTGCAAATGAAGGCGCAATTATTGATTGACCTGACCAACAAACTACTGACCAAATGGTACTTAACAAAACCTAAATGAACCTTTACGTGCCTCTTAGAAACATTAGAGTTTTTCTTAGTCATCTTCTATGAAGGCCTCCTTATGCAAAATTCGCTTGTGTGTTTACTAAGATCATATCTTACTAAAATCATACAAACTAGCCAAAATTAGATTGGGGACGATCCCGGAAATATTTGTGACATTTCTAAGGACATTTCTCGCAACAATGAGTTGATAACTTTATTTTTTTTTTATAATTTCCTTGACAATGCTTTAACCTGTTAGAACTGGCACGTGAAATCGATTGGATATGCATTCGTGTTGAGATAGATAGATAGATAGATAGATAGATAGATAGATAGATAGATAGACAGATAGATAGATACCGTATATGTTGGCATACACGGCGACATTGTAACTTTAAAATATCCCCCCAAAATAGGTCACCTTATATTCCAGGTATAAAATGTAAATCTTAAATTCTGTGGTTTATGATATGTTCTTAGCATGGAACATGTGTGTCTGAACAAGCCGTTTAAAGATCGCATTGGTGAACAGTGCAACGAGTGGATAGTTATCAGGGGAAAATCATTCAGATTACTATAATAGCCTACCGAAAACACAGCACCCACTTATGAGGTATTCTAGATTATGATCGTTAATCACCCCACTGTTTTTTTTCATTAGAATTTGAGTGAAAAGAGAGTAAATGCTAACTTCATTTACTTAATAATTTCAGTACAATACATTTGAAAATATGATTTGGGGTGTTTATAGAATATAGACCGAAACCTAGATTTTCAGTTGTAATTGGGTCGGGGGCTGTCGTATACGCCTATTGACCTTGTATGCCAGCATATAAGATAGATAGATAGATAGATAGATAGATAGATAGATAGATAGATAGATAGATAGATAGATAGATAGATAGATAGATTACATTTTCTGATACATGTAAGTTATGTGAGAATCATCTAATATCCAATCACGTGGAGAGCTAAAACCCAAATCATTCACACGTGTCATATTTCTGTGGATGATTGCAGACGGCACCTATTTCATATAGATTACATCAGCATGAAAGAATTTATCAATACCCCATTTATCTGAAGCTGATGAAATTCGGTATTTTTCCACGCTTTTCCCCGCCGTCAAGGTCATCTAATCATATTGGCTGTCAAGAATGGAAATTGTATGTCGAGTCCGACCTCGTACAGAATTTGATGAGACTTGATTAGGGTTTCAACATTAACGAGTCGCTAATGTGAAACGTACTTGCTGCAAATCACCGTTTGATTTTATGACCTGAGCTTATCGCACAGTCGTGATCTGGTCGCTGGTTGAGCAGTTATGGATGCTAGGTGCTTAAATTACCTCCCTAAATTTTGACATGAATAAATACAAGTGTGTTGCTCATTAAAATTCAACGCTCTCTCTCTCTCTCTCTCTCTCTCTCTCTCTCTCTCTCTCTCTCTCTCTCTCTCTCGATCGCGCACGGGTGCTTTCTCTTTAACGGGGAAGCATGAAACTAAAATAGCGGTCTGAACTTTGTTTATATTTAGGTGTTACGTTGTGAAGCGTTTTTGCTATGTTTTAAGAACCTTGACATACAGAACTGTTGGTTACTGTTTACGTAGGTGTCTGTCTTTTGGCATATTTTCTTCTTCTTTTTGTTTTTTTATATTGTTTATTTTCCTCTTTTTGTTCTTATATTGTTTATTTTCTTCCTTTTTTTCTCATATTGTTTATTTTCTTCTTTTTTCTCATATTGTTTATTTTCTGCTTTTTTCTTATATTGTTTATTTTCTTCTTTTTTCTTATATTGTTTATTTTCTTCTTCTTTTTTCTTATATTGTTTATTTTCTTCTTTTTTCTCATATTGTTTATTTTCTTCTTTTTTCTTATATTGTTCATTTTCTTCTTTTTTCTTATATTGTTTATTTTCTTCTTTTTTTCTCATATTGTTTATTTTCTTCTTTTTTCTTATATTGTTTATTTTCTTCTTTTTTCTTATATTGTTTATTTTCTTTTTTTTCTTATATTGTTTATTTTCTTCTTTTTTTCTCATATTGTTTATTTTCTTCTTTTTTCTTATATTGTTTATTTTCTTCTTTTTTTCTCATATTGTTTATTTTCTCCTTTTTTCTTATATTGTTTATTTTCTTCTTCTTTTTTCTTATATTGTTTATTTTCTTTTTTTCTTATATTGTTTATTTTCTTCTTTTTTTCTAACATTGTTTATTTTCTTCTTCTTTTTTTATTATATTGTTTATTTTCTACATCTTTTTTATTATATTGTTTAAAATCTTCTTTTTTTCTAACATTGTTTATTTTCTTCTTTTTTTATTATATTGTTTATTTTCTACATCTTTTTATTATATTGTTTATATTCTTCTTCTTTTTCTTATATTGTTTATTTTCTTTTTTTCTTATATTGTTTATTTTCTTCTTTTTTTCTAACATTGTTTATTTTCTTCTTTTTTTATTATATTGTTTATTTTCTACATCTTTTTTATTATATTGTTTAAAATCTTCTTTTTTTCTAACATTGTTTATTTTCTTCTTTTTTTATTATATTGTTTATTTTCTACATCTTTTTATTATATTGTTTATATTCTTCTTCTTTTTCTTATATTGTTTATTTTCTTTTTTTCTTATATTGTTTATTTTCTTCTTTTTTTCTAACATTGTTTATTTTCTTCTTCTTTTTTTCTTATATTGTTTATTTTCTACATCTTTTTTGTACTGGTTTTCTTGATTTCTGTTGTCAGTAAATTTTCCTTTTAAGTTTTTTTTTTTGGTCACCACATTGTGTTGTTTGTCACCGACACTGTATTTTTGTGCATATATAAATATATTGCACATATCTTCGTTGAGATTTTATACGAAATTACCCGTTGACTGACAAATTTCTGTGTTCCTTTGATATATCTAGCCTTTTTACCAGTGTTCCTCTCATAGAGACTATCAATATATGTTCTGATGCCATATACCGTAGTCAATTGTCCCTTTCTCCTATTTTTGTCGAACTTGCCACGATGTCGGTTGAATTCAGCAAACGAATTTCTGCCCATGAGTACAGTTTTCATTCTGGCTTGCTTTCGCATCTTGCTTGAATACCAAAATCGTTTTGTCTTCCTAACACGTTTTTGGTTTACACTTATAGACATTTTTCAATATAGGTCATTTTCGATTTCCCGTCCAAAATCATTTCTCACTGATTTTGTTCTTTTCGTGCAGTATGAATTAATAGTTGATTAACGATCGGAAAAATTCGTGAAAATCATTCCACAATATCTGTAATCGGGTATTTACACCCTACGTAGAATAGGTAATTTATTATTAACCGAAATTTATGATGAAATCATAGTAATCAAAATTACTAAGTAAACATTATTACAATGACAATAATTTCCCCTTAGTAGTCATTATTATGATGATAATAATGTGACTTTATTGATGATTATTATGTGAACAATAATTCATCCTTAGTAGATATTATTACACGGGTAAGAATTTGCCCTTAGTATACATGATTCTAGGAACAATAATTTATGCTTTGTAGACATTGTTATGAGGATAATAATTTGCCGTTATACATATATATTTGTTTATATTAATATACAACCGAAATTAATTTTTCAGGAGCTAATATTTTTGTCATCCACAGACAGAATGTTTCGCTGTTTCACAGCTCATCCGTGTGGCTAGACATCCGGTTGACTCGAGCTAGGATCGAAACCCGACTGAATTTGCATCAGTCCGAACTTCTCCCATTAAGCCGTTAGCATACGGTACGGGATGAAGGTGAATTTTAGCGTGTTTATTTTTAGATTCAGATAAACACACAGTGACTGAGAGTGACTCAATTCTGTCGAAGAGTCGTGCAGTATATATATATATATATATATATATATATATATATATATATATATATATATATATATATATATATATATATAAGTAATGTATAGTGGAGCGGCTTGGATTGAAGAATCGGAGAGCTGAGTTCGAATTCCATTACATTCACTTGCGTGCTAATACCTTTAGGAATCAGACTGGGTTCTATAACATTTGATGGCAACTGGTCTAGGAGAAGGACAACTCCGAATTCAAAAGGCTTATTTGGGGACCTTGTGGCACGTAGTGAACCAGGTCTTTGTATTCGGCACTTCAAAAAGTGTGGATGTTTCTCCACAAAACCATGTGCTGGTGTCGGCCTGTCGCTTCCTAGGAACTGATCTGCTTGACCCTCATACGTCGAATTTGACAGGTGAGTCGAGTATATATATATATATATATATATATATATATATATATATATATATATATATATATATATATGATGTGTGTGTATACTATTTACATTATTCGGGCTATTGTTCTCATATTTGTCGCCATATTTATCACAACGTTTCGGCCGTTGTACGCTCCGGCCTTCTTCAAGTGTTTGGAATGTAGAACTGAACCCTTTATTTCGCTGACTGGCGTAAACTGTTCTAGTTCCACGTGCCATGTCTAATGGATGTCAGTTATCAGTTATCTCCTGTTAATTCTCCTCTCCAAGTTCTCCACCGCCTTAACCAGGTATTGTACTCTCACTCTTTGGGTCCTGTCACTGGATCTAACCAATATCTTTATCCACTGTGCCATGTGTCCTTGAGGAACTAGAACAGTCTAAATAAAGAATTTGTTGCTTCAAGTCTCTTCTTCATCTTTGAAAAGATAGAACACCTATTAGGATTAAAGCTCATTTCAGAACTCAAGTAAAACTCGTATATCTATACCATTGCTAAAGATGCTGGACAAATACTCGGTCCCTTGTATTGATCCAGAGAGTACCTTGTTCCCGCCTCTCTGCAAGAGTCCGAATAGCCGAAAAGTGGAGTATTGCTCTCATGTGAGGGTTGGAAAAGGAGAAACCTTCCTTTCCAGGCTTGACAAAATTCAAAGGCGTTTACGCTGCGTTGTGTGTGACGAATTATTGCAACCACTTCCCCATAGATGAATCATTCCTTCGCAATAGCTGCTTCTGCGTTCCACCAGTTCAGGCCTTCAAATCCAATACCCGTCAGGCGAAGTTCACAAAGTCGACTAATCATCACTCTCTTCGTATTCAATTGGTAAGGATTAAATTCCAATCAGCATCTTCCCCGAACTGTTACTTTATGGAACAGACTCCCGTCTTGATGCTTTCCTTATCACTGCAATCTTAACCTCTACAACCCTAAGCTCAACTTTTATCTATCCTACATATTCCCATAATATACACTTCTTACTTCCCACATTTACACTCTTACAACGATCTAGTTCAGTAACTCTACCTTGAGTGGCTCTTGGACCTTGTATGAGGAGAACAATAGTATAATAATATCATAACCATTTTAAGTAACCCTCTATCTTAGTGACTCTCGAGACCTGTATTGAATGAACTTTACTAGAAAAAATATCTCACTTTGCGTATGCGTGTGTGATTGGATAGCAGTTGGGTATGACTTGTAACTTTCTATCTATGATAAATGGGGAGAAATCCCACAGCACTGCCCTCTTACGGCAAACGCATTCATTTTCATTTCATCGTTCATTCCAACGTATGTGCACGAATCCACCAATCACACGAGAGTTGTCGAAATGCATCTATCTGTTATCGATCTGATCGTCTCCCAGTCTCTTCCCAGACACCCGGCTGCACGAGATCCATTGAAAGACACCAAACGATAGAATCCATCCCAATTGTTCGTTCTATCATGGCGGCGAATACACGTGAAATGTGCGCCAGTCTCTCAGGGTGACAAACTATCGTTTGGTGGCAGCCTTTGATGAACTGCAGAAGACGGCCGTTGTCGATAGATCGTAGGCGTGAAATAGTCCGGCAATTAGTAGATAATAGCCGAGGGATATTGGCAGCCACAAGTACAATTGTGTTGGAATGAAAGAATTCGAGAATTCAATCTGGAATGGTGAGAGGCTATGAAGGAAAATGCCGATGGATATGTATGTATCGATCAGCGAAAAATTATGTATCCTATACGAGGGGGTGATGACAATTGATCAAATCCTCCCAAAAATCCGATCTTTAGTCACTTGGTCAGATTTTGAATTTTGTGGAGCTGTTTGAGGTGAGGACTTTACAATATGTCTTCTTATTAAACAAAAAGGATATTCTAGTCTATCTATGAATTGATGCACATCTCACTTCTTCATATATATATATATATATATATATATATATATATATATATATATATATATATATATATAATTCACTACGACAAAAATGTCTAGAGAGTCCCTTGATCGCAATGTCATCTACCGTAAATTTGCGCCCGGGCTTTTACATTTCAACATTCAAGGCAGAACTTATATTATCACATGATGTGATATCTACTCACAAAAATGATGGAAACAAAAGAAAAACAATCTAAATGAAATCGGCAGAATTAAAAAAAAATTAAATTTAAAATTTCCAGAATCCCTCGTTCGTAGGCATGTATAGTCACACTTTTTCCACATTGTCATACATTTTTCTACTATGTCATACATTTTTCGAAAAAGGTCTGGCAGGAGCATTTTTTAAACGGAGTTTATGGGGTTTTATGTATGTGTCTAGAGTTATAGGAATGTTTTATGTTTCAAATACGGTCATCACGTTTTGGCCATATTCATAGTTGATGTTATTGTGTGTTGGATGTTTCTTTTTTATCATTACTGCTTCCATTATTTTGGACAATTTTTACACACTTTATGCCCAGAAAAGAAAGTAAATATACGAAAACAATAAAAATTAAATAAAACCTTAATCGCAAAATGACACTTTGATAGTGAACATCTTTGCTAAAATGACCGTATAACCACTCTGAAGATTTCTCATGTGAGTCGAAAGCTGAGATCAAGGACCAACTTAATAAAGTAATATCAAATGTTGAACAATTTTTGTCTAAATTTTCAAACGAAATTAAAACAAACATACGAACTTTAGAACTTTTTAACAACATATATATATATATATATATATATATATATATATATATTGTTAAAAATGACAGACAATGAATGTCTATTATGTTTAATCATGAGCCGTTCTAAAGTTCGTATGGTTGTTTTAATTTCGTTTGAAAATTTAGACAAAAATTGTTCAACATTTGGATATTTTTTATTAAGTTGGTCCTTGATCTCAGCTTTCGACTCACATGAGAAATCTTCAGAGTGGTTATACGGACATTTTAACAAAGATGTTCACTATCGAAGATGTAATTTTGTTATGTTGATATAGAAGATTGCTATGCGACATAACGGTCGCGGAATAGCAGAAGCAGTTCGTAAATTCAAGATGCGGTTCTATGACGTCATACTACACGAGTCAGAAATATTAACAACAGAACCATATATCTAGATGCAATGTAATGTGTTATGACTAGTTTGAAATGTAATTTTGTTGAGTGTGGGTTGTTTTGTTTAAATGTAGATGGCCTCCAATATCTGAAGGTTCTTTTTACTGTGTTTATGTGTTTACATATATATATATATATATATATATATATATATATATATTTAAATTTTATAAACAGATGCCAATTTGTTGAAGGCCAAGTAATATATATATATATATATATATATATATATATATATATATATATAAAGAAAAAAATTCGATTTATTTGGGAAAGATATTCGAATAATCCAAAAATTTTAATGAGAGCAAACAGCCTGCATAAGAAAGGTTGAGCATAGGATAAGTATATTCTCTCTTACTGGATTTATTCATCCTTTGCAACGAGGCTATCTTAAGTAATTTGTAGATCCTACCTGGATTTATCATCACCTGGCACAATCATAACAATATAAGATATTCAGATAATACTGGGTTTGTGACTGATACAGGAATGAAACTCCTGGAACTGCTACAGAATGAAGTAAACGGAAGTGTCATAAAAGAACTATCCATCAAATTGTAAGAATACAGAAAATGTGGGTTGTCAGCATGAGAAAAAGCCTAAAATTCGAGCAACGGATGTCAAAAATTAAACAATTAGAGAAGTTTAAATAAATGTGAAGTGTTTTAACAGATGACGGAATATTGGCACATAAATCCCAAGCCGTTTTGAAATAGCAAATGATGCCTTCCGAAAACTATATATAGTAATAGCTGCCTTCGCCCGCTTGCTATCGCTTTGCAAAGTAAGATATATTCACTACTTGAAATCTTTGAAAGAAAAATGAACATTTCATTCATAAATTGTATTCTTATATTTAAGGAAAGTTTTACAAATAGATGCCAGATTGTTGAAGGCCAAGTAAAATGCAAATTTCAAATACTTTTATCAGTTCTATATAAGCACTGATAAAAGTATTCCAAAATAGGACTATTTTTTATATGAAAATCAAAACAATCCTCGAATAAAAACAGTAATGACGGACATTTAATTAACGAAATAAACCTGTTTCAAAATCAATATGCAAATTAATTAAACCTAGAGTTATATTGCCTTGAAGTATATAATATGTAATACAGATATTGAGCTTTAAGCATGTAAATTACTATAAGTAATTTGCGCATTATTTATCATCTCTCAGTTGCGTCTCTATCCTTGGACAGAGTGCGCTCAGGGGCTTCTCCGTCGAAGGGCAGAGGGGCAACTGAAAAAATAATACTTAGAGGTTCTCAGCTCTGCGGAGCAGCTGCCCGAGACCGCGGCATCCCAATGCACAAGAGGGAGGGATTGGTGCTCGCACCGAGGCCAGCGCAACCGACGGTTGCGGGGTCTTTGGGAAATTTTTGTGCCTGCCCGGGTGCACGCATCCGGATCCCCACTTTAAAAAGACCTTGTGTCACATCTCATTCTCGTGGGGGAATGAGTAAACACCATGTAAATTGCTATAACTATAAGTAATTTGCGCATTATTTATCATCTCTCAGTTGCGTCTCTGTGCTTGGACAGAGTGCGCTCAGGAGCTTCTCTGTCGAAGGGCAGAGGGGTAACCTAGAAAATAATACTTAGAGGTGCCCATCCCTGGGGAACAGCTACCCGAGGTCGCGCCCTCCCATTGCATAAGAGGGGGGGATCGGTGCTCGTACCGTGGCCAGCGCAACCGACGGTTGAGGGGATGTGGGAAATTTTTGTCTCCACCCGGGTGCACGCGCTCGGGTCCCCACTTTAAAAAGACTTAGTGTCACATCTCATTCTCGGGGGGGAATGAGTAAACACCATGTAAATTGCTATAAATTAGATCTGGGGCTTTTTAATCCCCTGTTCTGTCACCCATAAAATAAAAATAATTTTACGGAAAATAAGGATCTACGTACATTAACCTGTCGTTAATACTGTTTATTATAAAGAGAACATTTACTTAAATATTTGTATCTATAAAAAGAACGTAAAAATATAAAAAAATGTCTTAAAATAATTGTCGGACTTTCTCTATTTCATAATGTGTGACACACACACACACACACACACATATATATATATATATATTGTTGAATACTTGCTATATTTATAAGGAAAGAATGCGCAGTACCTTTGTATCTACGTGTGCGGACATAGAAATCCACACTGCTGGGTATATGTAATGCTTAAGACGTTTGTGTCTACTCAGCGGACTTGTTCAACTTATATAGCGAAGCAGTTCTGAGAGAATTTGATGTTCTACCGAGATTTGGTGTTGGCGGCCATAATCTTAACATCATAAAATATGCAGATGACAGAGTTTTGATAGCTTACACAGAAAGGAAACTACTAAATCTTCTACAGAAGTTAGCAAAGGAAAGCGATAAGGGCTAAATATAAACTACAAGAAGACAAAATGCAAGTTTCTCAGTAAAAGTATGAGCCGAAAATGCAAATTCCAAATAGGGTATGCTAAAACGAAACAAGCAGAAAAGTTTTAATATCTGGACAGAAAGTGCGACACTGAGATTCGTATGAACAAAGGTGCATTCCTAAAGCTAAGCAGAGTATTAAGAGACAGAAAAAACTTCATTAGAAACAAAGAAAAGTGTACGGAACTGATACACGATATCAGTCCTTCTATATGGCAGTGAATGCTGAACAATTTCCTCAAAGATGAAGAAGAGACTTAAAGCAACGGAAATGTGGTTCTAGAGAATGATGCTGAGGATACCATAGACCGAACATGTGAGCAACGTCGAGGTTTTAGAGAAAATGAAAGCAAAAGAAAACTTATAATTAACCTCAGGTAGAGGCAATTGAAGGCAGGTAGTGTGGTGTTGTTATGGCTACAATTCATGATTTGTTTTTCTATCTTCAATAATATCACTAGAGTTACATGGACAAAGGTATTCTTAGTGCGTGGGAATTTTTTTTATTTATCTTAAGCTGAAATTTCCAGGGATTTTTGCAATATGTTCTTATGCTCAATTTCATCATTCTAAGCTCACCTTCTGTGATTTGTACTATTCTTGTTTTCAATTTCCACATTTCTTTACTATTTCGATTTCCAAGTCTGTATACTTCCATAGTTTTTCAAATTCCTTGGGTGCTGTTACAGTCCGCTTGGCAAGCCATATCATTTAGTAGGCAAGTTTATCATTATTATTATTATTATTATTATTATTATTATTATTATTATTATTATTATTATTGTTGTTGTTTTATTTCCTTTGATTTCTGGTGTGTACACATTTCTTACCGGGTCCCTAAGGTTAGAAATGTCATCATGACATTTTCCACTGACCAAAAAAATAAAAAAAAACATATTTTACATAGATAAAGCTCTTCGTAAGGTAGGGACTATGCTCAAGAGAACACTTTTTTGTATTTCTTAAAGGCAGGGACTTTTTTAAAAATTATTATTATTATTATTTAATCAAATAGTGCACACCAACAAAACGTTGACTATATGTACCTAGTATGATTAAGGTATAGCAGGTACATAAATCTCAGACAAATGTGCAATATATGGTATCACGTTTTAACAAAAGCAACGTATATACTAGTTGTTGGGGCCCAGTTAGAATACACTCAATCAGTGACTGCTAAGCGAGCACGGTTAGCCGTCATTCAGACGGTCACTAATTGAGGTCGATGAGTTCCAAATAATGTTGGAGGCTTCGAACTTAAAAAAAGTAACACTCACGACACCTGTTCACGATACCTCCCACCGAATACTAGCGCTTATAAACAGAGAGGCACAATTCGTCACATCCTAGGAGACATGCTCAACTCGTGATGGTTCACAAGGAAAATTGTGGCATTGAACGAGATATTTATTTATCTTTTCGTGATTCACAGTGCCAAATGAGATAGTACCTCTAATCAATTAACATGAGAAGCCATGAGAGACATGTTCTACGTAGCATGAGGACAGTTATTATTATTATTATTAATATTATTATTATTATTATTATTATTATTTTATTTCCTTGAATTTCTGTACTCATTTCTTTCCGGATCCTGCCCATGGACGTAAGGTTAGAAATGGCATCATGATATTTTCCACTTAAAAAAAAAAAAAAAAAAAAAACATATTTTACATAGAATAAGCCCTTCGTAAGGTGTGGGCTGTACTCGTGGGAACAATTTTTTGTATTTCTTTAAGACATGGGCTTCCAGGAATCCCTTCAATTAGTCTTCTGGAATCTTTTCCAACCAATCCGAAGGCTCCAACTACAACGGGGAATGTCGATATTCAGATGTGCCACATATTCATTCAATGCAACTGGGTTCATCCTTTGGACTAGGAGGCTACCAAGAGGGTATAATGGATTTATTTCATGCAACCGCTTTAGGCTGACGACCACATTACATTGAAACACCAGTTCCCATACGATCACCAAAGTTAAGCAACATCGAGCTTGGTCATTATCGAAATGGTTGACCGCTTGGCAATACCAGGATCTGTAAGCCTGGATGTGCGGGTGGTGTTATAGATAATGACTCTGAATTCTTACTCAGAGAGCTGAGTTCCAATTTCATTTGAGGTCCTTATATTTAATTATGTATACATACCCTTAGTAAAGGTATGAATCCACTTCTCCTGCCAACAATCAGTGGGCTAATTAGTAGGACTTGTATCATTATGTCATTATTATCTCCAAAAAATTATTACAATCTAAAAAAATATTTTCTGGCTTTAAATAACCTGAAAATGGTTGATAAACCGTAAAATACAAGTCAATCAATTAATCAATAATCTTCTTGACACTGATGTTGCCGTTGTTTTTTTGTTTTGTTGTTTTTGTTGTTGTTTTTTTTTTTAATATTTTCCATGTCCTTCTTGAGAAAACCGAGAACCTACGGCATAATTGAGGGACTCTCTGAATCTTCGTTTCGCAAAATAAAGTCATCATCATTGGCATATGAATCGAGCTTATTAATCATCAGCATTCGCACTATAACAGATATTTGTGAATCTAATAATGTTTACTGAGCTAAGATGGGAAAAAAAGCCTTTATCCTGCATTGGCAACAGCCGTTGTGACCGTAGAGAGAGAAGAGCTGAAAGTGAAAGAAATCGAAGAGAAAGAAAGAATTTTGGAAAAGAAAAATGTAAAATAAGGGAAAATCAAAAATAAGAACTCGAAAGCGAAGAAACAGAAAGGAATAATAAAAAGATTAATAAAACACCGAAATCGCGAATGGCCAAAACAGAAAGAAAAAAAAATACATTGCAATGAAGTCGAAATATTTTTAGGTCTTAGCTATCAAAATAGCGCTCGAGATGATAATGTTTCTGTAAATGCGACAAAGTTGATGAAGATAACTCTTATAGAACCCCTACATTTTTTTTTTTTACATTCTCTTGGTGGATTATGGAGTTGGGCGATGGTTTTACTCTACTTTCTCCGCGTCGAAATTTATTACCGCCTGAGGCGTTCTCTAAAAATGTCACCTTGCATTCAATGAGCACATTTTTAGCAAGATCGGATGCTGATCTTGCGCGAAACATGCTGGGAAATTAGAAATTCATATTGCTTCCCTTCTGCTTCTGCTTTTCTCTATGGCGTTAAAGATTGTAAAAATGATGATGAAAATAAACGGAATTTAAGTGAAGTGGAATATTTCCTATAATAAATTATAAAGTAATTCATATTTGTACCTGGTTTCTTGGATATTTTACCTGGTCTACTTGCTTCCAAGTCGTGCGTTCGAATCAGGGCAGGATTCACATGTTTATTTTCACATCTTTTATGCTGAGTAATTATGAAATGTGAATCAAAGGAACATAAATAAAAATGTATGTTCATTTTCTTTTGATACTTTTACTTCTCGGCTGTGCATTTCGTTTATTTCTTTTCTATTAATCTTAAATGGAAGCGCAATAAAATTATAAACGATATTTGCATTTAACTAATGTTTTAATGGCCAAATTACTCAGGTTTAACTGCGACGTTTATTATAAGAAAATAATGAAATAAAAATATTTGAGAGAAATTTTAAAAAATGCAATATCGTCAATGAATATAAAAATAAAATGTTAAATTAGTATTTTTTTTATTACGTTTTATATTTTTATTTATTTTGGATTCCATGTCATATTCGGCCGAAGGTGTTTCTATATTATTATTTAATTATTTAAAGCATGTCGACATGAATGTTCTTGTTCAAGATAAATAGAAATAGATACATACGAAAAGAATGAGATAGATAGATAGATAGATAGATAGATAGATAGATAGATACGAAAAGAATTATATAGATAGATAGATAGATAGATAGATAGATAGATAGATAGATAGATACAAAAAGAATGAGATAGATAGATAGATAGATAGATACGAAAAGAATGAGATAGATAGATAGATATATAGATAGATACGAAAAGAATGAGATAGATAGATAGATAGATAGATAGATAGATAGATAGATAGATACGAAAAGAATGAGATAGATAGATAGATAAAGAAAGCAAATTGAAAAAATAAATCTAAAGAAGTGCTAAGCACGCCATTCAATCACTCCCCACACATACACACAAACACGTGTGTCTTTGTGAGCCCAATCAAGAAAAAACTATTTCAATCTTTCTCCTCTTCATTTATTTCCTTCGTATATACACTTTCTATTCCAACAAAGTAAAGCACTACAGGTGACGATTTTCTCACCTTAATTAGTTTTCTGCTAGTTCAGGTGTAAACAAATTGTTACTAAGTGTTAATGAAAACATTGGCAGGGTTAACAGTTTTAAGAATTCTCTGTATATGTTTCCGTCTTTCTTTCGTTAGCGCAAACAGACATTATCGCGAAACTTCGAGGCAGAATATTCGTATAAGAAATTGAAGAATATGAATACCAATTCTTCTTCATTTTTCTTTGTGTCTTCCCAACTGGGGTCGTCCATCTTAGTTTTCTCGATTTGCATCTTCGAGTTCATTTCAAATGAGTTGGTGAGTAGTAGAAATAACCGAAATTTGGAGACCCAAAGATTATAACCAGGCTCAACATTTATGATAATTTACTTGTCTAAGCCAGGTTTAATACACGACCGCTACAGCAATGGAAGGTTATCAGTTTTAAAGTAAAATTGTTGTATATTATACATGGATACGTGTCATTGGAAGGCTTTAACTACTCTGATTATATTAAATAGTTATTTAACTACTCCGCATTATATAGAAAACTTAGTGATATACCTTGATATGAACAGAAACACACACACACATATATATATATATATATATATATATATATGACCGACTCTCCCGTCGAATTCGACGTATGAGGGTCAGGTAGATCAGTTCCTGATCTACCTGACACATGAGATTTGATTATAGTGGTGAAGGCTTTGTGCAGGGCCATCCACACATTTTGGAGGGACGAATACAGGGACCTGGTGCAGCGAATGCCACAAGGTCCCCAAACGACTCTCCGCAGGTTTTGAATTCAGAGTTGTCCTTCTCCTAGAACAGTTGCCATCCAAGGCTATAGAACCCAGTCTGTCCTGCTATTTACCCATAGTAGAAGAGGATTCACAAGGGTATTAGCAAGTAAGTGAATGTAATGGATTCGACTGGAATTCGAACTCGGCTCTCCGATTCCTCAATCCAAGCCGTTATCTACTACTCCACCGTGCCTCCTATATATCCCATATATATATCCTATATATATATACACGCGCCAACGGCTTAATGGTAGAATTCTGACTGATGCCAATTCATTCTTGTTTCAATCCAAGCTAGCCACCACGAAACAGTCTGTCTGTGGATGACAATATATATATATATATATATATATATATATATATATATATATATATATATATATATATATATATATATATATATATATATATATATATATATATATATATATATATATACTACCATTGAAATCATCTGACACTCAATTTTTTTTATTTCTCATCCTAAAAGTGTTATTTTCAATTAAACACCACAATGGTTTTACTTATTGTACTATATACAAGTCTTCCTGAGCCACATTAAATGCAAATTAAAAAAAACAAAAAACTTCTTAAACTTATGATTCATCAAAATTAACCCGTTTGTCCGCTATCACTGTTTCACAGATTCTCAACATTCATTCCACAAAGACTGGAGGTAGTCTGAAGATAGTTCCGCCCAGCTTTCTTGCAAGAGTTGCCAGAGGTGAGTCGCACTTGTGGGTTGTTTAGCGCTGACTTTTCGGTCAATTTCATCCCACACCATTTCAATGGGATTTAGGTCCGCTGATTGATTCAGCCAAGACATCAATTGAAGGACGTGCTTTTCCTCTTTGCTTTTAATGTACCTCTGGCAGAGTTTACTAGTATGCTTTGGGTCATTATCTTTCATGAGTACAAATCCTTGACCCACAAGCCGCGTTCCAAATGACAACAGAAAGAACACAAAATCAGGAAAAACAAATTGAGATTTCTTGGAAACATAATTATGAAGGTGGACTTGGAAAACCCTTACGGGGTATGTTGAAGGCAGAAGAGATACGGGTACGCAGCCATCCACTTACTTGAGAAGCTAGTGTGAATGGACGACGGAACCTGGGCCGAACGCCTTAGCAAAGGGAGAAAAACTGCTAAGAGCCACAAAAGATAGAAATTTATTGAGCGCCTATGTCCTGAAGTGACAAGTCACATACAAGATATACATGTATGTAGAAGAGAAAATAATGATATAATTGTTTTAATCCTTTCATCCCAAGCAAGGAAATAAAGTCACTAAGATGCAATGGTGTGACAGAACAGAAAAAAGAAGAAAACACTATTAAGAAGCGAGAACAATAAAAGAATAGTAATTAAGGAGACAGAAGATAACGATTGACATTGCTTCCAAATTTTTGAAGATCAAAGTTGACTGGGAAACAAGACGCCGGAAAAGAGTTCCACAAACGAGAAGTGCGATAGAAGAGACTGTCAGCATAGAGCTTACGGTTACATCTAGCTATTCCAACTGTAAATTGATGAAATCTTGCCATCAATCTCGTATTGCGCTTAAATACATAAAATCTAGGTACCATAGAAGAAAGTTCATCAGAACAATTACAATGAAAACATTTATGCAAAAGGCGCTGACAAGCTACGTTGCGGCGGTGGGAAATTGACTGAAGCAGAGATTTCATGTCAGGACCAATAACATTGTAGATTATTTAGAACAGTTACCATGGAATTATTTGCCTTTGGCCTTTAGTATGCTCTGTGAGTGTCAAAGGGTCTCAGCCTTCATTCCTCATTATCTGTCCTAGAAATTTCAACGTTCTAATTCTAAGTGTGTGTCCTTCCATTTTCATTAAATTCTCCTCATTGTGCCATCATTGATATTCTCAGTATCCTTCTGTTGTGCCATAAAGGATTATTGATAATAGATCAACACTTTTTTCTTTGTTTAACTTTACTATTTGACATTGTATTTAATAAAGTAAGAGGCATTTTTTTCTTTTCGTGTTTTTCTCTCTCTTTGTTAAGATTCTACGACGCTGTCAAGCCATTGTTCTATATACCTCAACAATTTCTAAATTCGATAATCAGCGACTACCTGGATTCTACTTTAATTTAATAAAGTCAGTATAGCTAACACCAACAAATAACACGCACTTTGGTGAACTGATGACAAATTGCAATGTTTCATTAGATAGAAAATTATAGCAAATCCACTCAATAACATTACAGCACTAAACCAGAAATAACTTGCCTATCTTTTGATGAAAATACACGCGTTTGACAATTATTACTATGTCGTGAGTTTGACTCTCACCGCGTCCCGTACACTTCTGCACTTATACTAAATTAAACGAAGCTTAGTGAATAATAATATACATTTTCCCATACAGGTTTCAGTGTTGGGTAAACGAGCTTTAGTGGTTGACCATTACTACTGTGTAGCGAGTTTCAGGCTCACTGTAAGCTTACAATCTTGGCCTTGTGCCAGACTGGGCTAATCTCATTAAATAACAACATCCACGGTTATTTTTTTTTATCAAATTGTTTTTCTAAACGAAAAAAGTGATAATATCTATTGTTTGCACTTTAATAACCTGTTTGGTGGGGAGACTGTAAAATTGGCCAGCATTGTATCTCATGTGGCCTAGCACAATTTTGATGCCGGCAACAATGACGAACTTAATTGAAAAATAGTCCAGATGGGAAAATAAGTTGAAAAGAAAAAAAAACGCGCGGACGAATAAAAGGTAAGTGAATAATGAAGGCAGCACTTCTTAAATCTAACAACACACACACACGCGCACACGCACACACACACACATACATACATACATATATATATATTAAAAAATATTTTACTTCCAGCAATACTTGGTTCAACCGTTCTTTATTTTTTGACAAAACGCCGAATTTGTTTGTTTATATATACACACACACACACAACACACACACACACACACACACACACACATATATATATATATATATATATATATATATATATATGTGTGTGTGTGTGTGTGTGTGTGTGCGCGTGTGTGTGTGTTGTGTGTGTGTGTGTATATATAAACAAACAAATTCGGCGTTTTGTCAAAAAATAAAGAACGGTTGAACCAAGTATTGCTGGAAGTAAAATATTTTTAATGTCATAGTGCTCAATATAAAGAGATAGAGCTTTAATATTAAGAAGCAAAAGGAACTGTTCACTTAGCTCTACTTAGAGTTTCGCGGAGATTGCATCCACTCTTCAATAGACTTGATTTTAAGATTGAATTTGTAAATAAAACTTAAGCATTAATCTCTGAACAATGAAAATTATTTTATCAAGACAAATATACAAATTTTATTCATGAACCTTTATTTATATACTCAAAATTGCAACAGTTTAAATATAAATGAGGAAATACTCTAAAATATTCACAAATTTGTCACTGTTTAGGAAATGAAAGGAACACTAATGGAGGAGGCTAGTTGGCATCTTTTTAACTGAATAACTCAAAGGGTTTTTTTTTCAGATATTCTTATGACAAATGGTGTCAAGATGGTTAAAGATCTGAAAACCTGAAAAAGAAGAAACTCAATTAGTTTAGTGTGTTTTTTAGATATTAAACATTTTGTGTGATGGACAATTATGCTGTTACACGATTTGAACCACTTTCCTGTTACACCCGGTATATACGTGCGTGTGTGTGTACATATGTGTGTACTGTTGCGCATCTATTTACGTGCCCTTATGGATATTTAATGTCTTGCTTTGACATATTAAAGAAAATAGGCGCAAAGCGGGGAAATAGGCAACCTCCCTAACGAGCGTGTTTAAATGTATGACAGCACAGGGAGTGGTAATTATAGTAATGAGACAAACATTACTTCGAGCTACGAAGGGGAGGAGAACCGTGATCGACCACACCCTTAAGGGCAGGTAAAAGAATAAGAATTGATTTGCATACCTGCGAGTTCTAATTGCGATAAAAGTAAACATATACACAATTAAATGGAAAAGTGCCCATTTCTCTGCTGTACATTTCATTTGCTTCATCTTTGCATAATCTTGCTCCGTATAAATCAATGCTTTTAACTGGAAAATAAATAAAGGATCTCATAGTGAGAATGCAACAACACCGTCTCCTCTCACTAGTCCTCACTCGACGTTGCTTCTTGCTATAGTAAAGGGAACTAAAAGCCAGTTCGGGTTCCAGTAACCACCGCTTCGTCTGATTTCTACTCCTTTAATTTAATACACAACGAACTATAGCCTTACAGGTAGAGATGTATGTGCTTCTAACGAAATATCCATCATGAGAAGGGCTTATGACCATATCACGTTGAAACACTGTTTCCCATACAGTCACGGAAGTTAAGCAAAATCGAACTTGGACAGTACCCAGATATGTGACCGCTCTAATATACTAGGTGCTGTAAGCTTGGATGCGTGGATTGTGTAACGTGTAATGACCCTGAATTTTTAATCGGAGAGCCGAATTTCAATTACAGTCGTGCTCGTTATATTCACTTATGCGCAAATACTCCTGGGAAAGGTGCGAATCCACCCCTTCTACCCCGGATATGGGTTTATTAGTAACATTTGCGTCACTAAGCCATTATTATCTCCAAAAATAAAATAAAATTGTGTACAAAAATATTTAGATTTCGGCATTAAATAGCCTATAGAGATCGATATGTCGCTAAAAAAAACAACTTAAGCTTCGAACTCCATCATGACAAGTAAAAAGACCGATAGTCGAAAGCTATCAAGGTCAGTACACTAAATTATTCATTTTTGTGTTTACCCAAGACCAAGCTCATGGGCCAGTCAAGGTAAGTGTAACTTAAAAAATATTTAAGATGAATGAAGTGTCTGATATAATGAAAGATGATTTGGTGGAAATATCATAAGGCTAAGGAGGATATATAACGATTGACCTTTGGCTTAAAGAGTTTAGGATTGTGGTTTTCAGAAAAGCACACACGTAGGCATCCATTCCACAACGTAACAGTTCTTGAGAAAAGGTTCTCAGTTAAACTTTCTCGTTACATTTGGAATACAGAGGAAATTAGAGTGATTCGACTCCATGGCAGTAGTATAGCCTATCTTTGCTGTAAATGCCATAACCGGTGGAACTAAAGAATAGATTTCATCTAAATATTTAAAGGCATGAAAATAGCAATGGAGTGACTATGGTCTTCCAATTTTGTCTTTGTAGCAAAGAGGTTACAGTATTGAAAGTAAGTTGGTTGGTGGTTTGCTTTATTTAATGGGTTATCAATGTTAAAATCTACATATTTTGAATTCAATTGTATTCCTTCAATTACAGATAAAATGTATTGTTGGCACTTTTGCTATAAAATATATTCTTTGGTCATTTTAGTATATAAAAATATATTGGTGGTATATTTACTATAAATATGTATTTTTATACTTTCATAGTGTTTGGGAGTTCACTATTTGCCCATAGTTGGGACCCTAGCAGGTGCTACCACCGCGGGTCCGGTTGGACCTGGGAACAACAGCAATTGAAAGATACTTTAAGTAAATATTTCTCAAGAAGACTGAAAATAGGATGAATCCACTCAAACCTATATATAGCACAAATATTCCATGTTTGGTCTAATGCGACTCTTGTAAAGATGCATAATTGCAGAAGGTTCCAACCATTTCCTGCAGGGAAAGTATTAGCTGTCTATGTTTCCAAAATCTCATATATATACGAGTTGCACATGGGGACTGGAGTGAACTGATATTCAAAGTATGGAGTCTTCTTGAGAATTGAACTTTACTGTGACGAGAGAGAAATTAGTGTGGTTATGAATCGATTTAAATCAAGAGATTTTCTTCGCATAGTCTGGCTGGCATCCAAACGATAGAGATTCCACTGTTTTATTGTTTAACCCATAGTTCTAGATTTTAAAATAGAATGAGATGACGTTAAAACCAATATACTTTATTCCCACTGCGTGATTTAATTGATTCATCATCGTATTTATTTACATCTGTTTTCCTATCAACCAGTTGTCAAGCAGACGTAATCAAGAATTATCGAAAATGTCCATCGATTCGATGAAAACAGGTGTAGATATTAAAATACGAAACATTAAAATAATTAAGCAGACTGTTTAATTGTTAGTTTCCCTCACAAAACTGATAACTTATTTACTAACATTTCATTCAGGTTTCATTTACAACAAATGTAGATAAAAATTTAACAGTAAGTTTATATTACTAATTTTGTTGTTTGTAGTATATTCTACTGCAAAAAAATAAAATTACTATTATAAGTTTACTGCTATAGTTTTACCTACATCAATTTTTTTTTTCACAGAAGGATACAAAACAATCCCATGGACGGAGCATGTAAGCCATAAGGAAGTCTTAACAGAATATTCAAAACCACGATAACTTAAACTCCTTGGAGACATAATGACAAAGGGATTCTTGGAAAATTGAAAACCCTCACACAGCATATTGAGTGTAAGAGAGATAGGGGAAGGCAGTGAGCCATTTACTTGACAAACTTGTGTGAATGGATGGCTGAACGGGAGCCAGAGACTTAGCAATGGGAGAAAAATGGCTAAGAGTCACATGGGAGAGAAAGTTGTGGAGAGCCAGGTCCTGAGGGGACGCGGCACATAGAAAAAGTACCCTTCTGCGAGATTTGAAAACACCAATAACTCTGACATGATCTAAGACAGGAAAGGGGTTTTTTTTGTTTCCCTAAGCAGGTCTGTTTTGTTTTTGTTGTTAAATGATACATCTTTTAAGGAGCTCGTTACATTTTTATGCATTCAAAAGAGATTTTTTTTCTTATATTTTTTTATACAGGGAGAAAATTTTTCTGCTTCATATCCATAGCGATAAATGTAAATTATAGAGAAAGTCACATCCTTGGGAGAGAAAAAAATGGTCGTCTCATGAAATAACAAAATCAACGGGAATAGAGCCATTTAAGTAAATTATTCTTTTGTGTTTCGCAATCTCACGTTTTGTGCTCCACTCTCTGCGTCTGGTATGTGCTTTTCTTTTTCTTCTCTTTTCTCTGTTTTCTAATATATCTCTTCTTTTTTATGCGCCTTCTCTCTTCTCCCACCTCTACTTTTTTTCTCATACACTTTCTTTGTTTTTTTCTTTCTTTCTTTTTTGTCTTCTCTTTTCTCGCTCCTCTCTTTTTTATTACACGCCTCTTTTCTTTCTCTACTCTTCAAATCAAAAATACTGCTGCTTTTATCGTTTCTCTTTTTTTCTCATAGGCCCTTTCTCTTTTTTCTCACAGACTTTTTCTATTTTCTTTTTTTTCTTTTTTGTCACTTACCTACTCTTTTCTCTCCACTCTTTTTCTCAAAGATACCTTCGTCTTTCTCTTTTTTCTTACATGTGCTTTCTCTTTTTTCTCACAGACTTTTACTATTTTATCTTTTCTTTTCTTCTCAATTACTTTCACTTTTCTCTCTCCTTTAACTTTTTCTCACTCACCTTCTCTTTTCTCTTTCTTTTATACTGTTTTTATTCTCTCCCCACTTTTTTCTCTTACACGCCTTCTTTTGCGCTCTCAATTTCTCACACTACTCCTGTCTTCGCTCTTGTCTTTTCCTCGGTATCTTTTCTTTTCTCTCTACTCTGTTTTTCACACGCCTTATCTTTTCACTCTCTCCTAGCACGTTTTCTTTTTTCTATCTTCTTTTTTCTCACACATTTTCTCCTCTCTCCTCCCTATTTTTTTTACAAAGCTTCTTCTTTCTTTCCCTCTCGTTCTCTCTTCCTTTTCTTCACACACCTATTCACTTCTCTCTTTCTTATCTCTTTCTCTATGCCATCGTAGGAATAATGCTAAAAATAAGAACAAAAAAACATGCCATCATAAAACGAATGTCATAAACCCTTCCTCTTATCAAGTTTTGAATTATTTATGCGACGCCAAATGACGTCAGTAAATTGTGTCTTCATTGGCAGCGCACACGTTCGATGGGCGGAAGTTGCTTTGCGCATGTCGGCCGTGGAGCTAGATAAACTGGGAGCTGCGCATCACGTGATATTCCGAGCAAGGTAAGCGGAGTGAGCAAAATCGTGGTGGTTTTTGCCCATCATTGTCGTGTAGATAAGTAAGCATTACTTATTTAAATATATTCTATTGGTGTCCAGAATAATTCCTGCGTGTCGCGATATTTTTCATCACGTACACATATAGATACGCATATACATTACACAATGGTGCTTGCTGTAACGTAATGGTTAGCCGAATAGAACTGGAGACCATTGCCATTTCGTTCTGTCTCTACTAGGTAACCCATTATTGTGTGCACGAAACAGAATAAAATAAACTTAGTAAATAGTTACATACACAAATGCGCCAGCTGTAGTGTAGTAGAGAGCAAATTTATCTCGAAACCCGTCGTCAGTGATATCGATTTTCAATGGATTTCTCCATTTAAAAGCTGCAAGTTAAGCTGTGCAGATATCTACATGTTTAGAAGGAAATTGAAAAAAGGCGAGATAAGTATTTACTGTGGATATTTTAGCTTGAATAAGAATAGTACAATTTATATATATATTTTAGCCTGGTAAGAATAGTACAAATTACATATATATATATATATATATATAAGGATGGAGATTGATATCATCACCGGCTGTAGTGTAGACTGGCTATATATATATATATATATATATATATATATATATATATATATATATATATATATAAATATAAGGATGGAAATTGATATCATCACCGTAGTGTAGACTGGCTATATATATATATATATATATATATATATATATATATATTAGAATCGACACTGAGTTCAACACTGAGTTGCGTTAGTCTGGGTCATGCTTGAAAGCAATTTTTTACCATGGCCTGAAGAATGTGTTCAAGCGTTAACTGTTATATTGAAACATATCCTATCTCTGATATTAGGCACTTTCACCTAATTTATATAGCATACCATAGAACTATATTTTAATCTCACACTGACACGCACACACACACACACACACATAGATAGATAGATAGATAGATAGATAGATAGATAGATAGATAGATAGATAGATAGATAGATAGATAGATAGATAGATAATTTCGGTTGAGCACTTTTGAAAGAGACGGTAATTCTAAACAGCAGCCGTCTCCGCTAACGCAAAGCTCTTCATTAAATGAATTGAGCACTATGACTGTCTGGCGTTTGTTTACATTCATAAAAATAATACGCTAGAATTTCTCTTTCCCTCTGCCGTGCGCTGATAGCTCAGGGGTAGAAACTCCGACTGATGCAAAATTGGTCGGTTTTCGATCCCTGCAATCGGATGTCTAACCGCACTGATGAGATCTGATACAGCGATACAGGCCTGTATGTGGATGACATTATATATGTGTGTGTATGTATGCATGTGTGTGAATGTGTGTACGTTCCGCTTTCAATTATTTGCTATAGTAAATGTTAGTGAGAGAGAGAGAACGTCGAGCAAGTTTATTGTAATGAGATTGTTCGTCATTGGAGCCTTCATGAATATTTCTTTTCGTTCCCCAGCCAAAAATTTGAATGTGTATATGTACTTTGTTGTATTGTCGTTGTTTTACTTTTCTTTTCTTTTTTCTTTTTCTTTTTTAGATATTTATTTATTTATTTTAGATTTTCGTTTTCTGTGTAGAATTTAAATATCGTGACGTGATTTGCGAATGAAGAGGAGCTAAAAAGAAACAAATCATATAAAGAAAAATTGTGGGGAAAGAAATAAATTTATATTCCAATGGAAGTGACCTGAAAAAATAGGATTGGCGCTTCAAAAATATATTGCTTTAAATTTTCGGACGAAATAAGTTCTCGAAAATATCAAAGTAATAATAAATAATGAGGGTTATATATATATATATATATATATATATATATATAGATAGATAGATAGATAGATAGATAGATAGAGAGAGAGAGAGAGAGAGAGAGAGAGAGAGAGTTGTCTTTTTGAGTAGCAATATCTCCTTGATACATGTTTCAGGAAAAGTGATGTTAAATTTTATGTTTTATTATTTTATATTTCTTGCGTGCAAACAGGAGAATTCTTGTTCGGATACCAGTTATGGACTAATTACATGATTTTCCCTTCTGAGCGCTTAAAGGTAAACTGTTAGCTATTTTTAAGGATTTGAGTTTTGATCATTTTGAAAATTTCTCCATATATATTCCCACACGTTGCGTTAAATAATTTAGACACGTTCTATCTACTTATTTTCGATTAGATCCTTTCATATATGCGAATAAGCTTTTTTGTGCGGTTATTAAAAGACGAGAGGAAAACACCTTGTTGGCTCATATTGTAATTTATTCCTAGTACTTTCGACATAGCATAATGTCATCATCAGAGTATTGTTAAATATAGAGTAAGTATTTAGTGTTCATGGTTGTGAAGGACAAAAACTGATGTGGTCATCCGAAGATTACCATTTCTATATGTGGAGTCACGAACGCTGTGTCATTGCTGGTTAGCAGACACCGATTAAGGGGAGGTAACTAGGTATGCTGTAGAATAGTTCCGGGCTTGAGTGGTTGCTAGATAAAGGAAAAACTATTAGTGACAAGCGCTAACATTTAAATGCTATCTCTCGTACACATTTTAAAATGTTTGTGGAGTATTCGTAATTAATTTTATTCGGATTTTTTATATAAATAGAATCGAGAATTTTTAGTTTGCTTTTATTCTTTTCGTGGAAAAGTATGGGGGTATTTTCGATAAGGATTATATTCATATCCTTCTACATTTCTTCCCCTGTGTGTGTGTGTGTGTGTGTGTGTGTGTGTGTGTGTGTGTGTGTGTGTGTGTGTGTGTGTGTGTGTGAAGCCAGTGTTTGCCAGCGTGTGCGTTTGTGAGTGTACGTCAGATTATTTACTTTTTTCAATATATACGTATATATATATACATATATATATATATATATATATATATATATATATATATATATATATGCGTTAATATCTATCGAGAAGCGTCACCTTCCCATTATGTATCTCATTCATGCAGATTATCTATTTCGATTTTGCAGCTTATCAAAACTGTACACTCTTTCTCTTTAATTACTGTCAGTACGTTTTCTGCTTGTAAAATATATGCTACTATTTTTAAATTGTCATCCATTCGCGTTTCATGGACACAGCAAATTTGGCATCAAATACGACTTACTCAAGTAAATGAAGTTCCCTAAATGTTTTTTTGTTTGTTTGTTTTTGTTTTGTTTTGTTTTGTTTTGAAACAAAGATCGAAACATTTCCAGAACAAAGAAAGCAGTCATATTGTTCGTGTTGTCCATGAGAACAAAAGCATACGGGGGATTTTACAAGCATATTGATTTAGTGAAATGATGATGGTGATATTGTACACTGCCGTAAGATAGTTTCTCTGAGGCCTTTCTATAAATACTTTCCTGGTAATTGTTCGAATAAATTCTCCACTCTGGTACCTAGACTTATGAACTCTTTCTCTCTCTCTCTCTCTCTCTCTCTCTCTCTCTCTCTCTCTCTAGACTTATGACCTATGAACTCTCTCTCTCTCTAGACTTGCGACCTATGAACTCTCTCTCTATATATACTTATGACCTATGAACTCTCTCTCTTTCTAGACTTGCGACCTATGAACTCTCTCTTTCTCTCTCTCTCTCTCTCTCTCTCTCTCTAGACTTATGACCTATGAACTCTCTCTTTCTAGACTTACGACCTATGAACTCTCTCTCTCTCTCTCTCTCTCTCTCTCTCTCTCTCTCTCTCTCTCTCTCTCTCTCTTAGGCTTATGACCTATGAACTTAGGACTTATGAACTCTCCGCTCTGGTACCTAGATTTTATGAATTTAAACGTAGTATTATTTTGCCAATAAGGTCTCATCAGTTTACAGTTGAATTAGCTAGATGTAACTATAGGTTCTATGCTGACATTTTCCTTTTCTCGCACTTCTCTCTTGTGGAATTTTATTCAAACTTCATACTTACCAGCCAACTTTGATCTTTAAAAATTTAAATGAAATCGTTTTCTACTGTCTTCTTGATTACGCTTCTATCGTTCTCGCTCTTTAATAATGTTTCTCTTTTTTTTCTAATTCTTTCACACTCAGTAACCCCTTGTGTCTTAGTAGCTTTACTGCCTTGCATGGAGTGAAATTATTAAAAAAATATATGAATAAATGAATTAAATAAATTATTAACTACAAGAACTTTATCTTATAAGCGGAAATCATCATCATCATTCCTAAGTACGCGTGTGATCTCTTGACCACTTCGTAGATGGGCATCTGGTCATTTCCTGGATTGAAAGCCGAGGTCTACGTACGTAGCGTTTCTTGGGTAAATAAACCTGAATTAGCCCATCTCCTTCCAGGTCTAACTTCACCCGATGTTTCCGAATATACGCCTTGGTCACTGACACGTGGCCATAGATTCCATCGGGAAAAAACCCCGTCTCGGCCGTGTAATTCATCAACCGAAAATTCTCTTGTAGAATAAAAAAAATTATTCCAAGGTAAAATCCTAGCTCGTGAAGATTAAACGTACTAGCATTTTTTCATCATTGCACAAGCAAGACGATAACGCCATTAAGACGTAAGGAGTGAAAGGGAATCAGAATATTTTAGTGAGGAGAAAGAGTAATAAAAGAACAGGTTCAGGAAACAAAAGATAAGCGATTGGCGTTGCATTTAAATTTTTGAAGAACGTAGGTGGTATGGAAGCAAGAAACTGGAAGAGAGTTCCACAGACGATAAGTGTGAAGAAAGAAACTATTAGAATAGGACGTATATAAATCTACTATTGAGGGGTCTCCCCTTTTTACACAAATGGACTCACCCAAGGTATACATATACTACTACCAGTGAAGTACGTTGAGTCAAGTCAGACAGTAGTAGTAGTAGAAGAGTCGAGTCGGTCGAGTAGAATAACGTAGCGGCAAGAGTCAGAGATTTACAAGCACGTAGACTCAGTAAGAAGTCATACAGCGATACGTCGATATCAAAGACTATCTATATATTTGTCTACTAACCCCGCATTCCTGGAACTGCTAACCTGTATTACCAGTTTGTATTATTACGTTAATACATATATTTTCCTATATTCATTCTTGGCGTTTGTTATTATTTGATACCGGATTTCATCCCGGAATCCACAACAATGTGGCGACGAGGATATCGAACTCACACGGGAAGAAAAAAAAACAATTCTCCCTCGTTGTCCACAACAACTTGCGACAACTAATTCGAACTCACACGGGAAGAAAAAAAGAAACAAAATTCTCCCTCGTTGTCCACAGCAAATTGGCGACGAGGTATTCGAACTCACACGGAAGGAAAACGAAACAAAATTCTCCCTCGTTGTCCACAACATCTACATTAAAACAATGTGACCTAGTTGCCATTCTAGTGGTACGTTTAAATTCATGCAGTCGTGGTACCAAGGAGGATAGCTCATTAGAACAATTGCCATGAATATACTTATAGAAAAGACAGACGGGATCCAAGACACGGCGGTGGGAAAGTGACTGAAGTCGAGATATCAAAAAATATTACACCGAAAGCATTACATGCCCGTTTTTTAATATTGTCGAGAATTTAGAGATATATAGCAGGAGTACCAGACCAGTTCTGACAGCAATATTCAATGCACGGACGATTTGTAAGCCAATGGCCAAAGACGTATTCCAAAAGCTAGTGACAGTATTACGATATAGGAGGATTTATTTGATAACAAAAAAAAAAGAGTGCTGAGCTGCTACATGACATCTGGGCTCCTTTAAGGCAACGGATGTTGGATGGTCTCCTCAAAGATGAAGAAGACACTCGAGGCAGGGGAGGTATGGTTCTACAGAATGATGCTGACGATATTATGGACCAAGTGTGTGAGCAACGATGAGGTTGTGGAGAGGATGCAAACAAGGAGGAAGCTTATACTTAGCATCAGGGAGAGGCAGCTGAAGTTTCTGGGACACGTGGTAAGAAAGGAGAGCTTGTAGAATCTGATACTCACAAGGCGGATAGAGGGAATGAGAGACAAAGGAAAGTAACGCGTGACATACCTGGCGTACTTAAGCAAGTGGATGATAGAACATTTCCTAGGGGAAGTAGCAGAGGGAGAAAACTTATTGAGAGCTCCAAGGCATAGGAGGAAGTGGAGAGGCGTGATCGCCTACGTCCTGAAGGGACACGGTACACAAAAAGAAGATGGATGCTGGCGAGTTGCGCACTGAAGAGCTGTGATACAGCGAAACAGTACTGTCTGCGAATGACATAATTTAACTCTTGAAAATATATTTCAATCGAGCACTGTTGAATGACAAAGTAATTCTACAAACTACAGCCACCTGCGTTAATGCGAAGCTCTTCAGTAAAATGAATGGAGCCATCCGGCTGATTGACATTTGTTTACATTTGTAAAAACAATATGCTAGATTTAGCTGCCTCATTCCGTTGAATGAAGATAGCTCAGTGGTAGAAACACTGACTGACACCAAATCGGTTGGTTTTCTATCCTGGCTTGAGGCATTCGTTTGTCTAGTCGCACTGAAGAGCTGTGATGCAGCAAAACAGTACTGTCTGCGAATGACACACACACACACACACACACACACACACACACACATATATATATATATATATATATATATATATATATATATATATATATATATATATATATATAAAAAAGTGAACATAGAAGTCAACACTTAGAGGCGACAGTCTGTTTCATGCTACATGCAATTGTCAGGCCATTGCATCTAGCATGAAACAGACTGTCGCCTCTAAGTGTTGACTTCTATGTTAACTTTTATATTTACACATGCTCTATCTCTGGTATTGAGCACTTTATCCCATAAATATAGCACATTTTAAGACTATATTTCTTCATATATATATATATATATGTGTGTGTGTCTGTGTGTGTGTGTATTTAGGCAGAAATCCTTCTTTTATGCACATTTCATTAAAAACGACTGACAAGATGCTTTTATTTAGTTTTTTATATAATTTCTCGTGCGATCTAATAAAGTTTTTCTTTTCAGATGATAAATTATATAAAAACTTTATCATCTGAAAAGAAAAACTTTATTAGATCGCACGAGAAATTATATTAAAAAACTAAATAAAAGCACCTTGTCAGTCGTTTTTAATGAAATGTGCATATATATATATATATATATATATATATATATATATATATATATATATATATATATATATATAGTCACCAAGTGAGGAAAAATCTTCCTAGCAATGACCTGCAAGATTAACTTACGAGGATCGGCTGAAAATTTAATAGGCCTAGCAAAATATAAATGCAAGTAGACACAACAATCGGTAGACTAAAAGATGTGCCGGAATACAGCCGCTATCCCACCAGCTGTGAGCCTGTGAACATTTCATTTGACACTAATACATAAATATGTCCTCGTCTAACATGAGATCATAATAATTCATTCTCATAAAAACTCAGTATCAATGACCTTTGAGTTAAACCTACTATTGATATACGATAGGCGCATATATGTGCATGTGCATGTTTCTCTATGTTTAAATTTCTTGTTCTTCTCACTGTAAGGGCCAAGCTTATGATTTGAGCTTTTCACATCTCTCTGACTTCGCCGTGCGACCAAACTGCTCATTAAGAAAAAATGAAATAAATATTCAAATTGCAGACGACTCGTGAATTCTTTGAATAACTTGAACAACTACCAATGCGTGTCCATGCTTAAGTAAATGTACGCCAGCCTACTAACTCATTGGGATTCTCTTTTGCACTAATTCGGAAAGTGCAAAACTTACAAAGGCTCACTCTTACGAAGAAATCAATTGTCAAACATGGAAACAGACAGATGCAATTTCCACAAGCTTCAACATGCTTTCCTCGTATTCATTGACTTGCACAACAACGTATACAGAGATATTTTAGCGCAGGTTCATAAACGTAAATGAGATTTCTTAGTCACGAAACCGGAAACTATAAAGTCCCAGAATAACAATCTAAGAATCACAATCTCTACTGGTCTTTTTAAATTCACATTGTATATAGGCAAAAGTAGACACGTTTAAATTCATATATTCGATTTTATTCTATTAAATATTCATACCTGCACACGCATGAGCAAAGATTCAATATGTGAAATTAGTGCGGAAAAATATATATCCCTCAAATATCTCTTAGTATTTTCCCACTATTTGCAGCAACGTTATTTTATTTCGAAAGAAAGGAAAATAGAATAAAAGACAGTTCGCTTGAATATAAACCTCATTATTTGAGCGAATAATTATTTTCTTTGGTTTTTATAACCATGTTCTAAAGCAGGTATAGGCAACCTTTTCCGACCGGTGAGCAGCAGGAGAGATAGTTCATCATAAGGCTGGCCACACTAATAAAAAAAAATTCAAATTAATTTTTCCTTGAAAGTAAAATGTCCATTTCCATTACAGAATACCCGTAAGCATCTGTCTTAGAAACGGGCAAAAGGTTGATATTTGGAGAAAATTAGTTTTTTCTCCAATTTGAAAATTGAAGATTTCGTATAATATTATCACTGATGCCACGTGCTGATGCGTGTGATTTGTTTCTAACCTATTCTTTTAAAAGTATAAAAATATATTCTTAAAAGAAAATATAAATTTCTTCTCCAAAGTAAAGATTAATATGAACGCTTCTCGTTTCTAAAGAAAAATATTTTTACACGTATGATCTTCCTTAATGGAAATCGTTAATTGTTTAAAATGCTGCGGATGTTCACTTCCAGGAATGTTTACAAAGCAAGCCGGCATTTACCCGACCTCCCCACGAGGCAGGATGTGGCACAAGGCCAATTTTTATGTGGGGTGATGGGAAACCTAATTCCCATTATACCCCACATACATCGGGTCCGGTGTGTCAACCTCCCCAGACGAGACTCTGCCCTTCGGCATAGCATCGTCTGGGTTCTTTGTCCAAAGGCAGAGAGTTCGACGTCTTGTTGCTTGCTCAAGCCTAAGGTGGAAAGCAAGCGATATTTACCCGACCTCCACACGAGGCAGTGTGTGGCACAAGGCTGATTTTTATGTGGGGCCATCCAAACCCGTAGGCTTAGGCAAAAATTCCCCGTAGACCTCGCATACACCGAGTCGGGTTTGTCAACCTCCACAGACGAGCCTCTGCCCTTCGGCATAGCTTCGTCTGGGTTCCTCTCTGCCCGAACGCAAAGAGTTCGACGTTTGTGATGCGTGCTGGAATACAACTCCATACAGAACCACCACCATAGATGCTTATTTTCCTACTAGAACAGTCCATTTCATAGAGTTCTTTGCATGCTGAGGGTTATCTGTTCATTCCCTACATCAAAAATAAAACTACAGTTCATGTTGACTTCAGTTTGCGACTAATTATTTAGTATAATCTATTACTTTTTTCATTTTAGGTAAAATTTAACATTCGTACTCGCAAAAAAGGGCGCCAAAAGAATTTTTCCCCTTGACACCGCTATTATTGTCCATCAACCTGAAAACTCAGGTCGTGTTCGTAAATAGCCTCGTCTTATTGAGACTTTCATATGGGTGTCATGCAAGTCGTGAAACCCGACCAGAACTAATTAAACTGCCAACAGTATACAACTGCTTTCTAAGATAAATGGGGAAAAAGGCTTGTGAGCGAGTAAAGCCTGGGGATCTTAGCAAAGATCACCTAACATTGTGGACTGGCGCTACAGATTCGCAAAGAACTGTACCAAATAATAGAAAACACATTATTTGTGGAATACCAACAGCAGCAACAACTAAAATTGATAGTACATGTAACTAGAAGAGAAAATAATGACATAATCAAGATGTTAACATTCTACGCCACTTCAAACAAAAGGTTAGTTAGGAAACCCCCATCAATAGTGGAAAATGCGATAACAGCTACTGGACTTGAGAAAGGTGTTTCCTTTTAAAAAAAATATGTTTTCAGAGAAAGAGTTTATACATTTTAACCGAGAGCAGTACTGGCTGCTCGGTCAATGAATGTGTGGCGAACGCGCATCGGTACAGACGCAAGAGAGGCCCTGGATTGCGTGTAGACATGTTTTCAAACACCAGTTAAATCCGGGCTTTCTCCGTAGCAGCAGGAAAGCTTGGCATGTCTAGATACGGGCCTCTCTGCAACTGGTCAAGATTTAGGTTTTTATAAGATAACTGATTCCAATAAAACAACGGGAAAACGAGCAGTCGGTAGTTGGAAAGACACGGTGTTTTGTGAAGGTTTCATTTTTTTTCCTAAAGTTGATGTGGTTTTCTGGGGAGTGCTATTTTTGTTACCTCCCGTCTCTTTCCCCTCTCTACCAAAATACCCACATAAAGGCTGGGAGAGCAAACGGTTGGGTGAAATACTTAACCTCAACATACTCTTGCCAACAAAATGCCAAATGTTTCCTTGTAGGGCAACGCCTAATATTACCATTGCCATTACTTGGGTAATTTTTATTGTTTCAAAATTTATTTTTGGAATTTTAATAAATCCCAAACATATTAAAGTACATTTACGCTCCGCCTCTTTCTCAAAAATTGAAAATGTATATAGATAGATAGATAGATAGATAGATAGATAGATAGATAGATAGATAGATAGATGTGTGTGTGTGTTTAATTCTGTTACTAATGTTCACCCAATACATTACCCAAGGCCCACCCAAGTTTACTGTGTAGAGTTGTATTAGCATAAGAAAGGACGAAATAACAGCAAAGACAGATAATTCTAGACTTGAAGAGGTCATGATTTAATAAGCGAAGAAAATTTCAGAGTTCAGGCCGAGAGGTTAGGAGTATGGAGCTGAAGTAGACTTTAGAATGGACCAGAAACCAAATCCTAAACAGCAAAGAAGGGATGAACCTCTACTGCTGTTCAAAAGAATGAGGAAGAGTATAAACCAGACGACAGACAAACCGATCTACACCTATTGGAAGAAGAATAAATAATAATTACTGAATAAAACTTCAGATTTTAGGTGGAAACGTCAGAAGAGCACAGTTGAAGGAAGCGGAAGTCCAGTCCTAAACAGGAAACAAGAGATAAACCTCTATTGCTGTTCAAAAAATCGATGAGGAGTATGAACTGAACGATAGGCGAGTTCATCTATCCGAATAATTAATTAGTAAAAAACAATTAAGTGTTCAAGTGAAGATGTCAAATATATAGAATTGAAGTAAACTTTAGAAGGAACCGGAAAACCAACTCTAAATAGGGAAAAAGGGATAAACTTCTACTCCTATTTAAAACATCGGGGAGAAATAATGTTCCTGAAAATAAACTGTCTAATAAGTAAATTGTATTGAAGAATTTTGCTGTCAATTCTCAAGAAAGAATTAAAAAATTGTTCTCATAGTTATTTTATATATGGTAAATAATAAATATTGCATTGTATTTGATTCACTGATTTTTATAAGCTTGTAAATATAAAATTACTCTTGTAAATAAACAAACTAATAACATAAATTTAAACATTTAAATTTTTTTGTTTTCAAATCTGGAGAAAAATAGAATGCATGAATAATTTCATATGGTGATTTTCTAAGCATAGCTTAGATGTGTCACAAGCATGGGGCACCCAGTGAGAATCGAACGTACTACTCAGTCGTAATTGTCATAGCGAGAGAAGCTTGCTAAGCATTACACAATGTAGAAGCGCACAATCCAGTTAAATATCTTTTAGCTTTTATGAAATTTCTAAAAATAACCTATTTTAAAACAACAACGATTTGCAAGTATAGATTAAGTCAAAAGAAAAAAAATGTCCTTTTGACAGACTGTTTCCATTTTCAGGTGCATATGTTAAACTATCGCCATTTTTATCCTATATTTCTATGTGTTCCCGGTTCTATTCAAATAACGCGATCAAGCCTCTACAGTTTGAGTGTACATTCAAAGATTTGATACTAAACATTCGATTTAAATAAACGGTAGTTATTTGTCGCGTCCGTTTTCTCTAAACTCTCAGCGCTTCTTGCTGTATGGTTAAAGTTAAGAATATTCTTAAAAATTTAAATTGCTAGAACATCTACCGTGACACAATTGGTCACTCAAAATATGCCTGGCTACAAAGCCCTTATGACTGAGTTAATCTGAATTTCCTTCTTCCATGTGCAGTGAAAAACTCGCTACAACTTCCGGTTCATTGTGACTCTTAGTAACGTTTGTCTTTTCATTAAACATGTTCTGTCAATAAATTACACCAGCTAGTTAGGTAGATTATTAGCAGTTTCCCTCTTTCTTTATTGTCTTCAGTATAAAATTTGAGTGTTAAATTCTCCAATCCCTTTTTCCTCATTGTGTGCAGTGACAGACTCTTAAAACTTCCGGTCGTCTGTAGATCTTAGTAATGCTTGTCTTTTTATTATTCCGCTTTTCCTAATGAATTATGAAGTTCGTTAGGTAGGTTATTAAGTCTTTCTTTCTGGCCTTTATTATGTAATGTGAATTCATAATCCCTCTTTCCTCATTGTGTGCAGTGACAGACTCTTCACAACTTCCGGTCGTCTGTAGATCTTAGTAATGCTTGTCTTTTTATTATTCCGCTTTTGCTAATGAATTATGAACTTCGTTAGGTAGGTTATTAAGTTTTTTTTTCTTGCCTTCATTACGTAATGTGAATTCTCCAATCCCTCTTCTTATATAGCTTAAAAATGTCAACTGTTGCACTCTGATTCTTTTTGTTTCTATTTTCCCTAAAGTTTCGTCGTTGCTCGCATTTTCACTCGATGGTGTCCTCAGTATCATTTTGTAGTACAACATTTCTTTTCTTCACCTGTGAACAGATCATCCAGGATTCACTACCATATAAGAGAACATATTACCTAACATTTCGGTACTCTCTTCTTTTACGGTTTTTTTTTTCTTGTTTCTTCATACTTAACTTAAATTTTTGAAGGCATCTTTCCCTATTCCAATGTGCGTGCGGATTTCGGTGTCGCATTTTCCATCCCCTTTTTAAACACTTCCTAGATATTCGCATGTTGGGTTTTTCCATACATTTCTTACAATTGATGTTTAGTCCTTTCTTCACGCTTTTTTTAATGCCTCCTGTCGGAGTTTCCGGTGTTTCTTTTTCTGCAACACTGCCTGTGTCGTTTACGTATTTACTTTTGTTTGTGAAACCAGTCATATATATATATATATATATATATTTGTGTATTTAAGCAACAATCCTTCTTTCATGCACATTTCATTGAATACAGCAGACAAGGTGCTTTTATTTATTTTTTTATAAAATTTCTCATGCGATCTAATATTTTTTCTAATTCGTAAATAATTATATAGGTCACACTACAACATGTTTGACACGCAGACTCACTCTACACCTTTCTGACCATAGCTCAATAAGATCTTATTTAAATATTCATGGGGACCTACCGGAAACTATTCGTAACATACTTGTTGACAACAAAAATATAATAGCATCATCTACATGCAAAAAAGGATAAAAATAATGGAAGCCTTATTATTAAAAAATAAAAAACAACACTTAATAATATTATCTTTGAACATTGACATAATATATTGAACGTGTTTTGAAAAATGAAAACATTTTATGAAACATACATACAACAAATTATTTCTTATTTAACAGTTAAAATATTTAATCCTTGAAAATGGCTAAATGTATAGCCGAAAGTGCTCAGATAAAAAGAACATTCGGACAGTGATTTATATAATTTATCATCCGAAAAGAAAAAATGATTAGATCGCATGAGAAATTGTATAAAAAATAAATAAAAGCACCTTGCCTGTCGTATTCAATGAAATGTGCTCATATATATATATATATATATATATATATATATATATATATATATATATATATATATATATAATCTAAGTATTGGCTTAATTCGAACACTGGCTGTATTTATTCAAATCCAAGCAAAAGCCGGTTCAAATCTGTAAGCAACTGTCTATGTGCATCATGTGGATCATTTTGAGAATTTCCATGAACAATAAATATTTTATCTCATCTTTTATTTGGACTTAAAGCAATCTGCTTTATGTCTCAGTCAATTCAGATTACGACATTCTCTTATATTTAAGTGTTACAGGATTGTTCTTAATATTTAACTGACAATGTCTTTTTCATTGGTAATCCCATCATTGTCCCACAGGACAATGGCGTAGTGGATAAAAGCGTTGATTAAGCGTACCTAGTTACCTGCCGGCTGTCCTTGAATTCGGTAGTGCATATAATCTGGTTCATTGGATGATTGTCAGCAATGAGACTGCCTATGTATTGAGACAGCTAAAATCAAACGGTTACAGAAGTTTACCTAGGTGCAGTAACGGACGACGAAAAATGTTGCACATAAATTAAAAAGCTCACAGAAAAAGCTAAATATTCCTTCTGGAAATTGAGCAAAGTATTAAGAAACTGGAATATTTCGTTAGAAACGAGTGAGAAACTGATACTTTTACTAGTTTCCTATATGGCAGGAAATGGCTATTTCTTTACAGATGACGAAGAGAGTCGAAGCGACAAATACATGGTTCTCCCGACGAATGCTAAGAATAACGTAGACAGGTCATTGGAATAATAAAGAGGTTTTAAGTGGAATAGGAACTACAACACAAATTATATTTGTAATAAGAAAATGACGGGGGAAATTTATTCAACATAATTAGAAAAGTAGGCCTTGAGATTTTAAAACTCACAAGAAATTAATACTTTTTCCTTCTCTTTCTTTCTTCTCATTTTTTTTCCATAGAACTTCTCTTGTTGCTTCTCTCTCATTTTTTTCGTTCACACATGTTCTCTTTTCGCTTTCATCTCTTTCAGAACCAGGAAGTAAACAGCGAGTAAACTACTTACCGAGTTTGTGTGAATGATTGGTAGAACAGAGACAGAGAATTATAGTTTAGGAGTAATAGTTACGTAGAAAATCAAAAGATGGGAAAACATGGAAGGCCATTATCGCAGACATACGAAATGGACATGGTACACAGAAGTAGAAAAAGAAGAAATCTTATTCTTGGACCATTTAAATATTGCTACTAGTGCCTGAGTAGATGATGTAGTTATTGCACAGTTGTTTAAGCAAGTGTTCACTCACTCTAACGTCATACCAGTGATGAGACATTCTGTCAAGATATTTGGGTGTGAGAACGTAGGTAGAAGCGGTAAATTCATGCTTTTCCCAAGATCAAGTGATGTGTGGGTGGGATAATGGATAGCTGCTTAGAATGAGAAATACGAGAGCTGAGTTTACATTCTAGTTGGGTTGTTACATTCGTTTACTTGCAAATACATCTGGAATCAGTATTAAACTATTTCTTCTCCTCCGAGCTATGGGTTAAATATTAGTACGTGTATCCCGAAAAATCGTTATTTTCAAAAACTTATTTATGCAATATTTAATCGCAGTAAAAAAGGAATTAGTCTTACAATTAAAAATATGTGACAGCTTTAAATAATCCACAAAGTGTCAATAAGCCGTCAAAAATAAATCATTCACTTACACAATCAATCACAAGATCAAACCGTCCTGGGTATGACGATAAACTGCATCCGCGTCCTGGGTAAGACGATAAACTGCATCTGACAGCAAGGCCTCTAATCAAGAGATTTTGAGTAGCGTGGAACCACCTCTTGATTTTTAGTGTTTCCAAGTCCACCCTGACCCGGGGTTGTAGCGCCTGTTGGGGTCTCGGCTATGGGTTAACCCCTAACTTGAATCAAAACACTATGAAAGTATAAAAATAGGTTTTAATACCAGCAATACATTTTTATAAAAGATTATTACTAGCAATGAATTTTTGAAGGAAAATTTTTACCAGCAATACATTTTTCAAAAAAATATTACCAGCAATACATTTTTGAAAGAAAAAAGAAAAATATTACCAGCAATATATTTTTGAAGAAAAAATAAAAAATATTACCAGTAATACAAATGTATTGAAGGAAGAGATTATTACCAGCAATACATTTTTGAATAAAAAAACATTACCAGCAATACCTTTCTAAAGGAAAAACAATATTACCAGCAATACAATTTTAAAGAAAAAGATATTACCAACAATACATTTTTGAACAAAATATTACCAGCAATAAGTATCTTGTCTGCATTAAATAACCCACTGAGGTTGATATGCCGTAAACCAAACCAAACCAAGAAGGATGAAAGGTGTAGAATACTTTATGAATTGGGATCTGTAAAAGTATCTCATAGGCGACATCCTCTAACTAGAGCCAATATCTGAAAGCGTGAAAATTGGACCACGAAATACATGAAAATTGACATTGAAAATTGAAAATTGAAAATGTGTAGATTTTGATCTAGTGCAAACAAAATATTACCTGGAATAAAAGTTGTCGGCATTAAATAACCCATTGAGATTGATATACAGTAAAACAAAAAAAAACTATAGAGGGCACAGAATCCCCAATATGCAATACATGCCAAGAGAAATTTACAGTGAATCATATAGTGTTAGAGTGTGTAGATTTTGATCTAGTGCAAACAAAATATTACCAGGAAAAAACGTTGTCGGCATTAAATAACCCATTGAGGTTGATATGCCGTAAAGCAAAACAAACGAAACCAAACGAAACAGGATCAAAAGTTAAAGATTAGCATGCAAAGCTAAATTTCAAACTCATTTCGTCGATTCCCTCCTTCTGAACAATCATTCGACACTCCATCAATTTTTCTGGTAGGTTAACTAAATTCCATTTGTGTTATGCTTAGTGGGTATGGCAGTTGCGTATTCTTGAATGACGCTACTCATTTTACAGATACTTTCAAAATCCGCGATTTCAAATATGAAGTTATATAAATTCGTTCGAATTGTATAATGTATTTCAAAACTGATTATTTATCAATAGTTCTGATGAATTATTCAACAGTATATTCCCCTTCATTGTTTACGACTTCTTACCAACGATCCAGTAACTGTACAATGCCCCGAGGATAGAAATTGACTCGAAAAAATTCCTCGACCCACATTTTAAGCTCCATATCATTGTTGAACAAAACAACCCTCAAATTGTTAGAAAAGCGACCGAAAAAGATGGCACGAAGGGGCTAAATCAGGAGAATATGGTGGATGTGGCAGAACTTCCCAATCGAGGTCTTTTTACTGCATGTTTGCTCATGTTTCCGACGTAAGGGCGAGAATTGACATGTTGAATAAACACACTGTCTCTTTGGTCAGGTTTTTTTCGACTTAATTTCCTCTTTGTTGTATCTCATACTCGTCGCCAATTGTATTCGAATCCTCGTCGCCAATTGTATTCGAATCCTCATCGCCAACTGTTGTATCTCGTGTTTTCGAAATAACAGAGAGAAATAAATAAAGAAGACAAAATTGTATGTAAGTAATGGCATAGAATGTTTACTACACGAAGGTACATCTAGCAATTGAATCTCCTGCAAACTCGGCATTTACTTGAGCTCCGCACAGAGCGTGATGTGGCAAAAGGCCGGTTTAACATGTTTTTTTCGAGACCGTAAGCTCAGGGAAAAATTCTCTGTAGACCCCGTAATAACGGGGTCGGATTTGTCTACCTCCCCAGACAAGACGCTGCCTTTCGGCATAGTCTCGTCTCATTCTCACATGCAATAAGAGCTTAGCGCGTAGCTAAGACCTAATGCCAACTCGCTATTTATCCAAACACCCCACAGAGCGGGATGTGGTACGTGTTTTTTTTTTCGATCCCGTAGGCCGCGTAAAATTTTCCCGTAGACCCCGTAAGAGTTCGACAAGCATTAAGATCTTATGCTAACTCTCCCCAATTCTGTTTAACCCCGCTTATTTACATAAACGGACGATTCAATTCATTTATGTCCTATTTGACACTCTTTGAGCCAGTTCATTTGTTCAATCTACAGCTTAGCATTGATCGTTCGGTTATTCCGGACCTTAACCAATGAATGAAGATGGCAAGCGACAGTAACATGATATCTAGGAAGCTTCTGGGCCAATCCCCTCCTGGTCTGGCGCGGTTCTTCTTTAATCAGCGTGTGCAATTGGTTATCATCAAACTGTACAGATCGGACAGAACGCTGGGAAGGGGAATGTGAGTTCTAACTTCCGCTCCTTGAAACGCGAAAACCATTTCTGTGCCATCATGTCGTTAATGAAGTCATTTCCGTACACAGCACATATGTCTCGAGTAGAATTGGCAATTTTTGAACCTTGATTAAAAGTAAAGAGAAAGTGTTGAACATGCTCATTCTTGTCTACTTGGCATTCCATCTTAAAGAGGTGTCTAATCTAAAGTAAAATGTCAATAACTTTAGACAACAGTTTCATGGAATGACCAGAATTACTAAGAAGTAAAAAATGCTGCGAAAGATTATATTCTTCGAGATCATTCGCAGGAGATGAGAAAAAATCGAACAACCTAATACATTTTTAAAGCATTTCCTCTTTATTTGAAAAAAATACAGCAACACGTTCTTTCTATTTCCATTTCTATATATTTCGGTCATTGTCAAAACTATTCTAAATTTACTAAACCTCTTCTTCAAGAGTAGCAAATCAGTGCAATATGTCTTTGTTACGTCTTAATGTCCGCATCCGCAGATATTCTAAATCAATAATAGCGAATATCA
This sequence comes from Acanthosepion esculentum, assembly GCA_964036315.1. Taxonomy (NCBI): domain Eukaryota; kingdom Metazoa; phylum Mollusca; class Cephalopoda; order Sepiida; family Sepiidae; genus Acanthosepion; species Acanthosepion esculentum. The sequence continues at coordinate 40,930,685 of OZ038508.1, read as the reverse complement.
AAGTCTACAGTTTTTTAAGATAAGATAAACGAATATTTAAGCTGATAAAGTAAAAGCTATTGGAAGAGGGAAATAGCAGGGTTGATGGAATTTACATCCGACAAAGAACACAGTCTTTCAAAAGGGTTGTAGTTTAACGCAAAACAAATGAAATTATATTAATTACTTTCTTTCTCAAAATAAAACAACAAAGATTGCACGATTTGACTCGACTCCATTGTATTCCATATTTGCGACTTCGCCTAAGTCAGATGTTGAATCGGCAGCTTGTAAGAGGATTGATAATAATCATATTTACAAACGAAAATTCAATATATAGATATAAAATTAATCAAGGAAACATACGTATAAAACCTAATCTATCAAGCAAATGCATACACAAAAACACAGACACAGACACTAATATATATATATATATATATATATATATATTTGGTTGGATTGATGTGAGTTTCTAACTCTGCGTTTCACGCTTTTGCGATCGTCAGACAAACTGATTATTTTTTTAAAATTTTGGATTTATTTAGATTGCGTGTATTGGTGTTATTATGGAAGTGGGGGAGAAATCGTCGTCGTTATGGAACTCATGCTAACGCAAACATAGATGCATGTCCGTACCCCCATTGAGGTACGCAGACACACATACACACGCGCTCACCCACTCTTTAGTTCAAGCTACCATCACAATAATTATATTTATTGTTATTATCATTCCACCATCATTACTAATCACTTCTACCACTTTACAATAACTATTAGCTACTAATATTATCATTACCACCAATCCCCAACACCATTACTACCACGTAACAGCTACTATTACCATATCAATCCACTATAATTATTAACGTAAATTACTCCCCCCTCCCCCAGCATATTTAATACCACCAAATAAAAACCAATAAGGATTACGAAGTGCAATTTCTACCAGTTACATATACGCAATCATCAAAAACAAGCAAATAACCAGCTTTAAAATACTAACAAATCAGCCTTAAAAAATTAAAAATAATAGCAATTTTTACCTATCATAATTTTACACAGATCCCGCCATACGTGTGTGGGAGGAAATATTATTCAACGAAAGAAAAGAAAAATGGTCTGATTGTTGACATGTATACATTCACGAGAAATATTCACTACAAATCGCATCTTTCAACGGGTGTACAGACATGCATCTATGTTTGCGTTAGCATGAGTGACATCACGACGAGTCACAGACTCACATCAATTCAACCAAATACGTTAGATCTATCTCTGATATTGAGCGCTTTCTAAGTTCCGCGCATATAATATATAAATAATAATATATATAATATATTACACATATATATATATATTCATATACACACACATTTTACACACACACACACACACACACATATATATATATATATATATATATATATATATATATGAAGAAATGTAGTCTTAAGATGTGGTATATTTATAGGATAAAGTGCACAATATCAGAGATAGAGCGTGTGTAAATATAAAAGTGAACATAGAAGTAAACACTTAGAGGCGACAGTCTGTTTTATGCTAGATGCAATACTATTATATATATATATATATATATATATATATATATATATATATATATATATATATATATAGAAAGGACGATATATATATATATACATAGAACGATATACATGTATATATATATATATAGGACGATATATATATATATATATATATATATATATATATATATATATATATATATATATATATATATATATATATATATATATATATATATATATATATATTCTGTGGTACAATAAGCCCCTAATCCAACAAAATTATGATGGTTACTGGTTACCCTGATTACCATGCATAAAATGCAAAATATTTTATTTTTGGAGGATTTATTGCATAAGCGTCACAAACTGCTTACTCTGAGTAATTAGTGCCGATCGTACTAAAGAAAAATTATACCTCCGGCAGAAATCGAACCATTTTTCCCGTCATGATACCACTTTCTGAAACAGAGCATACCACTACCACTCTGGCAACGGAAACCACCGCGACAGTCCAAGATTTAACTATTTCAGGAATGCACATTTCTCGTTGGGATTTCTCCGAGTCTTTATCTGCTAGCTTCAGTTTCGTATATGAAACGTAAACAACAGTAATACTTGAAAGGATTATTTTATTAATTCCCTGTTTAAAATATCAGGGGTAGCCACTCAAATAGTTTATTGTAACAAAAATAATGGATAAAAAAACATTCGATTATTTATATATGCTGTTCAGTGGGGTAGCCGATAACACAATCAAGCACAGACATTGCACGTGTTTATTGAGTTCCTCGACCATCACCTTCTGTTACTTTGCAATCAAAGGTAAAACCAGGATAGAAAAATGCGATCTCTCAAGGCAGCTAGACGCTAAACCCTGTTTGAATCCTCTTGTCCTTCAACGCTGACCCTGTACCAGACGAGGCTATTTTACTAAATAGCTTTTTGTTTACGTATGTGTCACTGTTTAACGGGGGGGCGACTGGAGAGTTTTCGTGTTTGATCGATATAACAATGTATTTGTTATCTGAATGAAAACAACCAAGTGTAACGGAGAAAACGTTAGAAAAATGCATCATAAGTGAAACAAAAAGATAGATAGATAGATAGATAGATAGATAGATAGATAGATAGATAGATAGATAGATAGATAGATAGATAGAAAGACTGGGATGGACGGATGGATGTATAGATAGATAGATAGATAGATAGATAGATAGATAGATAGATAGATAGATAGATAGATAGAAAGAAAGAAAGAAAGACTGGGATGGACGGATGGATGTATAGATAGATAGATAGATAGATAGATAGATAGATAGATAGATAGATAGAAAGAAAGAAAGACTGGGATGGACGGATGGATGTATAGATAGATAGATAGATAGATAGATAGATAGATAGATAGATAGATAGATAGATAGATAGATAGATAGATAGACTAATACAACAATAGGTATGTGTGTCCAAAATGTAAAGAGAAAATGTTAATCTCAGTACGGATTTGTTTTTCTTTTATCACTACATTTCGATTTCGCTTTGTAAATTTACACCTGTCGGTTCAATTGCATGCATGCTGACCACAGCAAAAACACAGGAAACGAATCCGAATCTTTCTTGAAACCCCAAAACAGTTCTATTTTCTTTCACGTATTGGTGGATATTTTTTTTCTTCTTAAAATCTGAATCTGACCCATCAACCATTGTTCGCCGTACATATAGATGCAATTAGCTGGAGAAAACCTTCGAATCGGCTAGCATTTAGATGTTACCGGTATTTCACGTCAATCAATGTCAACAGAACATTTCGAAAACTTTTTTTTTTACAGTCCTTAATTTTAGGATGATTTCAGTGAGTCTAGAAGAAGAAGAAGAAGGAAGAGGAGGAATGGGATGAGTGGTAGCCGAAAAAGAAAGGGATAAAGAACGAGAGAAGCAGGAAAGAGTAGGAGGTAGAATGTAGAGGAAAAAGAGAAAAGGTAGGAGAAAGAGTAAAGGGTAAAGAATAGAGTAAAGAAATGAGTAAATGAAAAATGTTGGTTAGTTGATTTTGTTTAACATATCAACACCTCTGTGGGTTATTTAATGCCGAAATCTAAACATTTGAACGCAGTTGTATACCTTCAGCCACAGATAAAATATATTGTTGGTAATACTACTATCAATAGGTATTATTGGTAATTCTACTATAAATAGGTATTATTGGTAATTCTATTTTGAATAGGTACTGTTTGTAATGCTATTATAAATAGGTATTAATAGTAATTCTACTATAAATAGGTATTAATAGTAATTCTACTATAAATAGGTATTATTGGTAATTTTACTATGAATAGGTATTGTTGGTAATTCTACTATAAATAGGTATTATTGGTAATTCTATTATGAATAGGTACTGTTTGTAATGCTACTATAAATAGGTATTAATAGTAATTCTACTATAAATAGGTATTATTGGTAATTTTACTATGAATAGGTATTGTTGGTAATTCTACTATAAATGGGTATTGTTTGTAATTCTACTATAAATAGGTATTATTGCAATTCTACTATGAATAGACACTATTGTTAATTCTACCATAAATAGGTATTATTGGTAATTCTACTATGAATAGGTATTGTTGGTAATTCTTCTATAAATATGTATTATTAGTAATTCTACTATGAATAGATACTATTGTTAATTCTACCATAAATAGGTATTATTGGTAATTCTACTATGAATAGGTATTGTTGGTAATTTTTCTATAAATATTTATTATTAGTAATTCTACTATGAATAGATACTATTGTTAATTCTACCATAAATAGGTATTATTGGTAATTCTACTATGAATAGGTATTGTTGGTAATTTTTCTATAAATATTTATTATTAGTAATTCTACTATGAATAGATACTATTGTTAATTCTACCATAAATAGGTATTATTGGTAATTCTACTATGAATAGGTATTGTTGGTAATTCTTCTATAAATATGTATTATTAGTAATTCTACTATGAATAGATACTATTGTTAATTCTACCATAAATAGGTATTATTGGTAATTCTACTATGAATAGGTATTGTTGGTAATTCTTCTATAAATATGTATTATTAGTAATTCTACTATGAATAGATACTATTGTTAATTCTACCATAAATAGGTATTATTGGTAATTCTACTATGAATAGGTATTGTTGGTAATTCTTCTATAAATATGTATTATTAGGAATTCTACTATGAATAGATACTATTGTTAATTCTACCATAAATAGGTATTATTGGTAATTCTACTATGAATAGGTATTGTTGGTAATTCTTCTATAAATATGTATTATTAGTAATTCTATTATAAATAGGTATTATTGGTAATTCTACTATAAATAGGTATTTTTGGCAACTTAACTATGAATATGTATTGTTGTTAATTCTACTATGAATAGGTATTCTTCATAATTCTTCTATAAATAGGTATTGTTCATAATTCTATAAATAGGTATTGTTGGTAATTCTACGATAAATATTTGTTGTTGGCAATTCTACTTTAAATATGTATTGTTGCCCAATTTGACTATATTTTGTAATATGTATTTTCCTAATTCTACTATAAATAGGTATTCCTCGTAATTTTTTTTATATAAAAATGTATTGTTGGTATTTCCTATGAAGATGTATTTTTATACTTTCATAGTGTTTTGTTTTTCTTTGGGGGTTCAGTATTTGCGCATAGCTGACAGATATTACTACCCCGGGGCTAGGGCGAACATGAGAACAACAACAATTGAAAGGTGGTTCAGCGTTCCACAAAACCTCCAATCTCCCGATCAGAGGCCTTTCTACCGCCAATGAAAAAAAAAATGAAAAAGAAAAGACAGAAGGGAAAATAAAGAAGTAGAAAAATAATAGAACGATGATCAGGAGAATAAATAAGGATAATAAATAAGGAGAAAAACGTTGTTTTGTTTTGATTTTTAGAGCTTATCAACATTTTTTTGGCCGAAACATATTTAGTATTAGCAGAATAATTCTTTTTGCGCGTGAATATTGCATTAACAATATTAAAGGAAAACAATTATTTTCCTGTTGAATGTTCTGTTCGTTAATCAGAAGCTTGTTGGGGTGTAGATGGATTCATACTTTTTCAGAAGGTATTTTTGAATGTAATAAACCCGACTGAAAATCGAACACAGCTCTCGGATGTGTTGTCGTGACAGAGTTTGTAGGTAGCGTGGTAGGAATTTGGTTTCGTACTGGAATTTGGATATGAGTACTGCTCTTTCTAAGACATTAATATTGTTCTAGATAGGTGAATATTTCTATTTTCTCCTCTAAGCAAATCTCATTTTGTTTTAGTATGTTTTGTAAGTTGGTTATATTTTTCTTATTTTTATCATATTATTTTGGGATTGTTTTTGTTGCTGTTTTGAAATTGTACACACACACATACACACACGCACACACACACACATATGTGTGTGTGTGTGTGTACGTGTGTGTGTGTACAATTTCAAAAACAGCAACAAAATAATAAATATCATATATATCATCTTTGATGGTGAATATCTTTGTTCAACTGTCCGTATAAACACTCTTAAGATGGCTCATCTAAGTCGAAAGCTTGGGTCAAGAAAAGGAGCGGCCTTAATAAAAAATATTTAAATGTTGGACACTTCTTTAATTTATTTTCACATGAAATTAAAGCAACCATACGAAGTTTTGAACGGCTCGGGATCAAACACAATAGACAATTGTGTGTTATATTTAACAATATATGTTTGTATATATATATATATATATATATATATATATATATATATATATATATGCAGAGTGTGGGATATTACTATTGCCGTATAACATTGGCTATTCGCACGTATCTGTGACTGTCTTAATCGCTTACTTAAGTTTCACGGTATAAACAATGTTGAGGTCTACTTCTCAATACTACTACTAGTAGGTATTACTTCAAAATCAACCATTTAAATGTATAGAAGCTCAAGCAACTCGAAGACGTGTCAATTCAAATTACGTTTCCGATCTTGTTCGTTAATGTCTCAATCATCAAGTTCACTTTGAACTACCGGTGACAGATTTGACAACGACAAAAAAGTGAAGGAATTGTGATTTATTGTGCTTAATGTTATAAAAATGTGTTTTCTACTTGTTTCTTTCTCTCATTCTCTCTCACCCACTCCCTTCCTACTCAGTATCTCTTCTTCTCCACATATCTCTCTTACTTTCCTCTCTCACCTTTCCTTGCTCCCTTTCACTTTCATTCATCTCTCTATCTCTTTATTTCTCTCGCTCTTACCCACTTCTTTCTTTCTCTTAGTATATCGTCATTTCCAAATCGTTCTTCCTTTATCTCAATTTCTCTTTCTTTCTCTCGCTTTCACCTATCTCTTTCTTCCATTGAATATCTCATTCTCTCCAGATCTTTTTCCTCTTATCTCAGTTCATCTCTCTCTCTCTCTCTCTATCTATCTATCTATCTATCTATCTATCTCTATTTCTTCCTATCGCTCCGTCTCGATAGCTGTATTACCTCTTTTTTCTCCCTACTCTTACTCCTTCTCTTACTCCCTATTTTTCCTAACACGCTCTTTCTCTTACTATTTCTTTCTCCTTTCTCTTCCTATTTCTTTCTCTTTTCTCTTCCTATCTATTTCTCACTCTCACTCTTTCATCAAAATGTCCTTCTTTCTTCCAGCGAATCATCGAAAACTCAGAGATGAATGTACTCACTTCAACAAAATTTCAAAAACTCATCCCTTATCTCGCTGGTACATTTAAGTAAATAACTGAAATACGTTTTCGGATTGTCTAATGGTTAGCAAGTCGGATTAAGTAATCAGAGAGCCTGTCAGGTTCGTTACATTCACTTACGCACAAATAACCTTGGGAAAGGCATGAATCCATCTCTTCTCCCAAGCTTTTTGCCTCCATTCTTAATGATTTATAAGCGATGCTCTCTACTGTCACTCGACTCTCTATTGATTGAGAATGTTTAGACCAACTGCACCAAATTAGAACCATTATGCATCAGTAATTTTAGAATAGCAACACCACTGCCATTATCGTTAAGATTAGTCAATGTTCACATCTGATAATAGCGCATTAAACCAATGCTTCCTGTTAAATGATTGTTTATTCAATCTCGGTACAAACATGGGTCATGTATTTTCGATTGATTCATTATAATTCTTTTGTAATCTTTTGTAATGAGACATCTTATGACATTTTACAGTTGCTCTATCATTTATTAATTCGTATGCTTTCAGCGCACAATGCCGCTGTTTAATGTGCACATGACGTCTAGAATTCTTCTTCTTTCAAGTGTCATGCCTCTTAAGGGCATTATGGTTCACCACAATTTCCTGTACTTTGTAGTTCCTAATAAAGTTTGTATTTTGCTATCTCTTCCAAGCCTTGTTCTGTCATCCATATATCCAAGCTCGTTAGGTTGGTTATGCGCTGCTTTCCTCTGTGTTTCTTTCCTTCAGTATGTCCTGGGAGTGTCAAATTTTCCAAGCCTTCTTTTCCCATTATGTGCTCTAGAAATCTCAACCGTCTCTTGCTGATTTTTTTTTCTAATATACAATCAGCACTTAAGTCTTACGTCTAATGCAGATAGTTAAAACTAATTGTTGTGGTGTCCTCCCTCTAAAGAATCTATGTTAGACTCTTCCGTCTACTATAAGATAAGTAGAAGAGGCGGCTTCGGGAGAACAGAGAACCTTGATGGAACAGTGATCTAAACTGTTCAACTGTCGAGCTCTCTGTTATACGTTCAAAATTGGCAAGTTTTCGGAATGAATAAACATTCTGGTCACGGGATTTGAGTGGCATCTTGAAACCATCTGTAAAGCAGGTGAATATCGCATGCCACTTCACACTAATGGAGTACGATGAAAAGAGAGTAATCACACTGAAGAAGAAAATAAAGAATAATTCTCTATGGCTTTGCCTTTGGGTTGATTAAATAAAGACGATTTTTTTCACTTCGATAATCGAATTTAGGTGAACTGAGTTGAAGATTGGGAGATAATAGAAGGAAGAGAGTCTAAGAAACATGGGAAGCAGTTTGACATTTTATGAAGGTTTCGAATTAACTTGAATCTCTAAATCATTGCTTTTTAGCCTTAGGGTCGGGATCAAAGCGTAGTATGAGTTCTCTCCTCATTTAAAAATAGAGGAAGCAACCAGTTGTAGTGATCATTTTTGCACTTGTCCCAATGTATATGCATATGTATGGACACCCCACGTAAAAAAAGACCTTGTGTCGCTTCCTGTCTTAGTAGGAAGGACAGATAAATAAATTCGCTTTTCGACCTATTGGCTGGAACCGAAGTGTAATATCGGTTCTCTCCTCATAAGTGATGTGTGAAGGCACCCAATGCCGGAGACTACAATCCTGTAGCAGGACATTCCTCATTGCGCTAAAAGTGAAGTTAGTTTAATATAAACGGTAGCGTGACTGTGGTCGCGGTAAATAAAGCAATATGTATCTATGGTCGCAGATGGACGTCATCAAATAAAAGGACCACACGATTTCTTGGTAAGGAGGCGAGGTCAGTAAAATCTCTGCTCTGCCTTTGGATTCAAATTATATGATCTGTTCTTTTGATTTTAGATGGGTAAAGGATATCAAATCTTAAAATATGTTGGGAAAACGGAATCAGATCGCAATAACTGTTCTTCTCATTTTAGATGGAAAATGGGAATCAAAACGAAATATCTGTTGTTTTTATTTTAGTTGGGAAAAGGGGATCAAATCCTAATATCTGTTCTTTTCATTTTAAATGGGAAAAGGGCATCAAATCCTAATATCTGTTCTTCTCATTTCAACTGTGGAAAGGGGATCAAATCCTAATATATGTTCTTCTTATTTTAGTTGGGAAAAGGGGATCAAATCCTAATATCTGTTCTTCTCATTTTAGTTGGGAAAAGGGATCAAATCCTAATATCTGTTCTTCTCATTTTAGATGGTAAAAGTGGATCAAATCCTAATATCTGTTTTCTCATTTTAGTTGGGAAAAGGGGATCAAATCCTAATATCTGTTCTTTTCATTTTGAATGGGAAAAGGGGATCAAATCCTAATATCTGTTCTTCTCATTTTAGTTGGGAAAAGGGATCAAATCCTAATATCTGTTTTCTCATTTTAGTTGGGAAAAGGGGATCAAATCCTAATATCTGTTCTTCTCATTTTAGTTGGGAAAAGGGATCAAATCCTAATATCTGTTCTTCTCATTTTAGATGGTAAAAGTGGATCAAATCCTAATATCTGTTTTCTCATTTTAGTTGGGAAAAGGGGATCAAATCCTAATATCTGTTCTTTTCATTTTGAATGGGAAAAGGGGATCAAATCCTAATATCTGTTCTTCTCATTTTAGATGGGAAAAGGGATCAAATCCTAATATCTGTTCTTCTCATTTTAGATGGGAAAAGTGGATCAAATCCTAATATCTGTTTTCTCATTTTAGTTGGGAAAAGGGGATCAAATCCTAATATCTGTTCTTCTCATTTTAGTTGGGAAAAGGGATCAAATCCTAATATCTGTTTTCTCATTTTAGTTGGGAAAAGGGGATCAAATCCTAATATCTGTTCTTCTCATTTTAGTTGGGAAAAGGGATCAAATCCTAATATCTGTTCTTCTCATTTTAGTTGGGAAACGGGATCAAATCCTAATATCTGTTTTCTCATTTTAGTTGGGAAAAGGGGATCAAATCCTAATATCTGTTCTTCTCATTTTAGTTGGGAAAAGGGGATCAAATCCTAATATCTGTTTTCTCATTTTAGTTGGGAAAAGGGGATCAAATCCTAATATCTGTTCTTCTCATTTTAGATGGGAAAAGGGATCAAATCCTAATATCTGTTCTTCTCATTTTAGATGGGAAAAGTGGATCAAATCCTAATATCTGTTTTCTCATTTTAGTTGGGAAAAGGGGATCAAATCCTAATATCTGTTCTTCTCATTTTAGTTGGGAAAAGGGATCAAATCCTAATATCTGTTCTTCTCATTTTAGATGGGAAAAGTGGATCAAATCCTAATATCTGTTTTCTCATTTTAGTTGGGAAAAGGGGATCAAATCCTAATATCTGTTCTTTTCATTTTGAATGGGAAAAGGGGATCAAATCCTAATATCTGTTCTTCTCATTTTAGATGGGAAAAGTGGATCAAATCCTAATATCTGTTTTCTCATTTTAGATGGGAAAAGGGGATCAAATCCTAATATCTGTTCTTCTGATTTTAGATGGGAAAAGTGGATCAAATCCTAATATCTGTTTTCTCATTTTAGTTGGGAAAAGGGGATCAAATCCTAATATCTGTTCTTTTCATTTTGAATGGGAAAAGGGGATCAAATCCTAATATCTGTTCTTCTCATTTTAGATGGGAAAAGTGGATCAAATCCTAATATCTGTTTTCTCATTTTAGTTGGGAAAAGGGGATCAAATCCTAATATCTGTTCTTTTCATTTTGAATGGGAAAAGGGGATCAAATCCTAATATCTGTTCTTCTCATTTTAGATGGGAAAAGTGGATCAAATCCTAATATCTGTTCTTCTCATTTTAGATGGGAAAAGGGGATCAAATCCTAATATCTGTTCTTCTGATTTTAGATGGGAAAAGTGGATCAAATCCTAATATCTGTTTTCTCATTTTAGTTGGGAAAAGGGGATCAAATCCTAATATCTGTTCTTTTCATTTTGAATGGAAAAAGGGGATCAAATCCTAATATCTGTTCTTCTCATTTTAGTTGGGAAAAGGGATCAAATCCTAATATCTGTTCTTCTCATTTTAGATGGGAAAAGTGGATCAAATCCTAATATCTGTTTTCTCATTTTAGTTGGGAAAAGGGGATCAAATCCTAATATCTGTTCTTTTCATTTTGAATGGGAAAAGGGGATCAAATCCTAATATCTGTTCTTCTCATTTTAGTTGGGAAAAGGGAATCAAATCCTAATATCTGTTCTTCTCATTTTAAATGAGAAAAGGGGATCAAATCCTATTGTCGGTACTGCTTATTTTTTATAGGAAAAGGGCCTTGTCCCATGGAATCCAACTCTGTAACAATACCGTGTTCATTGCACTAAAAGTTGTAGCTCCGGTGTCGTATCGACCCCAGCGTGACAATAATTTCGGAGATTGGACAATATTCGTCTCTGCTCTACAAGTTCGCGTATGGACGCCCCACAAAATTGGAATCACATTCTACCTTTGTGTGGAGTTTAGGTAAATAAATTATTGTCAGAATGTCAAAGACTGAAAGCCCGAATAATCCTAAAAATTGGATGATGCTGTTGTAAATATAAAAAAGAAAAGTCTTGGAATCATAAATTTCAACATCAACAAAGAGTACCAAATTACCTACTCCTGAAGAGGTTATGGAAGGTTTTGTATGGACTAGAAATTTTTATCAAAAGTACGCGTAATAATGCGACTAAATATCACTTGTGATTTTACATAACATTAACAATGATATCTGACGTTGCAGGAATCAAGTCCCTTTCCTATTCTCCTCTTTGAGATTTGTATATGCTATTAAATGGCATTAGCAAAAGTGCCGCAGTTTAAACTGATCGGTATTTTCCTATTTCAAATACCAGGTTATAATATTATAATTTAATACATTTTCGAATTACACTATTAAAGATGTCAACGTTAATTATTTCCTTTGTCAAGCTGCTTACACCCCTTTAACGGGAATTGTGATCTATATTCTAAGGTCGTTACCTTTTCAGGGCCGAGAATGGCCTAATTTAAAAAACTAAACTATGTAATTATAAAATCCAGCAACAAATCTATCGATTATTTCCAAAATAAAAAAACATGTTTTCAAAACTTGTTCAAGCTGAATATGTAAAGTACTTATTTTTCATTAAACAAAAAGTAATAAGTTGGACAAGTTATAAGTTATTTGCTACCACGCATTTACGTGGATACAGGGTGACTAAAAAAAAAACGGGATTTTGAAGTGCGTATTGCCAGACATGAGCAAGTGGCAATACTGCGAAACAGTGACCTTGGGCAAGTAAACATTTCGCCATTTTAGTAACGAGAATGAAATTCACAGTATCCCAGTTGAGATGTTGCAGCAGTCAATGAGGAATCTCAACAGCAGATTTCAAGAATGCATTCGTACAGGAGGACGCCATCTGCAGGACGTAATTTTTTAAAAAAATGAAAATTCCATCTTTGTTTCTTAAATGGCATGTTTTAAGATTTCAATTACTATGAATTAAATATTTTTCTTCCATCACTCTTGGTATTATCGGATTGTTAAAAAGTTCCCGTTTTTTTTGGGTCACCCTGTATTTGTGTACACATATACTAACAGAAAATATAATTATGTAAGTATTCTCATAATTATACATTTAAATTTCAGATTTCAAGTGAACACACACATTATTGAGTCTTATAGATGAGAGTTAGAAAAAGATCTCAATTCATAATTTTAAATTCTTCATAACGCTTAAGTCTATTTTCAATAATTTTATCTTAAGTAATATGATGCTATACAATGAAAAAGGAAATTTGAGAGAGTAAGTGAAGGGTAATAAAAACATATTTTACTGCGGGCAATGCCGACTTATCTACTTAAAGATATGCAACGCATTTAATGAGCAAATGCCTCCTTGTCGAGATATTAATTGGGTGGTAAGTAAGTGAAAGGTGCAATAAAGAGCAAATATTT
>OZ038508.1:40769979-40912479 GCA_964036315.1 Acanthosepion esculentum | reverse complement strand
TATATATATATATATATATATATATATATATATATATATATATATATATATATATATATATATATATATATATATATATATATATATATATATATATATATATATATGGGCCGAGTGGTTAGCATGTTCGCATTCTGACCATGGAAACCTGGTTCGAATCTCACCATGATCGATTTGTCAGGAAGAAGATTTCCTGATGTTTTTGTACTGGAGGGGTCGTTCCTAGCGTGCGTGCCTGAAAGCAATACTACGGGTTGATCCAAGCCTTTTGAGTTAAATTGGGTATACGGAACAGTTGGACTGTCGATGACTGTACTAACACGAAGGCCGATGGCTCGAATGTACTGGCCTTGTTCAAATGGATATGAGTTTGTGACCCCCATGGCAGTTGTTGCAGCCATCACAGAGGATAAAACCATGAGTACCCCCCGAAATTATTATTATTTTATAACAATCACTACCACTTTCTCTATAATATTGTTGATACTACTTTATGCACCTATAGGAAAATGGTAGAACACTAAAACGCAAGAACACCAAAATCACTAAAACATAACCACCAACACCTATCATTAACACTACGTGCACTATTACCAACACTACCACTATACCCACACACATTCCAACCACTATAACAACACAGACCTATAAAACCATCAGCACTGGTAATTACACTACCATCATTTTTGTGGTCACGGGCGCCACTGTGACAGTGGGTGCAGCCATCAGAGAGGATAAAACAATTAGCACCCCCAAAAATTATTATTATTTTATAACAATTACCACCACTTTCGTTATTAATATCATTGTTAACACTATATAAACCTACCGGAAATAACTACCACTACCATTTTCAGTATCAGTGCTGCAATCACTTCAATACCATCTCCACTACCATTAGTACTGCTTTTAAACTTTGTTTTTATTATTGCTATTATTATGATCATCATCATCAATATTATTATCATCATCATGGTCACGACAATAATTATCATAATTAAGAATATCATTACTGCCTCCCCCTGTCTTTTACACTTTTGTTTCCATCATCATTGAGGCTAAATTTACCGTTAACTCATCAATAACTATTATTAACATATTAATAAGAATTAACACCACAGTTATTATCAGAATCAGCATAATCAAAATCGTCAATAATACACATGGAGTCAACGTTAAAAATACAAGCATCATCATCACCATACCCACAAACAGAACCCAAAGACCCAGACTAATAGGAGTGTATGTGTGCGTCTACATGTCTGTATGTGTGCGTAAGGAAGTGTAAGTTTATACGTTCTTTTTATAGATACAAATATTTAAGTAGATGCTCTGTTTATAATAAACAGTATTAACAACCTTTACCGGCCTGAATGCCCGAGAAATTTTCATAGAAAATATGCGTCCTCCATGTTCATTTCCTGTCGGAGGACGCATATTTACTCTTTACTACGGTAAATGTTGTTAATACTTTTTATTATAAACAGATCATCTACTTAAATATTTGTATCTATAAAAAGAACGTATAAACATAAAAAATGTCTTAAATATATATATATATATATATATATATATATATATATATATATATATGTTTTGAACAATAAAAAATATTTAAAAATTAAAATCTTCAGACACACTGTGTTGTAGATTAATATTCTTTTGTTTTTACTATTTCAGTTAGATTCCTCGACTAGTTTCGGCCAACATGGCCATCATCAGGAGAACAAACTTTCTGCTTGTTAGTAGCAGTGAACTACAGAAATAAATGACTTGATGGAGAAAATGAACTTTTGTCTGTAGTTTTCATTTGTTTTTTTATATTTTAAACATGAATTTTGGTCAGTCTTTGTGTTGGTCAAACAGTCTCTTTTAAGTTGTTATTTAAGATAAGAGCTGGATGGATTCATGCTGCTTGGTCATTTTGACAAATTTATTTCTTCCTACAAAGGGGATATGTCTCTGTTAAGTGTGTGTTATTTGGTTCTTAGAGAGTGAGTGAGTATGATGAAACAGAACCCAAAGACCCAGACTAATAGGAGTGTATGTGTGCGTGTACATGTCTGTATGTGTGCGTGAGGAAGTGTAAGTTTTGGCTGACGACTCAGGCGATAGATCCGAGAGGCGTCAAGAACACCTCTACCCGTCCTTTGTTGAAAGGAACATCGCTACACATAAAAAGCCACGGTTCCGACACCGAGATAGAATTAAAATTGCATATGTATGTATGCCCGAGCGCATGAATGTGTATCGGCGCCTAGCCTCGGATTGTTTATATGGTGCGTTTGTGTAGACTAAAATGCGTACACCTGTATGTGTGTGTTTATGTAAGTGAGAGTGTCATCCCGAACAGGCACAGAGGGACATTCCCCTTCCCACCACCAAACATAGTCAAACAAACATAAATAGAAGCAATTTTAAAAAATCAGCCAGTTTGTCTGATGACCGCAAAAGCGTGAAACTCAGGATCACAAACTAATATCCATACAACTGAGTATGTTAGCTCTATCAATGATATAGAGCGCTTTCCAACAAGTACTGCACGCACAAAATAATATATATATATATATATATATATATATATATATATATATATATATATATATATATATATATTATTTTGTACGTGCATAATAAACTATGAAATCTCCACAAACATTCTTAAAAGCCTATAATATATAGCAGAAGCAATTGGTTTATACCAGTGGCTTCCCATACTTAATACTTCTCGTTTTCATTCTCGCGTGGTCATGTGTGACGTCATGAGCTACGACGCGTTTTTCGCTTCCTTGGCTCGAAAATAAAAGTTTGTCGTTACTTTAAGCGTATACAAACAGAAACGGCGGGCCATTATTGTGGTTTCGTATATGTGTTGTTTGATTTATAAAAATTGTCATCTTTGATAATGGCTTATGTAAACCGAAAGTGTAAATTGGATTCAAACATATGTCAATATGGTGTTTTCCTTTCGTCTTTCAACGATAATACGATTAAGCTTATCAGACAATACGAAAGGAACTTACTTAAAATAAATAGACAAAACTTGTCTATATTATTTAATGAAACATGCATTAATGAAAAATTGCTGCCGAAATGTACACAATATATATATATATATATATATATATATATATATATATATATATATATATATATATATATGTGTGTGTGTGTGTGTGTGTGTGTGTGTGTGTATTTAGGCAGCAATCCTTCTTTCATGCACATTTCATTAAAAACGACTGACAAGGTGCTTTTATTTAGTTTTTTATATAATTTCTCGTGCGATCTAATAATGATTTTCTTTTCAGAGGATAAATTATATAAAAACTGTCCGAATGTTCAGTTTTTATATAATTTATCCTCTGAAAAGAAAAACATTATTAGATCGCACGAGAAATTATATAAAAAACTAAATAAAAGCACCTTGTCAGTCGTTTTTAATGAAATGTGCATATATATATATATATACATATATATATATATATATATATATATATATATATATATATATTGTGTGTTTAGGCAACAATCCCTCTTTTATGTATGTTTCGTTAAAGACGACAGACAAGCTACTCCGATTAAGCTTCTTATTTTTCATTTTCGCACAATTGTTTTCTTTTCTGGACTCAAAGTATCTAAAAATGTCCAAAAGTTCGGCATATCCGAACGGTTTCGGCTATACCATTAGCTACGATCAAGATTTTATTTCTACTTTTAACTGAATGTATAGCTCGTGTTATATAGAGAGAGTGAGCGTGTTATAAGGATGTTTCATTTTGCAAAAATGGTTAGCACATTATGGCCGTGTTCATAGTTAATGTTACCGAGTGTTGGCTTTTCCTTTTTTATTATTAGAGCTTACATTATTTTTAATGATGTGGATGAGGTTATTATGCTTGTAATTTCTACTAGTATGTTTCAAATTATATTACATTCACTTACGTGCTAATACCCTTGGGAAAGGTATTAATCCTCTTCTTCCACTCCCACCCCAGCTATTGGTAAATAGCAGGGCAGATAGGGTTCTATAGCCATGGATGGAAACTGGTCTACCGCAGAAATGGCAACAAACTACGGAAAAAATCCTTTATATATGTTTCGTTAAAGACGACTTACAAGGTACTACGATTAAGCTTTTTATTTAACTTTTTCTTGGGTCCGAACAAGTGTCTTCTTTTCTGGGCACAAAGTGTGTAAAACCTGTCCAAAAGTTCTGCATGTCCGAGTGCTTCCATTAGCCATCACCTACTACTCTGATTAAAAGAGAAAATATTTCACTAAGACGAAAATGTCTGGAAGGTGCCTTGATCGCTAGTTCAACCACGGTAAACTTGTGTCCAGGCTCTTACAATATACCATCATTCGTGGCAGATTTCCTGTTGTCACAATGTGGGATACTCAAAGGTGATGGAGAGAAAAAAGAAAATGAATATAGATGAATCTGGCTAGAAAGAATATTTCTTGAAAGAATATGTTTCAATATTCTTTCAAAAAATATTATTTCAAAAAATATTCTTTCAAAAATATTCTTTCAAATGTATTCTTTCAAAGATTTTGAAACTACTAGCGTCTCTCGTTTCGTGTGGATGTGTAATCGTGGCAGCATCAACAAAGTCCAGTCCGATAAAATCGTAACGGATGAAAAGCGTCACAAGAACTTTTTTCCAATTTGTCATTCTCTCAATACTGTTTCTTGATATATAAAATGATATAAAATTATATATCGTTATGCCATGTCATAGATAGATATGAACAGAGTGAGATAGATAGATAGATAGATAGATAGATAGATAGATAGATAGATAGATAGATAGATAGATAGATAAAACAAAATGGAAATGCGATAGATAGATAGATAGATAGATAGATAGATAGATAGATAGATAGATAGATAGATAAAACAAAATGGAAATGAGATAGATAGATAGATAGATAGATAGATAGATAGATAGATAGATAGATAGATAGATAGATAGATAAAACAAAATGGAAATGAGATAGATAGATAGATAGATAGATAGATAGATAGATAGATAGATAGATAGATAGATAGATAGATAGATAAAACAAAATGAAAAAGAAATGGAGAAATTTTGAAAAATAGTGATGAAAACAAGATAAACATATGCTAGAACAAGGACAGGTAAAACGAAAATATCAAACAATTGCGAAATAATAAGAAATAAAAGAAAGAGACTTAAAGGAAGAAGTAAATGTCGAAGGAAGAAATAATATACACAAGAAACAAGCGAAGCTATTTGATTCGTGTTCTGTATCATGCAACAATGTTTGTAAAACACAGTATTCACTTCTTAACTTCCTATAAGACTTGATAAAATCCTGATGCGCAACGTCTCTGGACGTGGCAGTCATTCAATGGCAAATAAAAACGGGAAAAGGACGAGAGATTCAGTATCTCACAGTAACGCCCAAAATAGTGTTAATGGCAATGATGGAAGACACGGGTGGCGCGAAATCCTCACAAGAAAAGCAGGGATTTTTCTTTAAGCTGAACGATATTGGAGAAGAAAGATTTGTGATGTCCTCGTCAAATAAAGCTTATCTTATTGGGTACACATCTTATTGAATCTGTTCTCTTTATTTTCTTAATTATACTGAAATGATTATAGTATACAAGTGTCCATGAGGGAACAAACGATTTGGAAAAACCTGATTTAATATTTGCTTTGTTTATAAGCTATTAAGGAGAAATGGAAGTGTGGGGGTCGAATAGGTAAAGAGTAATATAAAAGGAAGAGAAAGGAAAAAAGAAAGGGTGGGAGGTAATAACGAAAGAAGAGAAATTGAGTTGGATATGAAAAGAAAGAAAGAAAAAAGAAAGAAAGAAAGAAAGAAAGAAAGAAAGTATATGGAAGTAAAGGAAAAGGAATAATGTGTAATGAAGAGAGTAAGGGGTGACTGGAAGCAAAAGACAGAAAAAAAATAAGGAGGAAGTCGGAGAAGAAAAAGTGAAAGGAGAAGCAGAGGAAAAAGAATCAGAAGAAGCGGAAGAGGGGGTAGAAGAGGGGAAGTTGAAGAAGAAAAAATGAAAAAGCAGTAAAAGAAGCAGATGATGGAGAAAGAAGGATAAAGAAGAAATTAAGATAGCTTCAAGAAGATTAAATGATTGTTTTTTACGGCTTATCAACCTTTTACACGTTAATTAAAGCCAGTCAAATTTTTGGAGATAATAATGATTTACTGATAGAAGTCCTAACTAATTAAGCTGAGGGGAGAAAAGCTTGATTAATAACTTTCCCAAGAGTATTTGCACGTTAGTGAATATAAACACGACAATAGTTGGACCTCAACTTTCTGATTTCATGCTGTTATCCATTACACCACCCACACATTCAAACTTACAGCACTGGAAAGGGTGGGAAGTAAAAGCGAAAGAAGAGAAAGGAAGTTGAATAGGAAAAGAAAGAAAGAAAGAAAGAAAGAAAGAAAGAAAAAAATAAAGATAGATAGATAGATAGATAGATAGATAGATAGATAGATAGATAGATAGATAGATAGATGGATAGAAAAATGCGTGAAGTACGCAGAGTATAATTGGAAGCAAAAGAAAGAAAGAAAGAAAGAAAGAAAGAAAGAAAGAAAGAAAGAATCTAGATACTAACCTGTCGCGACATTGCATAAATTCGCTGACCGTACGAGAACCGGTCTTTGAATATGATTTGGATGTAAGACTCAATATAAAGGAGGAAAAAAAGAAGAATTGTGTAGAAAGAAGAAGAAAGGAAGATGAAGAAGTGTATGCGAATGAGCAGGAGAAAAAAAAGGAAGGGATGGAAACAGAAGTAGGAAAGAAGGAGTGAGTAAGGAAAGGAAGTAGAAAAGGAAGAAAAATAAGAATGGATAAAGTGGTAATAGTGTGGGCGTAAAAGTAAGAAAATAAAAAAAATGGGGGAAAAGCTGAACGTTGCGATTTTTAAAAAAAATTGAGGAAGTGGGTAGCGAAAAAGAAGAAAGAAAAATAAAAATGAAAACAGGACGAAGAAATTGTTAGGAAGATTTTTTTTTAAATGAAAAAAATAAAAAGTTTCAGTGAAATGATCATGAGAATGATGATGATGGTGGTTGTGGTGATGACAGGTAGTGTGTGATTGCAAATAAGGGTGGAGTCATCCGGTTAGTGTTGTTTTGCTTTTTGCCCTAGAACGTCTATTCGTGACTAACACCCTTAGAGGCATATGGAAAGAAAAACTCGACCCGTGAGATGGGAGCAAAGAGGCGGGGTTTAAAGTTAGGGTGTGGGCGTGTTCCTATCGGAGCTTCCTCTTGAGTACGATCAACAAACAAATGTGCGCAAACAAATCTGGAACCCAAAGGAAGAAACGAACACTTAATCCGAGGGTACACGCTTTGAAATCGGACAAAAGCAAAACACTGGCATTAAGCTCCTTGGTTTTTCGTTGATTTTATTTAGTTTGAAATAAGGAGTCGTGTAGCCATTACATGCGAGGCTTATACTTTCATGATTAGGAAGATCGAGCCAGAAAGATGGAGAGTCGGGAGATAGAGAAGCGAAAGAGTTACAAACCAATTTTTTAATATCAATGTAATTTTAGAGATTTACGTTCATATATGTGCATGTGCTTTATCGTGTCTGTATGCTTGTATGACAGCGCGTGTCTGCTTGTGTGTGTGCGTTGGCGCATATACTTTTATCTCAGCTTCATACACCCGCGTAGAAAAAAAGGAAACTCTCTGAAACCTAAAGATCAACATGTCAAAGAAATTCCTGAAGAAGAAGAAGAAGAAGAAGAAGAAGAAGAAGAAGAAGAAGAAGAAGAAGAAGAAGAAGAAGAAGAAGAAGAAGATGATGATGATTAAGAAGGAGCAGGGTGAGAGAGGACAAGAGGAAGAGGACAGGGGAAAAAAAGAAGATAGAGAAGAAAGAGACAAAAGTTAAGGAAAATAAGGTGAAGAAATAAAGGAGTAAAAGGTAAAAAGCGGAAAGAAAAGAAATTTATCATGATGATGATGATGATGACGGCGACGACGGCGACGACGACGACGACGACGATGATGATGATGATGATGATGATGATGATAGAGGTAACAGGAAGAAGAGGACAACAAAAAGAAGATAGAGAAAAAAAAGAGAAAAAATGACAAGGAAAATAAGGCGAAGAAATGAAGAAGTCATAAGTAAAAAGCGAAAGAATAAGAAAGAAAGAAAGAAAGAAAGAAAACAGGGAAGAATGATAAAACGAATAGAGCGAGCAAAATGAAATTAAAGTTATTATTTTGACAATGGAACCTTTTAATGGGTCATTTTTCAAAATACCATTTTAATTCTTTTAAATTTTTTTCCGCATAAATCGATCAAAATAGTTGAACTACAAATATGTCTTCCTCTCGCTGATCTCCAAATTGCATTCGTTCTTTTTTCTTTCAATCTCTCCCTACCTCTCTCTCCCCATCTATCTCTTCCCTTCTCTGTCTGCCTAGGGCCTAAATAAAATGGTTATCCACCAAAGCCTCGTTCTCTTTCGATATTTTTTGCTCGGAAAACAATTGTGAATTATCTTCGTATGCATTCAGCAAGCTTTAAAAATAACCTTTTCACGTTAGAAAATACTGCATATATATCTAAACGCTTTGCACAGTGTCGTACACATGGACAAGCCAAAACGCCTAGATAGGTGGCGTTTCACGTGGAGTAATGCTTAACGAATTCTCCTCCTTGACCCTTATTACTAAATTCAATCCTCACTGGGTTCTCTATACAAAATTGGATTTACAAATAAGTTGACATTTCATAAAATCAACCAAATGGAATAGGGTTACTCCGTTCAAAGTCAGCAACATATTCTCTTTTTCTTCTTTTACGTGACGTCTCCATTCAGAACGCTGGAATCATAGCAATCTACAACTTCTTACCTTTAATATCTCAAAGTAATATTCGTCACTTTAGTCTCTCTCTCTCTCTTTCTCTCTCCCACTCCTTGTTCTACCATCCATGATCGTTAAGATGGCTGCTCAGTGCTTTCTGTTACTTCTCTTGCATTATCTCCTGTGAGTGTCAGATTTTCCAAACCCTCATTCCTCATTATGTCTTCCAGAAATATCAGTTGCATATGTCTGAGTTTCGTTTCAGTTTTCCTTAAAAATTCTTCGTTGTTATTCTCATCATCCTTCTGTAGAACAATATCTTTATTGCCTCCAACCTCCTCTTCATCCGTGAAGAAATTTTTCAGCATTCCATATAGGGGAATATGATATTACATAGACGTTTATTACTCTTTTCTTTGTTTCTAATAAAATTTTCCGGCTTCTTAAGACTCTGCTTATGTTTTGCAAGGTAACTTTCGCTAAGCAGATGCTGCTTCAGATTTCTGTATTATATTTTCTGTCATCTATCATAAAAACTTCCAAGACAGTTAAATGGCTTACTTTATACTAACGTCACCAATTCATAGATCGCATCTTGGGCTGCCGCTTTGGTTAAAAACAATATATTGTTTTCTTCCAATTTTTTTAAGCGTTTCACCCCAAGCAAGGCGGGAAGCCACTAGCACGCAAGGTGTTACAGGGAGTTGGAGCGAGAGCAAACAGGAGTGATAGTGGAAAGGAGAAGGATAGGGGACAGATCAAGGCATCTGGAGACGTCGATTGACATTACATTTGAATAGTTGGAGATTATAGCTTTCAGGGAAACAGTAAAAATGGGAGGGAGTTCCACAGGCGAGAGGTGCGAGACATGAAGCTATTGGAGTAGAAGAGACGGCTACAATTGACAGTTTCGACAGTGAAAGGGTGTGACCGAGATGCCAGCCTCGTAGAACGCTTAAATTCATGAAGTCTGGGAACCAGCGAAAGCAGCTCATCGGAGCAGTTACCATGAAAGTATTTGTAAAAGATACAGAGGGATGCGACGGCACGTATGTGAGAGAGCGAATGCAGACGAGATGCCAGATCAGGGCCAATTACATTGCATATCTGTCTCTGGATATTATCAAGAACCTTGAGACAAACAGAAGGAGCTCCGGACAATATATGGCAGCAATACTCCATGCTAGGGCGAATTGTTGATTTGTAGATTTGAGGGATCTACTCCGGCGAGAAAAATTTCCTGGCGCTGCACAGGGAGTCAACTTTCCTTGCGGTGGACGGAGCTATGGACTCAATGTATTTGTTCCATCTCACGTCAGCAGTCAATGTAAGACCGAAAAGAGGAACTAAGAGGAGTTCTCGAGAAGTTTAGCGTCAGACATTCTAATTGGGAGACAGGGGTGGTTCTCTGTGATGAGTAATAGAGAGCAGTTTTGATTTTGAGGCGTTAAAGTTAGCCAGCCAATTCTTGCCCCAGTTCACAACCGATTAGAGGTCCTTTTCGAGACGAACGGCCAGGTTAGTTTTGTCGACGACGCTAGATTTGTTTTTGCAGTGTCGTCTGCGTAGATGCCTACTTGGGAATTTATGACGTCAGGAAGATCGTTGATGAAGATAAGGAACAGAGTAGGGCCTAGGATGGAGCCTTGGGGAACACCTGCGTTCGTGGGATAGATGCTGGAGGAGAATCCGTTGAGAATGACCTTCAATACACGGTTTGACAGGAATGATTAAGTCAAACAATCGACCTGAAATTCCATAACCCTGAAGCTTGCAAAGAAGGCCAGCATGCCAAACCCTATCAAACGCTTTGGAGATATCTAGAGCCACGGCACGAGCTTCTCTGTTATTATGAAGGGCTTGGTAAACAATTTCAGTTTACGGCCGTAAGCACATCAGTTGAAGAACGGGCAAAGCGGAAACCATATTGCTTGTCGGAGAGAAAATTATAGAATGTAAGGTGCTTAACCACTTCAGCGTTGATTAAAGCTCCGAAGACGAGTAGGAGACTGATAGGACTGTAATTAGAAGGGTAAGACGGGTCAACAGAATTCTTAAAGACGAACAATGGATGAGGACTTCCAACAGTCTGGAAAACAAGATTCATTGAGGCAGTAGTTATATAATTTGGAGAGGGTAGGAGCCATTCAGGCGCACATTTCTGCAAGGCTGGTATCCCATCTCCACCACTAGCCTTGTGGGGGTCTAAGTTAGAGATAATGCCCAATACTGATGACGGTGTAATGTGCAGCTCGCTCAATAGAGCCTCAGTTCTAAGGGGGAAATCCGGTGTGGATACACCGGAAGAGTCGAGCGTTGAATTGAATGAGAACTTCCGAGCAAAGCATTCAGCCTTGTCGACAGAAGAGGTCAGAACCTCGAACTGTTTGAACAAAGGAGGTATGGAGGATTTGCTATTGTTAAGTACGCTCTTGCAGAGACGCCAATAATCCTTGGAGCCGAATTTGCGAGATGCAATACGTTCTTTCATTCGAGCAGTAAACAGTGACTTTGCTTCATTGAAGACACGCTCGTGACGGGCAGAGACAAAGAGACGATATAGGTGCAAGAAGTTTTCCTATGGGCAATGGCAGCTGAGCAAGCAGCGGAGAACCAAGGGGAGGAGCCCGATTTGCCTTTATATTTCTTTGGGGGGATGAAAGCCTCGATTCCAGCTTTAACCTAGGAGGAGACCTCGGAAGCACATTCTTGAACGGGGAGCGTAAAGACAACATCCCAGGGGACATCGCGAAGGAAATCCCGGAACGAGTCCCAGTCTGCTCGTTGATAGCAGAAAGAGGTTCTAGTGGTAGGAGGGTCTTTTCGGGGGGTGAAGGAGATGTTGATAGACACTACAGCATAATCAGAATTGCCAAGAGGGCAGAGCTGCGGGAACCACAGGACTCGGGGATGGAGGTAAAACATAAATGGTTAGTCTTTTCTTTCTGCTTTCCTTTACTCCCTTGCCTAGGAGTTTACGCAATCATTTCTTCTGCATCTGCCATTCACAGAGTCTCAACTGTATATGGCGGCGCTGGAGTCAACGCCAATAGGCGATGGTCCTTTTCATTCTTTAACGCAAGCTCTGATATTCAACACATTTACCCCTTAATATAGTACACCTTAAAACTATACTTTTAACGTATATATATATATATATATATATATATATATATATATATATATATATATATATATATATATATATAATTTATTTTGTTTAAACGTTATTTTTATTGATAATCATATTGGAGTAGAAGCTCTGTTTCTGAATTAAAGAGTATTTTTATCCAACTACATCTACGTGTCTGAATATTCGAGAAATCTTGTCAGAAAAATATTGAAAATACATTGAATATATATATAAAATAAACCCTGCCCATTAAACGGTAAATATATGTCCAAATCGTTAGTTTATAAAGCTCAAATCAATTATGACGACGAGTTCATGTTTTATGTGGGCTCTACGGAAAACCATTGGAAATCACGCTTCTACCACAACCAAATGACATTAGGCAATATCAAATATAGTAACAGCACTGTCCTCTCTAATTTTTTCTGGAAGCTAAAAAGAGAGAATAAAAATCCAATTATCACCTGTACCGAAAGCTAAGTCCTTCATCAGCAAATACCACACACGTCTTTCTAAAAAAAAAAATATATAACTATTATTATTGTTTAGTCTTTGTCTTTTACTTTGAGTCTTACTATTAGAAAAGTTTTTATTTATTTACTTATCTAATTGCATTTATGATTTTTATTTAATTATTCATTTATTTGCCCTATTTATTTATTTTTTACATATTTATATGTTCCTATATATATGACTCGTTTTTATTTTACTTTATCTTATTTTATATTATTTTATTTTCATTGATATGTATTATTTTTATTAGTACTTTAATGTAAGTTTATTTTATCACGGCATATTTTATTATTATAGATAAAAGAACGTTTAAGTAGTTTAGTAATATTAATAATATTATTAATTACTTTATTGATTTTCATGGAAAAAATAGAGTTAGCCTTCTTGATTTTTTAACGTCTCTTCTTGTTTATAACGTTTATTATATTGGCGTCTTCCTCAATTAGAATTTATAATTCTTATTTCCAATCTTATTTTCTTTCTTGAATGTTAATCTAGGCCTAAAATGAAATTCAAAATTAAACCGCAATTTGTTTAAATATTTTAACAACAATAATATTCCACTCCAGTTGTAAAGTAAGAGGCGATAACCAGAATTTTTTTAAACCTGTGTTAAACCAACATATAATAAAAATAAAATTGATAATTGCTTCAGCATGAAACTCAGGCTTCTGCAATCAATGTAAGGTATTTTGTATTTTCGTTAATATACATATATATATATATATATATATATATATATATATATATATATATATATATATATATATATATATATATATATGATAAAAAGGCTTAAACACTAATATTCCATGGTTATAATTTATTCCATTGGAATCGTAAATACGATCCAATTCATCAGACCTACAAATTCAAAAAGAAAACAGAAAAAACAACTCCGGGAATAAAAAAATAAAATTTAGTGAGAGTGTATGTATGGGAGCGTGGGACGATTGCTAGAGTAAATGAAAGCTATAGGGAGGGGTAACAGATGAGAGAAGGACAGGAAGGTCTAAAGATGTATGTGTATATTTACCACTAAAATTTTATATATATATATACATATATATATATATATATATATTTATACACACACACATATATATATATATATATATAGAGAGAGAGAGAGAGAGAGGTGGGGGGAGAAACTTATAAGTATTAAAACATATACATATAGAGAGACATAAATGTGTGTGCAGATGTTAATTTTATTCTCTTTTAGTATATCTTTGATATTTATTTAATTTGATCACAATGTTTTAGGCAATATGTATGAATGTGTGGGCGTGTTTGTTGTGCAAGTGTATACGTCTGTATGCTGCAGCGTTTCAACGCGTTTCAATGAATAAAATTGATGTTTTTATTGCTAAAAATTCAGTAGTGCCGCAAAAACCCAAGTGAAATAACAGCGCCTCTCTTGAGAAACAGTCTTCTTATTTTACGCAGAGAGTTTTCTTGTTTTACGGCAAAATTGTTGATCAATCTTCTTCTGATCTATTCCCAATCTGAATGTTGTCTCTTGAGTGACAATCAAAGACCTTTCTCCTTGATTTTTTTTGTTTGCCTTTTTTGTATTTATTTTCGACTGTATTTATTTTCGACTGTATTTATTATTATTATTATTATTATTATTATTATTATTATTATTATTATTCCTTGTAATAAACTTTCCTCGTAAGAAGAAACTTTATTTGAAAAAGTTGATCGCAATCGATTCTGACTTTGTCAACAACAAAATGTTATAAATATTTATTTTGGTCGATTTCGTAATTCTATCATAGTTGAGAATTTATGATTATCTTTTCGGAAGGAACAAACACACTGACTTCGAAAAATCCCATTACGGAATAGAAGAGTTAATAGGTTTCTTAAGCGTAATATACGCATAGAAACCCAAATACGCATGCGCGCACAGTAAGAAACGCACAAGCGTGTGTGCATGCATCTTTACATAAAATGACCAAAAGGATATTGCTGAATGACTACATATAAATATATATGAGCTTCGTTTAGAAAGTAATTATGTTTTACAAAAAAAAATATTAGATTTTCAAAGTTAATCATATTTCTCCATGTGCCCAAGTCGCAACAGTATGTGAAACATTGTCAAAGTTTAAAGCGGGTTTCTTCAGCAATACCGGAGAAAATGTGATCAAGGGCTCTTGGAACTTCCACCTTTTGGAGACGCCTCAGTCTCCGGGTAATGACTCCCCATCCTCCTCTGGGGGCTCGAGCTATTATTATTTCCAACTTCCCCGACAGAATCGAAATCCTGCGCGAAAGAAGTATGTGATTTACTAAGCATAGATTAGATGTGGCCCAAGGCCAAAAATAGTAAGAACCCCGTGAGAACCGAACTCATTATTCAGTCGAAATTGTTCTAGCGATACAAGATTTCTAACGACGTCAAAGGGCTTCTAAGATTTTAAAAGATATTGGGATATTTCCGACGTCGCAGTCGAAGGAGAGACAATGTCGTGGTTTAAAGTGGGTGTACTGTGGAAAATTTGCTCAAGCCTCTTCGTCACTTCTCCTTTTGGGTCTTCTTAGGCTTTGGGTAATGACCCAAGTCTCCTCTCGAAGCAGAGGTACCGCGTAGTGTGATGGTCACCTGAAGCTTCAGCTGAATATTAATTTCTAACTAGCCCAGCTGATACCGAGAATTTTGATTTTTCATCGCGCCCATGTCGCTACCGAATGTGGCTCAAGGTCGAGGTTTAAAGTAGAAGTATCGTCAATACCGTGGATAAATAAATCAAACCTCGTCAGCGCTTTTCCATTTGGGTTGTCTCAGGTGGCAGGTAATGACCCAAGACCCTTCTCGAAGGAGAGATAATGCCTAGAGAAATGGCCCTCTGCTGGATATTAAGCTGGATATTAATTTCAAACTACCCCATCTGATACTGAGGAATTTTTATTTTTCATCGTGCCACTTCACTACCGAATGTAACACAAAGTTTACGTTTAAACTGGGTTTACCGGCAATACCGTGGAAGTAGAAGATTTTTAAAGATATTAGGTTATTCGGAAAGTAATTAACAATGGTCTCCCATGTTCTATAGTGACACGGCACATATAATAAGAAAAAAAGAAGGTTGGAATACACATTTCAAATCTCTTCTTCATCTGTGAGTCCAGTATTCAGTGGCATAATAGGAGGACTGATATTCCATAACAGTTCATAATCCTTTTGTTTGTTTCTAACCATTTGTTTTGTTTCTTAATACTTTGCTTAGCGTTTGGAAGACATCTTTCACTATCCCATGTAATTTATTTAGCAACGGGTTTCTTCCCCTACGAAAATGTGAAGATTTTATTTTGTTATCTATATTTCTACACAGAAATAAAATGAAGGAAAATATTATTTTTAAGTTTGAGAACGCTCTAAATTATCCTTAAACGTAACTGTAGAAGGAATGATAACCTATGGAAGACGAAAAGCTATGTAATCTTTTGAAAAACAAAGATGAAGAGGTAAATGTTGTTTTTGGAAAGAATATGAAGATTTCTAGACACGGGGTACAATATTTATTCCAAAGGTAGTTCGAAACTAGCTGGAACACCAAAAGTGACAAATGCTACTGAAGATAGACACGTGATTGTTGAGAACAAAAGAAATAGAAGGATAACTGCTCCAAATTTGACAGCTGAGGTTAATTCCTCTATACAGCAAACAACAAAAAATCAACTTAGATCCGTGGGACTGGGGGACTGTGTTGTGGATTCCGGGAATGGAATCCTGCACAAATAAATAAACAACGCCAGTAATTGAGATAGAAAAATAAGTGTGTTAAACGTAAGAATACAGACTTGAAGTGAAGATTAGTAGTCCAGGAATGCGGGTTAGTAGAAAGTATATGTACAAGTCTCTGTAAGTGAAGCCGTAATTATCTCTCTCGCTGGACTCTCGTATAACTCTCTGTGAACACCCTGTGTACTGTCTCCGTATCTCTCACCCTGACTCAACGCATCTCAACCTGCAGGTATTCTCTCTGTCAGTATAAGTATACTTTGGACGAGTCCATCTCGTGTAAAAGGGGTCTGCCCGACAACAGACTGCATAGCCATAATTAAACCCCTGTTATGGAAAATGAATAAGCGGAAAAGGTTGTTATAGACATGAAAACATAAGAACTAAACACTGAAAGCGTGGCAAAATGTATTGTGGGCAGATGAGTCCAAATCTGAACGTTTTCGTAGTAATAGATGTGTGCATGCCAGAAGAAAGCCAGGAGAAAGACAGAATGATGAGTGTGTGGTTCCAACTGTTAAGCATTGCGGTGGGGCTATTATGGTTTCGGTTGTTTTGGAGAACGAGGGCTGGAGATTTGAATCAGGTCAAGGGAATCAAGAAAAAAGAACAATATTATTCAATTTTGCAAAAACACGCCACACCATCTTCTTCTCGCATAGGTTGAAAAAAAATGGACCTTTCAACAAGACAACGGTCCAAAACACCCTTCTAAATTATGTCAAAATAACCTCATTTTAAAAAGGAACAAAATTTTGGAAATTATCACTTGGCTACCGCACTCCCTTGACCTCACTCCCATTGAATTAATATAGAATGGATAGGAGAGTTTGAAGAGAATACTCTAATAATGAAATTTAACTTTTCAGTGATTGAAAAATACTTGGGAAGGCTTAACATTTAATTTATTCAAAAGAAGGCTGTAAAGAATGATAAGAATTTGTAAAGTCATAATTCAAGCAGGTGCTGGTTTATGGAAGAAAACAAAAGATAATTACGTTGTATGGTAATATTATAGTTAAATGCTTGTTTTGTCAAAATAAAAGCAAATACACTGTAGTTAGTGAAATTTTATCTTTGACTTTAAAAAGAAAAAATATATCATTTTAAGTCAATTTTTAAAAAATTCAAGTTTTCGCCAAATTTTTAACCATAGTGTAGAAAAGGGGGTAATGAACAACTAGATAGATAGATAGATAGATAGATAGATAGATAGATAGATAGATAGATAGATAGATAGATAGATATGAAAGGACTGAGATAGATAGATAGATAGATAGATAGATAGATAGATAGATAGATAGATAGATAGATAGATAGATAGATATGAAAGGACTGAGATAGATAGATAGATAGATAGATTGATAGATAGATAGATAGATAGATAGATAGATAGATAGATAGGTATGAAAGGACTGCGATAGATAGATAGATAGATAGATAGATAGATAGATAGATAGAAAGATAGATAGATAGATAGAATAACATATCGGTTTATAAAAGAAATATAGGCACATATGTATATGCGAGTACATACGCGTGTTGTGGGTAATATTCAAAAACTGATCGATAGAAAACAAAATCACACACACCACAACTCCCTACACACGCACACACACACACACACACACACACACTCGACAGCAGTTGCAACTCTGCTCTTCTATTCCTCAATCCGAGCTGCTGTCCACTGTGACTTTTCATATATATATATATATATATATATATATATATATATATATATGGAGAAAGAGACACAGAGTGCAAGAAAGAGAGAGTAAGATGAGGTGAAAATAGAGGTAATGATAAAGATAGATTTATAGATATAAACAGACTGTGACAGATAGATAGATAGATAGATAGATAGATAGATAGATAGATAGATAGAGAGTGAAAGAGAGAGATATTTGAATAGAATTAGAAAAACATGAACAGAATTAGATAGATAAATAGATAACAAAAAGACATATATAGATAGATAGATAGATAGATAGATAGATAGATAGATAGATAGATAGATAGATAGATAGAATATATTTCACCTAACTTTTTATCTCTTAATGTCAAGGATTTTGTGTTATTTTTATCTTTGGAAACTGTTTCTTGTTTCTTGCATAGCTTTATGCATATTCAAATTCTATCAGTGTATGCACATGTATATATGCACACACACACATATATGTGTGTGTGTGTGTGAATGTGTCCGTGTGAAATGGGCTTTGCAAAGGCTGCCGCCTGTATTCTCATGCTCATTTCAGTGCCTGTAAGTTGCGATGTGCCTATATGCGTTCGTGAGAAACTTGGTTATTTCTTGAATTCGGACTCACATCGACTAACCCGAATGGATGCAGATAGTCCAGGACAATTCTTTATTTTTATCGTCACGTCGGGTTTCCACTAATGGAATCAGAGATTGGGACAAGTCAAGTTCTTCTACGCGCCACGAAGTAGCCTATCTCTATAAATAGGAAAAGAAAGGTAAGGTGAAAGAGGGACATAAAATGTAAAGGAACAGAAAACTGGACATCGGGACGATATCAGAAAGGAGCAGAGGAAGGAATAAAATGTTCGGGAAAAGAAAAAAAAAACAGGAATGAGAAAACGGAAGGAAAAAGAGAAAACAAATAAAGCCAGTGAAAAAGGGGAGAAGGAAAGTACCACAAAAAAAAGTTATCAATAGACGAAGGAAAATAAGGAAGAAATAAAATTGAAGCAATGGGAGGAGACGAACGAGAAATGTGGAAATAAATGAAATCAAGAAGAAAGGGGAGAAAAGTTACGAGCTAATTACAATTAGAAAGAAAATAGGGTAATAGAACAAGTGCGATATAATAAGGTTCGAATAAATGAAAAAAGTGTGGACAGAAAAAAATAAGAGAGAAAAAAATGAGAGTAATTAAAAATGGAATGATATAGGACAGGAAAAATAATTCAAAGGGCAGGAAATTAAAAGAAAAATAAAGAGTAAAATAATGAAAAACAGAAGCATGAAAGGAGAGAGAACAAAAGGAAAGACAGAAGACAGGGAGTTAGCAAGTATTAGGAGGGGACTGAATGAATGAATAAAGGAATAAATGAAAGAATGAATGAATGAAGGAAGGAAGGATCAATGAAATCTTAGAAGGAATACGGTAATAACTAATTTCTACAAAGATGAACTTCAGCATTGAAATAAATAAAGAATATGTTTATATACACGGAATATCTCTTCTGTCACACTCCGATATAAAATACTTAACCACGCAATTTGGCATTATGCCATTGCATGAGTCTGGCAATTTCTTACGCTTTCGAACTAAATGAGGACATGAGCATGTGTACTGTTACATAACCACAGCTCTATCCCTAATTAAAACTGAAAATCATTGCATTGACATTAATAAAAGGGGCTCTATTAAGGTGATATTTTGGCTTCTGGCTCATGAATACTCAAAACTTGAAAATTACTGCTTTGAATTTCAAAACATTTCAAAAAATGTGCTAATGAGTCCAGCGCCTTGAATTCCTTCCGCTAAATATATGAACTTACCCTGTAACTACATTTCAATGATTTTATGATTGGTTATTTTAAAATAATGATTGTTTTTACTTATTATAATAACGATTGAAGGACTCTCAATTTTCTGTCACGTTGTTGAAAAACAAGAAAAAAACTTTTAACCAATATATTTGTCGTTTTTTATGTACCCATCAATATCGTTCACGGCAATTTAGTGCTTTTGATAGAGATTTGGGGCAGAGATAGAAAACTTATAGTAGGATATACGTTACTATTCAGCTACCTTGAGTACCTCTTATACCTTGTATTGGGATAAATGGAGTATAAAAGGCCAATATTTTCACAAATAAAATGGAATCAATCAACCGATATAATTTTCAAGATATATTTATATGCGTAATATATTAATGTTTTACCTTATAATACTCGACCTTATTTATGTATTTTTAAGTAAATGCAAAAGATATAATCCGTTGGGATTATATATATATATATATATATATATATATATATATATATATATATCCGAATGTAATGAGAACGAAAATCATATATAAATTCTAATTCAAAAGAGGGCTCAATACCGATAGTAGAGCAATTTAAAAAAAAAAACAATTTACTCACTACAAAGATGCAACTTCGTTTCAGTGCATTTAGTTGGTTAAAAGAGGATATGTGATTGTAATATCAATTCGTAAAAGGTCTTCTTTTTAAGCATTTTGGTTCTCACCAGTCGAGGTGCAACTAAATGCACCAAAACTAAGTTGCATATTTATACATGAAAATAAAGAATAAACACTTCAGCACTTTAGATAACAATTTGTATCAAATGAATGATATAACATGGAGATACAAGCTGCTAAATATCATCAGAGATAATCTGAAAAAACTTTTGACTCAACTTTTGTTCCTCTTTTGTGGTTTATTTTGCATGACATCTGACAATGTTTATTTGTGTAAAATCAAGAAATAATTATCGATAACTATAATAATATATATTTACAATTTGATAAACAGATTTTGAATTGCATAATAATATCTTACAGCATCAGATACAATATCGCAAATGTTTCTAATAAGATCAGATAAATTGAAAACCATATGGTATATTTATCAAGTATAGGCTAAAAGTTTTACCAACATTGGTTCGTTAATACTAATTTCTTTGTCAAAATATTGGCTTCGGTCATAAAATCTGACAATGTATATATGTGTTTAGATCAATTATTTCGTAGTTATTACATGAACTTTGATCTAAATGTTTCACTGTTCGATTTTGGATATTAATATTCAGCACTGAATTAAGTGTATTAATAATAAAAGTATATAGTTTTTGTGGGAAATAAATAAATACATTTAAGTGTCCAGGTGTCGATTATAGATTTCCTTACGTATGATTCATTTTTTATGTACTAATATGTTTTCTGTGAATTTCAAAATCTTCCGTGGGCCCTGTTTTTTTAATGAGATAATAGCATACAAATATAGAAGAATGTAAAGGGTGCGTTTGCGTGGAGCGATTTTGGAAGTATATTAGTATATTCCAGAACAAATACTGACGATAAAAACCCTGCACATGGATAGGATATGAATTCAGTAAATACACAAAGCAGAAAGTAATGTAAGACAAGGATGTGTCTTTTCACCAGACCTATTCAATCTTTACATGGAAGCAGTCCTGAGAGAAGTAGAAACCCTACCAGGATATATTAATGGCAGCCATAATTTTAACAAGAGATATCTCGATATTGATAGCAAGCTCAGAACGGAATGTACAGGAATTTCTACATAAGGTAGTATAGAAAAGGACCAAATAGCAATTGTAAGTAGACAAATCATTTGCATGACAACAAAAATAGAAGAGCCCAACATGTGAATTACAAATTGGAACTACCAATAATCCATCAAGAAAAAAAATTATCTCGGATGTGTTTTAACAAAAGACGGAAAATTCAACACCGAAATCCGTAGGCGCACAAATAAAAAGCATTCACATCTTCGAGTACAATACCGAAGACCTTATCGGAAAATTCCTATCGAAGAACGCATTTTTTCTGCGAAATTTCTCGAATATTCAGGCCGGTTAAATGTAAATAAATCTGTTTAATTAAAAACAAAGCTTTTACTTAAATAATCTGTATCTATAAAAATTAACATTTTTTTTTTTTTAATCATATCACCCCAACCAAAGCCGGAGGCCACTATCATGCAATGGGTTAAAGAAGGGTTGGGGGAAGAGTAGATAGAAGTGGCAAGGGAGGGGATGTGGAGAAAGAGAAAGACAGTGGGTCGATCAAGGCAAGGGGACCACAAAAGATCCGGAGCGAGAGCAGGTAGGAATGAAAAATGAAAGGATGTGGAGAAGGGAAGTGGATAGATCAAGGCAACTGGAGATGTCGATTGACGCTACACTTAAACCGTTTGAGACTGTATTTGTCAGGGAAACAGTAATAGGGAAGGGAGTTCCATAGGCGAGATGTGCGAGACATGAAGCTATTGGAGTAGAAGAGACGTCTACATCTAACAGTTTCCACGGTGTAGGGGTGGACATAGAGGCAGACATAGAGAGAGAGAGAGAGTTCTTATTAATATAAATGTTATTTTTAATGGCTACATGTGTTTGTGTTGCTATCTGTGTTTTATATTTTCCTTAATCAGTGAAATCAAGAACAGCCGGTCGATATTGAAAAGTTCTACTTAGGAAAGTTTATCACTCCGCTAGCAATCGAATCTGTATTGTTCGAAATAGAGTTCAATAGTGTTATAAAAATCTCAGAGAATTCCAGTAAGGTATCTTGATTCGTTTCTAAGATACAACGGTTCAAATCTCAATCTAACAATTGGACAGTTTTTCTGCTATATATATATATATATATATATATATATATATATATGTGTGTGTGTGTGTGTGTCTGTGTGTGTGTGCGCGCGCGCGTGCGCACCTGGACTAATTAGGATTCAAAGGACCAAGGCAGAAATGAAATTTAAGTCATCTAAAGTGAGTGACACGTCAAGCGATACGTGGTCGGAATAGCAGGTGCACTTGAGGAATGGTTGCTATAAAAGAAGTGCCAGAAAAGACTGAGTGGAACTCGCGGGGATAATCAACTAAACCACAACGCAAGACGGATCGGCTTCAAATGATTTGCACTTGCAGATGAGATTGCCGAACTTCTCACGCCAAGTAACGAGCCAAATAAAAAAAAAAGTGTAGAGATTTGCAGTAATTGTTTTCTGTTTGACAGGAAAGCGTAGTCTAAAATGCTGCAGACTTAAGGGTCGAATAACTGAATCTCCATTTCTCTGTTGTTGACATCTGCCTTTTTACGTTATGAAAAGGAACATTTTGCTTCCCCCGTTTTTGCTATCTTCATTATTGCGTGTCCCTATTATTCTAGTTTACGTGACGATGGACTGAAGATCACTGGAGCCGTGAAACTGACAGTCACTACTGTGTATTGATTTCTATGTTTACACGGTCTCTTTCCCTCTCCATATATATATATATATATATATATGTGTGTGTGTGTGTGTGTGTGTCGGAATATGTGTGTATAAACGAAGAAATAAGAATCTTCGGACACGGATCTACAAATTTTAATATTTTTTATTTGAGTGTTATTTTTTTCAAATTGAAAGAAAGCACTTACAAAGATTTTTCGAACAACTTCGCACAAACTGTTTTGTGTATCTCTTTTTTTTTACAGTTCAAGTGGATAAATTATGTTTGTATAGGATAAACGATGTGTCTATATGGCTATTTTCTAAGCGCAGTTTAGATGCGGCACCTCTATGGGGCACCTAGTGCGTATCAAAAACACTTTCAGTCATAACTGATCTAGCAAGACAAGCTTGCTAACCATTACACCAAGTCTATAGGTGCGCAAATGTATGTTACAGGTCTACATTGTTTTCAATGTGTGTATCAATTGTAGTTGTCGACTTTATGAAATAAAGACAGGAAGTTATTTGCGACTGTTGCAGCATGTAAACAAATTATCGCTAAGCATTATTTTGTAATATTGTATACTCGAATAAATAAGAGAAAGATGTAAGTAATTAATTGTTTGAATTTCAATTTCGTTTGTGTAACAAACGATCGAAGACTCTGGTCAAAGGTTCACTGAAAATCTAAACGAACAAGAATTGCTCATATTTATAATAAAAGGTATGTTTCGATGAATCTAAAATTTAATCTATTAATTAATATTCTGCTTCTTGACTAATGTATATTTTTAAATATTCCTTTTAAGGAAGAAAAATATTGTCGAACATATTCTGAAGTTGAGCCTCCAAAATTTCATTCTAAGATATTTTACCGCCTGCCAATTTAAAAAGAATACAACGCATCAAATTACATTCATTACATTCATAAAAACTTCTTTTCATTTCAGAAATGAGAGGAATTTTTATTAATGTAATTGGAATTCTTTTTAGAAAATTATGTCATTGACGTGTCATTAAGTTTTTTGCAGAATACACGAAATTAAGTAGTTCAACGTTTTGATTGAATAGGTAACTGGTAGAAATGTGCCAGCAATGTTCTCCTGACGATGTCATTCGAACATTGTGAAATATATAAATGATGCATTTTTATCTTTTTATACTAAAGGAAGAAGTTAGATGCTGTGATCGGTAAAAGCGATCTTGTAAACATAAGCCATCATTTAAAGACTTTTTTATGTTTAACATTCTTTTTATAGATACAAGTATTTAAGTAAATGCTCTGTTTATAATAAACAGTATTAAATAACATTTACCGGCCTGAATATTCAGGCCTGTAAATGTTATTTAATACTGTTTATTATAAACAGAGCATTTACTTAAATACTTGTATCTATAAAAAGAATGTTAAACATAAAAATGTCTTTAAATAATTGTCGGACTTTGTCCATTTCATAATGTATAAGCCATTATGTAAACATAAGCTATACACAGTGAGAAGAAATACGATAAACACCAGTTACAATTTTGTAACGAGAAACGTTGAAGAAACAGGGACGCTTAGCTTTAAGTTTAACTTAATTTTTTGGCGCCCGGTGCATCTGTACGTTTAGTTATACATTTTAATAGCAGTAGCTTTCTTATGAAAAGAGATATGTTGTATTATCCTGGCGGTAAAGTTTTTTCCGTGGAAGATTCATAAATTAATATACTTTCACAACATTATTATTAATTTACTTTTGTTTTAATTACAACTGCATTATTTAAAGCAAAAGATTCATGATATTTTATATCTTTTTTACTTTAAGCTCCAAATACATATATATTTATTTTTCATCCATTTTTACAGGGTATCTTCAAATCCATCTACGTATCCAAAATATGATAACAAGTCAGATTTTTTTCTTACCTTCTTAGTTCTTTTTAGCATAACAAGGGGAAATTCGACTCAATTGCTTCGTCTACTGCAAAAAAAAGTTTATTCACTGCGTCATACCAGAAAATTGTTCTTGTCAGAATCTATGATACACATTTACATATCTCCCATTCGTCTGTGCATTGAATAGTGTTGTCATATCTGGTCTGGTGTTCCTGTGTACATCTCAAGATTCTTGACAAAATACAAAGAAGAATCTGTAACCAATCCTGTCCAGGCATCAAGACTTCAGTCAATTTCTCAACAACGTAACGTGGCTTCCCTCTGAATTTTCTACAAATATTTTCATGGCCGCTGTTCTGATGAGTTTTTCTCTTTGGTTTAAGCGTAAGAATAGATTGACAAATAGGTATCGCTATTTTACTGTTGAACTTGCTAGATGCAACCCCCACTTCTACTCTAAATTTTCTTGCACTTCCCATCTGTTGAACTCAATTCCGATTTCTTGCTTCCCTGATAAATAAAATATTCAAAAGTTTAATTGCAACGTCGTACCCATCTTCCGTCTTCTGGAAACCATGTTTCTTTTGGCTATTTCCTCAATCCTCCTCATTCTCAGTCCTCTTATTCATTCAGTTTCACTTCTTGTAAATCCCTGTGTTCTAGCGGCATTATCGTCTTGCTTCTGGGAGAAGAAATTAAAAAAATCATCCGAGTTGAATCCTCAAAAAGGCATAGGCTACTGTAGTGCAACGTCAGAAAGGATTAGATTATTAGGCATTATTTTTAGAAGATGACAACAGCATTGAAATCTAAATCGCTGTTGGGCGGTGTTGGGCCAGGATCAAGACATTTTGTGCGTGCGGCAGTGCAGAACAAACGTCGGGAGGTGCTTTCAGTAAGATGCAACAACTGCACGCACGGTCCGGGCAATGATGCAGCTTTTCGGTTACCGGAAAATTTCTCAAAATTCCAAAATTGTTTGGCTACCATGTTTTCCTGATCTGACGCTCACCCGATTCATTTTTTTTTTTTGGCGGGGGGTACCACAAGTAACCTGTATATATCAATAAACCGTAGATAATTCAGGACAACATCTTTTGCAGATGTTCAAGGCGTGAAGGAAGCGATATTAATCACCATTGTAGTGAATTCTGTCGAAAGAGCGCATTTGTGAAAATGAAGGACATATACACCGCCAAATATTTGAGAGTAAAATGGAACTAGATTTGACTTTTTTTTAGTGTTTGATTTTTTTTCATTCTGTATGAAATTATTTTTGAACAATAATAATAATGTTGTATTTAAGTAACTTAAGTGTCATATGTTATACAGGTTTGGGCGATCATGTTTCTTTCGATTCATGACTGACCAGGCAGATTTACTGCAGTAGTCTGCCGTTCTTTTTTCTGCGATAGATCAGTTGCCAACCAAGGCTATTCACTCATAGCTGGGGGAGAAGGAATGGATTCATACCTTCCCCAAGTTAAGTTAAACGAACCCGACTGTAATTCGAACACGGATCTTCGATTTCTCATTTCGAGCCGCAACGCACATCAATGCTGAAATTACTCGTTTTCAAATACCCATGTAAATTCTGCAACACCCTGTATAAAATTCTTCAGAATTGACAAAAAGTGGGTTCTGTTCCTAACATTTTCATATGTTTATTTAAAGGGCCCAGAAATCATAACTATCTCAGTCGATATTTTGTTAGAGTATGCGCTGCAATTTAACTGAAAGTTTAATTAAATTTTCTTCCAAAAGTAATTACCGTTTGTATCCATTTAACGCTGAAGCACTCATTTACAGCTCTTAATTCGTGCGTAAAATTAAAACTACATCACAAACCCTCATTTGACGTCGACTCGTGTCTCTTCAAACGCATCTGCGCTGTTCAAAACAAACCAAAAGAAAGATGATGCAATCAGAATGGCGTGCTGGCCATGAGGGCAATCTTGCCAAAGGGCCTTAAAACGTAAGTCATTGTTTATTGCATAAATCATAATCTGCGCCTGCGTAGTGAGCATTTTCAAAATGGTCGCCCTGTGATATTTTCCAGGGTTGTCTGTCTTCGCTACCATTGCTTGACTGAGTGTTTATTGAACAGTTTTGTTGGCTTGGTTGGTGTAAGGAGAACTGGTTGTTAGTCGTTACCTCCTGTACACTTTAGAAAATGTCTGTGTTAATTGCTTTTAAATTCATTTAAGAAACTATGGCTCCGGCAACGCTGACGGCAAAAGCGGAAAATGATTTCGTTGATGATTTAATCAAAACAATAACAATAGAATTAACAAGCGAAAGAGCAGCGTACGCCACGCAAATGAACGTAAAGAAAACAAAAAGCAAAAATCAATAAGATAACTACTTTAACAACTAAGCCAACACGATTTAGTCGGGCGCCCGAAATTAGAAACACGAGTCAGATAAAAAGAATCCGATAAGAGCAAGCAAACCCTTTCATGTTTCTGTCCTTCATTGCATATACTTTGAATGGCCAAGTTCTGGCTGGCGAGACGAATATACCACTTCGGCATTTTGGGTGAAATTTCTTGAAATATTACTCGTCATTGTTATTATAAAAAATAAATAAGAAATATTTAAAGCCTTATACTTTATATTATTAGGTGCGTCCTTTAATGATTGTTACATTTAGGTGGAGAATATATATGCAAATGTACCAACTAATATGGGACAGTGATAAAGTCTAATATTATTATTGAAG
Organism: Acanthosepion esculentum; assembly: GCA_964036315.1. Classification (NCBI taxonomy): domain Eukaryota; kingdom Metazoa; phylum Mollusca; class Cephalopoda; order Sepiida; family Sepiidae; genus Acanthosepion; species Acanthosepion esculentum. The sequence continues at coordinate 40,884,691 of OZ038508.1, read as the reverse complement.
TCAAATTTTATATTCTTTCTCTCTATCTATCTATCAGACTATACGCATACAGACAAATAAATAAATACATATATATATATATATATATATATATATGATAGTTGTATATTTAGGCAGCAATCCTTCTTTTATGCAAGTTTCATTAAAAATGACAGACAAGGTACTACGGTTAAGTTTTTTATTTAATTTTTCTTGTGTACGAACAAGAGTTTTCTTTGCTGGACAAAGGGTGTGTAAGAACTGTCCAAATGTTTTATTTTTCCGAGCGCTTTCGGCTATATCTTTAGCCATTATCAAGGATGATTTGATTTTTCTGCTTAATTGAGTGTGTGCATTATGTATATGTCTTAGTGTGTAGTAGTGGTGTTTTAATTTCCAAATACGATTAGCACGTTGCGGCTTTGTTCGTAGTTAATATTGTTACGGGTAGGCTTTTTTATTTTTATTATTAAAGCCTCCATTATTTTTAACCTTTTTTTACAGGTAGAAGTAATTAATATATTTGTGTTTTCTACTAGTATATTTCTAATGGAGTCTGGTAAATTTGTGTGTGTGTTTAAATGGGTTCTAATGGAGCTGTGATCGGATAGGTGTAACGTAAGACGTCTGGATAAGCATGTAGTTGTGTAACCGATGTAATTATTTATGAGCCCGGTTTTTAATGAAACTTGCACATATATATATATATATATATATATATATATATATATATATATATATATATATATATATTATGAAAAGGACAAAGTCCGACAATTATTTTAAGACATGTAAAATTATATATATATATAAAGGCATTTTTATGTTTATACATTCTTTTTTATAGATACACATATTTAAGTAAATGCTCTGTTTATAATAAACAGTATTAACAACATTTACCGCCCTGAATGTCCGAGAAATTTTCATAGAAAATATGCGTCCTCCGACAGGAATCGAACCTGTATCCTATACGAAACCGTCATATAGCCTGACGTGCTTTTACCGATTTCGCAACAGAGGAGCGTTTTGGTTAGCAAGGTCGATTTTACTGTTTTAAAACATAAAAATGTCTTAAAATAATTATCAGATTTTGTCCATTTCATAATATGACATCATTTGTTTAAATTTGCATCGAACAGATATGAATGTACGTGAGAAAATCATGGAATATTGTAGTTTAAAAACAGTAAAATCGACCTTGCTAACAGAAATTCTCCTCTGTGGCGAATTCCGTAAAAGCACGTCAGGCTATACGACGGTTTGGTATAGTATACAGGTTCGATTCCTGTTGGAGGACGTATATTTTCTATTCTCGGACATTCAGGGCGGTAAATGTTGTTAATACTGTTTATTATAAACAGAGCATTTACTTAAATATTTGTTTCTATAAAAAAGAATGTATAAACATAAAAATCTCTTTTTTATATATATAATTAAGTAATTCATCGAGTCTGAAACCTCAACAGAATGCAGAAAGCACTGTGACAGAATGCAGAAAGCACTGGACGGCCGTTTCGTCCTATATTTGGGACTCATCTGCAGTGCGTATCTACTACCGAGAATTGAAACCCTGACAGTTAGGTTGTCAAGCGAACACCCTACCAACTGTTCAACTCTTGAGGTTTCAGACTCGTTGAATTACTTAATTACATTTATCAAATCCTCCTAATTATTATTTATATATCATTGCTTGATCCGGCTTCTAATGCTCCAGTTGGCGCGGCTTGGTGATAGTAGTCGTGGCTCCCGGGGACACAGTCCTATGGTTAGAGAGAATATCAGTTGGGTTCCACCACGGAATAATGTGAGTGAGCGGCGCTATATTGAGTCTGATTTGCTACCTCTTCGTCACCGAGGCCCGTAGAACTGTTGGTAGGGTGTTCGCTTGACAACCTAACTGTCAGGGTTTCAATTCTCGCACTGCCGATGAGTCCCACATATCGGACGAAACGGCCGTCCAGTGCTTTCTGCATTCTGTTGAGGTTTCAGACTCGATGAATTACTTAATTACATTTATCAAATTCTCCTAATTATTACTTATATATATACCGTAATCCTGCGTTTATAAGATGCAGTTATTTTTCCCCCAAAATCGTGTCCAAAATTCTAATGCAAGTTATACTTTAGTTTAGAAGTCAATCCTATTAATTCCTGGACACTAAATCTGGTCAAATTATATTTATTTGTTTAGCGGAAATATATCTACTTAACTGCGTATTGCGACAAAGTGGAATATTTTACTTTCGGGTTTCGTTTTGTCTCGACACCTAAGTGAATTCGGAAACCATTCGAAGGTAAAAATAGTATTTTATTTACGATAAAAAAATATACAAAATGTTGCGTTATCAATTTTTTTAATGCCTATAAATCACAAAAGTATACAAAATGTCCGATTTTTTATTTTCATTTGTTCTCTTCCTTTTTCACAAATTTCCTTCATTTCTTTGTTCTAAAATAAGGTGCGTTTTGTATATGAAAATAAGCTCTTATTCCCTGGAATTATGTGCCTTTTTTAACACCCTAGCAATCTATTCGCAAAGCATTACGGTATATATATATATATATATATATATATATATATATATATATATATATATATATATATATATGTGTGTGTGTGTGTGTGTGTGTGTGTGTGTGTATGGAATGCGTCACAGAAACGTTTTCCAATTTGTCATAAATCTTTTCTTTCAAAACTGTTCTAGATTTATAAAAATGTATATATCATTATGCCATATATATATATATATATATATATATATATATATATATAAATCAAAAACACTTTTGAAAGATAAGATTTATGACAAATTGGAAAATATTTCTGTGACGTGATTCATCCGCTAGGACTTCATCCAACTGCCTTTGTTTACGTTGATGTGACTACGCACGAATGAGAGACGCTGAGAGCTTCAAAATTTAGAAAGATGTTATTTTTCAATCTCGCGAAATTCATCTATATTCTTTTGCTTTCCGTCATCTTTGTTATTAAATATCTCACATTGTGATAACAGGAAATCTGTCAAGAATCGTGAAACGTTGTAAGAACCTGATGGTAAATTTAATAGGAACGTATTTCCGATTAAAGCATTTTCTATACATTTTCGGCTCAGTGATTTATTTTTTTCTTTTAATTAGAGTAATATTTTTATTTCAAAATTGTGGTCAGTTTTATTTCTTGAACTACCAATGCATTGTCTGTATTGATTTTTTCAAATGTCCCTTTTGTGTTCATATAATCTTTTTAGACTTCTAAAGCTTTTTCTCATATATTTCTTCTTCCAATTCTTGCTGGTGATAGAGTAAGTGTGAAGTTTGATATTACTAGACATATTAAAAACGGGCGAAGCAACCGGTTTCGCTCCCGCTCTTCAGGCTTCTGACGGGAGATTTAATTTAAACTGGTTCACTGTGTTGTCCCGAACACACTCTTTATTCCACCTTAAGGTGCTGGGGGCACTTTACATCGGGTCCCGCAAGCCTTCCTTGTGCAAACAGCAGCATGAGTGTTTGTTGGGACTCGCTGTCATTTGTCTCTAGTTCCTTTTGCTCATAATTTTTTTTCTCCATCACATTTCTTTTTCATTGTACATTTTCTGTGTTTTCTTTTTTAATTAAATCTCCCGTTGGAATCCTGAAGAGCGGGAGCGAAACCGGTTGCTTCGCCCGTTTTTAATATGTCTACTAATATCAAGCTTCACACTTTTATTGCTGTAATATATATATATATATATATATATATATATATATATATATATATATATATATGTGTGTGTGTGTGTGTATGTGTGTGTGTGTGTATGTGTGTGTGTGTGTGTGTGTAAAGTAGATTTGAAAACTTAACAAAGTCATACGAAAGCGTACCGATGTAATCAGTACGAGAAACATTTATTAATATTAACCACGTGACAAAAATGAAGCACGGAGATTACGATTCCAAGTTCGGAATTTTCCAACACGCCTGTATCCTTCACCATCGGATGCGAGAAATGAACAGAAGGACGGTGGAGATTATCCAACATTGGTTTTTGAGGTTGGGTAGGGACCGGCTTGAGGTGGAATTGCTAAGAAAAATAAGACATAGAAACTGGAAGGAGTGCAATCTACCCTCAATAGCTTATATATAGTTTTCAGTTCAAAATTTACTGACAGTTTCCCGAACCAAGAGGCACCTGAAGGAGGCCGGGGATATAATGGATGAAACGTCGTGATAATAAAAACAAAGATGAAGATATTATTCCGAATGTAAATAACAATTTCTGATCGAAGAAATTCAGGTATATATAAATAATGAATAACTGGTCCAAACATTCTTTATCTTCTTCTACTTCTACTTCTTCTTCTTCTTCTTCTTCTTCTTCTTCTTCTTCTTCTTCTTCTTCTTCTTCCTCTTCTTCTTCCTCTTCTTCTTCTATGCGCTGTGTCACTTCAGGACGTAGGTGATTATGGCTCTACACAAATTTCTCTCCCTTATAACTTTTAGCAACATTTCTATTTTCGTTAATCCTCCTAATCACTTTTCTGTCAACTATTTAAAAAAAAGTTAGATGTATTAATCTCTGCTTTCCCTTGTCCCACTTGTCTTAGATATCTACAGTGTGTGTCAAATTCTCGAAACCAGCTTTCCTCATTATGTGCTCTATATATTTCAAGTGTACCTGTCTGAATCCCAATGTCCTTTTTGTTTCCATTTTCCTTAAAATTTCGTTGTTGCTCAATCTATGGCATTCTCAAAATCCTCCTATAGCACGAAAGAACTAACCAAGATGAAAAGGAAAGGAAAATGAATCTGTGAACCATGGTAGTTTATGCGTTGATTTCTGCTATCCTTCTTGCCCTCATTATGTCCTGTGAGCGCCAAATATACTAAGTTCTTTTTCGTCATTATGTGCCCATATCTCGTTAGCTCTGCCAGTTTTGCCAAGAAGTCGTAGAGGGCTCTGTCAAAGAGCAATAAATAGATGTCACTTCCTGTCTTTCTAGCTCTATTTTGCGTGTTACAGTTTTTTGTGTACTTATTAACTGGTGAGCAAACCAAAATGAGCTGACTCATTTTATAGTCCACCCATAGAAAGTTAACCAATCAGAAGACTTGAAATATTCGATCCGATGTGTATAAAGGCGGCCATTTTGTGTTTTGTTTTTCTTGTCAGAATATACACTGCTAACCCGTCAGATGAAAAGACCTGCAGAACTACGTTTTTCTACTCTCTTCGAATATCCACTGCCAACCTCTGATATGGAAGACCTTAAGAATTCCTGAATAGCTGCTACGAGACATTGGTGCTGTTTCATTGAACAAATTAATTATCACGTCGGATTTCTACATTCAAACTACATTAAATATGTTTTACAAGCATGCTTTAGCGAGATATCCACGAAAATTAGTTCCCGATCTTGGGGATATGTTTCCCTTTAATAACCAAGCTTTATTCACATACACACACACAAAGACGTGTATAACCCAAATGATTTCTATCTGTAATGTCGTATTTCTTTTACAAGAGTACTATCGTATTTTATCTATTTTTACTCAGTTATATAAAAGCATAAAATATCACCTCGTTTAAATTGTCTTTCATTTCCTTACGTCCGACATTCGTATGTGCAAAATATTGATGCCACCTCTTAGTTAAACTATAAGTAGTACCGAAACATTTGGTGACCAGGACGCCATATGAAAATGCACCTACTGCTGCAGTGTCTTTTTGGTCCCCTTTTCTCTAAAATTACTGCGTTGGTCACATGTTCATTCCACGGTATTCTCAGCATCCTTCTGTAGAAGCATATATCTGTTACCTCCTGTCAACTCTTCATCTGTGAGTAAAATGTCCAACATTCACTGCCATGTAGGAGGACTGATATTACGTAACAGTTCAGCCCTCTTTATCTTGTTTCTAACAAAATTTTCCTGTTTCTTAATAATTTATTTCATTTTTCGAGGGCATATTTCGCTATTGCAGTTCCAACTCGGATTTCAGTATCACATTTCTCTCCTTCGTTAAAACACTACTTAGATGTTTCAATTTTCATACTCACTTAATCTTGGTGTCTCCAAATCGTAGTTCGTATCTTTGGATGTTTTTCATTTTGCTGACAGCCATAAGCATTAGAGTTTTAGTTCGTTCCTCACTAGGTGCCTCATATTTTCGGCTTTGTACCACATCTAAGCTATGCTTGGAAAATCACCAATCCTTACTGAATGCTCCACACTTTCGGCTCTTTGCCACATATAAGCTACGCTTATAAAATCATTTGGACGCTTCGACGTATTGTAATGGTTAGATCAATTACGACTTAATAGCGAGTTCGATCCTCACTGGTACTCCATACATTCGGCCTTGTGTCACTTATAAGGTACGCTTAGAAAATGACTATAAATATTTAGAAAAGTCTGTAATGCTGGGTCTTCCTAACTATTTTTTCTTTTTTTTTTTACATTTGGAAACTACGCTTTGATGAAAATATCAATAACCAATTTAGCCAGTGGTGGAATTTCGAGATTTCATATTCCAACTGTGTCGAAGGAAAATATGCTGTCCATCTTGTCACTAATCCTTGTATATGAATGATCTAATCGATTAGTATCGATCGTAATCAAAACTGATTTTAGGAAGAACGAGATTATCAGAATTGGTTCCATTTCTTTTATTGTTCTGGATTTAATTCTTCGTTCCTGTTTTAAATAACGTTTTTCTTTTTTCATCTTTGTTTATCTTTTTCAGTTATTTTTATTACATACATATTTTTATTATATACATATTTTTATTACATACATATTTTTATTATTTACATATGTGGGTCGCACAGTAAATAATTCGTCCTATTTTATGTTGGCCTACAATTTCAAAAGCGGATATTGGTCATATTCCTTTAGAGGTTGAACCTTCTCGCCATTAACCAATCTTATTTTGCCTTTTAGATGCAGCGGGCTAGAAGCAGAATCGTCACTAGGGAGGGCATCTACTCGAGACAGCGGGGAAGCATCAAGTGTGGAAGAGAATTTCGTTAATTTGCAGTGGAACACCCGCGTTCAGTTCGCATTAAAAATTAACAGAATACTTACATTTATGTGTAATTTGTACATGCTCCATTCGAATCTAGCTTGATAAATATGATAAAATCTACCGTTTTGGAATTATCGACAGTGAGATTTCGGATTCATTTGCGTCGCGGGCAGCCATACAAAAATACATCCCTACCCTATCTAAACATAACCCCTTTTTCGAACGTAAGTAATAACTGATACAACAAAAGTTAATGAAAATGAACACGCTACCACCCCTTGTCTGGAAGAGTGGATTTCTCTGTATCCTTGGAAACAGTGAATTATGAATTTTTGCCGAGCTTTTAAAACTCAGTAAATTTAAAAATAAGTTACTCCAAAATTCGCTTGAGGATGAAATGGAACTAGTGTTTTTAATTTAATTACAAAATTAAATTCGAAGCTTTTAGCTTCCATTTTTGAAACATGATTATTATTGTGTAGGGAAAGAAACATATTTTAAATCAGTTAATATATATATATATATATAAATACATAAAAATTTCCAATGGAATTGAAAGTGGGGAGAACCCACTAATCATAAATAAAAGAAGACTTTCATACGAAAATAAAACAATGTTAGTATAGACACGTCCAACTCACAAAAATAAGAGTGGGCTCTGTATTCTGCCGATAGACAGAATCAAGAAGCTCACACCCTGTTGTCGGGAGAGGAACGTAAGTTGATTTTGGTATGGGGGAAGCCTACAGAGTTCTAATTACGGCCAAGGCAAGGCAACATTTAGCTCTTGTCCTCTGTTACATCAGTGAAAGGTGTTGGCGGTCGATCGTTTCGTGAAAATTATTCCTTGTCTGAGCCAGTGTGTTGGCATGGAAAAAGTAAGAAAACAAATTTATTATACTTGTTAAAATTTGATCCAAACGTTACTCATGAGAATGGTTCACTGCAGGTCCCAGAAAGTTAATGAACTGCCCGTGTCATTTAAGAAAAACGGTTTATGGAAACCAATCACTGCTTATGAGCCCAGTCTGATATTTTTCTTTTTATCGATTAATTTGTTTTTTTTTATGCCTTATCAACTTTTTAAAGGTTATTTAAATCTAGAAAATATTTTTTAGATTTTAAGAATATTTTTGAGTTAGTAATGATTTACTGATGCAATTCATACTATCTACCCCATAGCTAGTGGAAAATACGTGGATAAATACATTTCTCCGTCTATATCTCTGAGATTAGGTATTTTGATTATTTACATTATTTACATTATTCGGACTGTTATCCTCATCTTCATTAGTATGTTGTACGCTTCAGACTTCGTCAGCTAATTGGAATTTCGAACCGAACTCTTTATTTCGTCCACCGTAGTAGATTGTTTTAATTCTCCGTGCCATGCCTCTTCCGTATGTCTCAGTTATTTCCCTTTAACTCAACTCTCCAAGATTTTTTAAAATAATTTAAGTAAATACATTTTTCATGGGCATTTGCGCGTAAGTAAATATAACGAACCCGGTTGTGTCACTCGGCTGCCCGATTTCCAATTCTAAACCGTTATGTATTACACTGCATGCACATCTAAACATAAAAGCACCCGGTAATCTCAAGGGTCACCAATCTTGGTACAGACCAAGATTGACGTTGCTTAACTTAAACGAGCAATATAAATACAGAATGATGTATACCTATGTTTGATAGATTATGCAAAAATGTTCTATTAGTTATAACACAAAGAAAAGATTTGAACTTTGCAAAAATATTAGAATAAACCCGAGCTCAAATAGGGAGCAAGCCACCTTTATACGGAAGAAATGAATTCAGTAAATACATCAAACTAAAGACATATTCAACTTCTCCAATGAGGCAATTTTAGAGAACCACCAGATTTTGTTATTGGCGAATACTGTCTTAACAACATGATATGCAGATGGCACAATGTTGATAGCAGATACAAAAAGGACACAATAGGAAATCTCACAAACGCAAAAATAACAAGAACTCCTACAGAGCTCTGTCTCTTTCTCTCAACGCACACACACATACGCAAACAGATATATATATATATATATATATATATATATATATATATATATTTATATATATATATATATATATATATATATATATATATATATATAAAACAGTCATTATATGAATACTGAATTAGATCAGGAATCAGCTATATTAAAAAGTGCTCAATACACGTATAAAGTAAAAATTTAACCTTCAGAGCTTTTAAATTAAAAAAAAATAGATCAGCCAATCAAGCCACCTTAGTTTCAACTTTCGGTATCTTCAGGCGCTATAGGTTCAAACTAAGATAGCGTGATTGGCTGATATCCTAATCTTTTACATATATATATATATATATATATATATATATATATATATATATATATATATATATACATATATATATATATGGGGAAGGAAGCGTGAGTTTGTAAACAGTAACTATTAATGCTGATATAGCATGACTCTTCGTCAAAAACGAATTGAGTCCTGTCGGTCACTGTTTGTTTATCTAAAAATAAATACGCTAAAATTCACCTTCATTCCTGCCGTGCGCCGACGGCTTAGTGGTAGAATTTACGACTGACGCCAATTCAGTCGGGTTTCGATTCCAGCTAGAGGCAACCGGACGTCTAGCCACACTGAAGAGCTGTGATACATCAAAACAGTCTGTCTGTGGATGACAATAAAAATTACATATATATATATATATATATATATATATATATATATATATATATATATATGATCCCTGAAAAAAAGCAGACATAACCAAAAGCATCGTTGTTTTAAACAAATCCAACTAAAAACTTGTGCAAATGCTCAACGACCACACAAAATTAAAAAAAAATCTCTAAAAATCCAACCAACCAGCTAAAATTAAAAATCAAAAAACTAAACACTGCTAACAATGCTGAACAGACAGTTTTTATACTCCCCAAAATCCTTGGCAAAGCACTTTAAAAACACACAAACATAACTATCCTCTCAGCCTCATTATATCACAAATTCCCACTCCGGTATATCAATTAACAAAAACCATCAATCAACTTATCATATCTCCCTAGTAAATACAGCATAAAACTAACTCACGAGGCAATCCAAATTCTAAAAATGAAAAACCTAACAACGAAACCATAACGTCACTCGATATCGAAAATCTATTTACTAATGTCCCTGTTCGTGAAACTATTGAGATCATAATAAATAACATATACCATCATCCATCTATACCCCCACTTAAAATTAGGCCTAATATATAGCAACAACATATATACAACGAGATGGCGTCTCCACGGGTTCAGCACTTGTTCCAACGTTTAGCAATTTCAATATATCCAATCTCGAAAATAACATTTTTAGTGTTTTAAAAAACCGCCATCTACCTTAGATACGTAGACGATATCGTTTTATTAGTCAAAAATAAGGAAGAAATATGTAAATTCCAAAAACAGTTCCAAGCCAACTCCGTCCTTAAGTTTATTTATGAACTTAATACTAGTAACAAAATTCCCTTTCTCGATATACTAATTAACATCAATATTAATAAGTTCATCTCTCCATATAAAAAACCTACCAGCATAAATTTCTGAACTCTTAACTATAAAAGCGAATGCCCAAATCACTATAAAATAGCTCTTATTAAAAAAAACTTAATAAACCGTTCAAAACTAATTCTTCCACAAAATAGATCTTCTACAATGAACTTAAAAATAAAAAACAAACACCCATCAATAACAACTTCCCCACCTACATCGTTGACAAGCAAATAAGATTCTCCATCAGAGACCTCGATACAAAATACTCCTTCATCTAACCCAAAACATATCAACATTTTATATCCTAACCAGATGCATGCTAATTATAAACAAAATAAAATTATCCTAAAAAAATTAATAAAAACCAGTACATCCACCACAGATCCTAGTAAAAAAAAATATTACTTATTATATACTACACTAATCCACTATATCTAATAAAATCATGCGTAATGACTCTTCCTCGGCCACTTGCGTGTTGAAGAAAACCAACATCGTTTATAAATTTAAATGTCCTCTAGGAGACTGCGTTATAAATAATATCTATGTTTTACACACGACAACAACGTTTTCACGGAGGCTTAGACTTCACCTGAATAATATTTCCAATGTTTATAAACACTTGCAACAACCTTCTTTATCCACACTCGCAATTCAGATAAATCCACGTCGGAAACACATCCATACTTTTTCATGAAAAGAAGAAACACAAACTAAAAATTCTCATAGCTATTTATATAAAAAAATTGCAACCAAACCTCAATAAAATTAATTACGAATATTCCACAAACATTTTAAAGTGTGCACAAGAGATAGTCTTTAAATGTTAGCGCTTGTCACTCATATTTTTCCTCTATCTAGTAACTATTCAAGCCCGGAACTATTCTACAGAATACCTAGTTACCTCCCCTTAACCAGCAATGACACAGCTTTTGTGACTCCACATATAAAAATCGTAATCTTCGGTCCACCACAACTATTGTTGTCCATCACAACCATGAACACTAAAAACTCTACATTTAGCAATACCATGATGATGACATTATTCTATGTCGAAAGTACTCGGAATAAATATAATATGAGCCAACATGGTATTTTCCACTCGTCTTTTAACAACCGCACAAAAAAGCTTATTCGCTAATATGAAAGGATCCTATCGAAGATAAGTAGAGAGAACATCTCTAAACTATTTAACGAAACCTGTCTCAATTTATATATATATATATATATATATATATATATATATATATATATATATATATATATATATAAACTTATTAAAATAAATTATTTTATTTTTTATACAATATTGGAATTATAAAATTTTATATTTTCTTACCTGTTTCATATCCTAAAATATTTATTTGCAATCAATATTTCTTTATTCTGAATTCGTGAGTTATTATTTATCATTATATAATATTACACTTCCGATATGAATGTGTAGTACTTCCTTTATGAACTTCCGTTCAAAAAAGGATCTGACAGTTGCGAAAATTATTTTTTAAATGGTTCACACTCGATAATAACATTAAACTTTCCATTTTTAGATTCTTAAAACATATTTTTATTTAATTACAATACTCTTGTTAGGAACACCAACGGAATGAATGTAAAAAAAATACAAGAACACCCCCAAATTAAAAATTGCAGACAAGATATCGAAAATGAGGTTGAATAAAATGGCCACAAAAATATTTCCAAAAAGATTTCTTAAATGACCTATACAATGTATAATTAATTCATTAATGCTTAATTCCCTGACTGAAAAAAGAAAGATTTATAACCAAGATATTTGACTTTCATTTGAGAAAGAACGCATCCATTTTGGTGTTACCTAGTACACCCCAATAAACCGTTTCTCTATCGTAATGATTGCAAACGTCTGTTTGCTTTTTGGCTATTAACAAACGTTCATTGTGATTTACTTCAAACGGTTGAGCATTAAACTAACACTAACACCAATAAAGCGAATTAAAAGGAATTCTTAAGTGTAAATAATTCTTCGCTTTGGAGTTTACGACAAATATCAAACAAAAACTAGAGACGAATAAAGACCAAATGGCCTTGGGTTCTAAACACCTAAATCGAAAACTTCATTCAGATTATTAAATTATCCATCGTATCTAAAGTTAGCAAGTTTTGTGACTAACAGTTAACACTATGCGTCGCTAGCTATGAAGAGAATTTTCATTTCTCTTAGTTCAATAGCAACAACATCAGGTCACATGATTCACCTTATCAAAACTAGTGAAATAATGACTGCCGATACAAGAGAGATAGGCTTTTTTTTTCAAAATGGACGTTCTTTGCAGTTTATTTTCTTCTGAGTAAATATTTTCAACCAACACCGTCCGGAATTACGTTTATGTTTTCTTGCAAATATTTTAATAAGTCTTGCCTACACAGGAAGAGTATCACGATTGTGGGACACCTAGTGAGAAACCAATTTACAAAGATGGTCAGTATAAGAAACTTTCTGGACATCACTCTATAGTAATCGCTCAGCAAGGAATTTTTAGGGATAATTTCTTAACTCCGATTACCCCTTGAGTAAGTCGCAACGAAAACGTAAATTTTGAGGAACCTACTAAAAAAGCAATCTGTTTTATATTAATGTTCACTCGGCACAAGGCTCAAAAGCCACTCGAATGTGAGAGTGACTGCTGAAATTATGAATATAAGCCGGACATGAGGTTGAATCTGTTAACGTTATAGTACCCGGGGAAGCATCCACGCAGTGATGTATCCCACAGAATGGCAGTTTTCAGGAAAGAAAGATGCCTGAATGAAACTTTTTTTCTTTCATTTTGAACACGAGGGAAATGAAAGTAATTCGACTTTTTGGAAGTATCAAAGCGTATCCTATATGTAAATATCTTAACTGTTAGAAGTAAACAAGAGACCTCATCTAGCTATTTGCCTTCGGAATAGTAACAAAGTGATGGCCGGTATGCGATGTTGCGTCTCTGGAAAAGAGTTCTCAAGACCATGTTCACGGTTTTAAAGATTAAAAAAGTAAGGATTGAACACCTCCAGCCTCGATATGGCGATATACTGGATTTTTTAAAATTTAAATTAGCTCTTGCGAAACAAACCTAACAATTGCTCAAAACTAGGTATCTACATTTTGGCCTTTGCTCAAAAATAGGTATCTAAATTTTGGCCTTTTGTATATCAAGGGTTTTCTTCGCCGACAGTTGGTTCAATACAAAATACAACGGTCGATCATTTTCTGAAGTTTCACCTACCAGCGATCAACCCATGAAATAAACAATTAATATTATTTTTACTTAATAATTCTTCGAAAGCACAATAAGGATGATACTAGCATTCAGTATATTTCTAGCTATAAAATTCTTCCTTGTTTACTTCTAACAGTTAAGATATTTACATATAGGATACGCTATGATACTTCCAAAAAGTCGAATTACTTTCATTTCCCTCGTGTTCAAAATGAAAGAAAAAAAGTTTCATTCAGGCATCTTTCTTTCCTGAAAACTGCCATTCTGTGGGATACCTCACTGCGTGGATGCTTCCCCGGGTACTATAACGTTAACATATTCAACCTCATGTCCGGCTTATATTCATAATTTCAGCAGTCACTCTCACATTTGAGTGGCTTTTGAGCCTTGTGCCGAGTGAACATTAATATAAAACAGATTGCTTTTTTAGTAGGTTCCTCAAAATTTACGTTTTCGTTGCGACTTACTCAAGGGGTAATCGGAGTTAAGAAATTATCCCTAAAAATTCCTTGCTGAGCGATTACTATAGAGTGATGTCCAGAAAGCTTCTTATACTGACCATCTTTGTAAATTGGTTTCTCACTAGGTGTCCCACAATCGTGATATTCTTCCTTAAAATGATAGGACACGCACATGTCACTCACCAACGCCTACTGAAACACGGAGAACAACTGTTATACATGCCATATCAGGAACCGTACACGATTGAACATGTATTGATAACGAATTCCAACATGCACAACCCAATTCCTATAGAGTAGAAACGCACAGGATTTTTTTGAAATTACCGAGCCAAACTATTCCTGGGTATGACGATAAACTACACCCAGCAGCAAGGTTTCTGATCGGGATATTCACATCTTAATTTCTGTTATTCCTGTGTCTATTCTGACCCGGGGTGGTGGAATCATTTAGGGCCCAATCTAGGGATAAATTGTGAACTCCCAAACAAAAGCAGAACACTATGAAATTATAAAAATTATATTTATAGTAAAAATACCAGCAATACATTTTTATATATAAAAAAAATTACCAACAATACATATTTATAGTAAAATTACCAACAACACCCATTTATAGGAAAATTACCAAGAATACCAATATAGTTCACGGACGGAACGGAATGGCTAAAACGGAAAGGAATGACAAACATGCTCTATTCTCAAAGACAATTGTATACCACTAAACTTTCACAAATATATATATATATATATATATATATATATATATATATATATATATATATATATATATATATATATATACGTGTCCCAAGTGGAAAACAATATATTATATATACAACGATGGTCTTGTCATGTCTTGAGAATGTCTGATGACAGGATACCCAAGATCCTAATGTACAGCCAATTAGATCAGGGCTACAGGAATGTAGGACACCCATGGCTAGGATACAAAGACAAGCTGAAGAGCAACATGTCAGCTGTCAATATACCACATAACACCCTTGAGCGCTTAGCCTTGGAGCGGGTAGAATGGAGATCACCGTGTTTTAGTGGACTCAGTTCTGCTTGTATGAATCATCTTCAAGAAGCGAGAGCAAGATCTAAAGGGTCAGCCAATCTAACAGTGATCTCATCTCACAATCCTCACTATGTGGCCTCCTTTGTAAATCACTAGCGGGTCTTAAATGCCAACTAAGATTATCGCACAAAATTTCATAACTGAATCAATTAAGCTGTCAGATCCTCATAAGTCGTAACCGACGAGAGAGTCCATTATATATATATATATATATATATATATATATATATATAGCAAAGCAGAGTGTAAGGAGAAACAAAATGGTCTTACATATAATATGGAGATACTCATGTGTCTGGATAAGCCATATTTAAAAGCGCTGCATTCATCTATTATGCCTCAGGCGATGACACATTCCACCAAGGGGAAACAGCAAGCCTTTGGTTTTCCTAAATTGACGACTGCGTGTCGGAGTTTCTTTCTATATCTGGGAAATACATATTCCTAAAGGAAACATCACCATGGACTTGAAAACTGTAGCATTTGCTAGAGGAGGTATAGTTAGCCTCAACCCGATCCATTTGGATCAGGCTAAAAAACAACTGCTTGGTTTAACTGCTGTAAACAAACGGAATGACTGGCCACCCTCGTCACTTTATGAAGTGGTGTCACTAAGCGTCCGTTACGTATCCTATGTCGCTTATCTTCACCCAGGGGAGATAATCGCCTTCCGTACCGCTATAGATATTTATAGTAAAAGGGCCAGCAATACAGTTGAAGGCATACAACTACGTTTAAAATATATTTAGTTGAAGCTATAAAATTGTTTCCAAAATATTAAGTTTTCGGTATCAAATAAGCCATAGAGTGTGATATGACGTAAACAAAATCAACAAACCAACCAACCGATCCAAGTGAGATGCAAAATAAAGGTGGTTGGCCACTGAAAGACAATATAAGTTTATGATGTATTACTTTACGATTTATACATTGAAATGTCCTACAATGTGTTTTTAAGGAAATGCTTATAACAATTTAACTTCATGCAAGTTGTATCTGGAAAATCATTGTTCTATAATTATAATATTTTCACAAAATTGTAAATGAGTATTTATTCATAAAAAAGGAATTTATACAATTCAAAAATACGTTTCTGCTTTAAATAGCCCATAGATGGATGATAATCTGTAAAACAAATCAACCAAACCTTTAAATCGAGACGGAAAAAACTAGTATGCTAGGTTGCTAAGATATACGCTAGGAACGTATCTTCTATATATTGCATAACATTTTTCGGCTTTTTTAAATAATTTCACCCTAAGCAAAGCAATAAAGTCACTAAGAAACAAGGTGTTACTGAGTGTTAGAGGATATGACAAAAATATTCTATTAAGGAGAGAGAACAATAAAAGAACAAGAACTAAGAAAGCAGAAGATGACGATTGACATGACTTCTTTCAGCTTCTTTCCAGACATGTTTGATCATGGCGCTTGACGACCTCGTCTAATTGAATCTAGTCCTATTACTATCTTTATCTCTGTTCTGTCATCGATTCTCTCAAACTCAAGTAGGTTGCTGTCTTTTTCATCCTGTTTCTCTTGCCTTCAGAGTGTCCTGTGAGTATTGAAATTTCAAGCGTTCTTTCTTTCACATTATGTGTTTCCAGAATTTCCAGATTTCTCTTTCTGGTTGCTAGCAGTTGTTTCATAAAAACTTCTACGTTATTCACATTTCATGCATGGTATTCTCAACATTAAAACAATATCTCCAGTCATGATAAACAGTTGTACACCCAACGATGCTCTTCGGCTTGAACGCCTATGAGGACTCAAGTTCTCAGCTGATATCAACTGGAGATCTATCAGTAAAGATGATGGGAAAATGGTTGGTTCCTTGTGCCACTCCAGAGAGTATCTGACTTCTCTTGCCATACTCGATGTCAAGTTTTATTTTTCCTCTGTGATACACTTCAATATAGCTTATTCATTTCGTATTAGGTCTAGTTTTATTAAAGATATAAAAACGGACATTTTAAAAGTATATGCAAAATATATAGAATAATATATATAGAAAAAATATATAAAACAAAGTGTCGGAATGCCAAGGCTAAGAAATATATAACAACGAAAAAGAAATAACAAAAATATGCAAATCACTCAAAAGGTTCAGCTTTGCTATTTTTCTGTCACTCCACGACCTGTTTTCATTTCTCAACCGATCTGAAATCCATGTTCAAAGATGTTCTGCATTCCTATCATGTTAGATCGTTATTCTATAATAACAAATGTTAGTGTGCTGTTGAATATATAGTTAGAACTTACCAGAAGTTGGAAACTATTATTCATCAGCACGAGCCAGCTGAGATCCATCGTGAGATGTATGAGTGTTTATGAATACTTCCGGATCTGCGACTGCAGAACACATAACAGATAATCCGATTTGTGCCATTCATAGTTTTTTCACCATACTTAGCAAAGCGCATTCAGATTATCATCTAAGAATTTTTTGCGATTATTTATATTAAGTCTAAGCAGCCTTCCCTCTGTAAGCAGAATCAATGGCTGTTGAGTGTAAATGTAATCTTTCTGTTATTTATACTGTTGATTCTTTGCTAGTAAAATGTTTTATTTTCTCCCTCTTTTTTATATTGGTCTGCGATTTGCTCCAAAGAGCGAGGACTGATAATCGCTTAGACTCTTTTTGTTGTTATATTTTTCGATTAGATACCACATTCTTTCAAAATCTAAAATTACAAGGGGTTCTCCGAAACTGATAATTTCTTAAGTTGCCCCACGACCTTAGAGGCAAGTGTTTGTAGTATAGCAACAGAAGTTTAACTTATCCAACAAAAACGCATATTTTTTAACTTGTTACAAATAACAGTTTCTAAGCCGTCTGTTAAAATGGTGTCTGTCAGGAAAGTTTGAAGAAAATAGAATTATGTTACTGAATTCCTTCATACCGAAAAACTTGCATTCATTCATATTCATCGACCCTTAGTGAACGCTTCCAGAAACGAAATAGTGCAAATGAACAGAGATTAAGAATGGTTAATTTAGTTTCCGTGTTGGTGAAGGTGATGCGTGCGACAAGCCACATTCCGGGTGGCGCGGAACAGCTGTCAATACATGAAATAAATAAGGCTTCGAATGTGCCTAGCTAATCGTGGTGATTATATCGAAAAATATACTTATGTAGTTGAAAACGTGTTCTTCCTAAAGGTGCTATTGTGCTACGGATATCTGCTGTTGTTTCCGTGAAGATATATAGAATCCATATTTGAAGGGTGCCTTCGAATTCTCATCAATGTGTTAATTCCATAAATAAAACAAATATGTATTTAATAATTTAAGGTGAAAGGGATCCATTATCACTTTCACTGCTGCATTTTTATCGCATTGCTGCCTAAGTGACCCCTTTTGGGAAAAAAAAACAGAAAATTGCCACTTACTGGAGATAAATGATGATAAAGGTGTGATGCGTCATGGGCGTCATCATTTTGATTTCGATTGATTTATCTCCAGAATTTCCTGTCCTTTGCAGCTCTTGATAATTTGTTTCTTTTTTATCTCTCCTAAAACGTGTTCTCCCATCCATTTACTCAAGTTGGCTAGGTAAGTTATGCTTTTTTCCCCCTGTCCCACTTGACTTCAATCTGTCCTGTCAGTATCAAATTTTCCAAGCCCTCATTCTTCATTATGTGCTCTAGAACTTTCAACTGTCTCTTCCTGATGTTAGGTATAATGTCCTTTTTTTCCCATTTTCTCTAAAACCTCGTCGTTGCTAACATGTTCCGTGTATAGTATTCTTAGCCTCCTTTTGTATAACCATATTTCTGTTGATCTCCTTCATCTGTGAGAAGATTTCCTAACATTCACTGCCACATATGAGTACTTCACTCTTACTTTAACTGTTCAGTACTCTTTTCTTTTCCTTTTCTAACGAAATTCTTGTTGACTAATACTTTGCTTAGCTTTTGGAGGGCATCTTTCGCTATCCCAATGGTCCCTCGGATTTCAGTGTCGCACTTTCCATCCTCTGTTAAAATACTTCCCAGATAATTTAAACTGTTGTACTTGTTTGATTTTGGTATCTGCAATTTGTAATTTGCATGTTAGGCTGTTCCTTCTTCTGAAGATTATGCATTCTGTCTTTTTGCAATTAATATTTCGTTCTCGCTTTCCTTCACTACATCCTGTAGGACTTCTAGTTTCTCTCGGTGCCTGCTATCAACACTGTGCCATCTTCATATCGAATGTTGTTAGGATTGTGGCCTCCAATATAGAATCCTGCTAGGAATTTCAATATTCTCATATTCCCCTCACTGTATAAACGGAATAAGTCCAGTGAGAAGACACACTCTTGTCGAACACAGCTTTTATTTTTGTATATTTACGGATTTCTTTTTGCTTCCTATTGATAGTAACTATGCATTCTGTCTCCTTGCTATTCAGGTTTATTTCTTTCTTCTCACTTTCCTTCATTAACGTTTGTATCACAATATAATAAACAAATAGGTTACAAAACAATTGATTTTGTAGGATACTATATATCTACGTTGGTTTTCAAAAAAGCTCTAGGTAATAGTTCGTTGAAAATTCAAACGCGAAGAACTTATATTACAAGATGTCTTGAAAACGTATTTATGTCAACAGTAGGCGTTACAAGTTTCTTCTAAGTACATCTTTATAACGTATATATACATCGTCAATAGATAATGCTATTTCACCATAACGTATAACTACGTCCACAGCAGCTGATATGTTATGCATAGGCAGCAGTCCCCGCTCAATATTTTATGAAAATTATAGACTATTGAATACATAGTTAAGTTATGGTTTTTTGCCGGAAAAGTTTGCAAACACCTAGCAAATTTGTGTATCTGTTTACGTAGTTCAGCTTTGTTTAGGACAAAGCCACAATAGCTGAACACCCGTGGGGTGCGAATTGACTGCAGAGTCGTGTTGCACATTATAAACACTCTTTCTGGTCTTCTTTTATACACTAAAAACCAGAACAATGATTAGTTCTATGTTAACAACATGCATTAAAAACAGGTTTTCTGGTGGATTCTTCAACGGATGACTTTGGTGTCTTTGGTGGCGCTAGCGTTGGTAGAAGGAAGTGGATAGATTTAAATCTTCCTGGCCAAATCGTGAATGGGACGGATTTTCTTTAATTTTTTCCTTTTTTACCCAGTCTTACATTATTTTTACATTTGTGCTCAATATACAGTTTATTCGAAACGCGTCAAGGAAAAACTCACGGCCAGTTTAGCAGCAAAAAGACTTTTATTAAATGTAATGGTATCGAAAATTAACAATAGATTAATGTGCAATTAATTAATGCAGACGTGTCTGTATATACACTCAGAGACACACACACACACACACACACACACACACACACACACACACATATATATATATATATATATGTGTGTGTGTGTGTGTGTGTATATATATATATATATATATATATATATATATATATATATATATATATATATATATAATCATTTATTCGAAAATTATAATATAAAAATGTTATAAAATCACTATAAAAATAGCCATTTTGTTTCAACATTTCTGGTGTTTATCAAGTGATGATGTTTCAGCACTATCACTTGATAAAACACCGGAAGTGTTGAAATAGAATGGCTATTTTTGTAATGATTTTATAGCATTTTTATGTTATAATTTTCGCAAAAAATGTTTACATTTGCTCTACTCTGTATTGAGCACTCTTTTAAGAATAGTATTTGTTGGTTATTGAAATTTATTCTGTATACACCAATCCTATACTTATATATATATATATATATATATATATATATATATATATATATATATATATATATATATATATATATATATATATATATATATGTACACGTGCTTAGGCAAATATTAAGAGAAAATTTAAACCAGAAAGAAAGAAAAAAGAAGAGTAGGAAATAAAATGAAAAAGTAGATGAATTATTGCAGAAGACATAATAAGGTGGAAGAAAAAAGTTCAGTTCAAAGTTAACAACATCAAATTAAGACAGTTGAATTTTTCTGGTGGGTACTAGAACGATTTCAACGTTTAAGATAATTATCCATCGAGACAAAATATATGAAAAACATATGCAGGGTGCGATGGATAAACTTTTGCCATTTTATATTTTTAATATCGCGCATGCGCGTTATTCGTTTTTGATTTTCACGGCTGCACACTATAGTGGGGTCAGTTGGATATCAACTCCGAGAAAATAAGAGTACCATGAACCAATTCCCTCCGCCTGAAATTTGGAAGCGGCATGCTATACTGCTTGACGTTCTCGCCGGAAGCTCCAATTCAAACATTTCAGATTATCAATCCTAGGAATGAACAGAGGATTCGGAAAGAGTTGGTTGATACATCCAGTCAACATCATGTTGTTTGGAGATCATTATTGATGGCGAAGTTATGACTCCATTCATCTTCCCATAGGGCTTCAGACATAACACATAGGCCTACATCAAATGCGTTGAGGGGGTAGTGCTCAGTTGAGCGGGAGACCAACAAAACTCATTGTAACACGAAAGATGAACTGAAGGCAAGGATTATGGCCGTATTTGGCAACTTGAAAAAAGAAACTGTCCAGAATGGATGCAGGAGATCCCGAAGTCGTCTGAAGGCCGTGGTTGAAACCAATGGCGAATATATTGGTTAAATGTGCTCTTTAGTATTTCTAGAGATTTTTGCGTAAATTTAATAAATATATTTGGTAAAATGAGATTTAGACGACAATTTATTCCTCGCACCCGGTAACTTCGTTCATAAAGGCAAAGATAAAAACAAAGCAAAGTATTATACAGAAACAAATAATAAAGCATTTGTTCGAATGTATGAAATATGGAAATATATTTGTGCGCCGGTAGCGAAATGGTTACCGGCGCGGAAAGTGAGATCAGCGTTGCATGTTCAAATGTCAGCCTAGTCTGGTGCGTTCACTTTAGCTAAAATAAGCTTGGGACATTACAGGGAATCAATTTTCTCCACTCTCCACAATCTCAACTATTGCTTAAACTGCGAGGGTGGACTGCGCTCTCTAGGCTTCAGTGGCAGCCAGCCGAGAAGGAGGTTTGTCTGAATTCAGAACTGACGAGAAGTCAGCGTGAAATGATTCCAATATATTTCCCAAGAAGTCATGGCGATTCATAGGCAAAGGAATTTGTGGAAAGCAATGATCAGAATGGACAGGACATTTAAAACACATTTAAAAAGATTGTGTGTAGTTATATTCAAATGAATAAGTGAGAATGAAGACTAACAGTGTCTATATAACATGGTCATTGTTTTTACCAAGTCTTTGCCAAGAACGTGGCTTATAAGCTACTCAACGTAGAATGTTACTGAGGTTGTACTGACGTAAGAGGATGAGGTAAATTGATATTATGGGGATATGTAAGATAGATACCGATTGACCCTAGATTCAATATTAACATTGTAGTATCAGTACGGGAGAAAGTAGAGGTTGGTTGGAAGAAGCTTCCTGAGAGGGACTTCTTTATTATGAAGGGAATACGGGGGAAATGGGGTTAATTCGACTCTGTGTTCATGGTATGACGTGTTCTTGCTGTAAGGACGTGAATTGGTGCAACTAAAGAACATAGCTCGTCTGAATATTTACTGTGGCTTCAGCGAGTGGTTAGCTAGTTTTCGTCTGCTAAAAAGAGATTGTAGGAGGACCGTTATTCATCCCCCACAAGGCCCCGAAAAGGCCCCGTAAACTCGATCGAGATTGAAATGTGATGATTCGGCAGCTCCAGCGCAAATATGGAGACAATATTGATCTCTAGTAAAGATCGATTATGGCAAGAGAAGTCAGATACTTTCTGGAGTGGCACAAGAAACCAACCATTTCCCAATCATTTTTAGCGATAATCAGTCACAATAGAGATTTTCAAGGCCTAGCTTAGATGTGGCACAAGGGCAAAAGTATGGGCACCCAATGAGGATAGAACTCATTACTCAACGTAATTGTTCTATCAAAACAAGCTTGCTAACCATTACACCACGCCGAGGTGCCCAAATAAAGATTTTCCAAGCGTAGCTTAGATGTGGCACAAGGCCGAAAGTGTGGGGCACCCAGTGAGGATCGAACTCACTACTCAGTTATTACTGTTCTAGCGCGACAAGATTGCTAACCATTGCACCTCCCACGGGGTGCCCAAATCACAATAGATGTTCAAGTCAAAGAACCGTTTAACATGACTGAAGAAAATCCAGGGTCTGTTCGGTGATAATAAAACGTTACATATTCAATCAAAGTAGCCAGTTCCTCCCACTAGTGAACAGTCAGAGCTTGGTCAGAAGAGAGTCTCGGATCACCTATATTTCTGAACGTGTACCCATAAACTGTGGCATCATCTGCATATATGTTTACCAATGATCTAAGAATGTTCTTAGGGATATTTTTCATGAAAACGGGAAATATTAACAGTAATACGATACAGATGATACAGTGTTGATAGCAGACACGTAAAGAAAACTACAAAGAACTCCTACAGAATATAGTGTAGGAAATCGAGAATAAAGCACTAAACATCAATTGCAAGTAGACGGGATGCACGGCTGAGAACAAGAACTGATAGTTAGTGACAATACAGAGTCATTCCAAATGTGTCGTAATGTACACTTGAATATTTCTTAATTATATATCTCTATTAAAATGGAAACGTTGATATGAAGATATCAGCTTTGAACCTAAGGGAACGGAATTCATACAGTTTTAATTATAAAGTGCTTATATTTTAATAACTTTTTGGTGAATTAAAAGATTTTTTTGCTGTTACTTGCCGATGTTTTGTTTTGATTGGATAAAACAAGCTCTTGGTTGTCACGGTGGATGATTTTCACTAGCATCCGCAAGAAAAATTACTTACTATGGAAATTAATTCAAAGTTTTAATATGCGTGATCTGCCTTTTGCACAAAATTTTGCCGATGTGTCTGTCGTTATAATCCATGAGCGTGAATTGTATGTGAGCGTGAGATGAAAGTCCTATATAATAATTAGTGAGAACACTGTGTACTTAATAACATAAAAACCTACCTCTTTGTAAATCCCCATGTCTCTCGTTCTTTCGTGGCATATTTGCCAGAGATATATCTAGCAAAATAGCAAAAACTGAAACAATGTCAACAAGGATGTTTTTCCAAACAATCCTACATCAAATGACAATAATTCAGCTCAAAACTTCAGATAGCACTTGTAGAAAAACGGAGTCTTTATAGCGAGTTTGATCTGTTCGATAAGATCAAATTGGTAGCTCATCTCAAAGTTGTTACAGTTTTTTGTGTACCTATTAACTAGTGAGCAAGCCAAAATGAGCTGACTCATTTTATCGTCCACCCATAGAAGGTTAACCAATCAGAAGACTTGAAATATTCGATCCGATGTTTATAAAGGCGGCCATTTTGTTTTTTCTTGTCGGAATATCCACTGCTAAACTGTCAGATGAATAGACTTGCAGAACTACGTTTTCCTACTCTCTCCGAATATCCACTGCCAATCTCTGATATGGAAGACCTTAAGAATTCCTGAATAGCTGCTGCGAGACATTGGTGCTGTTTCATTGAACAAATTAATTATCACATCGGATTTGTACATTCAAACTACATTAAACATGTTTTAGAAAAATGACCTAAATTCCGCTGTTAACTAGAGCAATGAATTGCTTGTTAATTTTAATTCCTCCAAAACAAAACTACTCTCTATAATCATCTTTGTTTATTTGTTTTATTTTACGGCATATCAACCTCAATGGCTTATTTAATGCCGCCAAGATTTTTATTGCTGATAATATGTTTTTCCTTCAATAATCTATTTCTGGTAATATGCTTTCTTCAAAAATGTATCGCTGGTAACATTTTTTCAAACAAAACAAAATAAACCAAACCAAACTTAAACGCAATGTCAGTCGTAATCTTGTTCTGGTTCTTTAATAATGTTTTTCTCTTCTTTTTTTATTCTGGTGCATTCATTGACCAATTGTCTTAGTCTCATTATTGCCTTACTTGGGGTGAACTGATTAAAACAAAAAGAACGAACATGTCGAGACTAAGGGCTCAAAACAAGTCAGAATTTGCTCGTAAAAAATTTGGACTGAAGAATGTGATTTATTTTCTATGATCTCACTACACTTTTTTAAAACATTTTTTTTCTTTCAATTCGTAACATCTGGATTTCCTTTCTATAAATCACACAAATGAGAAAGAAGACTGAGTGAGAAAATAAACAAGAAAATAACGAGATTTCCAAGCCACAAAGAAGAGATTTAAAATTTTAAACAGATCGACAATGATTTGTAATGTTGAAATGCGCCAATATTTACATTTTCTCTTCATTTTCTACTTCCAGTCAAATGTTGTTTCCTTTTTGTCAATGTCTCGCCCAACGTCTACTTGCCTCGGTCATTCTACAGTGGACGACCAAGTAGCTATTTTCAAACGCTGGACGGAGACTGATGAGATTTGGCGTTGAATCGTGACCAGAATAATCTCTGACGACACCGACTACTAACATGAACGCAACAAATACGTCTTGGGGAATGGCATATTTTCTGTTGGATTGTTTGTATCTCGAATCTGGAGTTGTTTTTGCAATTGTCGTTGTGTTTTATATATATATTATTTGCTATACATTTTTCATTGTTTTTCTAACTTTCCTTGTTTATCTCTTCTTTTTGAAGCAAAGTGACCGCCTCGTACAAGATTTTAGTAGTGTTTCGTAATGTTTTGTGGCTGGAGTAGTAGTAAATATATGAAAATGAGTATTTTTTAAAGCATTTCACCCCAAGCAAGACGGGAGTGCCACTAGCACGCAAGGGGTTACAGAAAGTGGAAGCAAGTCTAAAGAGGAGTGATATAGGAAAGGATGAAGAGAAGGACATTGCATTTGAATAGTTGGAGATTATAGCTATCAGGGAAGCAAGTAAGTGGGAGTTCCACAGAGGGACAATGCGTGACATGAAACTATTGGAGTAGAAAAGACGGCTACATTTAACCGTTTCAACAGTGAAAGGGTGGGACTGAGATGCCAACCTAGTGGCACGTTTAAATTCATGTAGTTTGGGAACTGTCGAAAATAGCTCGTCGGAGCAGTTACCGTGAAAGTATTTGTAGAAAAGACAGAGGGAGTATATTTTTGTTAATTGAGGAAGCTAAAATGGAAAAAGGGATCCAAATAAAACGATAAATTAAAACGTATAAATACTCTTGATTAAGGCTTTCAGAATAGACTTGGTGAGGGTATACTTATATAATAGGATGTGTACAAAATCTACGAGCGAGCGAAATATTATCCGAATATTTATCTGTTCACCGAAAATATATGTATTTCTTATCGTTCGATTAAGTTGAAAATAAAGAAATATATCCATGGAATTGCATAGCGGCGCCAGCTAGCAAGTTCAGGGAATCTGTTTTTTGTTGGGTTTTTTGTTTTTGTTTTTTTCTGGGGATTTTTGGGGGGGTGCTTTTCGTTTTGTTTTGGTTTTTTTTTTTGGCAAGAGAATCTTCTTTATCTGAATAAAAGACCTGCACAGCAATCCCAGTGACCGAAGGTTTGATAAACAGAAAGTTTCACATTCATAGACACTCGAACAGACGTCTTAGTCAGTCATAAGGTCCGTTTTCTATCCCCTGTATGTTAAAGATACGGGTCTACGTTTCGCTGGAGCTAGAACAACTAGAGTCAAGTTAAAAGGGACGAAACTGGCTTAAAAGAAAGAATGGCAACGAATCTATTACACTGACCGTTCATAGAAAACGATCTGAAAAGAAACGAGTTTTTGTCTAGTGACTAGTATTCGCTGCAGCTACAAATAATAATAAATAGTTTTTTACTATTAGAATGGCCTTTTGGTTTGAATTCGTTTTTTATTAATAGGTCTATCGCAGGCTTCTCGGATATACAGTTCGACTGGTAAACACCAGCTGCAGCATAGCTGAGTACAAATCGAGCCGTAACTAGTTGCCACTTGTTACCAAGAACAAGGGAAGGTTTTGCACAGGGAAATATAACACAACAACAGGGTAGTATTTCAATTTCTTTTATTGTGATTATTTTCTCTCCAATTTATACATTCCATCCATTTCAGTTGTTGTTCTTGTTAAAGTTGTTAAAGTGGTGTGGTTTCTGTTATCTGGTGCAGTACTTTTGGATTCTGTAACACCAGTCTCCATTGTTCTAAGGAGAATGGTTTTCGTCATGTTTAACTCATTGAAAACCATTTTTAATGATCGATCTGAGAAATTGAATGTATACAACTAAGAGGATATATGTTTCTGAAAGTATTTAGCGTCATGTATGACATCCATATGAAAGTATGTCGTGAAGATTTAACACTTGACTCGAGTTTTCAGGTTAATGTTTTGTGGCAATTTGCAGTGTTTTATATATATATATATATATATATATATATACGTCCTACGCCATCCCTTGGCTCACTCATCGCAATCCACTCCCGATATGACTAAGAATATTTCCTGCTATTTGTTTCGTTTTGCTCTTTCTAATTCCAACACCGAGATGCCATTTGTGGTTTGCAGTTTTAAATCCATTAAAAGTTCTATATATGTTTGTTTTTTTGGGGGGGGGTCTAAAAACATCACCCGATGTTTTTTTATGGGTTTTGAGACCAGTGTGAAATTTGTATTTGTCATTCAAATGAACATTAAAACTATCAGCAAGCATTTCGTTAGACACAACATGTTTACCGAGTGAAAACGAAAGAATTCTAATGCCAGTTCTATATTTCGAAATCAGAGAAAGAACAAGGATTGGTCAAAGTAAAGACACAAGGATCAATTCAAGGTTAACTTCCAAATAATTTGAGATTCAACTGTCATGGAACTGTTTAAATTCGAGAAAAATTCCCGATGGTGGTATAAGGAAATCGGATCTCGAAATCAAACAATAATAAACGGTGTAATCATCCGAACATCAGTTGACAATTTTCTGACATTGAGTATGCAATAACGTACCTTTCAATGCTTAACTTCGAAGACGTGTACATTTTCTGTGAAGAACAGTTATATTTTTTTATTCTTGTTTAATTGTTATGGCTAAAAAGCTTACGACCACTAATTTTTTAAATTCCAAGCAAAGCAAAACTTTGATTTGATTACTTTGTTTGTTTAACGACATATCAACACCTTATGGGTCATTTAATGCAGAAATTATCTCATATGCTAATTTTTTTTATAACTGAACGATACACCATGTGTTTCGTTATTACTAATTCCGCATCTTGAATTTTTATGATTGATAACAGCATATGTAACACTACTGCTTTCATTGCAATTCCAGATTATTTTTTCCTTTTTTGAACGCTTTATCTTGAGTTCTATATCTTTGGGTACCTGGTAGAGAAAATTCCATGAAATTGTCAGCAAAATCGGGTATCGGAAAGTGTCATCTGATCTTATTGCAAATGTCTGAAGAATATTCAACGCATGGGCAAATCTTTTGGAACGTTATAGATGACGACATGCTAGGACACATGATCACGAAGATCATACAAAATATTCAACGCTTGGGCATGTCTTTTGGAACGTTATAGATGAAAACGTGCTTGAATACGTGATCATGCGTGATGATTCCTGTGTGCACCAAGTTACACCGGTAACAAAGGCTGATAGCATGATTTGGAATCATCCATGGTCACTACATCACAATAATTCAAATTTCAGCGTTAGCGAGAAAATTTATGGCAAATGCGTTTTGTGGATCTCATGGATTTCATACCGCCTCGTCAGACATTTAATGCAGTCAGATGCAATGAACCTTACGCCAATATCCTGGTCGCTTTCGTCGAAAGGTTTCGCTCAGTCTGTCTAAAAGCGGCATTCCACGCACGGTTAAAACGACAAAAGAGTTTGTTCCATGTATGTGTTTGGAATATTTTACAATGTCCATCGACTGCATCTGATTTGACACTTTTTTTAAAATTGGGTTCACCCCATCCAAGGCAGTAATGTCACTAAGACTCAAGGGCTTACTGGGTGTGGAAGAGTTAGAAAACAAAACATGTATAATGACCGGGAGGAGAAAATAATAATCAGGAGGACATCTTTGAAAATTAAAAATTATTTCATTAATTGTTTTATATATATCAAGGCGGTAAAGCCACTAAGACACAAGGTGTTACTGACTGAAAGAATTAGAAAAAAGAAACGGTATTACAAAACAAAAACAATAGTAGAGTAATTGAGAAGATAGTAGATAACCATTTCATTTAATTTTTTAAGCTGGCTGGAAAACATGAAACCGAGCGTTCCACAAGTGAGAAGTCCTGAAAAGAAAATGTTAGTATAGAACTTATGGTTGATAAGACGCCATCACCAGTCTAGCGGAGAGCTCATCCGAACAATTATAGAAAAGACACAGACAGGTAACTGAAGCCAAGCTGCCAGACCAGGACCGATAATATTTCTTATGCTTCTTTGAACTTTAATCAAGGAGCTCATGGTAAATATCAGGGGCACTGGACTATATTATGAGCATGAAAAAATGGTAGACATAGATATGAATGATAGATTCTGGAGAGAGGAAAATGTCCCACACGACGCAGTGAACCAACTTTTTTAGCAGCTGACCTCGCATAGATTCAATATATTCTTTCCACTTCATGTCAGCTTAGAACGTTAGTCCGAGAAGGTTGCAGCGAATCACTTTCCTGGAGGTTAGCATCAGCCATACTGATAGAAAGCAGAAACAAGTCTCTCAGATTACTAATGAATAGAATTTTAGTATTGGAGGCGCTAAAATTAACAAGATATCTTTTGCCCCAGGAAACAACGGACTTGATGTCGTTTGGGACATCGACTGCCATTTTGACCTAACAGGAAGCGGTTTCACACTGATAAACTTCTAGTTACAGAGGTGCAATTGCGACACCAGTCGTTTGCTTGACATCCGTCAAGGAAGCTAGTTATGTGCGCGTACACTGATAGAACATCTTGATAGAAATGTTGTAAAATAAAGCTGACAAAATGCTCTTGCGTTCAGAATAGACGTTCCTGCCCGATTATTCAAATTTCGATTTTCCCAATCTACAAACTCATTTCAGAATCTCACCTTTATTTTATTTTCCACTTTTCTAACCAGATTATTCATTCTAATCTGTTCTTTTATTCAAACATTTTCTCTCTCCTTTCTTTTTTCCGAAAGTAAATTCCTTTTGAAGGAAATTTTCTGCCCTGCTCTTTCTTTTTTTCAACCTATTTTTCTACAGCAGTTGCATTGTTTTATTTGTATTGTAATAAATAATTTACTCACAAGACATAAGGAAGGCAAAGGGACATAGATAGGGGGAGGTTTACCTACCTGCGAAATTTGTGCGAATTGATGGTGAACCGATGATAGGAGAATGCCAAAAAGACAAACATTACTAAGAGCTACAATAAATAGGATGTTGTGAAGAGACATCATCGTCCATGTTTTGAAGAGTCACAGTACATTCAAGAAGTTTACATTAGTAAATACTTTTATATTCTTCTTCTTCTTCTTCTTCTGCCATTTACGGTGTCTTTTCAGGAAGTTGGTGATCATGAGTAGCCACGATGCATTTCCATCGTAGCTCTTAATAAACGTTGTATTTTTTTATCTCTCCTAAACCTTGTTCTGCCAAACACTTACACAAGCTCGTTAGGTAGGTTATACGGAGTTTCCTTCTGTCTCTTACCTTCAATATATCCTGTGATGTCAAACTTTCTAAGCCTCCTTTTCGCATTATGTTCTCTAGAAATCTGAAGTCATTCTTTCTGATTCTAGCTATAATAGTCCTTTTTGTTTCTAATTTCTGTAAAATCCCATAGTATTCTCAGCATCCTTCTGTTTTAACCGTATTTCTGTTGCTTCAAGTCTCTTCTACATCCCTGAAGAGATTGCCCAACATTCACTGCCATATAGGAGGAGTAATATTACGTAACAATTCAGTCCTCTATTTTTTGTTTCTAATTAGCTTTTGTAAGGAATGTTTCGCTCCTTCAGATTTCGGTGTCGCAGTTTCCAATTACTTTTCAGATATCCCACGTATTATTATGCAATGATTCTTGCTGTGTGCTCCTCATGTGTGGTCTTGTATCTTACTTTTCTGACATCTCTTGTTGTTATTAATTTTATTAAATTATGTACTGTAATTAATTTCATTTTATTTTTGTAATTTCCTGTCTGACTACACATGATTTAACAAAATTTCAGACATAAAAGATCAAAGGACCTTATAGCAATAGTCAGGAATGGACATCCTACGGAAATGAAAATAAACAAAGCTTCATATGCCACAATTCTAGATCTGACCTAGGTACTTATGCTAATGATATAAATATTTACTCCTGCCTTAGTCTGACAGGTTTGACGAAGTAAAACTGGCAGCTGTTCTTGAAAAGGGCCTCCAATCAGCGTTTAACTGAGACAAGGAAAACCTTGTAAAAAGAAGTTGTGATATGAAGTTGAGTTATTATATTGAATCAATTGCGAGGTCTACTGCTAGGAAAGTTGGTTCACTGTCTTTAGCCAAACATTTTTTCTCATCAAAATTCATCTTGCACATTTATAAATCTACCATTCGTTCGTACATTGAATACTATTGCCATATCTGGTCTGGTGCTCCTAACGTATATCTCAATATTCTTGACAAAATTCAAAGAAGGATCTATAATGTAACCCATCCTGAGATGGCATATCGACTTCAGTCACGCTCTCACCGACGTGGCGTGGCTTCCCTCTGCCTTTTCTAGAAATATTTTCATGGAATTTCTTGTGGTGAGTTTTCTTTCTTGATGCCTCGACTACATGAATTTAAACTTACTATTGGATTAGCAACGATGTCTCATGTTTTATGCTAGTGAAATAGGCAGATGTTCTTTTCTAATAGTACCTTTTCTTCATCTTATTCCTTCTGATTCATTGCTTCCCTACTACATTTAATCTTCAAAAATTTAAATACAACGCCAATTGCTATCTTTAACCTTCTTTACTAAAATCCTTACTAAAATTTTCTCGTTCTCGTTCACTCCAAGTAACTCCATGCATCCTATTGGCAGTATCACCTTTCTTGGAGTGAAATGTCAAAAATTTAAAATTTCTTAAAAAACAGCTCCTTACCAGAAAGGTAGTGTGCCTACCGGAGAGCACATTTTCTTTACTAAGTTATCTCGAATGCGTAGGCCGACATCTTAAAACAAACAGGGCGTGTATTTCAATAACGGGAATCCATTAAAAATAACATTTGAAGTATTTATATATATATATATATATATATATATATATATATATATATATATATATATATATATATATATATATATATATATATATATATATATATATATATATATATATATATTATAAACGTCATATTACAGACACGCGCATACAGGTACCTGTGTGAGTGTGCGCACGCGCGTTATATTCCTCCAAGCCTATTTATAGGCACACTTATGAATTAGTGAGTCTAGTGTGGCTAACCATATGTAGTGAGTTCGAACCTCATTGTGTGTTGCATACAAAAATTGACATTAAATTACCTAACAAGCGTTATGTCCAAAAGATAACCGACATCATGTCATCAATATAATGATGGTATACTAATGTTGTCCCCCTCACAATGTTGATACCAGATGACAATATCAATAATTAACTTTTCCAAAAGCTTGAGGATTAAAAGACTGACTCCAAAAGAAAACAACAACAACAACAATAATAATAATAATAACAATAATAATATTAATAATAATAATAATAAAAACAAATTCAAAATGGAGTTTCAAATGGGCGCAGAAATTCAAATACATCACTGTACACCGGCTGAAGCTACAAAATACTTTAAAAAGAATGCAAAGACAAATGCGACCGACCAGACACAGAAAAAATGGCAAGATAAACCGCTCCATGGCCAATACTCTTACCGTACCAAACAAGCTGACGTAGACAAAAACCGCACCCATCAGTGGCTACGTAGTGCAGGGTTGAAAGCTGAAACTGAAGGTTTTATCATTGCTGCACAGGATCAATGCTTGTTAACTAGGAAATATCAAGCACATATACTAAAATACTGTGTTAGCCCAAAATGCAGATTCTGTGATAAATATCCAGAAACCATTGATCATCTTGTATCAGGTTGCACGTTATTGGCACCCACTGAATATAAAACCCGGCATGACAGAGTGGGCCAATATCTGCACTGGAAAATTTGCAACTCCTACGAGAAGGAAACTGAAAGAAACTGGTACGAACACCACCCAGACCCGGTTACGGGGATAGGACCAGTTACAATTCTATGGGACTACACAATACACACTGACAGAACAATCAAAGCCAACCGCCCAGACATTGTTATTAAAGACCACAAACAAAATAAGTGCCACCTTATTGATATGGCAGTCCCTGCAGACTGCAATATATCTTTGAAGATATTCGAAAAGCTGTCAAAATACAAGGACCTTGAAATAGAAATCTCAAAAATTTGGCACATGGGAACATCAACAATCCCTGTTATAGTTGGAGCCTTAGGATTGGTTGGAAACGATTCCAGTAGACTAATTGAAGGGATCCCTGGAAGTCCATGCCTCAAAGAGATACAAAAGATTGTTCTGACAAGTACAGCTCACACTTTACGAAGGCCATTATCTATGTAATTATTTTTTTTTTCAGTGGAAAGTGTCATGATGCCATTTCTAACCTTAGGTCCCTGGGCGGGACCCGGAAAGAAATGTGTAAACGCCAGATATCAAAGAAAATAATAATAATAATAATAATAATAATAATAATAATAATAATAATAATAATAATAATAATAATAAACTCACAAGTACAGCCCACACCTTATGAAGGGCTTTATCTATGCAAAATATGTATGATGTTTTTTTTCAAAACCGCTAAGTAAATAATGCCATGGTGCCATTTCTGACCCAGAAAGAAATGAGTATACACAAAAAACAAAGGAAATAAAATGATAATGAAAAATCTGTATGAAGACTCGTATATGAAAACCTAATTATTGGAAGGCCTTGCTTATGGAAAAATCACGTTGAAACACCGATTCTCGTCCGATCAGCGTAACTAAGCAATGTTGAGCCTGGTAGCTAGATGGGTTCTCACTTAGGATTACCAGATGCCGTAAGCTTCAATGTGCGGATGGTGCAATGGATAACAACTCTAAATAATAAATCTGAGAGCCGTGTTCAATTTCGTCGTGATCGTTATATTCAATTACAGTTTCCTTTTGGTGATCATGAAGCCAAAATATTCTCAAGGGTGTCAGATCAGCCCTACTAACACGCATTCAGCCAACGCTATAGGGCAACGGCTTATTGCTTCCCATGAAATTGTGGAAGGCCTACGTTCAACAAAGGACCTGTACATGCTGGGAAGAAGAATAGTAAGAACGTTTGATGTCATTTTTATAGCAGAGTTAAACTGCAGACAATGTTTTTAATACTTAAAGTGAAAGCTGATAGATTAAATAATGTATACAAGGAAAGATTTAGCGCGACATAATCTCCCTACCTTCATTTACCCTTGCACAAATTTAGGCTAATCTAAGAATATATCAATAAACTATCTTTGAGATAATGATGACGGAGGTTATAGAATGTAATGCTTAATATTACGATGGATAAAACAATGACGTTTTCTTACTTATACAGATGTTGGCAATTATTTACTTAAAAGAGCTTCCATCTGTCACTGGCAAACACGAATCGTACGATATTCTACGCCATCCCGTGTCTCACCCATCGCAATCCACTTTCCCTCGCCCGATATGACTAAGAATATTTCCTGCTATTTGTTTCGTTTTGCCCTTTCTAATTCCAATACCGAGACGCCATCTGTTGGTTGCAGTATTAATTCCATTAAAAGTTCTATATATTTTTTTGAAGTTTTCTAAAAACATCACCCGGAGTTTTTTGATGGGTTTTAAGACCCGTGTAAAATTTGTCAATCAAATGTACATTAAAAGTAATACCAAGCACTTCGTTAGAAACGACATTTTTTACCGAGTTAAAACGAAATAATTCTAAAGCCAGTTCTATATTTCAAAATCAGAGAAAGACCAAGGATTGGTCAAAGTAAAGCCACAAGGATCAAGTCAAGGTTAACTTCCAAATAATTCGAGATTCAACTGTCATGTAATTGTTTAAATTCGAGAAAAAATGCACGATGGTGGAATAAGGAAATCGGTGACCAAAACTAAACGAAATCAGATGTAGAAATCAAACAATAATAAACGATCTAACCATCCGAACATCAGTTGGCAATTTTCATACATTGAGTATACAATAACGTACCTTTCAATGCTTAACTTCGAAGACGTGTACATTTTCTGTGAAGAACAGTTATTTTTGTTTATTCTTATTTGATTGTTATGGCTAAAAAGATTGCAAACCACTAATTTTTCTAAGGCCAAGCAATAGAACTTATTTGATTACTTTGTTTAACGTCATATCAACACCTTATGAATCCTTTAATGCCGAAATTTAATTTTCTTGGGAACTTTGAAGTAATAAAAATATATATGTTATTGTGATTTCACAACTGAATCCATGGTAGATGATACTCGGATTTTTTTACATATACGTTTGTGTGGACATAATTACAAGAGGCGGTGATGTGTGTGTTTTATGTTGTTGTTTTGTTAAAGTTATATTTTTGGGATACAATTTGATTTCAAGAAATTGCAGGATATTATATTATAGCAATTAAGTGGTGGTTCCGCGTTCCTCAACTCTTGCAATCTCCCGATCACGACTTGCTGTCCCCTGCAGTTTATTGTCATACCTAGGACTAGGAAAGCAATGAAGAAACGTTTACCTATAAAGGGGTTTGATTTGTAAAATTGCTTTCAAAATGAAAACATATTTATTTAATTCAGCACAGTGCTAAAATCATCAAAATATTTAATAGTTAATTTTCGATATTGCTTATATATTATGTAGTTCCATTATTAAAATAATATATTTTCATATTTTTTTTTACAATGAGGTGAATTTCAGTCACAAAAAGACGTTTCTATATATATTTAGGTGGAGTTTTGATGACATTTGAACTTTTTCCTATCTCACGAGTTGTGGCCATAAGTGCTTTTTCATCATCATCATCCTTCTTCCTAATTTTCTCCCTTCATATCATTTTTCTTTCCTTGTTTAACTCTCTTCTTCTTCTTCTTCTTCTTCTTCTTCTTCTTCTTCTTCTTCTTCTTCTTCTTCTTCTTCTTCTTCTTCTCATTATTATTATAATTATCATCATTATTATTCTCTTCCTTACTTTCTTCTTCTTCTTCTTCTTCTTCTCATTATTATTATAATTATCATCATTATTATTCTCTTCCTTACTTTCTTCTTCTTCTTCTTCTTCTTCTTATTATTATTATTATTATTATTATTATTATTAATAATAATAATAATAATAATAATAATATTTATTATCATTATACTTATTTCTATGTTCCTTCTCCTCCTTCATATGCACTCCTTTTTTCGTCATCAATTTGTTTGTTTCTCCTTTGGCTTCTTCTTCACCACCATCATCATCATTATCATCTTCTATAATTTTAACTCTCGACTTCATCACTTCTTGGCTTCATTCTCATCTATTTCTTTTTTCTTCTTCTTATTATTCTTTTTACTATTCTTATTATTACTAGGTTTCTTTCATTTTTTTAATTCTTCTTCTTTTTCTTTTTCTTCTACCTCTTCTACTTCTTCTTCTTCTTCTTCTTTACATGCTCCACCTACCTTATTATTATTATTATTATTATTATTATTATTATTATTATTATTATTCATTGTCTTTCATTCTACATTTCCTTCTTTTTCTTTATCTTCTATGGTTTTACCCCTCTATTTCAGTACTTCTTGGATTCATATTCTATTTCTTCTATTGTTTTTATTCTTCTCCTTCTTCTTCCTTTCATTTCCTTTAAGTAACAGTTTACAGTTCTCAGTATTGTTCAGTACAAAACCGGCAATGGTTATCACTGTTTGAGGACGTAATCTCTACTGTAATCACAGTCATCAACACTGGCTTGACAACCATTAACAATAGTGTTATATTTTTTCATATGTTTCCTTTCAATGTGCGAAACAATGGTGTCAACACGATGCCAAGGGTGTGGTAAATATTTTCATAATTCGCAATACAATATACACCGTGTCTATACATCCACAGGCACTACAATCTTGTTTTTTTAGCTTATCTTAGTCAAACAAACTAACAGATAAGAAGATTGTGTTCCGACTATCTTTCGAGTCGATAAAGACTGACAGTTTCGAAGATCCGTATCAAAAATATTGAGTTTCTTTGTATTCGAAGCCTGACCAATGTCACCCTTAGCAAATACGTAATTGATTCAGCTACATGCCTGACCGCGTAAGAAAATTTTTTCCAAAATATTTTAGCAGTGACTTAATCGTGCTTTAGACGAATTCCTGGTTTGTTGGATAGTTTTATATCAAGTGACTGTAATCGCAATATCATTACCTTCATCTGATTTGTATCAGGGTAACCAAAGTTCTTGATTCATATTGTGAAAGGATCGGGGTTGAGTGGGTAAATTTTTTGTAAACTTAAATGGTAAGTTTCCCACAAGAAGGTATAAGCTTTTTTATATGCTTCATATATATATATATATATATATATATATATATATATATTGTTTTATTTTTCTCTCTCTTTTTCAGATAATCTAAATCTATGGTTCGAGCACGCAAACGCGTCTAACAACTTCCCCGTCTTAACAAGCCAATGTCAGTTTTTCTACTTTCATTTTGGCATCGTCTGATCTTAGCCAGCTTCTGCGAATCAGTCCCCACCTTCCATCTCTACTTCGTGTCGTCATTTTCACAAGCCTTGCATCGATTACGATAACATTTCCCATCAGTTTACTCATTGATCTACTTATCTTAACGATCGATCGCTTTCTAACCTTTGACATTTCCTTTTTGTCTGTCAAACTCAAAAGAGACCAGATTCCCAGTGCGGGAGAACACTCACCTTGACCCAGCAAAAACACTTCAGCAAACTTAACCCATGATTGGTACCCAGCCAGTGGCAAATGTTTCGCTACCCTTT
Organism: Acanthosepion esculentum; assembly: GCA_964036315.1. NCBI lineage: Eukaryota > Metazoa > Mollusca > Cephalopoda > Sepiida > Sepiidae > Acanthosepion > Acanthosepion esculentum. The sequence continues at coordinate 40,846,320 of OZ038508.1, read as the reverse complement.
CAAAAATACCAACAATAGTGATTCTTCGACTCGGTATTTATTATTTTCTTCGTCTTTTCTCTGAAGAAAACACCGATGCCAACCATCTGGATAGATAAACAACATCAAGAAAACACTGACCGATACAGTCGAAGAGAAAACTGTTACCTTTGACTCCGTTATTGTCAAGGAAGCCATACGTTATTTTTAAAAGTATCAAAAACGCCATCAGCGACATTAAGCAAAGTTCTTGCAATAATACGTAGAATGTTATAATTTTAGACACCATTAGAGTAAAACTTAATATACAGAACGTTGCTAAGGTCAGAGTTAAATTTGTGAATTCAGAAATGATGTGCGTGTAGCATAATATTATAAACGCTCAAAATGGAATCAATGTTCAAATTACGGGTTTGCCTCTTGCGTTCACTTTTGCTCTTGGGAAAGTCAAGAATACTCCCTCGAGTTATGGTTTTAATAGCAGAATAGACAGGGCTATTTAGACATGGTTGTCAACCAGTCTAAGTGATTAACAAATCTAAAATTGTCGAGGACGCAATGGAAGACAGCTATGTTTGCATACGTCCTGAAAGGCCATGCTATTTAAAAGAAAATTAAAATGGATATAATTTTTAAATTCCGAATACAAATTCTTGTACACGACATATCTGTTAAAACGGAGTCAACATTGATATAAAAAAAAACTTATTTTGTTTTCATTTTTAATTTTCAGAGAATCTAATTCAATTAAAACTAAAATAAATAGAACTATCTAACATATTAAAATAACATAAAAATTAAAATGCATTTTACTTGAAAAATATTTTTTTTTGGTTGACACAATCTAAAGGATATATTCCAGATTGTGTGTTACCCTTATTTGTTAAAGGTCGTTCTGGGTTTTACTGGAAAGTTAAACATTTTAATAATCCGGAATGTATATTAAAATGAAATTTCTAAAGTGTATTAGATTATTATATTTAAAGTAGATCGCCTTTAAAATTAATTTAACAACTGAATTATTTATATTTTCTGTATGAGTAATAAAAGAAATTTATCTAGACAATTAGTAAGAACGAATGATAATCTTTAATTTATTAAAAGTAAAAATATCCAAAGAAAGATAATACAAGCCGTGCCTTTGTGTCTATTTAAGCAATTTAGTAATTTCTTTTACTAATGCTTACCGTATACAAGACCCAAGAGCCACCCAAGTTAGAGTGTTACTGAAGGAGGAGTCTCGGCAGTAAGAGTATAATTAATTAAAAATTAATTCCACAACTGACGATATTTACGTATTTAAATAATTGTTTAATGATTATGATAATTATAATAATAAAATTAATTAAACAACAGAAAATGTTCATTTATTTAAATATTTTTTTCAATTAAAATTTATTTATTTTGTTTACAACTTTTTCAATTAAATTCAATTAAAATTAAAATTCGGTATATCGAAACAATTTTGCAATGTTCTTATTAATTAATAATTCAAAATAATTCAACAGATGATTTCAGTAATTTTTTGAAGTTTTCTGAAGATTCGGAAAGAGTCAGATAAATCTAATGGTGATTACGAAGGTGTTTCGAGTGGTTACTAGTGATGGCGATGTTATGCCTCCCTTTATCTTCTCAAAGGGCCTCAGACTCAACACGGTGGCCTACATGAAGTGCCTTGAGGAGGTAGCGTTTCTCTGGGTCAAGAGGGTGTCTGCTGGAAGACTCTATTTCTGACAACAGGACACTGCACTATGCCACACAAGCAGAAGCCAGTCATAGCTGTTAGACAATTTGTGCGACCATATCACCCTCTTACATCTGGCAGGCTAACTCCCCAGACTATAATCCTCTTAATTATTATGTGTGTGGCTCAGTTGACCGTGTGACAAACAAAACCCCTTGTGACACGAAAGATGTTCTAAATGCAAGGATTATAGAAGCATTCACCATCTTATACAAGGTGACCATCGAGAAGAGATGAAAGGGATTTCGAAGTCGCCTGGATGCGGTGGTTGAAGTCAATGCCGAGTTTGTTGAATAAATGTACTCTTTAGTATTTCAAGATATATTTGTGTAATTTTGGTAAATATGGAATGTCAGTTTTACATATATATGGTAATATTACAAGGAAACATTTGCCATTCATTGACCGAGCCGTCAGTATTTCTTTTGGTCTAAATTTATAAAAATCTTTCCCATAAAACATTTTTTTTCAGGAAAACAATTTTTTTCAACTCCAGTAGCAGTTATTGCTCTTTCCATTATTAATGGGAGTTTCCTTCCTAAACTTTTATTTGTAGTAGTCTGAAATGTTAACATCTTGGTTATGTCATTATTTTCTCTTCAAGTTTCATGTGCTATCCATTTTAATTTTTGTTGAAGTTGCTAGTCCTCAAGTGATATGATTTCTGTTATTTGGTACAAATCTTTTTTGTGATTCTGTAGAGCCAGTCCACAATATTCAAAGAAGAATGATCTTCGCCAAGAATATCATGCTTCACTCGCTCCAAGCGTTTTTTTCCGTCATTGATTTTGTTATGGCCCAGGTTCCTTGTACCACGGTGATGGTCCAAGATAGAACCATTGAAGAATAACTGGAACACAGGTATGGAATAACACAGATATATTACAAACAGAATATGTACAAAAGAAGTAGAGAGTGTTAGTAATCATAATCAGGTTAGGTTAGAGAGAACTATGTTGTCTCGAAGTATCACTATTCCAATGTCTTACGGTAATCGTCTGACGCGACTCTGTCTCTGACTGACTGACACGATGTTCAGCAACACGCACACGTGTGTCGAATGTGGCACAAGGCCGGTTTAATGTGGGCTCACCGAGGCCGTAGGCTCGGCCAAAAAATGCCCGTAGAACACGTATAAACGGGATCGGGTTGGTCAACTTCCCCAAACGAGACTCTACCCTTCGGCGGAGCCTCGTCCGGGTTCCTCTCTGCCGAGAGGCAGAGAGTTCGACCGTCTAGCCGAGTCGTCCAAAAGGACTGACTGACTGACTGACACGATGTTCAGTAACACGCCCACGTGTGTCGAATGTGGCACAAGGCCGGTTTAATGTGGTCTTTCCGAGCCCGTAGGCTCGGGCAAAAATTGCCCGTAGAACCCGTATAAAGGGATCGGGTTGGTCAACCTCCCCGAACGAGGCTCTACCCTTCGGCGGAGCCTCGTCCGAGTTCTTCCCTGCTCAGAGGCATAGAGTTCGGCCGTCTGGCCGAGTCGTCCAAAAAGGACTGACTAACACGATGTTCATTAACACGCCCACGTGTGTCAAATGTGGCACAAGGCCGGTTTAATGTGGGCTTCCGAGCCCGTAGGCTCGGGCAAAAATTGCCCGTAGAACCCGTATAAACGGGATCGGGTTGGTCAACCTCCCCGAACGAGGCTCTACCCTTCGGCGGAGCCTCGTCCGGGTTCTTCCCTGCCCAGGGGCATAGAGTTACCCTCTGCCTCAGAGGCAGAGAGTTAGACCGGCTAGTTGAGACGTCCAAAAAGGACTGAATGTCACACTCCTGCTTCCTCTTGAGGCGCAGTATTTGTGGTGTACGGGATAGTCCATTACTATTATGGGTAAGTTCCCATAACAGATTTTAGTTACGGTATTATACAGCTGACAGTTTAGATCTTTCTGAACGGGTTTGGCGCCATGCATGGCATCCAAGTGAAAGGCTCAATCTGACGAGGATATTTAAGAACATGACTCGACTTTTCAGATTTTGTAGCTATTTTCGATGTTCCTCAAAACTACTTCTGGAACAGCCTGTTGTATGTTTAATTTCTATATCTCCTGTACTAAATTTTTTGTAACTGATCCATACGCCGAGGTATCTGAAGTATTTAGTATTTACTAGTTCCACATCCTGAATTTTTATGATGGATTCACTGCAGGCTCTATGAATCCTTTCATTGCAATTCCGTATCATAATGCTTTTTTTTTGTTTTGTTTTTTGGAACGGTTTATCTTGAGTTCTATTTCTTCGAACTCTTAATAGATGTTGATTTTCTGTTCAAGATCATTCCCATTCCAACTATGAATACCTATGTTACCAGAGTAACACCCCTAATTATCAGTACTTTGGCTTCAGGTGAGAAAGCAGATAGTTGTCTTTTATTGATTCGTTTGGGATGTGGTATGGACTGCTTAAATGATTAGTGCCCACCTCATCTCGTCTGTCTTTGTAAAAGTGCAGAGAGCAAACCAGGAAAAGATTAAATAGACTGGGGCTCTCATTTCCTCCTCAACGTACTCTTGCTGGGGTTTGCTAATGTTTCCTTAATGTTGTCTTCGCCAAACACGTAAGATTCAGAAGATCAATACAGTTCCTCTATTAGATCGATGCATTCAGGGCTTGGGAAGTGGATTCTATTAAATGTGAAGAGAAATTCTCCATTGGTGTGGTCTTATGATGCAGGAAGGTAGATAAACCAGGTATACAGATTTCTATTGGTGTGATAAGCAATTTATTGATGTTGCTTTATTACATATATGCCATAATTGCATCCCTTACCAGAAGGAAAAACAACGTGTGATGAGCTGACTTACATAAAACGATGAGATAACATCTCATAACATAATATTCATTAATATTTTCACTATAATGGATACTATTGAGATATCTCTGTATGCGTGAGGGTATTGAGGACTGCCTCTCTGTTTCCATAGTGAATTAATGTGTGATAAATCATACCTTTTGGGAGTGTATTTCTGATTCCAGACTTCTTTCATAAATAGATAAACTTGATATTGAACTCGGAGAGAAAAGCAGCTATTTTCAAAAGTTCAGCTTGAATGTCGAGTGATGCCTAATTGTTCCTTAGTTTTTTTCAATAGCTTTCTTAATTTCCTCATCTTTGGAGACTGACTCTAATGATTGGATGAATATTGGTGTGTCTTCTGCTCCCGCTGTCATGTTATGTTCACTGTGATCAGAGTTGAAATGTGATTCAAAAAGGTTTTCAGACCAAGACGTTTCTTCTGTGGAGGTCTTTATTCTATACTAGCAGCCATACCCATCTGGTCGATCAGAAAAAGCGTTCAATTAGAATGGAGCAAGAACAGCATCATGTTTAGATGTAACAGTGTCTACTATTTACGTTATTCTGACTATTGTCCTCATCTTTATCGCTATATTTATTACAACGTTTCGGCTTTTGTACGCCCCGGTCTTCTTCAGGTGGTTGGAATGTCGAACTGAACCTTTTATTTCGCTCACCGGGGTAGACTGTTCTAGTTCCACGTGCCATGTTTAATGGATGTCTGTTGTCATTTATCTCCTGTTAATTCCCCTCTCCAATTTCTTCCCTGCCTTAACCGGGTATTGAACTCATAATCTTTGAGTCCTGTACCCCAGTGAGCGAAATAAAGGGTTCAGTTCGACATTCCAACCTCCTGAAGAAGACCGGAGCGTAAAAACAACCGAAACATTGTAATAAATATGGCGGCAAAGATGAGCACAACAGTCTGATTAATGTAAATAGTGTACATAATACCTCATCTCAGAAATATGGACAGTAACAGCGTCTATCTTCATCAATTTTTCATTAAAAATATTTGGATTAATGTAGTTACTGATATGACAGAAGTAGTCTGTATTTATTCAATCGAAGTTAGCCGATGACATGAAGGGGTAAAACAAAGGCAATATGAACACCCACTTCAGACCACAATTATTTTGAAGTTTTTGAAACTCAATTTGTCAGGGATTTAAAAGAGGATGCATTTATAAACCAATTGTTAAGTTTGATTAATGTTGGTTAAAAGATCAACGAAAGATAAGAAAGAAAACCAGTAAAACGCGCCATTTTTCGCTATTTAGAGCGGGTTTTCACTATATGGGCGCATTAAATTATTAACTTAAATGACTGTTAAACATTCAACTTACCGTTAGCTACAAATTGAGTAAAGTTTTTATTAGATTGCTTGAAAATTAAGGGAGTTTTTAGTTTAAAATTTGTGTTGAAATCTATTTTTTGTTTTTCGCGGCTTTTCGCGGTTTTTCACTAAAAGCATTGGCGTAGTAATAAAAATGAGGTATCGTTGAGCTCGTCATGATGAAAGTAACCTACATACCAACTTTGAACGAAAGTTGAATTTATCCATTTTGATCGGCTTTATCGATTATTGATTTTTTAAAAATGATCGATTTTTTACGCTAAGAACTTATCTCTTACATTGTACAATGTATCTGCGAAATTTGGTCAAGATCTGTTGGACGGATCTAGAGTGAAAAGGTAACACACACAGATAGCCAGACAGACAGACATCCTCCGTTTTTTATATATAGATTATTGTGATTTTTTTGCTTTACTCCACATTTTAACACATTGCCTCTGATGCTTGGCTTCATTAATTTAATTTTCAATTTTCCGGAGGTACTGGTTTCTCGGTGAATTAACTAGTAGTTTTTTTTTTTTTTTCTTTGTTTCTTATGTGTTTTTTATTTTCCCCTTCCATTTGTTTTTCTCTTCTTTTTGTTTATTTCTTGCATCAATTTTCTCTACTCGGGATTGTCGTCCTATGGGCGTATATATTTCCTTCTAGGTATTCTTGGAATGGTTTGACGTGCTTCAGCTAATGACGATACGATAACATTATTTGATTCCTCTAAGTTTTGATCATGATTTACTGACATCAATTTTGACTCTCGTTTATTACTAAATTCTTAATTTGCTCTTTCATTTTTAAGGGCTTTAATGTTATGCCTCGGTATTTTTCTTGATTTATGTGGACGTAAGCAAGCTCTTTTGTTGCTTAGTGTTGAAACTTGACTAATGCATGGAATAATAATGCAAACACAAAATGTAGTTAGAATAAAATGTATTGAAACAAGAAAGTGTACACAATATTTACATATAGTCTTTTGTATATTCCTGGGAAGACCGTTCCTGGAGAATGTGTTGACTAAGTCGCAGTCGGGCAGAGTCTCTAGTTGGATCTCTTGATTTGCCTCCCTGTCTTCCGGTACCAACCATATTTATATCGTCGGTACTCCGCTATGCAAATTAGGTGGATCCTACCACAACACTTAGTTTTGTCACTTTAGTTACAAGTAGTAATTGATCTGCTTCAAAGTACTTGTATAATATCTTTCAGACACTAACGTATCCAAGAGTCTTTAATGCTAAAGTCAATTATTTTTTAGTTACATTATCTGGGCTATGCCATATGATGCTGTGTTTCATGGGATGATCAAACTATGTATTAAGGATGGGGTATCGCTTTGGGTAACATAAGTTAACCAAGAGGTCTCCATTGTTGTTTGGGGTTTATGTTTCAGAGGGTGATGTTTTATTACTATCAAAGGACCAGTGACGATTTAAAATGTTTGAGGTAGAACTGAAATTCCCATCAATACATATTTTTCTGGGATTTTTCTAATATAATAACATTACTCGATCATGGGTAGAATTTCTCTTCTTCCGAGACAGGGCTTTGTTCAGTTGGGATATAAACTGATATCACTCGGATCTTACAGCCATGAACAACAACGTCGGTAGCCACCAATCTTTCTGACTGGTTTGCGATATTGTCTATTACAATATCTGGCGATCTGCGTATTGCAATTTCAATTCTATATTGTCTTTTCTCCTTGTGGCCTCTCCATAATAAATTGTATTCCAAATGCGCAATGGAGTCATAAACAAGTCGTCACATTTATTGCACACAAACAGCATTAAGGTTGGCTTTCTCACATTCTTGTAAAAGGAAGTACCCTCTGATATAATCTGATCCTGACTGGACGTTGAATTCTTATATTTTCCATATCAAGGGCATTTTAAGTTTGGATTTTGTAATCAATCTTTTAGTTGTTACCGATAGGTATGGTGGCTGACTTACTGTCTGGTGTGACACCGAGAGACGCCTCTCTTTGTAACACGCCGAACGCACGATACGGTATTTAGTTATAATTTTAAATATTCTCATTAGGTCAAGGAGGTTTCCTTCTCCGAAATAGATTACCCGTAAGATGGTTCTCTATCTAACCATTTGATTTTATATCATAGTTTGCCTTCTTCTAGATAAACTTCCTTCACATCGGCTGAGATTGTTCATCGCCCCATCAGATAAAAACATGTTTCTACGATTTATATTGGCGTCCTTTCTCTTTGCCTTCTCCATGATGATTTTCATGAGACAAAAGTTCTAGGTAGCAGGCCGTTGGATCATTCTGACTTCTTCCATTTTTATTGGTCTTATTTTTCATAATATCGGGTTGCTATCAACCCACTTCACTCGCAACAAAATGGAGTTGAGGTGCTAGTTTAGTCGCCGACAATTCGATAGTAGCTTTCATGTAAGTTTTAATTCAGTAAAAGCTAACAAGACCATTTTGTTTTCTTTTATTCTTCTCCTCTTTATCGGCTTTTTGGGGCCGGAGTTGGTTGAATTCCTAAACTTCCCTATACGACATGGACGTTTTTCTTTCCGTCTGTGCCTAAAGTAACAGAAAAAAAATTAGAAAATATAAATAAAGGTTTAACCATTCAGCCACAGAGAACTTTCGGTTAGCAAAGTCCAAAATTACTGCTTCATTTTGCTCATCGGAAATTTCTCTGTGATTGAATGGTTAAACAGCATGTCAGGTTATATGACGGTTTCTGTATCGGATTGAGGTACGAGTCTTGTCGGAGAACACCTATTTTCTACTAAATTTCTCGAATTTTCAGGCCGGTAAATATAATTAATACTGTTTAATTTAAACAAAACATTTACTCAAATAAGTTGCATCCATAAAAATAACTTATAAACAGAAAATATATTAAATATTTGTCGGATTTAATCCATTTCATCTCATGTTGTCATTGTTTACGTTAGGTTTCGTTTCGGGGCAGAAATGAATTATCTAGAAAGATCGTCGAAGATGTGTGTTTATAAGCAGTAATTTGAACTTTACTAACCGAAAATTTCTCTGTGGCTGGATTTTTAACAGCACATCAAGCTATATGACGGTTACCGTTTGTGATATACGTTCGATTCCTATCGGAGAACGGATATTTCCAACGAAATTTCTCGAACATTCAGACCAGTAAATGTAATTAATACTGTTTTAATTTAAACAGAGCATTTACTCAAATCAGTTTTATCCATAAAAATAGCGTATAAGCAAAAAATATATTAAAATATTTGTCAGATTTATTCCATTTCAACTTAAGATTGGTCCCAGAAATAATGGAGTAGTTATCGGCAGTCTTATTTTTAATGACCCCTGTCTGTTCTTAGATCTATTTCCATTTTCGAGTGTTTTTGTCAGCATGCGTTTTGTATATGTGTATATCCCCTCTCCATACATACACACTGTCTCACTACGAGAAATTAGTGAACAAACTTGTACACACACATATATATATAATATGAACAAGTTCTGACTATCTCTGAATAAGTTGCGCTGTCTTATGGCTAAATTTGCCAGAATTCATCTTAATTTTTATTTTATATTATTTATCTCCATGTACACATAACACAAAACAACTCATATATATATATATATATATATATATATATATATATATATATATATATATATATATATATGTGTGTGTGTGTGTGTGTGTGTGTGTGTGTATCACCTGACGATTGCGTCTAGCATGAAATAGCCTGTCGCCTCTGTTGACTTCAATGTTCAATTTTACATTTATATTTGCATATATTCTATCTCTGACATTGAGCACTTTATCCCATAAATATAGCACGCTTTAAAACTATATGTCTTCATATATATATATATATATATATATATATATATATATATATATATCGGCGGCGGCATTATCTCGCATCCAAGAATTTTATGATCGCTTCCTTTATGATGATGAATTTGATGACTAAGTAGACCAATTCTCGCATAGAAGATCCGATCGCATTCACTGCATAGTAATGTTGGTGGAGGACGTGGTTGATTTTGTCGAGTATTTCTCTATTTTCGTTTCTCACTTCTGCTGAATTCGAAGTTTTTGGTTCCGATGGTGATAGAACATCAGCAGTTGGAATGGTCTTGTGTTTCTAACGATTTAGGATCAATTCCAGTTTTGTTTTAAGTTGGTCCTTGTATCTTCGAAGAGGCCAACCCCGTGTTTTTTTTCCATGAAGTGAGCTCACTAAATAAGACTTGACATGGAAACCTTGACTCTTTCATTCTTGATACATGTCCTGACCATCGAGGACGATGTTTAATGATCAGCGTTCCGATGCTTTGAATGTTGGCTTTTTCCAGAAATTTGATATTGGTTACATAGTAATTCAATTTGATGTTCAAGATTGAACGAAGCATTTGCTGCTGAAAGTATTCTAATTTTTGGAGGTTGCGACAATATCAAATCTTGTTTACGAAATCATATAGTAAAGTTGAAATGACAACAGCATTATAGACTATAATTTTTTGTTGATGATTTCAGATCCTGTTGAAGAAACGTTAGATTAGCTTTCCAAATGCCCCGTATGCAGTTCCAATACTGTGTTCCGTATCATTTTCTGAGGTGCACTTGTTTGATAAAAGACTGTCTAGATATGGAAATTGTACTATGTCTTCTAGATGTATAACACAGATGATAATATCAAAATCTGGTAAGATGGTATTTTAGGCTAGCTATGCTTGATTTTCTTGATGTTTACTGGAAGTCTAGAAGAAAGGTTGGCCATAGCAAAGTTGTTCACAGAATGTTGGAGTTCTTTTGAATGACAGAGGACAAAGTTTTCATCAGTATATTGAAGTTCTGAGAGTTGTTGCGTATGTGTTAGACGTTTAGATCTAAGTTGAAATATAAATATAGCCTAATCCATATGCAAAAAAAAAGTTAAAAATAATGGAAGCCCTAATAATAAAAAAGGAAAAGCCAACGCTCAATAACATTAACTATGAATATGGCCACAATGTACTGACTGTGTTCGGAAAATAAATATTCCTATAACTATAGACACAGACATATTTAGTTAAAAATAAAAATCGCTCTTAATAATGGCTAAAAATATAGCCGAAAGCGCTTGTAAATGCTGACAATTTGGACAGGTTTTGCACACATTGTTTCCAGAAAAGAAAACACATGTACAAGAAAATTAAATAAAAGGCTCAATCGCAGTAGCTTTTGAGTCGTCTTTAATGAAACCTGTATGGAAGAGAGTTTGCTGCCTAAATACACATTTATATACATATATATATATATATATATATATATATGTGTGTGTGTGTGTGTGTGTGTGTGTGTGTGTGTGAATAAATTTATGAATATTTAATTTATATTATCTTTTTACAGATATATTTTAGTTACACCTGAATTGTTATGGATACACACACACACACACACACATATATATATATATATATATATATATATATATATATATATATATATATATATATATATATATATATATATATATATATGGGGGTAGATAGAGTAGATATATTTTTAAAAGGAGATTATGAATAAAGACAAAATGAAAACTTATCTTAGAGGACGTTTCGTCCTCTGAGGAACTTTATCAAGGGAAATGTAATTTATCTATCATCCTATCCTCATAATCTTCACTACTTAGCATATCCCCTTTATTCATATCTAACACCTCATACATCAAAACTATTTTAGCAGTTACCCTCTATATTGAGTTACTTTCGTGCCTTGTATTGGTGACCTTTCCGTATAGACAATTAACTGATATTTGATACTCATTAAGATACGAGCTTGTCATGGAAAGAGATGTTTTTAAAGTTTAAAATACGAGCAATTTATTGCTATGGAAAGTGGATATTTTGAAAGTTTAAAATAAAGTACCATATAAAGCATCGAATGTTTTCTTTCTAAATTATATTATTATCTATTTAATTAAATTTCAGTTCATTACCATTGTTATAATTATTAAAAAGAATCGAAGAGGGCATTCTATATTTGGACACAGAAACTTCAGGCATATATTTGTTTTATTATTCTGTTTTTCTTTTATATTATTAGATAGACCTTGCTTCGTTTCTTTATTGTGTTTAGTGTGTAGTTTTCCTTCTTCCTGTTTTCAATTTCATTTACTTCTGTAGTTTTATGCAGACAGACGCGACGATGGCGAGAGAATGGAAGCCATTTGCCTAGTGGCCACAGAGAGTCGTCCCCATTCTCTCAGTTCGCCGAAAACCAATCGCTTTCCGCGACTTCGCTGGGTGTGCAAATAAAGAGAATGGGAACGGTTCTGTCAGAGAAGAATGGTCATCCGTCGCCAGGATGTCTCGAGCAAATTGGACCGGACCTTCACAATGCTCAAATAAGTGTTACTTAGATTTAACAATTTTCTCACACAACAGGGCCTATAAATAGTGTCAATTCACAGCATCGGTTGGTCGATTGGCTCAGATAATCAATGATAAGGCCTTTTTTGCTTGTGACGTAATTTACAAGTTTCCTAAGTTAGGCTGAGTTATACGTTAACATTAAATCAATGAAGAAAGAAAGAAAGAAAGAAAGAAAGAAGTACTGAAAAGTTATCTTCTCAATTGAGAAAGATCATTTAAATTATGATGCTAAAATTATTTGTTCAAAATTTGGAAGAATGATACCATTATCTGGTAGATAGATAGATAGATAGATAGATAGATAGATAGATAGATAGATAGATAGATATTTCCAACGTGACTTTATACACACACACATATATATATATATATATATATATATATATATATATATATATATATATATATGTATGTGTATATGGAGAAAGAGACACAGAGTGAAAGAAAGAGAGAGAAAGAGAGAGAAAGAGGAGTTGAGAAATAGAGAGAATGATAAAGATAGATTTATAAATATAAACAAAGATAGATAGATTTGAACAGACTGAGATAGACACATACATGTAATCAAAGATATACTGAAATTTTCTCTGCTCATTTGAGAAAGTTTATTTTTTTTAAATTCTTATGTTAAAATCATTTTGTTCAAAATTTGGAAGATAGATAGATAGATAGATAGATAGATAGATAGATAGATAGATAGATAGATAACACGAAACAAATCTAGTGACACAGCCGAGGTCGCCGTGCCGATTGATTTGCTGCAAAATTATTTGCGAACCTAAATTTCAATAACAAATAAATGAAGTAGCAATAATAGCACAAAAGTTTGCGTTATTACCGTTTCAATTGCCAGGTGGGGAAAACGTTTTCCAAAGTTTATTCAAAATGTCTTGTGACACTATTGTAACACTTGTAGTATAATATTAGGATTAAAGAGGTTCATGTGAAAACCCCGTATAGGATTGGAGAATTGAAAGTGTTGAAAACGTAAGAAAAACGTTAAGGGGAAAACATGAATTAAAATATAAAGCGAAGGAAAAAAAGAAATGTTTTTCCTTTCTGATGAACAGAAACGCAGCATGTAATGTTGGATCCAAAATATGGTGTGAAAAAATATAGACTGAAAGATCCAATAAGAATTGTTATGATTCCTCAAAGCCAGAATCTAAACGGTCTGGAATGTATTTTGTAAATAGACAGAGAGATATTTAGGTCTTATTGGTAAATTGACAAAGAAGGAAAATTCTTGACGTTTGAAAAATTTCAAAGGCGAAGAAAATTGTTGTCAGGAAAATCATTATTTTGAATAGATGAATGTTTTGTATTTGAAGGTCATTGACGGCCGGGGAGCGAATTTGGGTAAAGCAAAAATGTAAACAAAGGGATTCGAAATCGGTCGTTTTGGAAGTCGGAAAAAAGAAAACCTAAATTTCAATAGCAAAAGAAATGAGGTAGCAATAATAAACAAACGTTTTGCGTTATTACCGTTTCAACTGTCAGCTGGGAAAGACGTTTTCCAATGTTTAATCAAAATGCATCATAGATCTACAGGGAACGAAACAAGACTGGGGAAGGTTGCAACGCTCCCAAATGAGAGTAATTACAATCTGCATTTCAAAATTATTGTAAAAATTTGCACGAATTATTAACAGCCGATTATAAATATAACATTTTGGTATTAAATGCATTTTGCTTCAGTTATAACAAATTTGTTATAGGAGATAGTGGAATAGACTGTGCTAGAGGTGTTTTGCTCAACACCACAAATTGCTAAAATACCAGAATATTAACCGAAAAACTCGAGTCCGGTTGTCATTGATTGTTGCCAACTTCGTTCACAAGATTCTATAATGTTATCAGTATCCAATCGCTTTCTCAATCGTTAAAATAGATTCAAGCGGATGGTTTGTTTTGGTTTGTTTTACGGCATATCAACCTCAATGGGTTATTTAATTCCGACAAGAATTTTGTATGGTTTCTGTTATTTGGCACATTTCTTTATTTTTGATTCAGTAACACCAGTCCACAATATTCAAAGAAGGGTGATTTTTGCAAACAACCCCAAGCTCCACTCGCTCAAAATCATTTATCATCATTGCTCTTAGAAAGCGGTTTTATACAGCTGACAGTTTAGATATTTCTGAACACGTTTGCCACCATTTAAGCACATGACTCAAGTTTTCAGGTTAATGTTTTAGTTTCACAGAAGTTTGTGTTGGTAGATCTTTCTATCTATCTATATGTCTGTCTATCAGTCTGTCTATCTATATATCTAGCTAGCTATCTAGCTATCCAAATAGATAGATAGATAGATAGATAGATAGATAGATAGATAGATAGATAGATAGATAGATAGATAGATAGATAGATAGATAGATAGATATGAACAGACCATAGATAGATAGATAGATAGATAGATAGATAGATAGATAGATAGATAGATAGATAGATAGATAGATATTATTACCAAGGTGCCATGAATAACTACCAACTGAGGCCTAAAACCCCACCATTATTGGAGGCCTGCCATGTTTTCCTGTTATACAATTTACACTGGAATAAGCAAACGAATTAGGCTATGACCATCCTATCTGTTATCCCCATATCATCTTTATATTGCCCTTGTAACCACCTCGAATTGTGTTTACGATTACGAACGACTAGTTACAAATCAACGATTACATTAAGCGCATTTTCCCGGAGAGATGCGATCTCTCGTCGGTCGCTGCACTCTCTCGGCTCCAACCCCACGAAGGTGAAAATGATTAATGTTGAGAAACTGCGGATAAGGCCAAGAAGAAAATAGAAAGAGTCTGTTGAATTGCGTTTATTCCAAGAAGTTTTGTCACATAAATCTCCAAGCTCGATTCTTGGAATGCTTTCGTAAAGTCTCTTCGCTTCACTGCTGTAACCTCTTGTCTTCGCCTGAAGACTTTGCACCTGGGTTTATTTCGGGAAGTTTCCACACCAAATCGCAATCAGAATCGAGAGAAATATTCGAAGGTGTGAGAGACAGAGAGAGGGGGTAGAGAGAGAGAAGTAGAGAGACACTCAGAGGTAGAGAAATATAGAAAATAATGGAAAACGTTAAAAAAATTCCATGGAAGAAAGAAAGAAAGAAAGAAAGAAAGAAGTTTAAGGAGAAAAATAGAATAGGAAGAAAGGCAAAAGGAATCATAGAGAAACTTTACAAAACATCTTACAAAATGAACAGCATAGTGACAAAGAAAGAAATGAAACGAACAATTAAGAAAGAAAGAAAGAAAGAAAGAAAGAAAGAAAGAAAGAAAGAAATCGAAAAAGAGGGAAAATAAAATAGGCAAAAAGAACCAAATACAAACAGAATTGCAAAGGAAAAAATAACACAGTAAAAAATAAAGAAAGAAAGATAGAAAGAAGAAAAATGGTATCATAATAAAAAATATTATTTTAAATTGATGAAAGCGAAAGAAAGGAAAGAATGAGGAACTGAACCTCGCAAAATAAAAATAGCTGGCCGAAGAAAGAGAACTGAAAGAGTAAGATGTGCTGAAAAGAAGTAAAGAAATTGCACACGCATAAAAATTAAAGAAAGAGGCAAATACAAAAGAAAGAAAATGCAGAAATATAAAATGAGATTTTAATTTTTAAAAATGAGAGAAAAAAATAATATATAAAAACAATGGAAGTAAAAAAGAAAGAAAAGAAATATTGATAAGTTGCTTTAAATGGCCGAAAAGACACAATTCCGAGGAAGGAAAATCTGGACTAAAAAATTGAAGACCGGAAGAAGGAAGGAATGAAGGAAGGAAGAAAATAAAAAGATATCTGAGAGGAATTTTTTCTTTGCATTTCCATTGACTCCCATGAGTCAATTCTCGGAGAAAGACAACTCAGATTCTAAGCAAAAGGGATTTAACCGCGTTTCTGTTTTTAGAGGCGAGTTTTCTTTCTTGCAATTTCACTCACTTCTTTTGAGATAAATTCCTGATTTTGTTTTCTTTTAGGTTTAAATGTTTTCATTTTTACTTTTGTAGCGATATCTTCCATCCCCGTCCGACATTTTCTTTCTTGAATAAAGTAATCCGATTTTGACTTGAAAGAAATCGAGCAAGATATTTGTTATTATGACATTTTGATACGTTTTTATACCTACTTTCTTTTGTTTGTATCACCACGAGTTTTTTCATTTTTATTTTTACCCAACATTTTCTTCATTTTTATTTCAGTTATTATTATTACTATTATAAAACGATTTTTTCTAATGCTTCTATTTCTTGTATTTGATTGTTGCCATCGAGTTTACGTTTTATTCTTTCTTATTCGCTTTGTTTTTCTTCATCCTTTCTTTTTACGTGCAGCTATTTCGTAAAAGCCAACTTTTGAAGCACATATTCAAATATTAAAGAATAATTTTCACACTAGCATGCTGACCCGATGTTATCTTGGAAAAATTAATTGTCTTACTGATCAACCTAATTTGCATATTTTTTTATCCCGTGACCCGTAGCCTCGTAGAGGCACTATGCGTACTACAGCCACAGTAGAAGTGGTGTTTCTTGGGAAACATAGCCTGACGGAGCTAACTCTCTACAAGCCGGTTTTGAATTCAGAGTTACCTTCTCTTAGATCGGTTGCCACCCAAGGCTATAGAACGCAGTGTATCTTGCTATTTACCAACTGCTTGGGGAAGAAGAGGATTCATACTTTTCCTAAGGTTATTAGCACGTAAGCACGATCCTACCATTTGCATAACTATTCACACTCATATCGCGAGAAAATTTTTTTAAATGAATCGCACTACATAAATTTACAAGCATAACCATGACGCTAGTGCCTCAATGAATCCTGGGAAATTGTTCGCCTTTATTGATTCTCACAAGATCACAGCTGTGTACTAAATACATCATCATATCAGGTTACGGGCCCCATAAATAATTAAGGTATTTAGGGACACTACATATACTACTTCCGTTGTCTAGGGCAAAAATTGCCAGATACAACACATTCCTCATTAGCCTGGCTCTGAATTCAGATTTTTCTTTCGCTAAGACTGGTTTCAAGCCACGGCTGCAGAGCCCTATCTACACTGATATTCAACTCATATATGGTGACCGGGGAGAAGAAACAGGTTAATGTTTTCATGAGCAATTGTGCAAAAATGAACAGAAGAGACGAGACCGGAATTTGAACTCGACTCGCCTAGATTGCTTTCTGCGCTAATAACCGTTATGTTACCCAAATTCCACATCGCACTGTAAACATGCTTCATATTCTAACCTAGCTACACACATTATCGACTTATACTCAATAGCAAATTTCAAAGTTTATTATATATTGCTTTTAAAGTTATTTTTCTTGCCCCCGTTAATCTTATAGACTCCTTATTTGAATACAGGACCCCACTACACACTGCTATGTTTTCTGATGCAGGTATGTTTCTTATGGCGTGAAGTTTCCTTCGCCGATGCTGGTTACTACCCAAACCTTCAGAGTAAAGGCTGCCCTGCCATTAACCTGAGGAAAGAAACGTCGGATTCATACCTTTTCATGGGTATTTGTGTGAAAGCGAATGCAATGGTCTCGTCCCATAATCGTTACGGTACGCGCACATCCATACGATAGGCATTGACAATTTAAATTTATATACTCAATATATTTTATCAAGTTTGTTCAGAATAGCTGTCATGCGCGGTAGATCTTAATCCGTCAGCCCTAAGGGTATCACATTAGGCTTAAATATCTGCATCATTCTATATAAATAAATACTAATGTCAGTTTTTCAACTTTACTCCTAGAGGCTGTAGCCTAACATCATACCATTTGGGAACCAGGGGCCGACTCCGTGATCAAATTAAAAACATTCCGGGTCGGATCTTGCCCCACAATCCTGAAATTTTGGATTGCCAAGTTTTCATTACCGCGATTGCTTTCGACAATTTTTTACGTGATTTTTGCGACGGTTTTTTGTACGGTAACAGTTTTTATAACTTGGAAATAAATTTGTGAATAACTGAAATTAATTGCGAAAGTCAACAATGAAATAAAAATATTTTTTTGTACGGAAAGTAAGGAACTACGTACATCATTTTTTTTTAAATTAAGTGACAGTAGATAAATTCTCCTTGAACTTTTAAAAGATAAGCTTAAATATTAATGCAATACTTAAATGCAGCAATCAGTTTTGAGTTTTTCTGTAGTTTATTGTTGCCTATAACATACGGCAGCAGTATGCCTCCCAAATAAAATCTCCGCCAACAGAGGATCAGAATGGAATCAAAAGAGAAAGGCTGCAACGTAGATAAGAAAGTGCCGTGCAAATTAAAACCCAGGTCAAAGGGCAACCAGAAGAGCTTTAAATGATGAAAATATGCAAAGACTTAGGGACTCTCAAACTCCAGAGCAGACCGAAAGACCAATCAAGACGAGACCATTGCATTCGCTTTCACACAAATACCCATCCGAAATATTACCATTAAATTATTTATAGAAAAGACACAGGGAGGCTTCGTTCCGGCGGTGTAAAAATGACTGACGCTGAGGTGCCAAGTCAATCACATTGCAGATTCTTCTTTGGATTTATCAAGAATCTTTAAATATATAGCAGGAGCACCGGACCAGATGTAGCAGTAATATTCAACGCAATGAATATGTAAGATATATTCCGACGAGAAAAATCGTCTAGCACGACACAGTGAGCCAATTTTCCTAGTTGCAGACTTTATGATTGATGCAGTACACGCTTTCCACTTCATGCTAGCGGAAAACTTTAGTCCAAGATGCTTCTTGAATGGACTTTGGAAATGGAAGCCAGACTATGAATGTTGGTAACATTATTGAAGGCATGAATGATCTTTTTCCTTTTACCATTGCTCAGCTGAGAAGACATTTAACCTATTCTCTTTCCAGCTGAATAACTTAAAGAGATTTTCAGTGATTCTTACAACGAATGGCGTCAAGATGACTAAGTGTATAATCTGAAAATCTGAAAAACTTATTTCAGTGGCTTTTAGATATTAAACATTTCTGGGATGGACAATTATCCCATGCTGTTCCACGATTTGGACAATTATGCTGTTACACCTGATATATATTTTTATATATCAGGAACAGTATTGAGGGAAAATATATGACAAATTGGAAAAAGTTTTCTTGTGATGCGTTTCGTCCTTTCGGACGAAACGCGTTACAAGAAAACTTCTTAGATTTTGTCATACATTTTTATCCAATTCTAAATATCTAATCATGCTGATGCAGATGAATTTAACTCGTCGCTAAATGATGGCCCAATTCTCATTCAATATTAAGTCAAGGTTGATAATTACAACTTCACTAAAGAAAATAAAGATTTCTTATTTGAAAGTAAATCAAGAAAACTAGAAAATGTCATGGAAGCAAGTCGTTTAAAATGGCGCTTAGGTTACTAGTCTCTTTAATTCTTCAAGACTTTGTGATGTTTCCAGAGTTGTACATGTTTTTGCCGTCATTCAATCTCCTCCGGTTGGCGTCCATACATGTCGCCCTCTCTGACAAGAAATTCTCACCTCAATTACTTCAGATCTCTTGTTCTTTTTAGAGAACGGCTTCCTGTAGAACATTAGACACGCAAATATATAGTGCTATTCATTTATTGAATATCACACAATCGACTTTAACCTATTTCTTCTCATATTCTCTCCATTTTACATTGAGACTTAAATTGTCCCATAATCTATTCAAATTCCGACTTACCTAAGAATGTTGGAGGTGAATTTTCTTATTTAACACTGAGAGCATCTTTCACCAGATCAGTCTGCTTTGAAATGACGTTCCATAATTTACTGTAAATATCATTCCACGCTGTACTCATTACCTGTTTCAATATATATTTCTCTTCCAGATATTTAACAACGCAAAAGTTTTCAACTTAATGAAAATTTTCACATATTGTAGATATTAATATCTGATATAACGTTACCAAAGCATTTTAAATGCAATAACTTCTGACATATTTGTCCAAAAGAAATCAAATTATAACTCTTCCCCTGGGCAATATTAGCTATATTTGATAATTTGTCTTTTAGGCTAAATTTGGTCCGAAAGATGACATATATTAGAGACAGATAGCGCCATTTCCATGTTACCGAAACATTCTAATGATGTGTCTATAATCCTTGTCTTAAAATCAATGGTAGCTAAAGATAAAAAAATCAAAAGTTTTATAGAAAAACAATAAGCACAAGAAACACAATAATACACATCTCGGATTGAATCGTTTAAACTTCGTTTTGATTATTTGAGTTGTCATAGCTGCAGTTGGGGTTTTGTAAGTTAAACATTAACGCTTTTGCGAGTATTGTTAAACAGGTTTTCTATCGGAAATATTTTCTTCATTTCGCTTAGTCTGAGAGACGGTCACACTTATTTGGCATCGAGGGACGACCAAACACATTACACTAATTATTGACTGGTAAGTCAAGTTTCTTGAAAATTATTGTATAACAGCCGCCCAAAGACATTAACTTAGTCTGACACAAGAGTAAGGATTATTTTGTGATCGAACTCTCCGCACTAGCGAATGAACTACGATACATCAAAAGAATAACTCTTATTGATGACCTTATCATGATTCTGCAGCAAACGAATACATATGTATGTGTGTTGCATGCATGTAAATATGTATATAGCAGCGGCCAACTTGTTATCAAGCAAGGCTCTCCTTTGCTTTATTTATTATTTTGTGCCGAGAGGTGTTGCCGGCGAAACGATGAATCAAAGTTCGGTTGGTTCGGGCCTGGCATGTCTATAGAGAAAATCGTTCAGACCTAATGAAGATTTATATATACGCTCACAAATGAAACAGGTAAAATTACCTGCTGAATTGTTGCGTCGGTTAAAAATTGCTGACTGGATGCCTGCAACCTGATTGATTTCCTTGTAGCGTTTTAAACCAACCGAGCTTAAGAAAGTCTTGCCAGATTTCGGGAAAGGCCAATTGTTTTTAATAGGTTAATGAATTCTGGATTGAAAGTAATTTGATCATATATGGGGAATTAACCCAACATTTGAAAGACAAGAGCTATTACAAAGATGACACGAAATAAAGAGCCTTGTCATATGCTGCAATTATTTAGGCCAGATCGTTCACGCTTCTCGTTTCCGTTGTGCACCCTCATTCCTCTCAGTCCCTTGGTACTCCATTGGTGAGATGTAAGTTCGACTCGACCAACTTCTTCTCACGAATTGCTGCGATTCCCAAGACGGTGCCTTCTCGATCACTACAATTTTAACCTTTTCATGTCTGCGGTCAACCGTTACCTTTTTCCCACGTGTATATAGCAGTTATAGCTATTTTTTCGTCCAATTTTTGGATTGATTGTTGTAGTTTATTCTAACGGTTATTTTGGCGGGATTGATTTATTAATTTGTTTATTATTTATTTACTTATTTGGATTGATTATTTTTACTTGTTTTTTATTCTATTTCGTCTATTATAACAGGAGTGGTTTGTTAATTTGTTTATCATCAGTCTACCCCCCAAAATTCAAACACAGTCGCATTCCACATCACGTGACGTCCACGCCTCACGACAAATGCTGTAAACAAACACACAAACACAGTATCTCATTTAATTTCTGAGGAAGGGCCGAGATGGTCTGAAATAACAAATATATATAAAAACACTGAAATAAATACTTTCATAAAAAAACACCCATTTTTTTCAGTTATTTTATCCATATATTATATACATATCAAGAAAGTATACGTGGCCTCTCATCATGCTATATATATATATATATATATATATATATATATATATATATATATATATATATATATATATATATATATGTCCGACGATAATATACATATTTGTAAAGAACAGAATTATATTTTTACTTATTAATCCGACAGATTTTTATTACTTAATCGTTATCATTAGTGGATACTCGTATTTGTCTAGACGCTCCGTTTATTAATTAAACATTATATTTGTTTATTTTGGTCTAACGGCCTGAATATCCGAGGAACCTTCTTATTGGGGAAAATGAGCTCTTCGGCAGGATTCGAACTTGTATTCCCCTAGGTGAAACCGTCATTAGATCTGACTTGCTTTGACCTTATGGCTACAGAATGAGTTCAACTTTGCTTGGCCATTGATGAACACTGCATCTGTAGAATGCCTTTTGGTCGCATAACAAAATCTGACACCCGAGAATGATACAATCTAATTCCGTGTTTTACCTTCAATTCCTACTAATGCCCAAGCATGAACCTGAAACACCAACCTCGTTTTGGATTCAAGTTTTTCTCCCTTCGAGATTGGTTGACAACTATAGCTGGTCTGCTCTGCTAATATATTCTAGCCCGTGAAAGAAAAGATGTATTTATATCCAAGTGTATTGGTGCAAAACTGAATGAAAGCGCAAGAAACTAATATATAAACGATGTAATTTAATCAATTAAAAAAAATAATTTTATCAGTAAAATGCGCGGTAAACATTAGCTCAAGGCGTTGTGTGTGTGTTTTTTTTGTTTAGTTCCCCGCCAAGCAAGGCGATAATGCCACTAAGACGCAAGGGGAATGAAAGAGAATGAGAAGACTTTGGAAGGAAACAGAAAACCATTCTTAATCTATATTTTTGTTCTGTTTTACATGAATCAGTGTCTGTACCTATATGTCTCGCCAAAAGAAATCTCCGCCAACAGAGGATCAGATTGCAATCAAAAGAGCCAAGGATGCTGCAAGGATAAGAAAGTCCCGTGCAAATGAAAACCCAGGTCAAACAGCAGCCAGGAGAGCTTCCAATGATGAGAGTTTGCAAAGACTTAGGAACTCTCAAACTCATGAACAAGCCGAAAGCCCACTCAAGAGCCCTCCGCAGCAGCTCGCTTAAACGCGTCCCGATATGGTGGGTTTGAAGCTAGTAATCTATATCTGTGTTCTGTTTTTACAGGTATCAGTTTCTGTAAGTATATGTCAGGATGTCTGTCGGTCTATCTGTCACATTATCAATCCACATGCAGTTACATGCTTGGCTCTATAATCTACAAAACAAAAGATCATCATTTGCTTCTGACATTCTCGATGTTTTATTTTTCTCGAATGAACAACGAGAAAACTCTACGCACATTAAGAGACTGCGGAGGCCAAACAAAAATACCAATGTTCAAAACAGATTCGATTATTCCTTTGATGCAGACAACAAGGCCAAGCCTCCCCAGAGCAACACTCGAGCACACATGCTGTCATTTTCTTAGGGGATATACTGTCAAGGGTGTGGAACAACAATCGAAGTCATGCAACGGCAAAAACAATTCGGAGAAAAGAGGCTCGGTATCTTTCCTTATGGAGAATTTATTTTCATCTTCTTTGAACAGAACTTCCGCACAAAACGTATTGTATTGATTATACACACATATCAAAACGTGTGTAATACTAAACTGTATATAGAGAAACCTCGGTTCTCGAAAGTCTCACATGTCGAACAAATCGCTTTACGAACAGAAAATTCGAGATGAAAATGTCTCGGTTATCGAACAAAATTTCGTTTCTCGAACAACATTGCCAAACCGAGTTAACCCAACCGGAATAATAAGTCGACCGCCATGTTGTATATATTCCTGTGTTGTGTCGTGCTTTTCTTTTACAATTTTATTTTACTGTGACTTTTTCTCTACATTGATTCCTATTGGAGAAATAGTTTCGGTTTACGAACATTTCAGGTTACGAACGGCCTTCTGGAACGAATTATATTAGTGAGCCGCGTTTCAACTGTACTTACTTTTGCCGCCTCTGTATATAACGAATGCTGCAATGCGGGTTTTTAGACGATTCTTAAATATTTACCAAAGAGTTCTCATGGGATTTCTCACGAGTTTCACTTACCGAGAGCAATGTACAACAGGTACTGAGAATCCACAAGACTTACCATGCATGTGTGTGTCTACATATATATATATATATATATATATATATATATATATATTTATTTATTTATTTGTGTGTGTGTGTGCGTGTATATATATATATATATATATATATATACATAATCTCACACAACCAAAACATATATATATATATATGTTTTGGCTGTGTGGGATTATATTATTTGTGAATTAAAGTAGGAGCGTTCATTCCGAGCCGTCGTGCGTCGAGCATAGCTGAAATACGAGTGGGTGACTTTCTATTCATGGAAAACCGCAAAACTTGTCGTCAATAATCATAATAACTCCAGGAAATATAAACTAGCGATGACCAATATAGTGTATTTCACTGCCTAGTACAAGATTGTATTTCTTTTCATAAATCATTTTACCTATATCGAACATATTCGATCATCTTAATAAATGGCTCGCATGTCACTTATCAGAGAAAAGCGCCATAAAAAATTTCTATCAATCCACATTCTACAAGAACCGTTAAGAAAAAGTACTGGTCGAAACACTATATTCCTATGTAAAATAAAATTCTGGAAACATCTTGTTATAATAGAGGCGCTGTACATCAAACAACTGTCTCCTATCATCAACCTTGCGTTGTTTAACAATGGGAGTGGAGTACTGAAAGTCTTTTAAAAACTAGAAATTCACCCACTCGAATTCCAGCCATTCCAACACACGAAGGCTCGGAATTAACGTTCATACTAGAATCCACACACACACACACACACACACACACACACACACACACACACACACACACGCACGCACACACATACATGTATCTATGTATATAAAGTTGTAGCCTCTGTCTGTCTGTTTGTTATCGAACTTCTAGGGTTTTGAAGTTAGACGCCCATAACCATGTATACTCTGAAACTACATTACCCAGGATACTTGGTTCCCAGGGACGCACAATCCCCCACTGACAAATTTCCCCTTTGATTTAAATTAAATCTAAATTTGAACAAGAAAATTATTTCTAGGCCACTTGGGTAAGTATATTTCATTTTGATCAAAAGGAGTCCTCTGGGGCACAAACCCTCACTGACAAATTTTCCCTTCGATTTAAATTAAAAAATTTAGAATCCATACACAGACACACACACACACACACACACACACACACACATGTATCTATATATATAAAGTTGTAGCCTCTGTCTGTCTGTTTCTTATCGAACTTCTCCTGGGGTTTTGAAGTTAGACGCCCATAACCATGTATACTCTGCAACTACATTACCCAGGATACTTGGTTCCCAGGGACGCACAATCCCCCACTGAATTTTTCCCCTTTAATTTAAATCTAAATTTGAACAAGGGAATGACTTCTATCCAAAATATAGAAGGAGAAATACGATGCAGGTCAAAATGGCAAAATCAAACGAGACAATATGGACGACAAATGGATCAAGAAATCACCAATCAATGGGTAGTGTCTTACGATATATATTTCATGCGAAAATCAGTTCATTCACTCAAGTATTGCATCAAATGCATATCAAAGAAATCAGATCAAGCTGTTTTTGCACGAAACCCTCACCGAATTTTTCCCTTTGAATTTTCCCGTGTGTGTGTGTGTAATATTTATTAAAAATATTAAAGATTACTAATATTTTCAATGATAGTGCCACTTTTGGACCCACCTTATATATATATATATATATATATATATATATATATATATATATATATATATATATATATATATATATATATATATATATCGAGGGAGAGACAATTGGTTAATAGATAAAGAAGACATCAAATGATAATAGGTCAGCATGGGTTTCACAAATAGATAATAAAGATTTATCTTACCTGGACGAGCTGTGTATCTGGTAAATTTGAAGTTGGAATAAGTTATGCCTGTTGAACTTTTATTCATCTGTTAACTAGCGTTACTTTACGGTATTGAGCGCATTGTTTACAAAAGTCTGCTCTCCTGTACACACGTTAAACTCCGGTAATTTAGTGGTCGACGTTTTTTGTTATGCGTTAAGGATCTATCTGTGAGGTTGTTGTCAAAATTATTATTACACGGATAGATAGATAGATAGATAGATAGATAGATAGATAGATAGATAGATAGATAGATAGATAGATAGATCTGTCTGGATATATTTTTAATTCTATTGCTTTCCTTGTCCCGGGAATGGAATTGTCTGTACAAACCGGAAGACAGTAAGCGGAAATACAGATGTACATATTTCAGACATTTCCAGTAAATTTCGTTAGACAGAATGCGTTTTCTGGTACCTTCTCATCTTTTCATTTCCTCATTCTCCAGGTCGCTATACAATCTTATGAAGGCCGCCTTCTTTATTTTTCATATTTCCGTTTCAAATCTGCCTTTATCCAATTTGTCTTTCATCCAAGAATCATAAAATAATGTTATCTCCCATGTACTGATTACTTTTTAAATATGCGAAGACGACATATATAAACATATACCTCCGTATCTTCTGACCAAATGCTTTATTTGATCCATTGTTTTAAGAATAAAATTTCCTAGATATTTTTGGCGAATTTTGAATAATTCCTGTCTATAAAGCTGGTGCCAGGAGTCGAATTCATTTTTATCTGTTTTCGTGACAAGTCCATTGAAAGCGTAAAATTATTATTTGCATTCATATATTTGCTGAAAATATGTTTTCCTAGCACATGATTATTTTAGTAGGCATTATAATTATCATTTTTTATTATCTGTTTTGTACAGAGAGTTTATATTTATTTTGAAAAAAACGGGGGAGAATTATCCCGAAGAAATGAAACTTACTTGAGGAGATATTAACTCATATTTGATGCTATATTTCGCTTCCCAATAATCTCAAAAAGTATTTCTATTACCTTTGCACTGCTGCCAGATACGCACTTGCTTACACACACACAGATATATGTGTGTGTGTGTGTGTGTGTGTTTGTGTGTGTGTGTGTTATAGAAATTATAAGGAAGATTTGAAATAATTATAATTATGTAATTCATCGAATCTAGAAGAAACCTCAACATATATTTAGGACTCATCAGCAGTGCCGAGAACTAAAACCGGAACAGTTACGTTATCAGGTAAACGTCATACCAACTGTACCAACTGGCCTCGGTGACGATAAGGTATCGAATTAAACTCGATAAATCATGTGATCTGAAGGACGAAACGTTGCACACCTCTCACAACTCCTTCTCTATTTCTATGGCAAATGTTCTGATGAGCTACATTCGTAATTTTCACCATCTCAGACCATTACAAATCATTCTCATTCCCTTCGTAAGAAGGATGCTCCATTAGGCCAGCCTGAGTGGCTCTTGGGGATTTTGTTGGTTGTAATTTTGGAAAAAACTAAAATCGTAATTTGAAGAAGATTTGTTATTATTCAATAAACGAAAGTGAAATGGTATGAGGGAATGCTGGGAAAGACGCTGACTATTTGAAGATAATTGGTGTCACTTGGTCTCCAACAATAACTTCCAGATACATAGTGTGAATATGCAAAGGCACGAAATAATAATAATAATAATAATAATAATAATAATAATAATAAAAATATGAAACTAAAAAATTGACTTTTTTTCAGAGAAAAACCGAAATCAACGGCAAGAACGAAAGATGAGTGAACATTCCAAGCGATTTTGTGTTGGAACTTCCGTTCATAGTTTCCGTACAAAAAAAAAACGAAAAAAAAAAAACAAGGTAAAAGCGCCGAATAAAAGAAGATAAGGTCGAGGCAAATTGTAAATTCTGTGTCGGCAAACGCAAAAGAAATGAAAATCTTTTGTGCCTGATCTTTTTTTAGATAAAACCGAAGTTGTGTAGGCGAATACGACTGAAAGAAAGACTACGATTTTGAAAAGACAATGCGAATTTGAAGAAGAAAAAAAAAGAAGAAGAAGAAGAAGAAGATAAGAAGAACAACAACAACAACAGCAGCAGCAGCAGCAGCAGCAGTAACAACAACAGCACCAGCATCTCGAACAAGGAGAGGATGAAAATAGGACTAGAAAGATTGGCAATAAATATGTACTTGAAGGAAAATGAATGAGGAGAGAAAAGATAAATTTAAAATAAGAAATAAAAATCTTAAATCACAAAAGAGGGAAAGTAAGAAGAAGAATGTTGGAAAATAATGATAATAATTTGATTGATTTGGATAAAAGAAACGAAATCATGAAAATTTTAATTAGAAGAAAGAAAAAAGAAAGAAAGAAAGACAGAAAGAAAGAAAGAACATTTAATTGTACATCAAAGATATTATAGTAATAAAAAGGTGGCATCCTATTTATTAATATAATAAATATCATAAATATTAATAAGATAATAAATATTAATATGAAAGAAAATGCAATATGACGTCAACAACAATAAATAAGAAAGAAAGAAAAAATTATGGGCAGAGATTATATTATTAATAAGAAAGAAAATGTAATATGATGTCAATAAGGACGAGAAAGAAAGAAAGAAAGAAGGAAGAAAGAAAGAAAGAAAGAACGAAAGAAAAAGGAATTAAATGAAAGTAAGAATGAAATGAGAGGTCGAAGCTGCTTTGTACTTGGATGTGTACGTAAATAACTTCAATGAGAGATCAATCGATCTTAAGAGCTACGAGTGGATCTAATCAAATGAGTTACAGTTACAAGTTAGCAGGGTTACAAAAAAGATTTCGACAAAAGATATCGCTTGGCGGGCGAACGAGGGAAAAAGGTCTTAAACGTCTTTCATAAAAAATGATAAATGTCAAAAAAATAACAAATTAAAACAAAACATTTTAAAAAGTTCTTATCTTTTTTAGCTTAAATGTTTGTTTTAATTTTTTTAAATTAATTCTTGTCTTTATTATAAATTTGAGGAAAGACGATTTTTCTTTTGTCATTTTTATGTTGATAATGCAAATAAAAATGGACAAAAGTCTGTCGGTAATTCAAAAGAATTAAATGGAAAATAAAACAGCAGTTATTACTGGGTGATTGAATTCGAAGTTCTCTTTGTCTTTCTCACTTTCGGTGAAAGTCGTCCATTTAAAAGGTAAAAATTCCCAGGATGTTGCTCACTTTTCTTTTCTTTTTTCTATGGTACCATTTTATTTATTACAATGCACTCGCGACAAAATGAATTCCTAAATTCCACCAGATATCAAATCCATGAGAAAATTTTACAGAAGATGATAAATTGTAGCCTGTTATGCCACCAATCTTCATCCTCACAGTGAAAGAAAGAAAGAAAGAAACAAACAAACAAACAAACAATGAATAAAGAAAGAAAGAAACAAACAAAGAAAGAAACAATGAATAAAGAAAGACAGAAAGAAACAATGAATAAAGAAAGAAAGAAAGAAAGAAAGAAACAATGAATAAAGAAAGAAAGAAAGAAACAATGAATAAAGAAAGAAAGAAAGAAAGAAAGAAAGAGAAAGAAAGAAAGAAAGAAGGAAAGAAAGAAACAATGAATAAAGAAACAAACAAACAAACAATGAATAAAGAAAAAAGAAAGAAAGAAAGAAAGAAAGAAAGAAAGAAAGAAAGAAAGAGGTTTATTTTGTTTTTACGTCATGTTAATATCAATGGGTTATCTAATGCCTACAAGATTTTTAGGATAGAAAACAAATTCAGCAGTGAAGGTGCAGAACTCTTTGCTCAAGATTGAACATACTGCTGCACCACGCTATGCACCTATGCATTTACGAAGCTTAGTTTAGTTTGACATGTGTCCAAACAAGAGCGAGGTACCTCACTGTGAGCAAAAGTTGAATAGATACGGTTGTACCTTCTGACAACAAGGTTCAACAACGAACAATAATTATATGCTGCAATATAGGACGTAGAATTTGTTGTGAAATATGCTCGTCGGATTGTGACTTTCATATAGATTTTCTGTATGGCGCACAATCTGTTCAAAATGGTCAAAACTCTAAATAATAGACAACCACTTTCTCTGATCGATGATTAAAAATGAATTCGAGTGAAAGAAGCTAGTAGGTCATACAAAGGATTATCGTTCTTCGAATCTCCTGGACTAACGCTACAGAATCGCAAATCAAGACCAACCAAATAATGACAGAAACTACATCACTTGAGAGCTTTCAATAACAGCAAAAACTAAAATGAACAGCCCAGGTAAATCAAAGAGAAAATAATGATATAGTCAAGGCGTTGATATTCCACATTACTTCGAGGTTAGGCAGAAGGCCCCTGTCAATACTGCAAAGAGCAATAACAGTTATTGGAGTTAAGAAGCCAATTTTCCTAAATAATTGTTTTATTACAATGATTTTATTAATTTTAAACGAGTGCAGCACTGGCTGCTTGGTCAATGAATGCCAAATGTTTCCTTATAAGGAAACGGCTAATATTACCCTTATCATTGCCATTAGCAGGATGTGTGAGCAACCAAATCGAACGTCTCTTGATCAAAGAGAAGAACACATCATAATAATGTAATCGGGTTCTTGACTAAGAAGTTTATATAGAAGTTATTTCATTCAGTTACATAAAGTCAGTTACTTTTTAATTATTTCAAATACTATTTTATTTACGTAGCTGAAAATTGTAATGTTAAATATACATATATATATATATATATATATATATATATATATATATATATATATATATATATATATATATATATATATATATATATGTATATGTATGTATGTATGTATGTATGTATGTATTAATCGAGTTCACACCAAGCAAGGCAGGGAAACCGCTGAGACACAAGGGCTTTGGAAAGATTTAGAAATACGAACAATTGCTATGGAGTTAGAACAGAGGAAGAGTAATCAGGAAGACACTAGTTAGCGATTGACATTGCATTTCAATTTTTGCACATTAAACCATAAAGCGGAAAGGAAATCTACAAGCGAAATGTGTGAGAAAAGAAACTCTTAGCATAGAATTTACGGCTACATCTAGCCGGCTCAAATGTAAATTGGTTAGACCTCGCCGCCAGTCTAGTACTAAGCTTATATTCAAAGAGTCTAGGTACCATAGCTAAGAGCACATATACTCTTGTATAAGCAGCTTTATGTACAGTGCGAGCCCTGAAAGTTATGTTTTTGTTTTCGTTTTTGTGAAGAATATAAGTAGTACATG
The DNA here is from genome assembly GCA_964036315.1 of Acanthosepion esculentum. Classification (NCBI taxonomy): domain Eukaryota; kingdom Metazoa; phylum Mollusca; class Cephalopoda; order Sepiida; family Sepiidae; genus Acanthosepion; species Acanthosepion esculentum. The sequence goes on along the minus strand of OZ038508.1, from coordinate 40,815,067 downwards.
TATAATGCGACCGCAGGTTCTAAGCAATTCTCGTAGGCCTGCCGTAGTCAAATATTTCAGTACTGGGCATCATCTTCGATGTCTTTTATAGAAAATAAATAGTCTTCATTCTTTTTGTAAAAAGCTACCCCAAAATTGTGAGAAAGCACTTAAAAAGAAAGTATATATAATATAATAAAATATAATACGAAGATTTAGATACCGTACTTTTGTTTTTGTCCATATCTGATTTATATGACATCTTCAAAAAATGACCTGTTTATTGTAGAACCCAAAATTGTTGGCATAAAAACTGATCATAGAAACTCGCACTATATCTTGAGTACATACAATGCGGGCTATTAATTTCAAAGTATTACTACTTCCGTTACTTTTTTTATATGTGACTTTTCGATGGCCTTTTCCATGACATTTTTTCGTCCTACTTTTTCACTGCACATTATTCAATATATCATATCCAAATATTTTACAAAAACTTAGAGCTGATTAAACAATATATCAAGCTCAGTTTAGGTTTGTAGTTCGTAACCATGCAATTAGATGACGTAACAAAAACAGTAGATTTGTCTACGGGATATAATTAACTTGTTTTTACATAATTATAGTGAAATCACTAAGGTTTTTTGTCAAAAGCGAGATTTACTTGCCCCCCACCCCCACCCCACTGAGTCAGGTTGTGACACAAGGTCGGTTTTTATATTGGGGTCCCGAGTGTTTTCACTCGGGCCGCTGATCTAAGCTGGTCTTAGCTGGTCATAGCTTGTGCAAGCTGATCAGAGCTGGTCTTGGCTTGTCATAACTGGTCTTTACTTGCCATAGCTAGTCCAAGCTAGTCGTAGCCGCGATACCCCCAGCACAGGGCCGGAGCCCTGTGCCATGTCAGTATCAAGTTTGGTTTTATATTAATTTAATTTTTGAAATGATATAAGATCATTCTAAAGCTCAGAATTTCGCTATCACAATATTTATTGTGTAAAATACACAATTGTGGCACAAGGCCGAAAGGGGGAAAGGGCGTTGAGGCTGGTCGTCACTTACTATCCTATACCTAAGCTAATCCGATTCACGACCCATTCATTCGTCACAAAAACTCATCCATCGCCAATCAATCCTTCATATAGCATAATACCGCATACTCTCAGGGGGACCTACAAAACGCACCCCATAACATAAAAATCTCATTTCATAATTGTAAAATACTATACATAAAATTTTATACATGATATAAAATGAATTTTGCTATAACCTATCAAAATAACCGGAAAAAAGCGATCTAAAAAAATGGAAAAGTTACGTAACAAAGCATAAACGAAATAGCTCCAGTTTGTTAAACTTAGGAATCTTAGCATTGCAGCCAAAGTATTCTTAAATGCTGCCAATAACAAAGGAGAAAATGAAAAATACCTAACAACAAATCGAATATAGCATCAAAATTTATATTATTTTTATGTAACTGAATACATAATTGTCAAAATTGTTTAAGTAAAACTTTATATTTCCTGTAATAAATTCTTAATAAATATTATTATTATTATTTTACTTATGTGTAAGGTAATCCGATGTCGATACCGTGTTGATGGCAGGCTCAGAAAGAAAAATCTGACAGAATCTTAGAGAGCGTACTCGAAAAGCAATCATATTTAATTTAAATTTCTTGGATGAATTATGATGAAGAGCGGCTTGGAAAATTTAATACACACATGGCATATTGGGTGAAGGAGGGGTAAGTGGATACAGTGAACAAGTTATGTAATGTGATTGTGTGAACGGATGGTAGAGGAGGGAAAATGAGGAATGGTAAAAAATAGGAAATATAAAATTTCTGCAAAGAAAAGAAATCTGTGGAGAGTAATGAACGGCCATATGTTAAAGGGAAACGGCATATAAATTATGATGAGTCAATGAAGTCAAGAAGAACGGACTCGGCATTAAATGTATAGTTATAGTTATAGAAGAAGGAGGAGGAGAAGTAGTAGTAGAAGAAGAAGAAGGAGGAGGAGGAAAATAAGTAGTAGTAGTAGAAGAAGAATTACAAGAAGAGGAAGTAGTAGTCGTAGTAGTAGTAGCAGTAGAAGAAGAAGAAGAAGAAGAAGAAGAAGAAGAAGAAGAAGAAGAAGAAGAAGAAGAAGAAGAAGAAGAATTAAATGCTTTTGGGTAAAAGGAAAAAAATGTTCGAAGAAGTTCGTGTGACAAAAATACACAGATGAAGCAGTTGATCATGATGATTATGATGATGATGATGATGATGATGATAAGGAGGAGGAAGTGTAAAAAGAGGTGGAGGAGGAGAAGCACTTGTGGAAAAATATAAAGAAGATGAAGAAATTAATGATAAAAGATAGGTCAAGATGAAAAATGAAAAAATATTGTTGCGTGTACAAGAGAAGTTAATTTGGCCAAGAAGAAGAAGAAGAAGAAGAAGAAGAAGAGGAAGAAGAAGAAGAAGAAGAAGAAGAAGAAGAAGAAGAAGAAGAAGAAGAAGAAGAAGAAGAAGAAGAAGCACTTGTGGAAAAATATAAAGAAGATGAGGAAATTAATGATAAAAGATAGATCAAGATGAAAAATGAAAAAATATTGTTGCGTGTACAAGAGAAGTTAATTTGGCCAAGAAGAAGAAGAAGAAGAAGAAGAAGAAGAAGAAGAAGAAGAAGAAGAAGAAGACGAAGAAGAAGAAGAAGAAGAAGAAGAAGAAGAAGCACTTGTGGAAAAATATAAAGAAGATGAGGAAATTAATGATAAAAGATAGATCAAGATGAAAAATGAAAAAATATTGTTGCGTGTACAAGAGAAGTTAATTTGGCCAAGAAGAAGAAGAAGAAGAAGAAGAAGAAGAAGAAGAAGAAGAAGCACTTGTGGAAAAATATAAAGAAGATGAGGAAATTAATGATAAAAGATAGATCAAGATGAAAAATGAAAAAATATTGTTGCGTGTACAAGAGAAGTTAATTTGGCCAAGAAGAAGAAGAAGAAGAAGAAGAAGAAGAAGAAGAAGAAGAAGAAGAAGAAGAAGAAGAAGAAGAAGAAGAAGAAATATGTGAAGGAAAAGAAGAAAAAGAAGTCTTGTTAATTGTATGGGAAGAAAAGATTTCGAAAAAGTTCATACAAATACAAAGAAAAAGGTTGATGATGATGAAACAAAAGGCACAGAAAAAGAAGAAAATGAAATTCAGTCGGGTTAAAGGAGTCGAAGTTCTTGTGGCAAAAATACAATGAAAAAACTTTAGCCGAAGACAATGATGGCACAGACAAAAAGAAACAAGAGAGAAAACGACAAATAAGTTTAATATCTAATTTTTTATAGATACATTGTTTGTCATTGTTTTGTGTTATTTTTTTGTTTTTAATTGTCAAAGGGTTTGCGTGCTTGTCAATCTTTTTCAAACCTCTTTCATTTCTAAGACCTGCCAAGTGGAAAGCTTCTGCGTGCAGACGAAGTGAGATATCAAGTTATTTTGTCAGCAACAACCTTTGACCATGTAAGCCTTCCAAAAATAGTCGCTCGATGCTTCTTTACACCTGGACTACTTTTGAAAATCTTTGTTTTAAATCTATTTCTCTCGCATTCTTTCTTAAAGTTGAAATGACATAATAAGAATCAGAATTCATCTAAATGTATTGTCTTACTGGTGTCGTCTGGACTCGATACTTCTGATAATCTTCCCTATGTAGAAAGAAATTTAACACACTTTTTATTACTTAAACCCGATCTTAATGATGATGGTAATATTAAGCGTTTCCTTACACTGAAACATCGACATTCATTGACTGAACAAGCAGTGTTAGTGTCGGTTGAAATTTACAAAATCTTTATATTTAAAAACATTTTTCGGAATATAGGTTTCTCTATTGTCGCCCTTTCCAGTACTGATGGGTTTTTCCTTCCTAATCTTTTGTTTGAAGTACTCTGGAAAGTCAACATCTTATTTATTCTATTGTTTTCTATTCCATATGATATCCATTTTAGATGTTGCTACTGTTGAGATGTTTACATGTTGCCGCTTCTTTTATTTGGTAAAGTTTTTACTGAGGCTTAATTCTCTGGAAGGCATTTTTCATTAGTAATCAGAGAAATCTGTTGTATACAGCTGAGAGTTTAGATATTTCTGAATGTGTTTTGTACAATGCAAGGGATCCGTATAAAAGTTTCCATCAGACGAGGGTAGTTAAAAACATGTCTATTTTTTTTTAGATTAATGTTTATATTGATTATTAATATTCAGAGAACTTTCCAAATTAATTTGAAAACATTTCTTCGGATAAAAAATATCAAAGAAATATTGTTAAAACTTAACAGTAAATGATTAACGCAACATCGAAAAAAAAACAATTGGTAAATGAGTAACGATTTACATTATGGTTAACAAGAAAATGTGTCCAAATAATAAATCTTTCCGCCTGAGAAGTGTGCCTGCTTATTGTGTTTAAATAATGATTGAAGAAGAAAAAAATTTTTATAAGGAATTTTACGATAACAATCTCAACATATATATTTTTAAGACATTTTTATGTTTATACATTATTTTTTATAGATACAAATATATAAGTAAATGCTCTGTTTAGAATAAACAGTATTAGCAAAATCTACCCGGCTGAATGTCCGAGAAATTGTCATAGAATATATGCGTCTTCAGACAGGAATCGAATCTGCATCATATACGGAACCGTCATATAGATGACGTGCTTTTACCGATTTCGCCACAGAGGAGAGCTTCGGTTTGCAAAGTCGATTGTACTGCTTTTAAACTACAATCTTCCATGAATCACGTACATTCATATGTGCTCAAAAGCGTATCCAAATGTAAACAAATGACGTGACACATTATGAAAGTCCGACAATTATTTAAAGACATTTTTATGTTTATACATTCATTTTTATAGATACAAATATTTAAGTAAATACTCTGTTTATAATAAACAGTATTAATAACATTTACCGGCCTGAATGTCCGAGAAATTTTCATATATTTTATATATATATATATATATATATATATATATATATATATATATATATATATATATATATATATATATATATATATATATATATATATATATATATATAGAACACCTTGGCGTGGTGTAATGGTTAGCAACCTTGTCTTGCAAAAACGGTTACGAATGAATAGTGAGTTAGATCTTCACAGGTTTTCCCATAGTTTCGGTCTTCTGCCACATCTAAGCTACGCTTAGAAAATCAATACATATATATATATATATGTGTTAAGGGATCTCTAATTTTTACCCAAATGGACTCAACCGTGGTATACCTATATTACTACCAGTGAATACCCGGAGAGTCGGCAGTACGTTAAGTGCTGGACGGTCGAATTCTCTGCCTCTAAGCAGAGAGGAACCCGGACGAGGCTCCACCGAAGGGCAGAGTCTCGTTCGAGGAGGTTGACCAACCCGATCCGGTTTATACGGGTTCTACGAGCATAATTTGGCCGAGCCTACAGGCTCGGAAATACCCCACCTTAAACCCGGCCTTGTGTCACATCTATCCCTCGTGGGAGGCAGTAAATACTGTCGGCAATACGTTAAGACAGACGAGAAGTCAGTACGTTGAGTAATATCAGAGTAGTATTAGAGGAGGGTAACACAAGAGTCACCGTCACAACACCTAGACTCAGTAAGGTGTCATACCGCGAGAGTTCAATACTAAAACTGTATATATATTATTGCTACTAACCCACATTCCTGGATCTACTAGCCCGTATTACCAGTTTGTATTATTACGTTAATACATTTATTTTCCTTACCTATTCCTGGCGTTTGTTCTTTTATTGATATCGGATTTCATCCCGGAATCCACAACAATATATATAGCCGACGCGTTTCGTTCTCTGTGGGACTTTATCAAAGAATCTGTAAAAAGACAATATGAATAATCAAGACAAAAGGAAATCTTATCTCAACCGACGCGTTTGAGTCAGATTGTCTTTTTACGGATGCCTTGATAAAGTTCTACAGAGGACGAAACACGTTAGTGCTGGGTATGAGGATAAACTTCATTCAGACATATGGCGTCCCCTAGGCCATCGTCACACGCCAGAAAGGAAAGGAATTTTATCGTTTTTCTCTATACGAAATGAGCCAACGGCTCGGAAAACTCAATTCATACTTGAAGAGTAATGCTTAATTAACTATTACCTTATTTAATCATATATATATTTAATCATATATATATATATATATATATATATATATATATATAAGGTAATATGTGAGAAACCTTTTTCAATTTTACATGTTTCGTTAACTTTATTATAGGTTCACCCAGAATGTTTTATCTATCTTGTAGTGGCATAACATTAAGAAACAAAGAAGCATTTCAAATAGTCTTTCAAACATGTTCTCGAGAATCAAACAGCTTTATTCAAAGGTCACATCGAAGCTTTTTCTTCCTGTTGGGCTGCAATCGTTGTAAATGAAAGCGATTGCCGTTTAATGAATAACATCTAAATAAATTTAACTCATATTTATTTTCATATCCTTTCTGGTGAAACGTAATTACTTTCCTGATAGCATAATATTTACGTCTTTGTGACAAAAGTACAACGTTTTGGCCTAGATGTTCTTCGGCTTTCCTAATTTTGAAATATTCTTGCCAAAGTTTTAAAATATATTTATCAATATTTTAATATGTAGTCTATTAAATTTTCGATTTTCATACTGCCGAATATTAGACTAGAAAAAGAAAAGAAAACCATGAAGGAAGACAAGCGTCAGTCGACGAAAATATTTCAGAAGCAGGTGCGTCTGATGACAAGGAAAATAGATTTAGTTTAATCTACTTAACGAGAAAATGAAAAATACACCAAGGTAAGGAATTTAGGTTAGTCGAGAAAGATAATATGAAGCAATCGATTATTCAATCGGTTGATTGAAGCCAGAGAAAGATTTTTTAATTTAATTGCAAAGTGCCCTATTATTGTATATCTCTGTTTTCCTGAAACGGGTAACACCCCATCCCGAATCTGAATTCTTAGAGTAACAAAAAAGCAAAGAAAATTGTCTGGAAGTTATTATTTATTTATTTTAAAATCTAGAAACTTGTATTTTGTTATTTAAATAGAACTAGAAACCTGCTTTTGTTATCAAAAAATCTGAAATGTTGTATTATTTAATAATACAAGATTTCAGACTTTTTAGAAAAACGGATTCTTAAATGATCTGTAAACTGGTATTTTCTTATTAAATAGGATCTGGAAATTTTATATTTTATATTTAAAAAGATCTGGAAACTTGTGTATTCATATTTAAAAAGATCTGGAAATTTGTATTTTATATTTAACATGATCTGGAAACTTATATTTTCGTATTAATAGGAAATCAATCTCCTATTAAAAAGATCTGAGAATTTATATTTTGTATTTAAAATATCTTGAAACTAGTATTTTTCTATTTAAAAAAAAAACTGGAAATTTGTATTTCTTATTTTAAAAAAAAACAGCACCAAATTGGTAGAAGTCTCAATATAAATAGATTTATAGATAAGGAAACTGAACAAAGAATAGGCAGAGCTGGGTGTATTTTGACCAAACCCGAAACATGTTACAAAATATTGACTTAAGAACTCGTCATGCTCTTAAATCACTTTATCAGATTGAAACTTTCATATGGATGCCATACGTGTCGCCAATCTGGTTCAGAAATCTCTAAAGTATCATCTGTATACAATAGCTTTTTCCAATTAATGATTAAAAATGGTTTCCAGAAAATAAAGCCCGTAGGTCTTAGCGTCCTTCTTCTCAGTATGCAGCTTGACTTTACAAAATCACAAAGAACTCTATTTACATTATTCGGACGCATGGTACAGTGGATAAAAGCGTTAGTTAGATCCAGGGACAGGACCCAAAGAGTGTGAATTCAATACCTGGTTAAGACAGTGGAAAACTTGGAGAGGGGAATTAACAGGAGATAACTGATAACTGACATCCATTAGACATGGCACGTGGAACTAGAACAGTCTACCCCAGTGAGCGAAATAAAGGGTTCAGTTCGACATTCCGACCACTTGAAGAAGGCCGAAGCGTACAACGGCCGAAACGTTGTAATAAATATGGCTACAAAGAGGAGGACAATATTCCGAATAATGTAAATAGTGTACATAATACCTCATCTCAGAAATGTAGACAGACTCGAAGAACTGTAACAACTAACAGAAACCACATTAATTGAGAACTTTCAACAAGAGTAAGAACTAAAGTAATTGAATAAAAATGATGACATAAGGTGTTGACGTCCAACACTATTTCGATAAAAAGTTAGGAAGGAAGCCTCCATCAATCCTAGTGTTGTCATGTCTTCTAGTCTGTGACGTAGATGTTCTCCCTCCGCACAGAGTGACGGCTGATTTATACTAGTTGTTCGACCCTATGCAAAATAGGGCAATTCCATTTGGCCTACGTCACTACAAATGAGAACAGTTACTGAACTTGAGAAATATATTTTCTTAAAACATTGTTTTAATAGAAAGATTTTATAAATCTCACCCGACAGTAGCACTGGCTAATCGGTCAATGAATGCCAAATGTTTCCTTATCAGAAAATGTCTCAGATTACCCTTGCCATTACAATTCGCTGAATTAGATATCCAACAAGCCGAAGGATTTTTTTAAAGCATTTCATCCCAAGCGAGGCGGGAGTGCCACTAGCACGCAAGGGGTTGCAGAGAGTGAAAGTAAGAGTAAAGAGGGTTTTTGAGGAAAGGATAAAGAGAAGGAAGGGTATCAAGATCACGGCATCAGAAGATGTCGACTGACATTTCATTTAAAATTTTGAAGATTATAGCTACCAGGGAAGCAAGTAAGAAGAAAGGAGTTCCACTGTCGGGAAGTGCGAGAAAAGAACCTTTTGAAGTAGAAGAGGCGGTTACATTTAACTGTTTCAACACTAAAAGGGGTGTGACCGCGATGCCAACCTAGTAGTACGCTTTAATTCATGCAGTTGGGGCACCAGACAAAATAGATTGTCAAAGCAGTTGCCATGAAAATATTTGTAGAAAAGACAGAGGAAGCCACTTCACATCTTTTAGAAAATGACTGGAGTCGAAATTCCAGGTCAGAACCTATCACATTGCATATAAATGAAATTTCATCTACACAACCAGAAGCACGCAAAAACTACTTCTCATTAGGTGACTGGCAATTGTAATGTTAAAAATTAAAATATTTATATATATTCTTTTTTTCTCTGAGTGAATATTGCATTAAAAATGTTTTGTTTCTTTTGTTTGTTTGTTTTTTTTGTTTTATTTTTTTTGCGAATAGTAATTATTTCTTCCAATTCAAATCCTACTATTTAATCCATTGCTGGCGGGAAATGGTTTCATACCTTTCCCGAGGCTATTTACGCTGAAGTGAATATAACGAACCAAAATGGAATTCGAACTCGGCTCTCCGATTTCTCATTCCGAGTCGCTTTCCATTACAACACACACACACACACACATCCTAACGGTTTTGTTTTCGGCTGGTGGTAGTAAATGGTACTCTGGGATCGAATTCCAACATATACTGCTAGCTCGCTCTCTCACTCTGACTCACCTTCTCTCTCTATATATATATATATCTCTATCTCTCTCACTCTCTCTCTCTCTCTCTCGCTCTCTCTCCCCGTGTTATTCTCGAACTAGGCTAAAGGTAAATGAAAAATGATAGCATAAAAATGTTTCCAGTTTGTACTTTGAGTGCAGTCTCAATACAATGTCTAACTCATATCGTTAGAACTTTTTCCAGAATATGCAGTTACAGAATGCGAAGGCCACGGCCAGAATGATCAGCGAATGGCCGGAGTGCCTTGTAAGCGTGGTATTCTGACAGAATTGGATTGCCTTTGTCTGGGTTTTGGATAAACCAAAACAGTGCGAATTCAACAGAGTGCCGCAAGAATTATGAATCGTCGATACTCTTCCCACATCCAGATTGAGAAACCGACTAAAACCACCCCTGGAGGGACGCTGAGCCAATCTGGGACATACGTTTCTGTGACATAATTTCACCCGATGCCTCTTAAACTCCAAGCTGCTGTCGCTCTCTCCTAATAAAATGAATAAGAAAATGAAATCGTCCTTTTGGTTGATACCATTTTATGTGGTAGTGTGGGGGATCCAGAGACGATACAAAACGCATCAGCAAGTCGACAAAAAAGATTTGTGGCTAATTATCTCAATTTGTGGTGTAATTAGCCATGGTTAAGTGTCATTGATAATATTCTCAACAGACAGAATTGGCAAAATTTCCAATAAACAATAAGAAAAGGAAGAAAAAGAACAGGGCAAAATAATACTAAGCAAACAATATATATGGAAGTCAAAACTAGATAAAGCAACAGTAATAAGGCAAAAAGTTCACAAATTAAGAATGGTGTTCACACGCAGTCAAGTGATTTTCGCCTTCTGACTTGAAGGCAAGAAAAAACAAAAATATGTTGGATGAGACTGAGAATTGGTTTATTTCTAGTGGTTAAGATGAAATTCCAGCATGCATCTGTAAGATTTGTCTATAGATATGGGGAGGAGGTTTACTTAGCAGTCAGTCCCAGAGTTTTTAAATTAACAAATAATTAACAAACACAAATTTGATTCTCGTTTTAGAATTAGTCACACCAAAAATTTTTAAAAAAGAATTGTTTCCTCAAATCTACTTTAAACTAAAGCACCAAGAATTATTTACATTTGTACTATTGTTTTCAACTCTGCTGCTGTTACACCAACATTTCGTCCTCTGGCCATCCGGACTTCATCAGATTTATATCCATCTGGGTAACCTACATGGAACTCCGAACTGTAACCTTTATTTCATTTACGGTGTTCCACTGACCATGTCTAGGGATATCTCGTTTAGTCCTTATCTTAGTACTTTTCTGTTATTAATCATAATAATATATTATAATATAATATATTATTATTTTCTCATAAAAATAATAAAAAGATGAGAACTAGACGACATATCCCTAGATATGGGCAATGGAACGAGAAGATTCTACTCCTGTAGATTAAATAAAACGTTCAATTCAGAATTCTTAGTAGGTTACCCGTATCGATATACACCTGATGAAGGCTGGAAGTTAAAACGGTCGAAACGTAATAACAGCAGCAAAGATGAGGACTCTAATCCGAATGTATATAGTGTAAATAATTGTTATGGGAACTTACCCATAATAATAATGGACTATTCCGGACATTATAAATACTGCGTCTCGAGAGGGAGCAGAGTGGATTATTGTAAGAACATTAGAATAGTGATACGGGTCGAGACAACGTAGTTTACTCTAACTAAAGTCATTACTAATACTTTTACTTCTTTGTACATATTTCTGTTTGTAATATATCTGTGTTATTCCATACCTGTGTTCGAGTTATTCTTCATTGGTTCTACCTTGGACCATCACCGTGTTACAAGGAACTTGGACCATAACCCAAAGGAAAAACGAACTCTCTACGCGGAGGACATACTTTTTTGCTATCCGTCGCACATAACAGTGGTAGACGAGTAAACTCTAAAAAAAACAAGTTCTACGTGGAGATTTCTAAAAAAAAAAAAATTCTACGTGAACACATAAAAAAATGAATTTTCTTTTTGGACATCAATTTTACTGTGGCAACAAAGGAAATTTTTTTGGCGTACACAGGTTTCAGAATATCAGGTTACACTAAAGGAAAATATTTACACAAAATACGTTAACATGGAAGATTTTAAATCAACAATTGTGGAACTTATCAAAATCCAATTTCAACAGCAACAAAAAAACGAACAGAAACATCTTGAATTACAAGAATTATTGCGACGTGTAATGTCAAATAAAGAACCAAATCCCGAAAATGAAACAGTTCTCTCACAAAATGCTATTTGGAGAACTATCGAAGATTTCAGGTATGCACCCGACGAAGACAAAACCTTTGCAACTTACTTCCGAAGGTACGAAGATCTATATGAATTTGACTGCAAAAATTGGTCAGACGCACGAAAAGTACGTCTATTACTAAGAAAATTAGGCACATGCGAATATACCAAATTCGTAGATTATATCCTACCGAGGAAAACAAATGAGTTAACTTTCAAAGAAGCCATAAAACTGCTAACAGAACTAACACCTCACTATTCCACAAAAGATGGAAATGTCTGAACATAACAAAAAAGGACAGCGAAGATTACTTAACTTTCGCTTCCGTTGTAAACAAATATTGTGATGACTTTAAATTATCGGAACTCAGCGCGGACAATTTCAAATGTTTAATATACGTCCAAGGCCTGGTTTCAACCAAAGACGCGGAAATTAGACGCAGAATCCTTACAAAATTGGAGAGTGAACAAGATTTGACACTTCAAAAACTGGCTGAAGACTGCCAGAGATGTATCAATGTGAAGAAAGACTCAAAAGATATAGAAGAAGCTGGCATCGCACACATACGTAAAATACGAAGAAAAACCAACTTTCTCTCCTCAGAAACAAACCAAACCAATTTTCCCTCCTCAAAAACAGGTAAAACAAAATTTTCTACTTCAAAAATTCAATATCAGAAAAACTACCACCCAGTCCATGCTATCGCTGTGTGATTTGTTATTGGTATAAAGACTGTCCATACCGTTTTAAAACTTATTAACGTTCAAACATGGAGAAAACTGAACAAACCTGCCATGTTAAAAACCGATAAAATTGCTAGATCGGTAACGGGAAGAAAAAGAAAATTTGAGGGGGAAGTGATTACAAATGTGACATTTAATGGAATGACCAAAAAATTAAAAATGTACGTGTTAAAAAATACAGAAAACTTATTCGGAACGGACTGGATGCAAAAATTCGAACTTTGGGATTTACCAATAAGTACGTACTGCCAAAATTTAAAAAGTTTATCAACCGAGACAGATAAATTGAAAGAGAACCTAAAAGAGCGTTTCCCCGAATTATTTTCAGCAGGTCTTGGAAGATGTAAAAAAATTGCAGCAAATATCGAAATAAAAGAAAACGTTCAACCTATCTTCAAAAAAAAGGAGCGTACCGTTTGCGTCAATAGAAAAATAGATCAGGAATTGGCTAGACTCGAAAACACTGGCATATTGACAAAAGTAGAATACAGTCAATGGGCCGCACCTACGGTTTACGTCAAAAAGAAATCAGGAGAGATTCGAGTATGTGCTGATTTCTCAACGGGTTTGAACGCAGCGATAAAAGATTACCACCATCCTCTACCCAGTCCAGAAGAAGTATTCACTAAATTAAATGGCGGAAAAATTTTTTCAAAAATAGATTTAAGTGAAGCGTACCTACAAATTCCAGTCGATGAGGAAAGTTCAAAATTACTGTGCATAAAGACACACAAAAGATTGTACAAATACCAAAGATTACCATTTGGGATTAAGGTCGCGCCGGCTATATTCCAACAGACAATGGATACTATGCTCGCCGGACTAGAGTACACGATTGCATACCTGGATGGCGTATTGATAAATAGCGAAAGCGTTGAACAACACTGGGAACACGTACAAGAGGTGTTTAAGAGAATACAAAGCTATGGGTTCAAGGAAAAAGAAAACAAATGCCATTTTTTCATGAAGGAAATTAAATACCTGGGCCATATCATCGATCAAGAAGGAAGACGACCAGACCCTGAAAGGGCAACGGCAATAAAAAAAAAATGCCAGTTCCTAAGAACATAACAGAATTACAAAGTTTTCTAGGCTTAGTGAGTTACTACCAGGAATTCATACCTCACATGCATAAACTTCACGCACCACTGAACGAACTACTGAAGAAAGAAAAAGTTTGGCAGTGGACAGATGAATGCCAGAAAACGTTTGATAAAATAATTAAGACGTTAACTTCGGATTTACCACCAGTAGAGAAAAATTACTCACAAGTAGAGAAAGAAGCTCTGAAAATTATTTTCGCAGTCACAAGATTTCATAGGTATATCTATGGTAGATTTTTTACTCTACAGACGGATCACAAGCCGTTACTAACAATATTTGGTTCGAAAAAAGGTCTACCGGTTTACACTTCAAATAGGTTACTAAGATTGGGTACAATTCTTCTGAACTACAATTTCAGATTGGAATATCTACCAACGAAAACAATCGGGCATGCGGATGGTCTGTCGAGACTTATACCAACAGAGCCATTGGAAGATTCTGTAATCGCAGCCCTACGACATGAAGAAGATATCAGGACAGTATTATATTGTACAGTTCGAAATCTCCCCGTCACACTACAAGAGATAAAAAATGAAGATATAAATGATGAATTCATAAAAGAAACAAAAGCAAAAATAGCAGAAACAAATAAGCAAATATCGGATGCTTTTCTTTATGCGATAATGTGCTACTTTATAAAGAAAGGATTGTAATTCCCAAAACACTACAAAAGCGAATCCTAAAGGATTTCCACTGGGGCCATCCAGGAAAAAATAGAATGAAATTGCTGATGCGAAGCTATGTTTATTGGAAAAACATGGACCAGGACATTACATAGATGGTGGTAAAATGCAAGGTTTATTCCTTACCAGACCAAAGCACCGCCAATCATCCATAATCCATGGCCAGAGACAGATCGTCCGTGGTCAAGAATACACGCACATTATGCAGGTCCAATTGATGGTTTCTACTATTTGACCATAGTGGATAGTTATAGTAAATGGCCGCAGGTGTTTCGTTGCAAAAACCCTACTTCGGAAACTACAATAAATTGCCTCCACGAGCTATCACAGATAATGGAACGCAATTCACATCAGGGGACTTCAAGTGTTTTGCGAAATTTATCAAGTTAAACATATAAAATCCCCGCCATATCACCCAAGATCAAATGGGCAAGCGGAGAGATTTGTTGATACACTCAAAAGAGCGTTAAGAAAAGCCTATGATGTGCCGACGGAAAAAGCATTACAACAATTTCTATAGGTATATAGAATTACGCCAAATAATGCTACGCCATCGACATTAACACCCGCAGAAGTGATGTTCGCCAGAAAAATCAGATCTGTATTTGATAAATTGCTACCAAGTCAAACGAAACAAAGAACACAGTCGTGCGTACCAAAAATGGTTTACATAGTACAGGGACACAAATTCTCACATAGAAGACACGTAAACCAAATAATGAAGAGTCTGTTACAGGATGCTAACGGTCCACCTCGGGAAGAAGTGATGGATGCGATTTTCGATACATTTGATATAAAAAGGCCGCAAACAGTGCCAGAACCACGAAAATCGTCCAGAAAAAAGAAGTTCACAGAACCTTTGGAAATAAATCCAAAGAAAAAAAAATATGAAAAACTCCTGCTACGCAGAAGCTTCGGAAGGGGGGTGTTATGGGAACTTATCCATAATAATAATGGACTATTCCGGACATTATAAATACTGCGCATCGAGAGAGGATTATTGTAAGAACATTGGAATAGTGATACTTGTCGAGACAACATAGTTTATTCTAAACAAATCTGATAGTCATTCCTAATACTTCTACTTCTTGGTATATATTTCTGTTTGTAATATATCTGTGTTATTCCATACATGTGTTCGAGTTATTCTTCATTGGTTCTACCTTGGACCATCACCGTGGTACAAGGAACTTGAACCATAATAATAATGATAACTCCTCATCCAAGAAATTCATTTATTGTAGGTTACCCAGATCGATATTCACCTGATGATGGCTAGCGGGCACAGCGGCCGAAACGTTCTGATAACAACAACAAAGATGAGGACTGTAATCCGAATGTATATAATATAAATAATAATAAATCCTCATCCCAGAAATTCATAAAGGAAAAAAAACACAAAGAAGTCGCTTAATCGACGTTTTTTGTTTTATTATAGGTGGTGTTTGGCGTTGGCGCGAATATGTTATTGTATATCTCACGTGTAGTGAATTAGGCTTTTCGAGTTCAATTCCAGCTCGCTTCTGTTTTGTTCATCTTTTAGGTAGTGTGCTTTTAAAGGGCATGAATTCCTTCCTTCATCAAAGTAGACTGGACTGTCTTGCCTTGAGGCGGCAACCAGTCAAGGAGAAGGAAAACTCTAGACTCAAAATCAGCCTGAATAGATTTGTGCTACGTTAGACTATCTTACACCTGACACATCTCAAACTAAAAAAAAACACATCGGATTTCATTATCACTTCTGAGTAAATGTTACAAGTTAAAAGCAAGAACTAAGTCTCAGCTGTGTTTTCAAACAACACAAAGAATTTTGCTTAATCGGCGTTGTTTTTTTATAGTGAGAGGAGTGCCTTGGTCTTCTGTTTCTTTTTGTCTTGTCTCTTCAAAATAAAGAAACCACTCAACCAATTTTTTAAGTCAAGAATCGATTAGATCTTTTTTACAGAAACAGATAATATATGGCTTGTAATCACGGAAAGTATTACTTAGATTTGCAATTCAGCAAAAATTATGACATGACATTCGTATACTTCAATAAAAGAATGCGAAAAAGAATTTACAAACTCAAATTGCTTGGTTTTTATTCAAAAATTATATACATTCGATTTCAATGCATCTTTTACATTTACTTTTCTGATTATGCTTATCTGCTAAAGTGATTAGATAATCCCTTCAGCAGACGCCGGCTCAGGAACATTTGTGTTTCTCCAACACCCACAGAGCTAGCCGGTTTATAGGGCATCTATGCTGAGTGATGTGAGGTAGTGGATAACGGCTCAGAATGAGAAATTGGAGAACAGAGTTCGAATTCCAGTCAGGTGAATTACAATCACACAAATACTCTTGGGAAAGGTATTAATTCATCTGTATCCCTCATCCAGCTATTGGTTTAAATAACAGAATAGACGGGGACCTAGAGCTTTGGTTGACAACCAGTCTATCGCAGAATGAATTAGCAACCTATTGCAAGAAAATATTCTTCCTGTTAAGTCATAAATATAAAGAGACATGATCGCCCAAGCGTGTATTGCCTATGACACTTAACTTGACTGCTGAGCGGATAAATTAACACTTCCCTGATACTGGAAAATATGACACAGAAATCCGAAGACACTTTGGAATAGTAAATATGCCTTCCGAAATCTAAAAGAAGTATGAAGAACCAGAAAAAGTTCGTTAGAAACAAAGAAAAGAGTAAAGTAGAGGTAGCAGAGATGCCATTCTACAAACGGGTGTTAAGAATACCATAGACGGAACATGCCGGCAACGAGGAAGTTTTAGATATAATGAGAATAAAAACGAGACTCATCAAACATCTCGGCTTCAATCATATTCCCACAGCTGTAGCTTTTCTTTGCCCTTTCTATAAATATTTTCATGGCAATTGTTCTGATGAGCTATCTTGTCTTCTACCTTGATTTCCTTAATTTAAGCGTAGTACTATATTGGTTATACGTTGCGGTGTAATAGATAACGGCCCGAAATGGGAATTCGGAGAGCCGACTTCTGAATTCAGTTGGGTTCCTTATATTCACTTACGTACAAATACCCTTGGAAAAAGCATGAATCCACTTCTTATCCCACCACCACCACCACCACAGGTGTGAGCAGGACAGGCTGGGTCCTGTAACCATGATTGACAATCAGTCTACTACAAAAAGAATCAGCAACCTACTGCGTGAAAATTTTGTCTAGTCAGTCGTGAATCGAAAGAGATATAATCTATATAGCACTTAACGGGGTGACTATATTGGTAGTTAGGTTTCATCATTTTTCATCTTGAAATTGCTAGATATAACCGCAAGTCTTACTCAAATAGTTTCCTCTCTCGCACTTCTCGCCGACGGAAATATCTTCCAACTTCTTGCTTCCATGCCAACAAAAATGTTCAAAACTTTAAATAGGACATTAATCGTTATCTTCTGTCTCCTTAAATCCTACTATTTTTATTGTCCTCAGTAATGTTTCTCAGTTTTCTTCACTCTCAGTAATCCTTTGCATCTTAGTGGATTTGCTTGGGATAAAATGATTTTAAAAAGAGCTATTGTAATCATTCAAACCTTATTTTTCACTTTTGATTAGTATATTGTGAATCTGCAATTTACTCTTTCTGGGGGAAACTAATGTTCGCTGTCTAAACACGGTCAACGGCAAAAGCATTCTGTCTCTACGAAAAGTTAGATATTAACTTCAGTTTGTTTGTTTCACTAACAATAATCAATTTACATAGAGTCATTAATTTATTGAAGTTGTTCCAATATCAGAATTAGCGATTATATATAGTTAGAGAGTGACAAAACTAAATTTCAGTTTGTTAATCTGACTACGGGTGAGCGGGTGGAATCGGCATACCCGAGTACAAGTTTCAGCCTTTCTGCTGTGTTCACTTTCGTAATAGTGCTCAGCAGTAAGGACAAGGCAGCCACTATCTCTCCCAAGCAACTATTCACTTCTTAGATAGAAAAAGAAACTGTGGATAGCCATGATCGCATACGCCATGAAGCGATATGGAATTAAAAAACAGATCTTAACTATAACATGATGAGTAATTTTGCTAAATCCTTAATTCTTTTTTAGCCATTTCACTCTAAGAAAGGCGATAATGCCACTACGACGCAAAGGATTAGTAAAGAGAAAGGACAATAAAAAAACAGGTTCAGGAAGATAGATGATGGCGACTGATGCTGCATTTAAATATTTTGGAAATTGCAGGTGACAGGGAAACAAGAAACCAAAAGACAGGTGATAAATGCGAGAAAAGAGGGTATTAAAATAATACATGCGATTGCATCTATTTCAAAAGTAACTAATAGTGAATCTAATAGTATGCGTAAATCCATGCGGTTGAGATACCAAGGATAAGAGCTTATGAGAAAAACTGCCATGAAAATATTTATAGAAACTACAGAGTGGCGCGAGGAAAGGGCGGTGGGAAAGTGACTGAAGTCGAGTTTGCGAGATACCAGGTCAAGAGCGATAACATTACAGATCCTTTTTTGGATTTTGTCGAGAATACAGAGTTATATATCTGGAGCACCATATCAGATATGGCAGTAATATTCAATGCACGGACGAATGGTAGATTTATGAATATGCAAGATGGATTCTGACGAGAATAATTGTCTAGTACGATTGTAAACCAACATTCTTAGCAACAGATCAAATGTATTCGCTACATTTCATATCAGTAGAAAACGTCACCCCGAGTAGACAAAATGAGTTGCTCTACTGGAGGTTAGCTCAGACATGCTGATGGAGGGCAAAATGTATCTCCATGATAATTAAAGGATATGACTTTCTTTCTGGAGGCATTAAAATTGAAGGCTATTTCTTGCCCCAGTTATCCACTGATTGGAGGTTGCGGCCTCTCTTTTTTGAGGGTAGGACGGGCCCTACTAACATCAGTTATGTTTAGTTTACTTTGTGTTGAGGTTTAGTTTGTTATTTGGTTCATCTCCCTCCACTCTCATATTTAATCATCCATAAATTTTTAAGTATAAATTTTATAATCATTAGATTTTTATGGCATGTGGCGCGTTTTGTAGGTCCCCCTTGAGAGGATACGGTATTGTGGTGTATGGAGGATTGATTGGTGACGGACGAGTTTTTATGGTGAATGTGAAAATTTGTAATCAGTGAATGGGTCGTGAATCAGATTAGCTAGGTATAAGATAGTTAGTGTCGACCAGCCTCAAACCCTCCCCTTTTTTGGCCTTGTGCCCTAATTGTATTTTAAGATACAATAAATAACGACTGGAGGTTGTTTACAAGAGTAGCTGCCAGGTTTACATTGTCGAACATATCGGACTTACTATTAAGACAGAAGTTGTGTCATCGACATAAATACCTAGTTGGAAATTGTTTTAAGTTCAAATTCTATGTATATTATTACGCGTATTTTTCTTGTATATATTTTGAGCATCTGGTCTTGGAAAGTTATGCCGATAATATACAACGAATACCGACAGAGAAAGTGGAATCAGCGCACCTATTTCAAACTCCTGTCTACTGTGCTGCGCTCACTTTGATATAAATTCCCTTGAAAAAAAAACGTCCTGAGTATGACGATAAACTACATCCGCGCCCTGGGTATGATGATAAACTACATCCGCGTCTAGGGTAAGACGATAAACTACGTCCAACAGCAATGTCTCTGATCAGGAGGCTTTGAGGAGCGTGGAACTACCTCTTAATTGCTGGGGTTCCCAGGTCCACCCTGACCCGGGGTGGTAGCACGTGTTACGGTCCTAGCTATGGGAAAATAGTTAACCACGAAACTGAGGTAAAAAGCATTATAAAAGTGTAAAAATAAGTTTTAATACCAGAAATACTTTTTAAAAAGATTATTAACAGAAATACATTTTTAAAGAAAAAAAATATTACCAGCAATATGTTTTTGAACAAAGACTATTACCAGCAATACGTTTTTGAAAAAATATCACCAGTTATACGTTTTTGAAAAAATAATATTACCAGCTATACGTTTTTGAAAAAATAATATTACCAGCTAATTACCAGCTAATAATATTACCAGGTAATATTATCAAAAATATATTTTTGAGGAAAAAATATTAACAGAAATAAATTTTTGACAAAACTAAAATATTACCAGGAAAAAAATGTCGGCATTAAATGACCCATTGAAGTTGATATGCCGTAAAACAAAACAAAACAAACCATGAAAAAAGCATGAATCCATCTCTTCGCCGCCACCAGCTATCGTTTAAATAGCAGGGTTGACTGGGCGCTCTAGCCTCGGCTAGCAACCAGTCTAAAAAAAGGAAAACTCCAAACCATGAAGACGGCAACAGGATTACTCCATATCTTCTTATGTGCTGTGTCCATTCAGAACGTAGGCTATCATAATCCTTCACATCCCCTGTCCCTTATAGCTCTTAATAAATTCTGTCTTTTTTGTTATTTCTCCCAAACCCTGTTCTACCACCCATTTCTTCAAGCTCATCAAGTACATTACGCTCTGCTTTCCTCTTTCCCTGAATCTCTTTTGTGAGTATCACGTTCTCCGAATCCTGCTTCCTTATTATGTACCACAGAAATTTCAACTGCCTCTTCCTGATGTTAAATATAAGTTTCCTTTTTGTTCCCAAACTTCGAAGTTGCTCACATGTTCGGTCTCATCTTTCTGTAGAACAACATTTCTGTTGCTTCAGGTCTCTCCTTCATGAACGGCCATGATTGCTTACGTCTTGAAGGAACATCGCATTTTTAAGAAGAACTGGTTTTGGTAAGTTTGGAAAATGCTTAACTGGAATTCGAAACTCGTTCTAGTAATATTTAAGGTTGTTACCTAACAATGCGATATTGTTATTAACTAAGCTGAGCTGGATTCAATACAAGGCTAGAAGATGTTCTAACTCACTACTTAAGAGAAATGGTCAACCAGTCAAGCTCGTTACCACTACCTCACACCGAGGCACTCATTTACTAAAAAAGCGCAGGGATATGTGCAGTTGAATGCTAGAAGCTGGGGACGTTTCTATTACCTGTTTCCTGCCTGTCCAATTTGTATTACTTAGTATGTTCTTTGTAAATGTCCACGAGTGATCGCCATTTATACAGCGAGCATTTCTACTCAAACTGGAAATAGGGACTGTTGAAAAACAAACAAAGGAGTGTTATTGGACGACCAGCTTCCAAATAGAACAATTTATAAGCATGCCTAAATGAGATATATAAGAGTTATATATGCTTTTGAGAAGTCGAACAATAATGCATAGGAAATGCAATTAGCAAGTGCATGTGAAACGATGTTCTCTTTTTCATTGATGTAAATAAAACCAAGATGGAAGTTTGATATAATTGCTCAAGGACAGTTTTTCTTTTTCACAAGTAACATTTCTCCAGTTCTATTTACACTTATTAATCGGATCTGCATCAGAAACCATGACACGCGCTAATTACGAGCAGAAACAGAATCACATCAGAAAACAGATAACTCACAAGGGAAAAGAAGTGTTTATTTTTAATGGATTGTTTGTTGAATGGAATAAATAAATAAGAAAGAAAGAAAGAAAGAAAGAGAAAACAAAGCGCAGCAGAATAATAAGTCAAAACGAAAGGAGAATGAGAGATAATAAAATAGAGAAAATGAAAAAGAGATAATTAGAGATGTAAATAGAAGAATCCGACACAAAACGAAACATGATGTATAAGAACGAAAAGAGGGAAAGAAATAAAGACAAAAATAAAGAGTGAGAAAGAGTGAAAGATGGATTAAACGACTAAGAATGAAAGAAACAGACAGAAATACTGACAAACCTACAAAAATAAAACAGATCAAATTGAACAGAACTTTAGAAAGAAAAAAGACAGAAAATAAAGAAAACGAAGCAACATTGTAAAGTAAAAGAAAAAAGCGATAACTGAAAAAATTGAAATATAGAAAAAAAATAAAAAATAAAGTAACAACAAATGAAATTTTACATGAAAAAACAAGTAACAAAAAACAGTAATGAATAAAAAAAAAGAATAAAGACGGATGAAGATAAAATAATAAAAGACGGAGGACTTAGAAAAAAAAGAAAAGTATTTGATAAAAAAAATAATGTAAATTCATAAGAAAAAAAATACATAAAATAAAAAGATTGATTGAATGAATGAGAACAATCCAAGAAACAAACAAGAAATTAACAATGAACAAAAACATGAAGCGATTGAGATCCAAGAAAAAAATTTAAGAAAAGAAAGCAGAAGGAAAAAAAAACAGTGGTCATAGATAAAATAAATGAAAGAAAAACAGAAAGGAATTTAAGGATATATGCGAAACATGAAAGAAAAACTAAAGAATTAAACAAATAACAAAAACGCTGATGTGTAAGAATAAATGAACAAATAAAACCGGAAACAATGACAGTGTTCTAATGACGGCATACTGAAAGAAATGTTCGGAACGCAATGATTATTCATGAGAGACAGTAAAAGAAGGAACCGCGAAGAACGATAAAAAAAAATATATCACCATAATGAAAGAAAAACGATGGGAGAAGATGAAGAAACCCAAGTAGCATCGCGTGTCTGTGAAAAGGGGATGCTATATGCTGTAAGTGTCCTTATGGAACGAGACGAGGACACAGGATGAAATCATTAATTGATATAAAGAGGTTGGTGCGTCCGTGTGAGAAAGAGAGAGAAAAAAGTCGGCATCTTTGTATCATGAACGTCGACAAAGAACGTAGGATGGATGAATTGAAAAGATAATTGATATGATTAATCAATTCTTTACCTGACAAATCAAGATTTATTCTCAACTTTAATTCTTGATAAGTTTCCGAGTTCTGCTCACGAGGCTTTTACAGGAAACTAGTTCACAAATTGCGCTCAGTGGGAAAATTAACACTAAATTTATTTTCCCGCCAAAATATTCAATCAAGAAAGACGCCATAATAGACTTTCAGGAAAACTCGTGATTTCCACAAATTACGATTCCCTGCCAGGCATTTTGGAGACACGTTGGAGTCATGGATAGCGGCACGGATTGAGGAATCAAGAGCCGAGTTCGAATTCTAGTCGAGCTCATTACATTCACTTATGTGCTAATACTCTTGGGAAAGGTATGAACCCATCTCTTTCACCAGCTATGGTTAAATAGCAGGATAAATCAGGTCCTATAGTCTTGGTTGGCAACAAATGAAATTTTGAATTCAAACTAGCCTGAAAAGGTTGTGATCCAGTAGACTGTCATGCTCTGGTAATACTATTTCTGCTATGACTGTAGTAGATGTGGTGACCCTAAGGAGTTACAGGGTTCGTGATTGAGATTGTAATCGTACCAACTGTCGATATATAATTCCATACTGAATCATACATTTCAGTTGTTCAAAATTTCCAATGCAAATATCAAGAGGTCGTCCTATCAGTAAGACAACCTGAATGTTTTCCAAATTTTTTCATTTAGGTTCCTTTTATATCATTTCACCCCCAAGCCAGGCAATAAAGCTAGTAAAGCTGAGTGTGATAGAATATGAGAAAAAGAAAACATTATTAATGCAAGGGAACAGGAATTAATGTGACACTATGAGTTGGATATATGCGCACGCGTGTGTGTGTGCGCCCGCACATCTGTGTGTGTGTATATATACACCCCCACATCTGTGTGTGCGTGCGCGCGCACACATATGTGCGAGAAGATTAGTTAGATTTGACCTGGGTATCAAACTTCAAGACCCAATGACTAGATTAGGAATCTAGATAAAAACATGTTTTGGACATATGGCCAAAAGGGTAGATAAGTGTTAAGTACTTGTCAAAATACGAAGATCGGAAAAAGACCGGCTCTGGTCAAAACTTAAAAGGGTCTGAATTTAATGTCCCTGAATCGGAGTCAGCTAGGCTAAGAAATATTTTTATGTCCACTTTCTTCAAAGGGAGAAATGGTCATGAAAAAGTTATGGGTTTATTCGTGGGTGTCCCTTGTCCGGAAATGATGAAAGAGGATTCTGCATATATACGGGAGCGCTTTGGGTCACGGCAGTTAGTTAGACTTAGTTTAGGTTCGAGGAAGGTTGATTTAGGCCGGAGCACGTAACAACGAAGAGCGACCCATTAGCAGCCGGACATTGTTAGCTAAGATATATATATTTTTTGCCAGCCGAGAATCAGCCCAGAGTTAATCATCCACAAAAAGGTCACACGCCTTCCCTCCTCTTTTCGTCCTACCCAAGTTTGTAGTTGTGTTTTTCTTTTGCCTGTGAGCCTGCCTCTCGCTCGATCCGCCGCACAGAAATTCTACGACGTGGGGTCTATATCTTTGTGCAACGAGTTGCAGAGGTGGGTAGTCTCACATTAAGAAAACAGAAGATAACAATTGACATTGCATTTTAATTTTTAAAGATCAAAATGGACTGGGAAGCAAGAATCCTGAAGAGAGTTCCACAAGCGCAAAGTGCGATAGAGGAAACTATGAACATATAACTTATGGCTTACTTCTAGACATGTCAACTGTAGAATGATGAAACCTTGCGTCAATCAAGTATTGCATCTAAATTCATAAATTTTACGTGCCGAAGAGGAAACCTTACCAAAACAATTACCAAGAAGATATTTATAAAGACACAGGAAACTACGTTACGGCGGTAGGAAAACGACTGAAGGCGAGATGCCAGGTCAGGACCAATAACATTAGAGATTCTTCTTTAGATTTTATCAAGAATCTTTAAATAAATAGCAGAATCACCAGACCAGATGTCAGAGCAATATTCATATTATGCTTCTTAGTGTTTTTTTTTAAGACCTATTCAATCATGGTGATTTTGATAAACTCTGGAAGTAATCAGCTGGAGCAAAACCTGATGAATAAGTAGTTTAGATTTCTTTCCAAGCCGTGGTTTTCAATATTTTCAAATTATGAAGATAAGACGCCGCAAGTTAGAAAATTATGAGACTGCGCTTCTTAAAGATCTACCTGCCTATAAAAAGTGTCTGTTGAAATGGTAACATTGTGTAGTAGCAACTTTAAGTGAAATACACCTTCGCCATCCCAGCAAACGCTTTCCAAAGTTTTCCTCGGGTCGATCTCCATTTTCTGTTATGTATTTAGTTTGTTCGTTTTCATTAAACCATTGTTTGAGTCTTTTTATATTCCTGAAAAATATCTATTTTCCAAAACCCGTCGTTCATCTATCGAAAATTCTCTTGATACATTGATGAGGCTGCATAAATATAGAGATATTCTCTCTGGTTTCTGGTAAATAATGGGGGACGCATTTCCCATGTTCATATCTTTTTTTCAATGCTTTTCAGATGATGGTGAACGACTGAATAGCTTGGAAATCCCATTTTTAGTTAATTCTTTAGACGAGGCCTATCAAGTTCAAACCAAAACATGTCACAGTTAAACTAGATACGGCGAACTCTTTGTTAACTACAATTAAACATCACCTTTTCTCAATCTTTCAAAATATCTTCGACAATTATTTTAAAGAAGCTATCATATAAACACCATCAATAATTAACTTGAAACTGTCAAAATTATATTTTCCATCAGTGAATATATTATAAAAACAATTATGATTATTAATTGACGGATTCCCGAAATGCTGGTAAGAATTAAGAAAATATGAAAATTAAAAAATATGAATATTTTGATGTTTGTTATGATTTGAAGAAACAATATTATTTTACATTTCAATTTTATTTTACAATTCACAATAAAAAAAATATCACCCATAAAATGATTTCAAAGGATCAATACAGGTTTTCCAATGTTATTAATATCTTATTAAATCAAGATTGAAATCTAGATCAACATTAAAATTAAGATTTAAATTAAATTACATTAATTAATTAAATCGATTCTACAAATTTTCTATATTTTGTTAAGACTGTTAACACACCTGTACTAATCGATTTTTTTTACATTAAATGATTTTTCATTTGTTAAGTTTCATTTGGAATAAATAAAATAATTCGAATCTTCACCCCCACAGAAATAAAGGCACATATTAAAAACAATCATTATTAATCATTTTAACATACCTTTCCATTTCGCTTTCAAATATTTCGCGCATACCGTACAAGAATTATCGCCTAAATTTGATTCTTAGAATAGCCGAAATACACATGCTATAATCCAGTGATATAATTAAGTTAGGGTCTCAATGAACAAAGTATTGTTTCTTTTGAAAAACAGTTCGTCCCTTGCTGAAAATCATTTGTTCTGTTGAATTGTAGAATCGAAAGCGTTTTATGACAGTTAAGTACTGGATATTTATGTCCCGGGCAATTGCATACCTAGACATTTGCGTCAGTGGACAAATGTCTCCCTGGATAATTGTGTACCTCTGATAATTTTCTGAAGCTTTTAAAGGCAATTACCATAAATTTTGAAAAAACATAGGTAGTAATCATAAATTATTTAAAAAAAGGAATAAAAGTATTAAATAAAAAAATTAAATTTTATTTTTGTTTAAAATACAATAAAGATTAACAGTGTTTACTATGCAACATCTCTTTACACATCTCTAGTATGTTTTGCTTTCATCGGCGCTTTTCATATGATAATGATAGCAGTAATTTTCTTGTTTCACAAATATTTTTCAAAAAGAATGATTTTCAGACCTTAAGCATGGATTTCAAATGAAATTATAATCTATAAAATCCAGAATCTATTAGATGTTTCTGGTACGCATTGCTGGAGGTAATATTTAACAGCTCACCACGACTACGAGGGATGTATGTGTTTACCGTCGTTTCTCCGAGCCCGTAGGCTCGGCTAAAAATATCCCCTTAGAACCTGTATAAACGGGTTCAGGGTCTGTCTACCTCCAAGGACGAAACTTTGGGCTTCGGCAAAGCCTCGTCCGGGTTCCTCTCTGCTCAAGGCAGAGAGTTCGACAGTTGGACAGGCTATGGCATTGCTGGAGTTAATTAAAACTGCATGCTTAATATTCTCTTGCTTGAAAAAGAAAATTGTTCTCTTTTTTATTTATGGTAACTACTCGTTTGGAATAATAAAAGCTATTGGTATTTCTATATTACACAAGTCTTTAAAAAATCTTTTGTCTTTTTAAAATTTATGTCAACTACCTTTTTGCTTGTTTAGAATAATTAAAAGTTCGTTTGCAATTAGCAACTCTTAAGAAAAGACAGTATGGTAACTTCAAAAAATTATCAGAGGTACGCAATTATCCAGGGACGCATTTGCTAGAGACGCAAATGTCCAGCGACGCAATTGTCTGGTACGCAATAATCCAGGATGCAAATGTCCAGTATGCAACTGTCCGTCCACCAATCGAAAACTGACTGAATCTCGTTTGTTATCTCTCGTGAAATGTCTTCTGCTTTTTTTGGGGGGGGGGCCATTTTTTGGTTTCAGCTGCTGAAAGTTTCCACATAAGGAAACAGTTAATATGACTATTAGCATATTAGAAGTTAGAATTTTTTAAATTATTATTCACTCAGTTAAGTGATATACGCGATATACTCTTGGACAATCATATCTCTTTCCATTCATGACTGTCTACGCAGATTTTCCTGCAGCAGGTTGCCGTTTTCTTTCTGAGGTAGATTGGTTGCCAACCAAGGCTATAGGACCCAGTCTGCCCTGCAGGGGGAGAAGAGAAGGATCCATGCCTTTACCACGGGTATTTGCGCGTCAGTGAATATCACAAACACGACTGGATTAGTTATATTCACTTACGTACTTATATTATTATCACATTTTCGATAATAGTTTTCTACTTGGTAGAAAGCATAATTATTCAGTAGTGAATGTAGTGTTAAGTTTTAGCGGATTATTCAAGAACATTAGCAAGAAAATACAAGAAGAATTATTGGTAGTTTATAAGTAAAATGCAGTTGTATAATTACAATAAAAATAAACTCAGGAATATGTTCATTTTCGACAATAATCAATAGTAACAGTTGTTTTACCTGTAACGTATGTCTTCCTAGATTTCTATTCAGTTAGATACTAGCTTACTCATGCTGACAAATATGATGGCATTATGAAATGAAAATCTTGTTACGGTTTTATTATCATTAGGTTCCTGATGTTAGTCTTTACTAGCTTGAGTCAAAATTATTTTTCATATCTCATGCATTAATAGTTTCTATAGAATAACACTCGAAAAGCGCTTATTCATGAAAATATATTGCATAACATTCTGTTGCAATCGTTGTGCCAGAATATTCAATAGTTCAAATGTAATTAGTGTATTTAAGAGCATATAAGAAAAGTTGTTCCTATTTTATAAGTACCATGCATTTTTACTATTTTATAAGTCATTTACTATTTTATAAGTACAATGCTTTTGCAAAATTACTTAAACATGGACATCACTTTTTTGATGGTCGGGTGTAAAATTTATTAATATTGTTCTTTTTCGTCAGTATTCAATAGTTCAATTTTTTTTTTTTTTCAATAATGCTGATGATAAAAAATCTTTACCAGAACGTCGACGATGCTGGTTGCGTCAGGGGGTTGGCGGAGCTTTACGTTCGTTTCAACCATCAAGTGCAAAGTCAATGAGAAAACTGACCATATTCAAGTTCGTTCAGCATCTCTTTCCGGCTTAACTTCTTTCCGAGGATTTCTGATTTCATCCGATTAGTAAATCGTACTTGCAAACAAAATCCCACGTAGGAGTAGGGCGTTCGCAGTCAGAGTCTGGGAAATCACCATTACTTCTACTTGCTTTTTTTCCTATATTTCTTTATCCGCGATTCAGTTACGATCCAAGAAATCCGCTGAAGAAACTAAAATCAAAAATTAAAACTATATATATATATATATATATATATATATATATATATATATATATATATATATATATAAAATGACAACATTCCCAGAATAGAAAAAAATGCAAGCGGGAGTGGAGTGACTAATGTGGCTCAGAAAACGTTTTTCTTCGTCTGAGAGCGGATTATCGCCCTTCTTCATTTTATCCAGTTCAAACCTCGCCCACTAGGAGTCTCTTCTTTGTACTCCCGGAGCGATTAACGTCGCTGGATACAAGACTTTTCTTTCCCGACTGTCCCTTCCCACACTCGACTCACCAGACTAGCCAGGAAGGAAATCTGCTACACAACTTGAAAGACGTTTATTGGCTTGAGCGGCTGTCTCTCTCAGCAAAACTATTTCGAAGTTAACCGATATTTTTAAAACTCTTTACTTACGATATTGATGTGCTCGGGGCCTACAGTTATCGACGTGGTTAGTAGATTCGGCGGGCAGAGTTCAAATTCCGCTTGAGTCTACTGTGTTTACCTTCCCAATAATACCTATTCTAAAAGCATAAATCTATCTTTTCACATTCAACAACTATGGTTAAAATCTCAAGATACACTTGGCTCTCTAGTCTTAGCTTGCAACCAGTCTAAAAGAAGGACGAATCTGAATTCAAAGTCCTGAAGAAGGCAGGAAGAATCTACTCCACTATCTTCCCCAAGAAGCCATGGCAATTCATAGACGTTTAAATATAATACTCTATAGAAATGATTACGTACGACCTGAAGTACAGGATATTAAAGAATTTACGATAGATTTTACAAGTATCATATTATACTTTTTTCCAAAGAATAACGCAATTCATCTTAAATTATCAATTTCCAAAATCTGTCTGACTGAGGTTTTGATGAAAATACTACTTCACACAGGAGTAGCATATGTGAAATTTTTGTATTCTTTATGATGGAATTTATGAAAATATATATTTTCCTTATTAACAGTTAAGCAGTTGCACTTCTGGAACATTTTAAAAATCGTATGATTATTGTTTTTTACATAATATATAATTTTATCATTTTGAGAAACTGACTATGGAAATAGGAACTTTTGTGTGAAAATGAAAGGGCTTCAAGTTAATAGCATAAATCTGAACCTCAATTAAAGCTACATTGTAGAACAAATAGAAACACCTATTATTGTCTCTGAGATAAGGTAGTATTATTTGCCTTATTGTTCACGACAGCTGTCCTCATATCTATTGTCATAAGGGAAACAAAAATGCCCTTGCTGTTCTTATGGTGAGTGCGTCGCATGCCGAAAAAGTTGTGGGTGGGGGAGGAGGCATAGCTCTTGACTAATGCAGGTGCGTTGCGCGCACACATTAGTCATAGCTCGAGCAACCACAAGGAAACATGGCGGTGCTGAAACAGTTTGTTCGAGGTTGTGTACTTTATGACTTTAAAGTGGGCTTATCCACTGCCGCATCAAGTCGTCGAGAGCGTCAAGCATTTGGGGATAATGCTGTAAGTGAACACACTGCCAAACATTTTTTTCCAGAAGTTTAGATCGGGAGAACTGTTCCTTTGTGAGGTATCCCACATTTACCGGCCTAGATGATGAGGCCCTGATTGTGACTATAGTGGAGGACAATAGCCAAACCTGTGGTGAGCTGCCTGGTTTCGAATGAAACAGTCAAACATCTGCACCGCATATAGAAAGCGTACATGTTGAGCAAGTGAGTACCCCACATACTATCAGAAGCCAACAAGCAACAACGAGTGACAGCCTGTTTCTCGTTGCTTTCTCTTCACTGCAATGTACCGATATCTGATCGAGTGCTCACCAGTGACGAAAAATATGTCCTGTATTACGCTTACAATCGTGCCAGACATTGGCTGTCATTACGGGACTTTGTGCCACGCACCACATGACCTCCTCTCCCCCCAGGCAAGATCAGGCTCTGTATCTGGGGGACTAATCGAAAAGTGCTGCACTATAAACTGCTAGCAACGTGTGAAACAGTCACGGACGCATGACAATTCTAGGTCTCATGCTGCACATATGACCAGAGATACCATATGGCATTTTGTACGGGGACACTGTGCCATTGGCCTTACTCTCCGGAACTTGCGACAGCAGATTACAACCTCTTCTATTCCTTGGACAATCACTTTCGTGGTGGGAAATGCTTCGCAAATGAGGCAGAATTGCGGCAAGCACTGACAGACTTCTTTGCGTCCAAGACGCCTGATTTTTACGCCCTGGGCATTGCGTAGTTGGAAGCACGTTGGTAAAAGGTTCTGGATGCTGAGGGGGAATACTATGAGGACTAACTGTATGTCAAATTTGCTGTATACCTTTTTTTCTAATAAATCGAAGAAAGCAAGCATATTTTTGTTAACTTTTATCTTAACAACGTTTCTAGTGATGAGGAATTATTATTTAAAATATTTGAACGACTAGTCTCCTCTTCTTGGTTCCCAGTGTCTCTGTGAAGAATAGTTATTTGCATATAAACATTGATAAGAAAACCAAGTTTGATTTCAGTTGAATGCTGACACAATGTAATTACATCCGAACGTGTGATTAATAGAAAATGACTGCAGTGGTAAGCTGAAAATAGGATTAGTCATGGTTGTAATCAAGCATTTACGAGTGAATCAGGTGTGAGAATTCTTTTTCTTCTTCCCATCATGAAGTAGACGATCATGGCTCTCCATAACTTCCTTGTAGATCTTAATAAGCTTCGTCTTTCTGTTATTTCTCCTAAGCCTTGTTCCTCTGTTATGCGTTGTTTTCCTTTGTCCTTCTTGCCCTCTATCTGCGCTGTGAGTATCAGACTTTGCAAGCACTCCTTCCTCATTATATGCCACAGAAAGTTCAACTGTGTCCTCCTTGTGTTAAGATTCCTTTTTGTTTCCATTTTCTCGAAAACATGTTCAGTCTATTCTATCGTCATCATCCTTCTGTAGCACCATATTTCTGTTGTCTCAAGTTTCTTCTTCATGTGTGAGAAGATCATCCAACATTCACTGTTATACAGGAGGATTGTCCATAATGAGTTGATATGGTATTAAACAAATCGAGCCTTCTTAGATTTTACAACTACGTTAAAACTGCATTGATAATTACTGTAAAAGGCTATATCACAAGCTACGAACATTGAATGAACAGACCGATAACTAGATAGTAGTATATTATACGCCAGGTTCAATGAGCAGTACATGTAATTGCCAAATAACACAATACTGTTTGTTTGTTTTTTAAGGAAGACAGACTATCCATACTGGAAAGATTTTTGCAACAGAAACTGCTTCTCCCATTATCTCCCCATTACTTCACCTTTTACTAAAACTAAGAGAACACCAGTCGGACTATTGTCCTCATCTTTGTCGCCATATTTGTCACAACGTTTCGGCCGTTGTACGCTCCGGCCTTCTTCAGGTGGTTGGAATTTCGAACCAAACCCTTTATTTCGATCACTGGGGTAGACACATGGTACAGTGGATAAAGGCGTTGGTTAGATCCAGTGACAGACCAAAAGAGTGTGAGTTCAATACCCGGTTCAGGCAGTGGAGAACTTTCAGAGGGAAAATTACCAGGAGATAACTGATAACTGACATCCATCAAACATGGCTCGTGGAACTAGAACAGTCTACCCCAGTGATCGAAATAAAGGGTTCGGTTCGAAATTCCAACCACCTGAAGAAGGCCGGAGCGTACAACGGCCGAAACGTTGTGACAAATATGGCGACAAAGATGAGGACAATAGTCCGACTAATGTAAATACTGTACATACACCTCATCTCAAAAATATAGACAGACTCTAAGAGAACACCGACGTTAAGTTTGCATTCTGATATGAAAGCGCACAGATACATGCATATTACCGAAAGTAATGGCTTCTATTTTATTATGCTGTCAACATGCGCTATGTCGTTACAGGATGGACCCTTCTGCTAAAAACCTGTTGCTTTTGTTATTCACAGCAACTGAGCAGTAGTCTGGCAAAATGGGGTCTGACATAAAAGTGATTACGAAGCAGAGGTCTGTTTTTTTCCTCCATGCGGAATAAAATGTACCCATCGACACTTTCTGAATGTTTACGGGGAGCAAACAATAAACTTGAACACAGTTGGGAGTTAATTAATTGGTTTCAGTAGATGGGAGGGACACCGATGGGAAAAACAACGACTCCACTGGAGTAGATTGTTAGGAGCGTATCATGCAGAGTCATGTTCATGGTATCTCTCTCTCTCTCTCTCTCTCTCTCTCTCTCTCTCTCTCTCTCTCACACACACACACACACACACACACACATATATATATATATGTATATAAAGAGAGAGAGAGTGATAAAGAGAGAGAGAGATGCAAAGTGTAAAGATATGACGATAGTGAACGGTTAGCGATTCACAAAGAGAAATCGTCGAGCCGAATTCGTTACGTTCAGTTTCACAAAAATACCGAGTCTAGGACAAAGGGGAATTTTAATTCTCTGTTGTGGCACAACACATATATCTATAGATCCTCATGTGTGCCAATATATATATATATATATATATATATATATATATATATATATATATATATATATATATATATATGAATTGGGATCAAATACAGAGAAAATATGTATCGGAATCCGACAGAATAATATAAAGAAGAAATAGGAAAAGTTTATCAATCTAACGTGGTAGATTGATAAACGTTTCATATTTGTTCTTTATCTTATCATATATATATATATATATATATATATATATATATATATATATATATATATATAGATATATATATATATGATATGTTTAACGTTCTTTTTATAGATATAAGTATTTAAGCAAATGCTCTGTTTATAATAACAGTATTAAATAACATTTACCGGCCTAAATGTTCAGGCCGGTAAATGTTATTTAATACTGTTATTATAAACTTAATATTTGCTTAAATACTTGTATCTATAAAAAGAACGTTAAACATATCATAAATGTCTTTAAATAAATTGTCGGACTCTGTCCAATTCAAAATATATATACATATATATGTATACATATTTTTGTGCGTGTGTGTGTGTGTGTGTGTGTGTGTGTGTGTGTGTGTGTGTGTGTGTGTGTGTGTGTGCGTTTGTGTTTGCGTGGATTTTATTACTGTAAACGTTATTTTTAGTGGAAACCCTTATATAAATATATTGTTTACTAAATAAACGGAACATCTACTTAGATATAGGTATCCACTAAAAATAAAGTTTAAAGTAATAAATGTCGGGTTGATAAATAAAAATCCATTACTTTAGTTAAATATATATATATATATATATATATATATATATATATATATATATATATATTGAAAGGAATTTTATTCGACATTATTTATTTATATAAATGATATTTTTAGTGCTTACACATTTTTGAACTGCTATTCTTGTTTTGTTTTTTTTTTTCATTTGTTTTTTTTAGCAGTGAAATTAACAAGATCGGCCGAACTGGTACTTTGCAGTTAAATAAGTATTGTCTGAGATCCAATTTCTCTTTAGTAGGACTTCTCAATCTACACCGATTGCTATTAATCTCAATGATTAAGAAGATGAAAAAAAGAAGGCTAGCAACTCAAATACGTGGACGTACTAACGCTAAAGTTATTATTTATTTATTGGCCATCATCAAGAGAAAAAATACCTGCTTATTAGTAGCAGTGAACTAAGGGTTCAATGATAGTTCTGGGACTGGTCAAACCTTTAGCAAGTTTTTTTTTTTTTAAGGAGAGGTCGAGAGACCCATGAATTTCAGATGTACCTCTTTAGTTATTTTGACAGCTTAATTGGTTGCTGGGAAGTGAGTACGTGCGTTATGTGTATGTTTTCTTTTTATGTGTATGTTTTCTGTTTGTAATGTATGTATGTGCATATATTTGTGTATGAGTCTGTGTGTGAGTGTGCGTTTATGAGAGACTGCTTCACCGCTGTGTTGTTGAGAGGGTTAGGGGAATCAGCTTGGGCCCTTCATGGGTGGTGTCATTTTCTATGTAGTAGCAGTACAATATATTCAACTATACAAAGATTATAATGTGTGAGGGAGAAATGTGGGGGGGGGTGATCTATGGGGTTATATATTTATTCTATCTGTGCTGTTTAGTTTGTTGTTGAATCCGTCTGGACAAAGTGTTTTGAAGCTCTAAATCCATTTGTCTTCATGTACTTCTAGTAGTTTCTTAACTTTGTCTTTTGTGTCTATTTCATTCTTTCAATAATACTGAATTTTTTCATGGCCATTAAATGGTTTTCTTAGCAGAAATGTTGTCCTACAGGTAATAATTTTTCGTGGGGAGCCGACTTAATCCGTTTCCGATAATTATTAATTCTGTAGTAACAAGGACATTCAGGTTTTCCCAGAATTGTTTCTGGAACAGTGTGCATTCTAATGAGTAAATTATGCTATTACTTCTACAGTTAGATTTGGGGTAGATTTTGAAAGTTGTCTTAATGACTGAGCTAGTGAATGAATTGGTGTTTTTAATGTGGTTACAACATCGGCTCCTTTTGTTGTTATATGGTTGCGAAACTCCTATTTGCTGTTATTCTTAGTCTATTACGTGTTACTTTGTCGTTTGAAATTTGGTTGCCACCTATGATTTCCTTAAGGTTTTTTGGTCTACGAGATTCTAAAATGCCGGGTTCCTCAAACAAAGTTTTTAGGTGTGATTTGAGATGTAGGATTTCCCAACGACTCTTGATTATTTGAGATAGTAGAGGCAGAGTAGTATTGAAAGTGAAATATTAGAGTTATTAGAGGGATACGTTTAGATTCATTTTTAATTTTATACTTTGTGGTGTCTTATTTCGGTGTAGAATTTGCTGTATTCATTTGTTCCTTGGTTAAGTGTTGTTTATAGCCACGCGTTGTGAATTGTTGCTTGAGATTTTTAATGAGTTTAGTTAGTTCTCCATTGATGGAATATATCCTTCTAAGCCCAAGTGCTTGTGAATAGGAAAGGTTTTCTTTGAGGTGTCTTCAGTGAGAAGACTTCAAATGTAGATCATTGTGGATGTCGGTGATTTTAGTGTGTAGTGTAGTTTGTACTTTTCTATTTTTATCAATGTAGATACAGGTACCATAAATGTTACCGATCGTGTTGATTTTCCGTGGTCGAACTTAATGGCATTGTGTACTTTATTTAGGGCCATAAAGAATTCAGTAAGTTTTTCTTCATTGCCCGTATATATGAAGAAGATACCATCGATATATCTTGCGTAGGACATGCAGTCATTGCCGATGAAAGGATAGATATGATTCTCCTGAAATTTGCCCATGAAGATCGTGGCATATGACGGAGCTGCAAAGGTGCCGATGGCACATCCTTTTACTTGTAAGTAGTCTCTTCCATTGAAATCGAAACTATTCAATGTAAGGGTGTGTTCTATAAGTTTTATGATTATTTCTGTGGGGGTTCTTGTTTTGTTCTTTTACTAAGTGCTCCTTTAAGTCCTTCGTTGTGTTTGATGTTGGAATAAAGAGATCTAACGTCCATGGTTACTAGAGTCGCATTTTCTGGCACTGTTTGCATACGTTTAATTCTATTTAGTAGGTCGGTTGTGTCCATGATATAGGATTTACTAGGGGTTGTTTTGTTTGGTTGTTTTGTTTTATGGCATATCAACCTCAGTGGGTCATTTAATGCCAACAAAATCTTTGAAATAGATTCATAGCGATAATTTAGAAAAAAGGTGTGTATGTAGACATATATATTTGAACCATTTTTTAATTACTCGTATTTTTTAGTACAATCCAACTTCTTAAGAATGTATAGCTGTTTGTATTACTGGTATTTTTTTTAAGTATCGCTGATAATAATTTTTCCTTCAAAAATTACTGCTAGTAATATTTTTTATTACAAAGTATTTCTGGTATTAAACCTATTTTTACACTAGTTTGGGTGTTAACTATTTGCCCATATTTGATCATCGGGTCAGGGGTTGTATGTAGTGATCTACGTATTTTGATATTTTAGCTGTGTGGACGTTAAATGATAGAATGACCGGCCTTCCTGGGTTGTTATTTTTGTGTATTTTGGGAAGTAGATAGAAGAGTGAAGCTGTGATGTTTGTGGGTGTAAGCTTTGTACATTGTTGAGTCTTGACTCATTGTTGAATCTCGCCTAATGCATGGAATAATAATGCAACACAAAATGTACTTAGAACAAGAATGTATTATAACAAGAAAGTGTACACAATAAGTACATATAGTATTTCTGTATATTTCTGGGAAGACGTTCCTGGAGAATGTGTTGACTAGTCGCAGTCGATCAGAGTCTCTAGTTGGATCTCGTGATTCCTCTTCCCTCGTCTTCCGGTACCAACCATTATTTATATAGTTGGTAGTTACCTATGCAGATTAGGTGGATCCTACACAACATACATGTTTCCTTGTCAATTAGTTTATTTTGAAGTATCATGTCTAGCGAGCTTTTTAAGTTTTTTTTATATATTGTGGGAGTGAGTTGGCTTTTTAGGTATTTTTGTCTGCTAATTAGTTGTTGTTTTTAAGGTATTCTTTCATGCCCCATATCAGTGTGGCACCACCCTTTTCAGCCTGTGAAATGACTAGGTCATCTTTATGCGTCAGTGTGTCTAGGGACCCCCGTTCCCTTTCAGTGATATTGTTATGTGGCAGCTTACGTATTGTTGTTTTCTTTATAACATTTGTTACTGCCATTTCAAATGTCTATATGCATTCTGTTGAGGTTTCTTCCAGACTCAATGAATTACTTAATTATAATTATCAAATCCTCCTTACAATTTCTATCATATATATATATATATATATATATATATATATATATATATATATATATGGGAAAAAGATATATAAATTATTACATATAAAAAAGTAACTAATTGAAATCGTTTGGACGATATATCGAAAACATATATTTCAAAAATAAAAAAATTAAATTCACAGCCTCCCCTTCTTCTTTTAATTATTATGTCCTACTTTTCATGGTTTTTACTTAAAATATATACATGTGTGTGTGTGTGTGTGTGTGTGTGTGTGTGTGTGTGTGTGTGTGTGTGTGTGTAGAGCGCCGCTTAAAATATAATTGCCAAAAACAACCGGGTGCAATATCTATGTAGTTTTATAATTTTTGTAAAATACCTCGTTTTCTGAATTATTGGAACTTATTTCGAGCTAGGAACTGATGACACCCAACTTCGACGTGAAACTAATTGCATATGCACTGTAGATAGACAATTGAATAGACAGGAGCATACATGTGAAAAGGCGGACATACCAACGTATATACGTACATAACATTAGAATCTCTATTCATGGGGGCGTATCTCTTTGAACGCAAGTATCTAAAGCATGAATTTACAAGAAAATATACGTTTATGAATAAAAGACTATGTGTGTCGCCGTTTGAGAAATATTGGAAAGGTATCACTATCGCAAAAGATAATCAATAGATCTTAATTAAATTTTCCACAAACGTTCTTATTAGTTTTTGTGGCGAGTAACTTAATTTTGGTATTTTGTCGAAACTACATTTCAATTTTGAAAGTTACAAATGAATACTTAGTATATATATATATATATATATATATAGAGAGAGAGAGAGAGAGAGAGAGAGAGAGAGAGAGATAGATAGATAGATAGATAGATAGATTTTTAAAGTTTTCTTTCATCATCTTAAACGTGATTATTGATCATTTGTAACCACATAGCTCATATATATATGCATATATATATATATATATATATATATATATATACATATATATATATATATATATATATATATATATATATATATATATATATATATATATATATATATATTATCAATCATCATATTGCGTAGAATGGCTTATGGTCATAATACATTGAAACACAGGTTCTCGTACGATATGCTGAAAGCTTGGGTGTGTGGTTAAGGCATGTGGATAATGGCTCTGTTCATCAGAATGCCGAATTCTAATTTCAATTGAATTCGCTCTATTTGTTAAGAACAGTATTATTTAATTAAACAGTATTTTTTTTTAATTGAACAGCATTTTTTTATCCTACTATATCTACCGGCCTGAATATTCGAGAAATACTGTCATAGAAATCTTGCCAGAAAAATAAGCGTCCTCTGGCAGAAAGCATATTTTTCTCACAAGATTTCTCGATTATATATATATATATATATATATATATATATATATATATATATATATATATATATATATATATATATATATATATATATATGAGCTATGTGGTTACAAATGATCAATGATCACGTTTAAGATGATGAAAGAAAACTTTATAAATCTATCTGTCTATCTATATACATATATATATATATATATATATATATATATATATATATTGTTTAATTAAATAATATTATTTAATATAAAAAAACAGAACTTCTACTCGAATATGAATATCTATCAAAATAAAGTTTAAACAAAATAAATAAAAAATGACAATATGGCGTATTTAATCCATTTCCTAGAAATATATTGTCTCTGTTTACGTTAGGATTCGGTATAGAGCAGATATGCATGTTTCAAGAATCGACAGAGAAGTGTGTGTTCAAAAGGCACTAGTCGGGCTATGTTTGACCAGAAGTCCTACGTGGCTGAATGGCCAGGCACGTCAGGTAAAATGACGTTTCCCCATAGCGGCTGCAGGTTCGAAACATGCCGGAAGACGCATATTTTCCAACAAAATTTCTCGAATATTCAAGCCGATAGATGACATTGGATAAAAAAAATACTGTGTAAATAATATTGTTTAATTAAAAACAAATTTCTACTTGAATATTGTAATTCATAAAAAATAACGTGTAAACAAATAAAACAAAAATAATATATATATATATAATCAATAAGCACATATATTTTTTAGGAAATGGACTAAATCCGTCACATTGTTATTTTAATTTATTTTGTTTAGCCGTAGATAAAAGCGTTGGCTGGATCCAGTGACTTGACCTAAAGAGTTGTGAGTTCAGTACCTAACTACTGAAGTGGTAAACAAATAATTGGAAAGTTGAGTGAAAGGGAGATAACTGAGACATCCGGGAGAGGCATAGCACGTAGAACTAGAACAATCTACATCGATGGACGACAAAAAGTGTTCAGTTCGAAATTTTAATCACCTGAAGAAGAGCGGAGCGTATAACGGCCGAAACGTCGTGAATATGGAGACAAATGTGAGGGAAACAGTCAGAATCACATAAATAGTGTACGTAATTACAATGCCCAATAGACATAACTTTTTTGTTGTTGTATCTAATGATTTGTTTCTATTTCTTCTTATATTGGATCGCAACATTAGTAAATTCAATGCTCGTCTGGATTTCGAAGTCGCATATTTCACCTAAGAATTTGGAAGGATTTAAGAACACTTCTCAAAATTTGGAATCGAATACTTCATTCTGACCGAGTTAGTTACATCCACTTCTGACGAATACATGTGAAAAGGAATGAGCTATCTTCAACATCAAAAAGTACTTCTGTATTTGTTTGATGTTGACATCTTCAATTCGTAGTTCGCATTTTGGGCTTTTTCCTCTTACTAACAATCATATCTACTGCCTTCTTAGAATTGATAGTTAATCCTTTCTTCTCGCTTTTCTTTTCTCTCCTTATTTGATGCTGACATCTTTAATTCGTAGTTCGCATCATCGGCTTTTTCCTCTTACTAACAATCATATCTACTGCCTTCTTACAATTGATAGTTAGTCCTTTCTTCTCGCTTTCCTTTTCTCTACTTATTTGATGCTGACTTCTTTAATTCGTAGTTCGCATCATCGGCATTCCTCTTACTAACAATCATATCTACTGCCTTCTTACAATTCATGGTTCATCCTTTTTTCTCGCTTTCCTTTTCTCTTCTTATTTGATGCTAATATCTTTAATTCGTAGTTCGCATCATCGGTTTTGTCCTCTTACTAACAATTATATAAGTTGCCTTCTTACAATTGACTGTTAATACTTTTCTCTAGCTTTCCTTTTCTCTTCTTGTTTAATGTTGACATTTTCTCTTGCTACCGAATATACTTTTCTTCTTTCAGTTGATGTGTAATATTTTTTCTTTCGCTTTTCTTTACTAACTTGTTTAAAAGCTCCTTTATTTTTCTCTCGGTGTCAGCCATTAACTCTGTGCCATCTGCCTTTCTTAAATTACAAAGTTATGCTTCTCGATAATAAATCCTTGTCGGCTCTCCAGCTCTTTTAAATTAGCCTCGTTGTAGAGTTTGAATAAATCTGGAGAGAAGACACAAAATTGTTTTACACCTTATTCTATATTTTTTATCTACTCAATTCATTTTCTATCCATATACAGACGTTTTGTTCCCAGTATAAATTCTGGATTATTTTAATATCCTTGCCAAAAAGAGAGTTTCCCTAGTAGTTCAAATAGATCCTTGTGCTCTACCTTAACAAATTCTTTTGCATAATCTATAAAACAAGTGTACATCTTTCTGCGTTTTAATTTCTCTGTCCGATATCATTCTAATAATAAATATCGCATTTTTGTTTTAGGGTACTTGACAAAGCCGTACTGTTCGTGTCCTATTTCCGGTCTAATTCTGGGTTTCGCCCTCTTCATCACGATTCACATCATTTGTATTGTTGTCTGACTTATTAAGTTGATACTCCGATGGAGCCCACATTCATGTGTATCTGGTTTCTTAGGTAATGCGAAGATGATGGATTTACTTAGTTCCTCCGGTACGTTGCCAGTATCGTATATTTCGTTTATTACTGCTGTGATCTTGTCGATGTCGAAACGTTCTCCAAGTCCTCGGTTTCTAAGGCTCAAAGTTATTCATCTCTCATCCGATGACACCAATTGATCTATTTCGATTTCTAAGGCTTAAACATACTGATGCTGAGCTGTCTAGCACCAGGTGATCGAAAACCGTTTCTATAGATCCAATCACTGATCTCGAGTCCTGTAGCGTGTACTTATCTGTCTCGATTTCTAATGTACATAGGCATTTATCTCGAGACCTCGAGAACAAATTTTCTCTTTCATTTTCTCAAGCACAAAAACATTGATCTCGAGTCTGGTCGTACCAAGTGATCTTTTTCAATTTGTAAAGATGTTCATTGTTTTCGAACTCTGCTACTTCAAATCTTTGATCTCGATTCGCCTGACTAAAATTATATATTTCGAAACCTGGGGCTCAAACTCGTCATTCTCGAATTGTGAATTTTTGGTAAAAATTCCTGTAGGTAATTAAACCTTGAGTTATAATCAAATCAGAATATAAGTTTAGCGTTTTCTACTTATGCTTTGTTTCATAATCTTTCTACTGAGAGCTCGGGCTTGTGTCTCTTAATACGCAATCATCATTGATAACGTTTCAGCCGAGTAGCGCCTTCCGCGAATGACAAAACAAAGAGTTATCTCCCTTGACAACGACATACTTAATCAGCGCGCCAACCAGGTGTCCGTTTCCTTTGCAATATTAATATTCCCTCCGTTGATAAAGCGTTAACATGATGAGGTCAGAAGAGTTGTTCGCAGCAGGAAGAGGCGGTGACGTAATCTCCACATCGGTGTTCTCGGTTACTGAAGTGCTTCGCTAAAGTTATCATTTCCCCACCTACTTGGATATTATATGAGTAAGTGGGCAGCCCTGTTGTTGGGTTCTTGCGCAACAGAATTACTGCATAAATCATTTCGGAACAAAGAAATAAACACATAAAATTTTAATAACAGAAAATTGGAAGAAAGCAAACCGTCTGCACCTGACTTAGAGGTTTAGCTCAACGTATTGATTTAACCCCTTAAACGCGGTAAAAATTCCGTCATGCGCAGTTGAATCACTAAATTTGAATGAGCTGCAGGAGATGAGTGATAAACGCATGTCCAGCGTCCTATTTATGGCGACTTATTGATATATCACTTTGAAATTACGGTTCTCATAGGATCACCAAAGTTAAGCTTGGTCAGTAGCTATATGGGTGACCGATAAAGAATACCAAATGCTGCAAGCTTTGCTTTTCGGAGAGTTTAATGAATAACGGCTCGGAATAAAAAACCGTAGAGTCGAGTTCCAGTACAAGTCGGTTTCCTTTTGTTCATTAATGCGCAAATACCATTTGGAAATGTATGAATCTAACACTTCCCCCATTGCTATGCATTAATAAATAGAACTCGTATCAGAAGATCATTACTATCTCCAACCCTTCCTGCCTCCCATCAGAAAGACTTATTCCCAACTCCTTTAGCGCGCTTCGATACGCCTGCTTGGTTTCACGCTGTCCACTGACATGAGGTTGAATAAATACATTGAATCAATAGCTTCATCTACCGCAAGGAAAGTTGTTTCTCTGTGTCGTGTCAGAAAGTTTTTCTCGTCTGAGACCATCGTTCAAATCTATAAATCAACAATCCGTCCTTGCACGGAATATTGCTATCATATATGGTCTGATGCTACCGCTGTACGTCTCGACAAAATCCAGAGACGAATATGCAAGATGATAGGTACTGATCTGACATTTAATCTACAATCGCTATCCCACAAAAGTATAGTGGCTTTCCTCTGTCTCTTCTACAAATATTTTCACAACCACTTTTC
This sequence comes from Acanthosepion esculentum, assembly GCA_964036315.1. Taxonomy (NCBI): domain Eukaryota; kingdom Metazoa; phylum Mollusca; class Cephalopoda; order Sepiida; family Sepiidae; genus Acanthosepion; species Acanthosepion esculentum. The sequence goes on along the minus strand of OZ038508.1, from coordinate 40,771,409 downwards.
CAAAGACTACCTTCGATGGTTCCCGGACTACATGAATTTAAACGAGCTACCAGACTGTCATCTCGGTCTCATCCTTTCACTGTCAAAACGGTTAAATGTAACCGTCTCTTCTACTAAAACAGCTTCTTCTCCAGCTGTTCTCGTCTGTGGAACTACCTCCTCTTTACTTGCTTCCCCGATGACTATAATCTTCAAATATTCAAGTGTAATGTCGATCGACATCGGACACCCTGAACTTGTTCCTCGTCCTTCTCTGTATCCTTTCCTCAAACACGCCCCTTTATTCTTGTTCTCAATCCTCTGTAACCCCTTGCGTGCTAGAGGCACTCCCGCCTTGTTTGGATGAATTGCTTTAAATGAATTGCTTCGATGTTTTTAAACCTATAATTAATACTGGATTTTTTTTAAACATAAGTTTTGCTAAAATTTTACAAACCTACATTTAATACTGAATGTTTCATACACATATTTTATAAGCAAAAATTCTAAACTTATATTTAATACCTGATATTTTATAAATATAATTAATACTAGATCTTTATAAACTTATATTTAATATCGGATATTTTATAAATATAATTAATACTAGACCTTTATAAACCTATATTTAATACCGGATATTTTATAAATATAATTAATACTAGATCTTTATAAACTTATATTTAATACCTGATATTTTATAAATATAATTAATACTAGATCTTTATAAACTTATATTTAATATCGGATATTTTATAAATATAATTAATACTAGACCTTTATAAACCTATATTTAATACCGGATATTTTATAAATATAATTAATACTAGATCTTTATAAACTTATATTTAATACCTGATATTTTATAAATATAATTAATACTAGATCTTTATAAACTTATATTTAATATCGGATATTTTATAAATATAATTAATACTAGATCTTTATGAACTTATATTTAATATCGGATATTTTATAAATATAATTAATACTAGATCTTTATAAATTTATATTTAATATCGGATATTTTATAAATATAATTAATACTAGATCTTTATAAACTTATATTTAATATCGGATATTTTACAAATATAATTAATACTAGACCTTTATAAACCTATATTTAATACCGGATATTTTATAAATATAATTAATACTAGGCCTTTATAAACCTATATTTAATACCGGATATTTTATAAATATAATTAATACTAGGCCTTTATAAACCTATATTTAATACCAGACTTTTTATAAACATAACTTATACTAGATCTATATAAACCTATGATTATTAACGGATTTTTTATAAGCATAATTTTAATGTATAAGCCTATATTTTATACCGGATTTTTATAAACATATATTATATTAGATCATTATAAACCTATAATTAATACAAGATTTTTATAAACATATTTTATACTAGATCTTTATAAACATATAGTTAATAG
>OZ038508.1:40759979-40764979 GCA_964036315.1 Acanthosepion esculentum | reverse complement strand
TTTAAATGCAATGTCAGTCGCTATCTATAATCTTGATTACTCTTCTATTTTTCTCACTCCTTAATATTGTTTCTCTTTTTCCTTATTCTTTCACACTCACTAACCCCTTGTAACTTTGTGTCTTTACCGTCTTGCATGGGGTGAAATAATCAATATATATATATATATATATATATATATATATAGAGAGAGAGAGAGAGAGAGAGAGAGAGAGAGAGAGAGAGAGAGAGAGAGATAGATAGATAGATAGATAGATAGATAGATACTACTTGAGTGTACATTTGTTTATATGTGTGTATGTATTAGCATGTCGGTGTGAATGTGTGTGTATATGTATAAAGGAAATGGTTAACGAAATAAATAAGTATATTGACCGGATATATTCTGTAGTCTTAAACATTATCTTAATTTAAAGCTATCCAACAGAAAAAAAATACTACCGCTGGCAAAAAAAAAATTATGGAATTAACACATTTAGATTATGTTTGCTTAGGGGTTTTTCTTAATATAATTTAACAGTAAATAAACTAATACCAGATAAGATACAAAATATTTTTTACTTAATAGCTGAAAATTATGGCTTCATAAAACATTATTAAATTATTTAAATTAATGGTTTAACTTTTTCCAAGCTATACTAATAAAAATATTGAGAAAAAATGTAGTTTTATTTATCAATTCACCCCCAAACAAGGCGACAATGACACTTAAACGCAAGGAACTAATGGGGGTTAAAGAGAATGAGAAAACTATTAAAGGAATGGGGAAGCCGATTTTAAACAGGAAATAATCTATAAACCTCTACTCATGTTCAAAAGACTGGGGTGGGGTGAACCGGGCGATAGGCGACAATATCTACTCCTATTTAGGAAAAAAAAATAGAAATAAATAAATAAATAGTAAATAAAATTTCACACTTTAGGCAGAGACATTCAAAATATAGTTGGAGTAGCCTTTAGAAGAAACGGAAAACCAAATCCTAAACAAGAAACAAGACATAAAGGTTTCTTTCTGTGTTTCGACCTATTTTTTACATTTGTTTTATTGTACATTTTTTATTTTCGAGGCACATTGCTTAGAGTTTTTTCTCCTCTTGCTTGATCTACTACGATGTTTTCTTTTTAACTAGCCCATTTCTTTCATATTGGTACCATAATTTAGATATAGCTGACTAGGAAAAAACAACGTCTTAATTAGTATCTATAATAAGCCTTTATATATACATATAAAAAACATATATTCTGCCAATAATAATGCAACTTGTTACTACCTGACAAGCGAAACATCACGAAACTTTAAATTGTTTCTCTTCGTTCTTCGGTTTAGTAAAAAGGCCTGCTAATATAGAATAAATAGCGTCAGTCTTTTTATTCATTGAATTTCATTAACCGGTCTATTAAATTTGCACACACATACACACAAAACATATATATATATATATATATATATATATATATATATATATATATATATATATATATATATCAAAGAAAAAGCTCAATACATCATTAAAGTGTTCGGTAGTAATTTATTTCAGACAGAAGATAACTGCCTCATCAGGCCGGAGTTATTAAATATATATATATATATATATAGTCAAAACCTATGACTATCTGCTTAAGTGAAAACTTGGTAGGTTTGTCTGGCTCATTAGGTTTTGACTAGGTCTGCTCTACGTTTGTATCGAGCTCTTTTGTTAGTTGTTTACTCGTATCGAGGTTTTTTCTTTGGGCCTTGAACCTGTATCTGTGCGATTATTTTCGACAGACTTTCATGTTCCTGCCCCTTTTTTCTTAAAACCTTTTTTCCCTTCAAGATTCATTTAGCTATTGTTAAATCAAGAATTCGAAGGTTTTTTCGACACGAGTATAGTCACCTATATTTATACATACATATATATATGTGTGTGTGTGTGTGTGTGTGTGTGTGTGTGTGTGTGCATGTAGATAGAGAAAGAGACAGAAAGAAATAAGTATTTGTGTCTGTGTAAATATCGGCAACATCCTTCTCCTTCACTTAATGCTCGTAAACTGATTTTCATGATTGCTGGCACACGCAGTTCATAGTCTGATAAAATGAGATTTGAAAAAGAAAATACTTTTTTGTTAAATATTGAAAACAGACGTCTGTGTCAATTTAATACTAAAACCGTCAATCGTTTCATTTTCACCGTCCCACCATCTCCTGTCTTACCTCCATTCGAAATGAGCTGTCATCTGACTTCTGGGCACATTACTCAAAGCACTGACCGGAAATTTACAAAGTCCACGACCAGTTTTCGGGGGATATTTGACGACGTTAGCCCCTGCGGCTAACGACTAGCTGAAAGGTAATGGTCAATTTCCGGTAGATTAATGGAGACGTCCGCTGGCCGGGTCCACTAATCATCTCACCACCATCGACTATTGTAGCATAATTTGGTTTGATCTAATATTCCGGTCCCAACTACACAGTTAGTAATTTATGGAAACATGGGATTTTGTTATTATTTTAATGAATTATCATAGCAGTAATATTAGGTGCGTCGATTGAGAGAGAAAGTGACAACAAGTTTTCTCCAATGATTATCATTCTAAACTAAGTCAATAATACAATTTATTTTTATTTCCATTTCTTTTAGCATTCTTTTCTTCTTTTTTTTTTCAAGTTCTTTGAATGATCCACAATTTCCTTACAGACGAAGAGGAGACATAAGATATGGTTCTATAGACCGATGCCGGGAATACTGTGGACGGATTATCGTCGAAGCTTTAAGAAAAATGGACGCAAATAAAAGAAAATTATACTGAGAATAAAAGACTGGAACATATAATGAGGATTGATCGATTTGTTTTTACGGCTTATCAACCTTTTGCAGTTTTTTTTTTTTTTTAGATTATAATGATTTTTGGAGATATTAATGATCTACTGATACAAGCCTCGCTCTGCCTTTTTCACAAGTACTTTCACGGTAATTGCTCCGAGGAGCTGCTTTCGCTTGTCCCTAGGCCTCGTGAATTTAAACGCCCCACGAGGCTGGCATCCCGCTCCCACCCCTACACCGTGGAAACTGTTAGATGCAGACGTCTCTTCTACTACAATAGCTTCATGTCTCGCACATCTCGCCTATGGAACTCCCTTCCCTATTACTGTTTCCCTGACAATTACAATCTCCAACGGTTTAAGTGTAGCGTCAATCGACATCTCCAGTTGCCTCGATCTATCCACTTCCCTTCTCCACATCCTTTCATTTTTTCATTCCTATTTGCTCTCGCTCCAAATCTTCTGTAACCCCCTTGCCTTGATCGACCCACTGTCTTTCTCTTTCACCACATCCTCTCCTTTACCACTCCTATCTGCTCTTCCTCCAACCCTTCTTTAACTCCTTGCGTGATAGTGGCTTCCAGCCTTGCTTGGGGTGATACGCTTAAAACAAAAAAAAAAAAAAAGCCCTACACATTAACCCAGAGCCGGGAGGTGGATTTATACTTTTGTCAAGGACATTTGCTCGTAAGTGAACATCACGAACCCGAATGGAGTTGGAACTCTGCTATCCGATTTCCCAGTCGTTGTTCTCTGCTCCACCCGCACATCCAAGCTTACAGCACGTTGTATTACCAAGCGGTCAACCATCTAGGTACTCACCAGATTCGATATTGCGTAACTTCGGTGATCGTACGAGAACCGATATTTCAACATGATATTACCCACATAATGAGGAAAGAAGGCTTGGAGAATTTGACACATATGGCATATTGAAAGTAGGACGGGCAGAAGAAAACATCAAGTAAGCTAACAAGCATGTGTAGATGGATGGCAGAACATAGACTGATATGGAGAGTAATAGAACAGACATAGATCTATAAATGTGTTATATTTCGTGCTAATAGGAATATATACTTGAAAAACAAGGTGGATAAAATAAGTAAAGGTTTCTTGTAAAAACCAGTACAATAATAATAAAGGTAACAGTTATGCACAAGGTCGTTGCAAGTCAATCCAGCAGTGAGTGCTGCTATTGGAAGATCGGTAGTTCTCGCGTAAGTAGTACTCAACAGATCCCAGGTAGACGATATTTATTTGCATATAAAAATATACAAAGGCCAAAAGGGGGACTGCGGAAGGACGGTCATCATCTGTCTTAAATTAAAACTTAGCTAGTCACAAACACTGACCCACACATACCAACAATAGTCCTAGCACCAAAACAACACATTCTTCCATACCTTTCTTACTACATCCACCATAATATCTCAAATTCTCTATGAAATTCTAACTAGTCCCCGTATGTACATTTCAAAGTCTGGGGGGGGAATCCCAGGTAGACAGTATTTACTGCCCCCCCCACGAGGGATAGATATGGCACAAGGCCGGTTTATTGTGGGGTATTCCCGAGCCCGTAAGCTCGGCCAAAAAATGCCCGTAGATCCCGTATGAACGGGATCGGGTTGGTCAACCACCCCGAACGAGACTCTACTCTTCGGCGGAGCCTCGTCCGGGATCCTCTATGCCTAGAGACAGAGAGTTCGACCGTCCAACAGAGAAGACGTCGCCGTCTGCTCTGTTACAGACTGGAATCCCAGGTAGACTCTGTAGTGTGTTGACTTACAGATATTTATAGATAGCTACTACCTATAGTGCAGTCACTCGTGGGGGCGACAGGTTATTCCATTACATCAAAATGATAAGAAGTTGTGGAAAGCCGTCACTGCTTACACAGTGAAGGAACGTGACACATAAAAAGGAAGACATTTTATTTAAGTCTCAGGATTTAAGTCTAAAACGGCGATATTTACTCAATGGCTGGTATTCATAATATTCAATTAGAACTTTCTTGAACGATCCATTTGAATTTCTCAGACATATTAAATTTTCTAATCTCCAGGTCATACTTATTTTGTTCGGTCATCATGGTCGCAGACACGTCAAATGCGCAATTTTCAGCGAATCGTTTTCCTTATCCAGTTATCTGAAATACATTTTACTTCTTCGCAACTATCTTATTACGTTTCCCGCTAACA
>OZ038508.1:40704979-40752479 GCA_964036315.1 Acanthosepion esculentum | reverse complement strand
TGATTAATCTTTTATATATATATATATATATATACATATATATATATATATATATATATATATAAAGATACATAGATATGGCCACAAGAATCAAGACTACGTGGCGACTATCAGTTTCACATGCGATCTTCACACGAACGCATATTAATTGGTTTGACATTGCCATCGAAACGTGAAACTGATATGCATAATTGATTTTGATGTAAACCGTGTCTACATCTATAAACGTTCTATATCCGATCCTGAGCACTCTCACCCGTTAAATATAACAAATTTTAAACAATATATATATATATATATATAGATATAGATATAGATATATATATATATATATATATATATATATATATATATATATATATATATATATATATATATATGATGAAAATGTGGAAAAGACAAAGCAAAATTCGAATATGTGAGTTAACTGTTTTTTATTTTGTTTTTGTTTTTGTTATTCTGTCGACGTCAGACGTTTCGGTCAAATAGACCTTCCTCAGGACATAGTTAATGGAGACATATTTATATTAGATTTAAGTTAAATGAAGAGACAATATATACAGGACTAGTCAGAAACAGAAAAACTGAAATTCTAAAGTCAGAGTATTCTTTCTTGGAGTCGGATACGCTGGCGCCGCGTGGGCGGCGCTGCGAAAACCTGCTCCCAGGGGGGGAATCTATTTAAAACTATAGCTTATCGGTACGTTTGTCAAGCATTAATCTTGCTAGAAAAGTTGATATATTAAAAAAAAAACCTGTCTGGTGTTTATTGTGTGTGAGTTTCTGACTAGCCCTTTATATATTTAACTTAAATCTTATATAAATATGTCTCCATTAACCATGTCCTGAGGAAGGTCTATTTGACCGAAACGTCTGACGTCGACAGAATAACAAAAACAAAAACAAAATAAAAAACAGTAAACTCACATATTCGGATTTTGCTTTGTCTTTTCCACATTTTCATCATACCGTCGGATCTACATCCACATATTTGCTTACATATATATATTTATATACGAGGGTCATTCAATAAATAAGGTGAATTTTTCGGTATAAGGACTTCTAATACAGATAGAAGCTTACTTTTTTTCAACATAGTTTCCCAGCACTGTCACACACTTTTCCCATCTGTGCACAAGCTTCCGTATTCCCTCAGTGTATAAATCTTTGGACTGATGTCTCAGCCAGTCGCTCACAACACTTTTGACTTCATCGTCACTTTTAAACTTCGTGCCTCTCGTGAACGCTTTCAAGGGACCAAACAGGTGAAAGTCTGAAGAGGCAAGGTCTGGGCTGTAAGGGGAATGAAGGATCAGTTCCCAGCCCAGCTCGTTGATGGTCTGCACCGTTTGGGCTGCTGTGTGAGGCCTTGCGTTGTCATGATGCAAGATGACTCCTTCTGACTGCTGACCCCTGCGTTTGTCCAAACAGATAAGCTCAAAGTCCTTGCAATGTCATCCATTGTCACCTTTCTGTCAGACTGAATGAAGTCATTGACTGATTCGATCACCTCAGGAGACCTCACTTCTGTAGGCCTCCCAGGCCTGTCTTCATCCTCAACACTGCTCCGTCCTTCTTTAAACAATTTAGCCCACTTGTAGACATTTTTTGGATGAAACATGTGCCACCATACACAGTTGACATTCTCCTATGAATTTCAACTGGTTTGCACCCTTCAGCAACCAAAAACTTGATAACTGACCGCTGTTCAATCCTGGAGCATGCTTCTTGGTCGGCCATCTTTGTTAATCGCCAAAACTCTGAAAGTTTTTTTTAATCTGAAAAAAAAATTAAATCCATGTGAAAAAGAAGTAAAACAAAAAAATAAAAAAAGAGTAAGAAGTCCTTATACCGAAAAATTCACCTTATTTATTGAATGACCCTCGTAAATATATATATATATATATATATATATATATATATATATATATATATATATATATATATATATACTTATATTATATATATATTATTTAGTTTGTACCTTGAATTCCAGATGTGCTCAACACGCGAAGGATCGGAATCAACGTTCCAGTTAGTATTCAAAATCACACAAAAATACATCTCAGGCAGGCAAAATATGAAAAGAAACTAACAACACCTAAACAAAACCCCCTTGAAAATGGCTAAGGAAATGGCCGAAGCGCTTGAGACAATGGGCAGTTTTTGTTCTCCCTCACTCTCCCAAGCGGAAAAAATGTAATTACGCTGGAAAAAATAAATAATAAAATAATAAAATTTGTCCATCATATCTAACGAAGGGTATTTAAAAGAAAGTTCGCTACCTAAATATTCATACATATATATATACAGGGTGACCGAAAAAAACGGGAATTTTTGAAGTGCGTATTGCCAGACATGAGCAAGTGGCAACACTGCGAGACAGTGACCTTGAGCAGGTAAACATTTCGCCATTTTAGTAACGAGAATGAAATTCACAGTATCCCAGCTGAGATGTTGCAGCAGTCAATGAGGAATCTCAACAACTGGTTTCAAGAATTCATTCGTACAGGAGGACGCCATCTACAGGACGTAATTTTAAAAAAATGAAAATTCCATCATTGTTTCTTAAATGACATGTTTTAAGGTTTCAATTAGTATGAATTAAATATTTTTCTTCCATCACTCTTATTTTTATTGGATTGTTAAAAAGTTCCCTTTTTTTTGGTCACCATATATATATATATATATATATATATATATATATATATATATATATATATAAATATATATATATATAATTATTTTTTTTAAATATGATTCCTTCGCTACATAAAATTTCTCATGTTTCAAAAACAAGAGCTAAAAACTTCAATATAATTATTAAAATTAAATTGAATTAAAGTACCAAGCTCTGTTTCATCTTCAAGCGAAATTTTTTAAATAAATAATCTTGAAATTTGCACGTCTTAATAAGCATAATTATAATTTAAGGTCTACTTTTGTATTGAGCACTGTTTTTTTTAAAATAAAAATAAAAATACTAAAGAACTTCGGATTATTTACCTAACGAGTTCTTTCCTATTTTCTATATATTTGCCCACACACACACACAGACACACACAGATATATATATATATATATATATATATATATATATATATATATATATATATATATATATATATATATATATATATATATATGTGTGTGTGTGTGTGTGTGTGTGTGTCACAAAATTCTCGGAAGTTTAATTATATACATTTTTTTCATAACGCAACGTATGGACAAATATTTTCAGTTTTTGTATTTCAAAAATATAATTCTGAATGGTCCATTTCCTAATCTCTTTTAGAGAGATATCAATTTTGTGCTTAGCGGATACGCGTTTTAGTAGTTTTTTTAATCATATTAAATATTTTTTGTCGTTCGTTGACACATATTCGAAATTTAAATTCGAAATACAAATACAAAATATAACCGATGCATAAACTGTAAAATGATTTTTATTAGTATTTCTTGTTATATTTCAAAGAGTTTATTATACGTTATCAGTGTCTAAGAAAACTTGCAGAACAAGACCAGATATCGAAACAACAAAGATAGAGATAGTTGTTTACATAATCTCTGAAATAAGGACGAGATAACAATATAGATCATTAGAGCTTATTTAGTGCATAATATATTCACCTAAAAGACGGAATTGTTATACTGTTTCGTGCCTGGGGCGTAGTGTTTTTCTTTTTTTATGAAATTTTCCAACCTACACAACCTTAAGACCACCCGTTAATTAATATCGCACTTTGTTACCCTTTAAATGCTTTTACGCCACACTATTATTAAGACACTGTTTATTGTATATTGTGAAATCTCCCCTCCCCTATTATTAAGACACTGTTTATTGTATATTGTGGAATCTCCCCTCCCCTATTATTAAGACACTGTTTATTGTATATTGTGAAATCTCCCCTCCCCTATTATTAAGACACTGTTTATTGTATATTGTGAAATCTCCCCTCCCCTATTATTAAGACACTGTTTATTGTATATTGTGAAATCTCCCCTCCCCTATTATTAAGACACTGTTTATTGTATATTGAGAAATCTCCCCTCCCCTATTATTAAGACACTGTTTATTGTATATTGTGAAATCTCCCCTCCCCTATTATTAAGACGCTCCTTGTATTTGTTATAAGTAAATCAAAAGAAAATAAATGAAAATACTTGTTTGCATAACCTAACTTGTCTTAACAAAAAAAGTTTATTATAACTTAATATCCCAATATTAGAAAGCCGTGATTCCGCCTCTTCTTCCTCGAGCCAGAGCTTAAATATTAAGATCGACTGGGCTAAGGGGGAGAACATTCTGAATAATAAATCGTGTGAAATACAATGGGAAACGACTCCACTATATTTCCCAAGAATGCATGACAGTTCTCAGATAATAAAAAAGGAAGCTATGGAGAGCCATCATCGTCTACGTTCCTGAGGTGGCATGGAAGTTTTTAAAAAAAATAGAAAAGTTAAGTTTATTAAAGAATCCCTTCTTCTATCATCATTAATCGAAAAGAAATTGGCAGGACGGTTGCTTTATCTCTTGTCACTCTTGACAGAAGTTACTGATTACATGTGTTTGTGTGCGCATATCTGTGATGATTGGTCAGAACTAATTCTACGCGTATGAATTTATGTGATGCCAAGCCCACCCATCCCTGTAACATTGGATATAAAGCCTGACTCGTAAATCACAAAATAATATAGAATCCTATGATAGATGACTCTTTTGCCGCGCCGGGAGACATCGAAGATTCATCTTTGCTCCACGATTGCATTAGCTTGGTGGAATATCAAATAATAATAATAATAATAATAATAATAATTGATTCATCTAGACCTTCAATTCTTGGACAAAAGAGTCTTCCATCAACTCCCAGCCAAGCAAAGTACAGGGTATTCACAAGAATGGGTCAAGAGAAAATAAAAAAAAATGTATTTCAAGAAAAAAGAACACAACTAACAAAAAACGAAATTAGAATGATGAAAAACAAGAAATATAAAAAAAATAATAAATAAATAAAAGCGTTACTTCAGGTAATGTGAAAGACCGCTTTCTCTTCCTTCATATCTTTTCGCTTCAATAGAGTGGTATCTTCTGCCACAGAAGTGGTCATTCGTTCAAGCTAGTCTGCTTGCTAGCTACCCAAGCGTTCTACAGACAATTCGACTGACCACACAAATGCCTGACTACTTCGGGTATGCTTCAGTACTCACCAACTTACATTTGTGTGGATGTTTTATTTTTGTTCTTCGGGATTTTATCATTTTTTTTTTTTTTTTTGGTGTGGGGACTATTTTCACAGGCGAGATATTACTGGTGCCAACACTGCTGTGATTCGGTCGTGCGAAGTCGTTTTTATTATATTAGCCTGCGGCCCAGGAAATTAGTGCAGCAATGGCGTTTAGCCGAAATGATAGACTTTGGTTTATGTGAAAATTGCACGGTATCGTTTCTCACGAAGACCTGTGTGTAATCTGCGTCGAAAACGAATGGATTATATATACATGAATAAATATCCAACTGGATGAATATCCTGAGGTAGATGTACAATATCAAGCACACAGACACTCGCACATACACTTAAACACACATACACATGCACACGCACGCACGCACAAAGACACTCATACTGAACTGCATAGAAACAGAAACACGTATAAGTCTATGTATACATGCACACAGATAGATAGATAGATAGATAGAAAGAGATAGATAGAAAGAAAGAAATAGATAGATAGATAGATAGATAGATAGATAGATAGATAGATAGATAGATAGATAGATAGATAGATAGATAGATAACACCTATTTATAACGGCGATGGAAAATTGTCTGTATTAAATACAATGTCATTCTGAATTTTGGGGCTGTGGAGTTATCATTATTTATATTATATACATACGAACTATTGTCCTCATATTTGTTACTGTTATTACGTTTCGGGTGTTAAGCTGTCCGGCCTTTGTCGGATGTTTCCGGAAAATTTCGAACTGAACTCTTTATTTAATCCATGGGAGTAATTTGTCCTCGTTCCACTGCCCATTTCGTCTATTCCTTATTTTAGTACTGCTCTGTACGCCGGTTTTCACTAAGTCCATTCACACACTGCCAAGCGCAAGTATTGAACTCACAATTACTGCGTCGCCTAGTTAACAAAACAGGGCTTTAATCCACCAGGCTATTGTTCCCTATGTTTGCAAGACAATAAACTAGTTCGAAATTCTCTGTAGATTTTCCCAATTGAGCTGTTAAAGCTCGGTCAGAGAAGAGATCAGCTGCCAGATTATGGTCGCCATCATCTTGGAAGCTGCACCCATATTACCGTTGTATCATCTGCATAGATATTCCAATATACTTAAAACAAGAAAATTACAGATTTATAAAAAGTGGAAAAAGTACAGGCACGTGTATATTTATCACTACAACTACTCTGGGTTCGAATCTCGCAAGAAGACAAATAATGAAGGCAAATAATTGTTGAAACTTGACTAATACATGGAATAATAATGCAACACAAAATGTACTTAGAACAAAATGTATTGAAACAAGAAAGTGTACACAATATTTACATATAGTCTTTTGTATATTCCTGGGAAGACCGTTCCTGGAGAATGTATTGACTAAGTCGCAGTCGGGCAGAGTCTCTAGTTGAATCTCTTGATTCGCCTCTCTGTCTTCCCGGTACCAACCCTATTAATATAGTCGGTACTCCACTATGCAAATTAGGTGGATCCTACCACAACAATAATGAATCAATATGCCTAAAGATAAAGAAAATATTTATTTATTTTTCAACATAATCTCCTCCATTTTCATTGCAGCTCAGTGGCGAATACTAATGAAACAAAAAATATTATGCAGTAAAAATTTCAGATTCGAAGTAAGTTAATATGTCAAGTTACGAATATATTGTTCCAGTCTCCCTCATATATATATATGTCGTATATATCCGTTCCACAAGATATGGCGGGAAATTACGTCCCAATAGGCGTTCAAGGCAAGGTGGATCCTTGAGATAACACCTGTTCATCGCGGTATGCAAAGAATCAGGGTCTGTTCGGTGATGCTGGAATTTTTCTAGTTAAAGCTGTTAAAGCTCAGTCAGAGAAGAGATCAGCTGCCAGATTATGGTCATCATGATCTTTGATGGTGCACCCATATACCGTTGTATCATCTGCATAGATATTCGCAAGAGAACAGAGTATGCTTGGGTTATTTAATGCCGACAAGGGTTTTAAGATAGGTTTGTACGAATATATGTATTTTTTATAAGAAATCAGTTTGTACATTAGGTTTCATTGACGTATTTTTGTAAAGAGGGTTTTTATCAAGTGTCTTGTTTTCTTGATTTATTCTTTTCAGATATACAGTTTGTAGAGTAATTGATTTTATTGACATTCTCATTTGGTTTATATTTTTGGTAGAGGCCCACTGTTTTAAGAAATAATATTGTTATCTACTTTTGCTTTCTCGAAGAGCTCGTACGTTTTTTTCTTTTTAGTTTTACGGTATATCTACTTCAATAGGTTATTTAATGTCGACAATATTTTAAATAAAGGTTCGTATGAATAGAATATGCGTTAATATTTTTTTCAAAATGTATGGCTGTTATATTTTTTGCAATAATGTATTGCTGGTAATTTTTTTCAAAAACGTATTGCTGGTATCAGGATGGACCAGGAAATAACAGTAATTAAGACGTCGTTAGACGCTTCTAAAATCCTCCAGATCAGAGGCCTTGCTGCCGAATGTAGTTAATCATCATACCCAGGACGACGGAAGAATTGTCTGGCACGACATAGTGAATTAACTTTCCTAACAGCAGACTTAGTAATTGATTCAATGTAGCCATTGCACTTCATGGCTGTGGAAAACATGAGACCAAGAAAGTGAAAAAAGAAAGCTTCACTTATGACGGCTAAAAGACAGTCGTTTTCTTTTGAAATTGACTAGTCATTTCTTACTCCAGTTAACACTGATTGCAGGTTATTTTCTAGATTAGCTGCCAGTTTAACTTCATCGGACCTATCGAACTTACTCTTAAGATAGTAGTAAATAATTATGCCATCAACATAAATACTCAGTTAGGAACTGATGATATCAGGAAGGTCGTTGATGATGAAAAGAAATAATGTAGGTCCAAGGTTCGAACACTGGATGAATCCACATTATTCGAACATATTATTGTGTATGTAATTTTATAATTTAATGAGAAAAATTATTTCTATTTCACATTAAATATTTATTTTTCAACACCGTCACTTTCCTTCTCAGTATATCAATGATGAATGTTAATTACAGATCGAACATTTTACAATAAAAATTTCAGATCAAACTTCAGCCAGTGATTATATATCAAGTTATTGATTTATTGATTCACCTAGTATTTAACACATATAATAAAATATTCAATGAGATTTTTTAAGCGTGAATAATTGTTTTCTATTCTTAAAATCATTTAACAGAAAAGACTAAGGAAAAGTAATTTCGGATTCAGCTGAACACCAATACAATTACGATAATAAATAATGTTCTATATGTATTTGAACACAATGTAATATAATATTCAATGAGATTTTTTAAGCGTGAATAATTGTTTTTCTATTCTTAAAATCATTTAACAGAAAAGACTAAGGAAAAGTAATTTCGGATTCAGCTGAACACCAATATAATTACGATAATATATAATGTTCTATATGTATTTGAACACAATGTAATATAATATTCAATGAGATTTTTTAAGCGTGAATAATTGTTTTTCTATTCTTAAAATCATTTAACAGAAAAGACTAAGGAAAAGTAATTTCGGATTCAGCTGAACACCAATACAATTACGATAATAAATAATGTTCTATATGTATTTGAACACAATGTAATATAATATTCAATGAGATTTTTTAAGCGTGAATAATTGTTTTTCTATTCTTAAAATCATTTAACAGAAAAGATTAAGGAAAAGTAATTTCGGATTCAGCTGAACACCAATATAATTACGATAATATATAATGTTCTATATGTATTTGAACACAATGTAATATAATATTCAATGAGATTTTTTAAGCGTGAATAATTGTTTTTCTATTCTTAAAATCATTTAACAGAAAAGACTAAGGAAAAGTAATTTCGGATTCAGCTGAACACCAATATAATTACGATAATATATAATGTTCTATATGTATTTGAACACAATGTAATATAATATTCAATGAGATTTTTTAAGCGTGAATAATTGTTTTTCTATTCTTAAAATCATTTAACAGAAAAGACTAAGGAAAAGTAATTTCGGATTCAGCTGAACACCAATATAATTACGATAATATATAATGTTCTATATGTATTTGAACACAATATAATATAATACTAGTAGTAATCGTAAAAACTTTACGATTTTTCTGTTTAAATTTTCTGATTAATCTTAATTTTTAATATACTGATTGAATAAACTCCTTGCGAGTTTTACAACTATATATTTTATTCAATTCATTCCATGCAAAACGATAATGCCTCTAAGACAGAAGGAGCTACTGGTAACGAAAGAGAATTAGAAGACTTTTGAAGGAAACAAAAACCAGATCATAAACAAGAAACAAGCGATAAACTTCTACTCCTGTTCAAAAGATCGAGGAGGAGTGTGAACCGGACGATAGGCGAACTTATCTACACCTATTGAGATAATAAATAAATAGTAAATAGAATTTCAAAGTTAAAGCGTAAGTGTTAGAAGTATAAAGTTGAAGTAGATTTTAGAAGGAACTGGAAACCCAATCGTAAAGAGGAAACAAGAAATATAGTTCTGCTCTTGTTCAAAAGACAGGGAAGGCATGTGAACCGGGCAATACTCCCCACCCTGCTCTATCTTGATCATGTAGTTTTTCACCCTTTGAGTAACATTTGAAAATCCATATTAGTTGTTGCTGTTGTTGAAAGTTCTCAATGTGAACCGGAAGAGAGGCGAACCTATGCATTCCTATGAAAATACCTGTGGAAATTCACCTTTTGCATCGTTAAATGTTTGAGCTTAGCAACTTTAATAAGATATTGCCGTATCAGTCATGAATATGAAGGCAGGTCATTATTTAAAGAAATAAGCGAATATAAATGAGAAGATTAATAATTGACGTGTTTTCCATTTCACCGAAGCAGACATTAAACACATGAGATCATTATCGCTTCCTCTTTGTTTGCTTCTTTCTCTCTTTCTTTTTGTCACTAAAATCAGATAGCTTCTCGAATATGTTTTATCATTCGTCATTCGTTGCAATCAAAACGGAATGAACGAAGGAATAGGAATAATTATAAGAGAAATTTTGGTTGAATAGAAAAATAGAAACTACTGAACCACCCAGGGCTTGCAGTAGAAAAGGAAGTTTTTTTTTGTTTTCTACACTTCCATTTTCTTTCAGTAACCTTAAATAAATTTCAGCCTTTTGAATGATTGTTATGTTGAAAAGAACGCTTTTTTATTGCAATCCTCAACCCATCCAGCTTCTGTTTGTAAGATTTATTTACAAACCACTAAAATATCATGCAACTTCGCCTTTTTCCATTTCTCGTCTTTTATACAAATCCGTATGGTAGATCCAGGCATTTCGACTCCCTATTTTAATGATCCTATGACCGCGTGCATGCCGTTCATTTACAACGAGTTTTTGTTCTAAAGAAATAGTTTGCGTGTTTTTCTCTTTTTGCGCTGGAGGTGCTTCCATATGAAGTAATTCTCCTTTTGTCTAATTTTGTTAAAGGCACTTCATTTTTTAATCAATAACACAACTGGATAGCGATACAGTACAATAGGCGGAAGCTAATCCCCTCGTGACAAGAGGCAAATTCAGACTGATGTAACGCTAATACGTGAACTCATTTGCTAATTTTGAACACGATTCGAAGTGTGGTGAAAGATCTTGCTTAAATTGTGACAAACTCAATTATAAATTCCCACTAATTTGAATTCGTATGATACGAATTTGTTGCACTGTGAAACTCACACATAGATAGATAGATAGATAGATAGATAGATAGATAGATAGATAGATAGATAGATACCAAAGCAGAATCTGCAATGATATCAATCCTAACTCAACATCTCGGCATCGGCCACTTTCCCACCTCTGTAATGTAGCTTCCTCGTGTCTTTTCCATAAATACTTTAACGGTAATTGTTCTCATGAAGTTTCCTCTCTGATACCAAGACTCAATGAATTTAAGCACAGTAGTAGATTATCGCCAAGATCTCATTTTTACTGTTGAAACAGCTAGATGTAACCGTAGGTTCTATGCTAACCGCTTCTTTTCTCGCACGTGACGCACGTGAATCACGTTTTCTTGCTTTCCAGTCAAGTTTGATCTTCAAAATTGAAATGTGTTGTGGATTCCGAGAATAGAATCCACACAAATAAATAAACAACGCCAGTAATTGAGATAGAAAAATAAGTGTATTAAACGTAAGAATACAGACTTGAAGTGAAGATTAGTAGTCCAGGAATGCGGGTTAGTAGAAAGTATATGTACAAGTCTCTGTAAGTGAAGCCGTAATTATCTCTCTCGCTGGACTCTCGTATAACTCTGTATGAACACCCTGTGTACTGTCTCCGTATCTATCACCCTGACTCAACGTATCTCAAACTGCAGGTATTCTCTCTATCAGTATAAGTATACTTTGGACGAGTCCATCTTGTGTAAAAGGGTCTGTCCCACAACAAAATGCAACCTAAACTGTTATCTTTTGTCTTCTTCGTTCCTATTCTTTTATTGTTCTTACACCTTAATAATGTTTTAACTTATATTCTGTCACACTCAATAACTAAATGTAATTAATACTGTCTATATTTCTGAGATGAGGTATTATGTACAGTATTTACATTAGTCGGACTATTGTCCTCATCTTTGTCGCCATATTTGTCACAACAGAACAGTCTACCCCAGTGATCGAAATAAAGCGTTCGGTTCGAAATTCCAACCACCTGAAGAAGGCCGGAACGTACAACGGCCGAAACGTTGTGACAAATATGGCGACAAAGATGAGGACAATAGTCCGACTAATGTAAATACTGTAATTAATACTGTTAAATTAAAAACAGAGCATTTACGTAAATAAATTGTATGTATAAAATTAGCGTATGTACAGAAAATATATTAAATTATTGTTGAACTTAATCCATTCATTGTCATTGTTTACGCTCAGATACGTTTTGTGAGCAGAAATTATCGATCGGGGAAATGTCGTCAAAAAGTGTGTGTTTATAAACAGTAATTCGGACTTTGTTAACAAATGGTACAGCAATGTCAGGTCAAATGGCAGTTTCCTTATAGGAATACAGGTTCGATTCTCGTCGGAGAATGCATATTTTCTACGAAATTCCTCAAACATTTAGGACGCTAAATGTAATTAATGCTGTTTAATTAAAACCGGAGCATTTACTTAAATAAATTGGATCTATAAAAACAATGTATATACAGAAAATATATTATATATATATATATAATCAAATGCATAAATATAGGTAAATGTACGAGCAAGTGTTTGTATACAAATACATACACACACACACCACACACACACACACACATATATATATATATATATATATATATATATATATATATATATATATATATATATATATATATATATATATATATATATATATTGTGTATATTTAGGAAGCAATAATCTTTGTTGACATCACAATTATAATTAAACATGAAAGCAATAAACAAAAATTAAAAATCCTTGTAGCTATATACATAAAACAGTTGAAACCTAACCTGAACAAAATAAACTATGAAATCTCCACAAAGGATCTTAAATGCCTATAATTTATAACAGAAGCCATTGGTTTATACCAACGGCTTCCCATACTTAATACTTCTCGTTTTTCACTCTCGCGTGGTCATGTGTGACGCCACAACCTTCGACGCGATTTTCGCTACCTTGTCTCGTAAATACGAGTATGTCGTTACTTTGAGCTTATTCAAGCAGCAGGGGCGGACTATTATTGTAGTTTCGTCTGTGTGTTGTTTGATTTATTGAAATTGTCTTCTTTGAGAATGGCTTATGTAAGCCGAAAGCTTAGATTGGATTTAAACAAGTATCAATATGGTGTTTTCCATTCGTCTTTCAACAATAATGTGATTAAGCTTATCAGGCAATATGAAAGGAACTTACTTAAAATAAATAGAAAAAACTTGTCTATATTATTTAATGAAACATGCATTAATGAAATATATATATATATATATATATATATATATATATATATATATATATATATATACATATATATATATATATATATATATGTGTGTGTGTGTGTGTGTGTATATACCCTATAGTGTAAGAAAAACAATGCTCAATGTTAAATAACAGAGCTAGTTAATATACTGAAAAATATACATAATACTCTACATTGAGTTTCATATATACAGGCCATGAATTTTTATCTGTACTTTTCGCTGCACTTGATTTGTTTAGTTTGTGGGGTTAACGATATTCAACATTTGTTGGGTTATTTAATACACAAAATATCAAAATGGATCATCAAAAACTTAGACAAATATACGGTTTACACTACTGACTAAAATGTAGATATAGGTCGGGTTTACTCTCGTTAGATAAGATAGACATGAGCCCTATTTCTGATATTTGATACTATAACCCGTAAATATAGCATAAATTAAAACTAATTTTTATAATATATGCGTATGTTCCTGTTTTGAGAAATATAAAAGGATTACTTAATGTAATCTAAATTTTTGTTTTCTGAATAATGGTGTTTTTTATCTGGCAGTTTCGTTCTGCGCAGATGTCAGCAAACGGTAATCATTTCGAAATAAATAGCAATGTTGCTGGTTTTAACTTTTAAAACAGGTCTTATAGCTGATTTCATAGATATATAAAAAAAATTTCATAACTTCAAATCTTCACGAAATTTAAAACAACGTTAGCAATATGGGCACGATTTCGTCGAAGATTTTGAACGACTCCGGTTTAGGTCTGCTAACGGTAAGTCACCAAACTGTATCTAGTATCAAGAGAGAAAAAAACTTTCTTTGTTAAACTATGACATTTTTAGGCGCGGATTGTTTAATTAGTTGATGGATTGGCTATCTTTTTTTCCTTTTTTTTTTCTACGGTTAATCAACATTTTGTCGCTTATGTAAATCCGAAACATATTTGGGATTTAAACTATAATTCTATTTTTTATTTATTTTTATTTATTTATTTTTTTAGCGAGAGACAGTGAATATCGCATTAGCAAGTTCTTGAGAATAACAATGACTTTTCCAGATACAACTCATACTATTTAACCCATAACCGGGAAGAATAGGATGGATTCATTTTTTTTCCAAAGGTATTTGCGCATAAGTTAATGTAAAAAAAAACGACTGGAATTCGAACTCGACTCTACAATTTTTCATTCTGAGTCGCTCCCCACTACATCACTCGCACGTCCTAACTGTCAAATCCAGCCTTGTGTCTGTGACAGGAAGAATTATATTTTATTTTCTCTCAGTCTCCCCCTCCTCTCTCTCTCACACACACACTCTCCTCTTCCCCTCTCTCTCTCTCTCTCTCTCTCTCTCTCACTCTCAAATAGAATAATTAACTTCCCTCCGCATGCCCTCAAGCAACTATGCTCCTGATACTAACTCAAATGAGGGTAAGAAGTACACATGTATCCCCGAGCATCCTTCGTCATCCCCTTCTCCCAATAGGTCTTTTAGTCCTTATGTAAACGAGAGAACATGTCAGGATACCCTAGGTCTCTGGCTAGTACGATGTTTCTGACCCAAGAAGGAGTTCTGACGCTCTGTCCTATAGGCGGTGGAGACACGTACACTAGAAGTTTCACGCCTGAATCTTTCCTGGGTTATGTGCTCCCTCATTAAAGGTGGTTACGGTAAACTTTTTCTTTTCGTTCTGGCGTTATTCGCCTGATAATGAGGGATCCGAACCTTCGAGTAACTTCGAAACTTTGAAAACGAACAAAACTAGCAAACCCAACCTCAAAAAGTAAACCCCAGCTATACCATCTCTTACACCAATGTAAGGGTTCTACATTCCAAATATCCAGAAGTGGAACTCGATCTTCTTAAGTCTAAACCTGACGTCCTGCTCCTGTTTGAAACGGGTGTTAATGACTCAGTCCCATTGCAGTTCGCAATCCTAGGCTACACACCCATTATAAAAAAAAATACGACCACCTAAATCGCCATTGTCACGGGCTCTGTACCTACATTAAGGACTGGTTTCCCTGTGGCAGGGACACAAAAAACGAGGACCCTGATGTGTTTCCGCGTGCCACTTATTCATAGTACCACATTCGTCTTTGCTCTGTATCGTCCTCAGGATGAAGGGTTGGTAATCTTCGATCGAATATCAGAAAGGATTGACAATATTCTCACCGAGTTTCTCACGACCAGCTTTCATATATGCATTGACTTCAATGTTCACCACAAGGAGAGGTTAGTCCACTCAAACAGAACCGATGAGGAAGGCAGATATTGCAGAGACTTCTCCATCGCATATGAACTAATCCAGATCATTGAAGAACCAATCTGGGTCCCGGATGCGTCAGGACAACAGGCGAAACTCCTCGACCTTTTTCTAACATCCTGCCTTGACAAATGTTCATCAAAAGTTTTAACCACCATTGGCACGTCAGATCGTTCCCTAGTCTGTGTCTATTTTGACATCCCCTTATTTACCGTCCCATATAACTTTTTTTCTATGTGGAGTAAGACTGGGACAGCTTTCGGTCCTATATGATGGAAGTTCCTCTCCCAGCCTTCTTCAAACAAGCTGTCCCTAAAACTGCCCTAATCTCCAAAAGGGTCATTTCTGGAATGGAGTATTTTATACCTCAAAAACCAAACCAGCCCTGGTGCGCCCCTGAATGCGTTGCAGCCATAGCTCACCGTAAACACTACTTCAAAATCTATTGCAAGGGGCCCCTACTTCTTTCAGAAAACCCGCAGTCCTGTAAAAAGCAAAGTGCAACTACGCGCGATCTGTTCAGGACCAGGTTGATAATAAACAAATTGGATCTGGCGAATTCTGGAAGATCACCAACCAAATTATGAACATAGTCAAAGCGGATGTTCCCACTATTATAAATCGCCTCGAGGTCATATCTTTCTCGACAGGCAAGGCGAATGTCTTCGTCTGGATTTTTGCCTCAAACTAAACGTCAGATGACAAAGGCCATTGCCTCCCAAACTTCCCACATCTTACTGAGCACAATCTCAGTAATATATTCATTTCTGCAAGAGAAATCTCTAGACTTATCAAAAGACTTAACCCCAAAAAATCCATTGACCAAGATATAATTCCAGTAGTTGTCGTTAAGAGTATCAACCCAGAATTATCCCCGATTCTCGCAGTTATTTAACCACTACTTGAAGGAGAAATCTTCCCCAAGCATGTGGAATGTGGCAAGCGTATGACGGACTTCAAGAACGCGAGGAAATCGATCCTCCCCCTCCATTTATAGACACATTAGTTTCCTCAGTATCATCAGTAAGCTTTTTGAGGCTTCAAACAACAAGAAGGCCATCGAGCATCTGGATGGGAACAACCTCTTGTGTGACGAGCAGTATGGATTTCGATCAGCCCGATCCACTGCTGATGTACTAACTACCATTAGATGCAGAATTAGTGTGACCCTTGATGACACATATACCTCAATTACCCTAGCATTAGATATCTTGAAGGCATTCGACAAGGTGTGGCACAAAGGTTTGCTACACAAGCTCTCGATCTATAGAACCACTGCAAAGTTTTTTTCTATTATAAAATTATTCCTAATAGGTAGATCCCTGAAATTAGTTATTAACGATCAGTCCTCCGAAGCCCTGTTAGTCAACGAAGGTGTCCGCCAGGGGCCATTTCTTGGACCAGCCCTGTTTCTGATTTACATAAATGATCTACTTAAGAATATACTCGGATTATTTGCAAACGTCTATGCCGATGATACGACGATATACGCGCGCACCTCTAAAAGTCTTAACAGTCAGAGATTGGAAGCTGACCGCTCTTCCGATCTAACACTAACATCCCAGTGGGGAAAAAACTGACTGGTTTCATTCAAAACCAAACAGGTTACATTCCAATACCGCCGATCAGACTTCAAACTAACGCCCGTCACTATGACGGATATCCCCTCTAGGAGGCCCTGTCTCTTTAGAGGATATTGGACCTCAAGCTCACACCCAACCTCATGTGGAATTCCTATATACGATCCATAGCTAAAGATTATGGTAAAATGATTATCTACCTTTACCGCTCTAGTAAGTACCTGACTCCGCATGCTATCCTCTCTCTTTATAAGGGCCAGGTCAGGCGGGCGCTGCCTAGACTTCACTTTCCAGTCTTGATAGAGTTGAAATGCGCCTCCGAGTCCTTTTTGGAGAATTATTTTCTACACTCCAACCTATCTCTGACTGACATGTGCTGCATTCTTAAGAGGGTGGTTATATTGGCGAATGGACATTTACCAGCAATGACAAACTCTGGAATGCTATTTCAACCTGTTTCAAACTTTGGAATGCTTTGCAGCCTCTCTCATAGGAAGTAATAGAAAAGCTCAAAAGATCATAATTTAGTATTTCATTACTGAGATGAGTAAATGACAATATTCTTCTGTCATTTTGAACTAGTATTCTCATCTTTGTTGATAGAGATGCTATTATAAACACAACGTTTCGTCCAAGTCCCCTCTGGCCATCATCAGGTGTCCATTGATTGGTTGATATGGTGTATTTGTTGATCATTGTGATATTAAACAAGGAAAAGCAGTACAAAACCGCCATCATAACCAAATGACAAAAAGCATTTCACATGGAATATAAAAGGCACCAAAAACAAACTTTAGATGGTTGCCTAGTAGATATAGCTGTTTTTTATGCGTGTGTCCCTGTCACCTAGTGACCATAAGATCAATCCTTGGTCTGGTAGTGACGCACTAATTCAGCATGATCAAACAATAACTGATATCACATGGACAAAATATCGCAATAATCAACAGATAGCCCATATCAGCCATTCAACGGAGACTTGATAATGACCATAGGATATTTGTCTATAATAGCATCTATATCCACCAAGAGGTAAACAATAGCACGAAATAATACAAGAATATTCAAAAGATCAATTAAACAAATGCTAGCTTTAGAACATGAAGCACATGTTTAACATAATGTTGTTAGTACAATTACACTGCGCTCAATGGTTTAATTAAAGCATAAATCTCTGGAATTACACTTTCTGTAATCATAATTTTCATTACAGTAATTCCCCATGTATAATACGTCTTCATCCATAATACGCACACCTAAAATTGTTCTGAAAGTGTGGAAAATGCTTCTGCTCATGCATAATACGCACCCCTTGTTTGGTAATCAAAATCTATAAATTGTATCTCTATTTCATTACCTAGTCTTATTTTAAAAATATGGTTTTAAACATAGAATAAAATTATTCTACTTTAGTTTTATGATAATTCCTAATTTCTTTTACGGCAAATTTTTAAAGATTTTTTGTAGCTGTGCATAATACGCACCTCTGACTTTCTTATTATTTTTTTAAAATGAGTATTATACAAGGGGAATTACAGTACATAATATTTCTTGATGTATAGTGGTTAATATGACATTTTTAAATTCTGGTAAAATTCATAATTTTTCTTTTACAATTGTTTCTCTGATACAAGGTCCAAGAGCGTCTAATATTAGAATATCAATCAATGTGTTTGTTCTTGTAAGTGTACAAGGAATGAGCAAGATGTACATGTTATGAGGATGTGTAGGGTAGACAGCAGGTGACTTCGGACTTGAAGAGGTTAACATTGTAGTGATCAAGGAAATTATCTTCTTGGGTGTCTGTCTCAGTGAAAAAGTTCTTGGAAACAGGCTGTCTGCGTCGAACTTCCACATTGCCAATGGAATATGAAGGGGATAAGGATGAACTAACCCAGCGTAAGCGACCTAGCGAGCCCTATCTCTGCAAACGTCCGAACTGGTAGGACAAGGAATGTAGTTGAGCCTCACATCTGTCATGAAAATAGCATTAGAATAACGAGAGGCTTGCAAAATTTCGTTTGAAGGAAAGAGGTAAACTGTAAACAATTCATCGCCCACACGGCTGAGCGAATCTGTCTATGAGTTTATCAGCATATTAGGTTGGGTCTTAAATAATTTCTGTTTATGTTTATTCTTGGAAAAAAATGAAGAACAATTAAATTTCATTCAATTATATATTGACTATTATTTGCAATGACTGGTTGCCACCATTATTTAAATTAACTGCTTAACAGTTGGCTCTTCGGTACATTTTGCGTAAATTACAGTTTCTGATTGCTGCAGATTCCGGGATGAATCCGATATCAATGAATAACAAACGCCAGGAATGCATAACGAAAAAAAATGCATTAACGTAATAATACAATCTGGTAATACGGGTTAGTAGATCCAGGAATGCGGGTTAGTAGCAATAATATATATACAGTCTTGGTATTGAAGTATCGCGGTATGACTCCTTACTGAGTCTACGTGCTCGCTAACTGTGACTCTTGTGCTACCCTCCTCTATTACAGACTGTCCGGGTATTCACTGGTAGTATTATATGTATACCTCGGGCGAGTCCATTTGTGTAAAAAGGGGAGACCCCTCAATACCCCCCTCCTTAGATAGGGAGTAGTATATTTTCCTTTCTCTTATGGTTGACAATTAGAGGCACTGTAAATTTTCTCTTCCTGCTAGTCTTTCCAATTACTGTGTCTTCTTGTGGTCTTTGAATCTCAAAAACTTCAAAGATCGCCTCCATCGACTGGTCATTTTCTGCGGGTGACGAGCTTGGCTCTTCAACCCGTCTTTTTTGTATTTGGTCAATATGTTTTCTGTGGGTAAATCTTTCGCCTTTTGTGTACATCATGTTTCCTAGTCTGTTAATTATTGTATTTGGTTCCTCATAAGCCATATTGTTATTGAAATAGACCCATTCTTGTTTGAATGATCTCTTGAGTACTGTAGATGTATACCGGTTTTTATTTATTTTTTCCTTCGTCCTCTGAATAAATTCATCCTTTTTCGCTTCTTTTCTTATCTCTCGCAAGGTCACAGGTAGTTCCTTTACTGCCTTGTATAACTCTTTACTGTTTTCATCTGTGGTAGAAAATGGCGCGTTTCGCTTCTTTTTACATACTGGTTGGACATTTTCTTTCAATTCAATTCTAGCTGCACCCTTACAAAACGAGCTGATAGGTGAATTCCATAGGTCGAACTTTTGCATACAGTCTGTACCCACTAGATTTTCTATGTCTTTCATTACGCATATCTTGAGTATTTTTTCCCGTGAAATTTAACATTTACAATTATTTCTACTTCGAATTTTATACGCATTCCTGTCACCGACTTAGCAATTTTTTGTGTACGTAACATGGTTGGTCTGTTAAGCTTTTTCCATGTCTGTAGGTTAATTATCGTTAGATTAGAACCCGAGTCTAGTTGCAATTTTATCTTTTTATTTAAGATTTCAAGTTCCACATATTTCCTTATGTTGGTATTTTCTTCTTCATGCATCCTAGTAGCTCTTATCCTACTAGTAGCTTTTCTGTTCCTACATTGGGATGCCTTGTGCCCCATTTTTCCACACACAAGACAGTTTTTATATTTAAAACGGCAATCCTTATTCCAGTGTAGTCCTCCACATCGATAACATGCAGATGGAGGGGCTTATATTTGCTTCGATTTTCGTCATAATTTGCCCTATATGTTGTACTTTTTTCCTTATTATAGAATTTTTGTTTTCTTTCCGGGGAGGGTGAAGAACGTAAACTTTTGTTTAACTTACGTATATGTGATACTCCTGACTCCTCAATGTTCTTCGCGTCTTTCTTTATACTCAGGCATTTTTGGCAATCTTCTGATAATTGTTGTAGTGTTAGTCCAGGTTCGTTTTGTAGTTTTGAAAGCATTCTTTTGCGCATTTCACTATCTTTTGCTGAGACTAACCCTTGAACAAAAATGAGTCACTTGAAATTGTCCGGTGTTAATTCTGCCAACTTCAAGTCGTCGCAATGTTTATTCACGATTGCGGCAAACGTGGAATAGTCCTCATTTTCGCCCTTTACCAGGTTAAGACATTTCCACCTCTTGTGAAAGAGTGACGTTTTTGGACTGAAAAGCTCTGTACGACATGTAACTGCTCCGTCAAACGTTAATTCATTCATCTTTTTTGGCAAAATGTAATCCACAAATTTTGTGTATTCTTCAGTTCCTAATTTTCTGAGTAACAGACGTAGCTTCTTTGCTTCTGTCCAGTTTTGACAATCGATGTTAAAGATGTCTTCGTGGCGTCTAAAATAATCCCAGAAATTTTTATCCTCTTCTAGGGAGTAATTGAATGTTTCTATCGTATTCTACACTGCGTCTTGGGAAAAAGTCGCCTCTTTTTCGATATTTTGTTGTTTGTTACCCGCTACCTTTAATAATAGTTCTTGCGTTTGTAGTAATTGATTTTGCCATTTTTCTTCCATTCTTTCCTGGAGTTGTAATTGTTGTTCATTTTGATATTTTAGAAGTTCTACTAAAATATTTTTAAAATCCTCCATGATCAACGTCTTACGAAAAACTGACATTTCCGTATTTTAGTCCTCGTAAATCTTTTGTCGCCAAGTTCTTGTGGACACTGGCAAAAAACGGCAAAGGAGACTTTTCTTTTGTTTTTTTTTTCTGTGTTAGTTTGAATACCTCGTCGTCAATGTGTTGTGGACAACGAGGGAGACTTTTGTTTCGATTTCTTTCCCGTGTGAGTTCGAATTCCTTGTCGCCAATTTGTTGTGGACAACGAGGGAGAATTTTTTTTCTTCTTCCCGTGTGAGTTCGAATTCTTCGTCGCCAATTTGTTGTCGACGAGGGAGAATTGTTTTTTTCTTCTTCCCGTGTGAGTTTGAATTCCTCGTCGCCAATTTGTTGTCGACGAGAGAGAATTGTTTTTTCTTCTTCCCGTGAGAGTTCGAATTCCTCGTCGCCAGTTTGTTGTGGATTCCGGGATGAATCCGATATCAATGAATAACAAACGCCAGGAATGCATAACGAAAATAAATGTATTAACGTAATAATACAAACTGGTAATACGGATTAGTATATACAGGAATGTGGGTTAGTAGCAATAATATATATACAGTCTTGGTATTGAAGTATCGCGGTATGACTCCTTACTGAGTCTACGTGCTCGCTAACTGTGACTCTTGTGCTACCCTCCTCTATTACAGACTGTCCGGGTATTCACTGGTAGTAGTATATGTATACCTCGGGTGAGTCCATTTGTGTAAAAAGGGGAAACCCCTCAATACTGATGTCACAATGGTTTTTGATCACTACTTGAATAAAGAAATATTTCTTCTTTAAATGCATTTTGTAGAGACCGAAAAAGGTAATAATCACTTGGTCAGATGAAAATGGCTGGTTAGGTAGAACTGTCCAAACAAGACATTTAATCCTGTGTTATACTCGCTGCATTCGGCCTCACTGCATTCGACCTTGCTCAGTCTCCAGCGATAACTACCAGTCACAAATGGAAAAAAACATTAAATTTCATTAAGTAGAAAAATAGACTTCGTTACACTATTTATATTCGGATTTTTGTCCTCATCTTTGTTAATTTCATTGCAAATTCGGCTGTTATGGCATCCGGCCTTCTTCTTCTATAATGTAAAATAAAACGGGATTTTATATCTTAATCGGTAACGAAAAGTGATATACCTTTTTCGTTATGGTAACAGAAGCCATTAGTCAACACCAATAAAGCACCCTCGTGTTAGCGTCAAAACGGCTTGTCTCTTTAGTAACTAATCGAGAAAAAATTTCTAATATATCAATGTTCATTTCTTTTGTTTCTTCTCTTTCCCTGGAGATTTAATATTAATATTAATTCATTTCTTTTTCGTTTATTCATTTCACCCCAAGCAAGGTAATCAGCCCAGCAAGACACAAGAAATTACGGAGTGTGAGAGAATATGAAAAAAAAAAAACACTATTGAAGACAGAAAAAAAAAGAAGAGTAATTAAGAAGACAAAAGATAATGATTGACATTGCATTTAAACTTTTGTAGATCAAAGCTGACTGGGAAGCAAGGAGTTGGAAGAAAGTGCTTTAAATACAGTGGCAATCGTTATCTTCTATCTTCATTACAATTCTTTTAGGGTTCTCTCTTCTTAATAGTCTTTTCTCTCATATTCTCTCACACTCAGTAACCCCTGGCGTCTTAGTGGCTTTAATGCGTTGCTTTGGGTGAAATGGTCAATATATATATATATATATATATATATATATATATATATATATATATATATATATATATGAATGTGTGTGTGTGTGTGTGTGCGTGTATAAACAAGTTTTATTACATTCACCAGACAGTGTGATTTATTTTTATTGCATTTTTCCAATTTCCCAATAAAAATATTGTATATCCTGATCGAAATTATGAAAAAGCTGTATTGTTCTTGAAAATAACTGAGATGGTCAAACGTACTTAAACAATATATATATATATATATATATATATATATATATATATATATATATATATATATATATAATTTCTCGAATGTCCAGGTCGATAGACGAACTGCCCACTGTTTATCAAATAAATAAAAATGGATCCGATATTTCACATAAGACGTGTCCATTCTAATAACGTTTGAACTAATAAAATGGCGGATTAAAAAGTAAATCCCTTAATTCTTGAGAAATATATATATATATATATATATATATATATATATATATATATATATATATATATATATATATATGAAGAAATATAGTCTTAAAGTGTGCTATATTTATGGGATGAAGTGCTCAATATCAGAGATAGAGCGTGTGTGGGAGGGGAATACACACACAGACACACACAGACACAAACACACACACACACACACATATATATATATATATATATATATATATATATATATATATATATATTAAAAAGAATTATATATCTGTTACTCAATGCTCCATGCTATTTAAAGTTTCATGCGCGTAGCATTCATGAGGCATATATATATATATATATATATATGTGTGTGGGTGCGTGTGGGTGGATGTGGGTGTGGGTGTGTGTATGGGTGGGTGTGTAATGTATATATCTATATATAATGTGTATATACTTATTAAACAATGGCTCAATAAATGTCCGGATCCTGATATGTAGATGTCAACTGAATTTGTAACTGAAATTTTTACTGAATAATATCCGATCTATGTGGTTAATATTCAGTGCTGAATTACGTTCACATCTCTCCTGATAACGTGTCCCCTTCAATTTCCCTGCGCAATTTTTACTTTCGGAAGGTTTTTCTTCCTTCGCGAAGTCTTGCGAAATCTGATGTGTGCTACGAAGCAGAATGAAGGAACCCTGATAGCATTTGGCACTTTCCTATGTCGCTGACAATCATCGCCATTGCAGTAGAAGATGGCCTCTTGCAAACTGACACAGAAATGCAATTTCCGCCTTTTCGACTCGGCTGCGTCTCGCCTCCATACGACAACGTCGCTCGTGAAATGTCCTAACTGCTATAAACCCGCCTCTCTTGTGCATCTTGGTAAAGTCTTATTACTATGCGTGTGATGAGCATTTACATGCGAGGATCTGCAGGTGTGGGCAGTAAAAACAAAGGCCAGGGAATAAAAATTTTATGTTGCCATTGAACGTGACACTCGTCTAGATGCACGCGTGTGTGTGTTCTTAGATAAGAGAGTGCTTAGTCATAGCGACTTTAGAGCTTTCCTGCCGCAATTCAGTGGCCTTGATTTCGAGTTTCATGTGTTTGTTTTTAAAACAGATCCCATTTTCATTTTGGTATTAGTTTAATAGATATTTACACAGATGAAGATATTGAAACAGATAGATAGATAGATAGATAGATAGATAGATAGATAGATAGATAGATAGATAGATATGAAAAGACTAGGATAGATAGATAGATATGAAAAGACTAGGATAGATAGATAGATAGATAGATAGATAGATAGATAGATAGATAGATATGAAAAGACTAGGATAGATAGATAGATAGATAGATAGATAGATAGATAGATAGATAGATAGATAGATAGATAGATATGAAAAGACTAGGATAGATAGATAGATAGATAGATAGATAGATAGATAGATAGATAGATAGATAGATAGATAGATATGAAAAAACTAGGATATATAGATAGATAGATAGATAGATACATAGATAGATAGATAGATAGATATGAACACACTAGGATAGATAGATAGATAGATAGATAGATAGATAGATAGATAGATAGATAGATAGATAGATATGAACAGATTTGGATAGATAGATAGATAGATAGATAGATAGATAGATAGATAGATAGATAGATAGATAGATAGATATGAACAGACTAGGATAGATAGATAGATAGATAGATAGATAGATAGATAGATAGATAGATAGATAGATAGATATGAACAGACTAGGATAGATAGATAGATAGATAGATAGATAGATAGATAGATAGATAGATAGATAGATATGAACAGATTTGGATAGATAGATAGATAGATAGATAGATAGATAGATAGATAGATAGATAGATAGATAGATAGATATGAACAGACTAGGATAGATAGATAGATAGATAGATAGATAGATAGATAGATAGATAGATAGATCGATAGATAGATAGATAGATATGAACAGACTAGGATAGATAGATAGATAGATAGATAGATAGATAGATAGATAGATAGATACGAATAGTTGTTGAGAATTTCTCAGCCAGACCCATTTGCCGAAATCTGACCAAATGAACAAAGCCCAACTACTTCGAATACTGATGCAATGCAATCTCCCTATCTTATTACATCTAATTTTCTCGCGCTCTCTATTACGCTAAGATAAGAACAAAATAAAATGTCAGAAAATAAGACGAAAGTGACATTATGAAAGAAAGAAACGAATTGAAATAACTAGACATCAAATGAAATGAACCTACCAGAAGCCATCATTGCTTGAATAATGAATGAGGATGTGAGAAAGGAAAGAGAGTTTAAGCAACAGTAATGGGTGGGGAAGAGAGGCATAAGAAAGAGAGACTTTGTTATCGAAAGGTGATGGGGAAACACATCATATCAGCGAAGACAGATAGGGAGACGATGCCGACAGGGTCAGAGGAAAATGAAAGATTTCTAGACAAAAAGCTAAAGAAAGAGAGAAAGAAAAAATATGAATCAATGTTCTGAAAGAAAAAAGAACGAAAGAAAAAAGGTAAAAATATGTATTAATTATCTGAAAGAAAGAAAAATGTGAATGAATTTTCTGAGATAATGTAAGAGAACGAGTTAATTAAAATTATAAAAAAAAGATGAAAAAAGAAACAAAAGAGGAAACAAAACGAATGAAATTGTATAAGAAAGAAAGAAGGAAAAGAAAAATATGAATTAATTTCCCTAATGAACAAAATATCTGTAACAAAAGTTCAAATAAGAAAAAAATATGAATCAATGAAAATTCTGAGAGAAATAAAGTAAGAAAGAAAAAAGATTCAATATAAACATTAAAGAAAATATTAAAGAATTTTTAAAGAAAGAAAAAATCTGAGAAAGAACTGAAAGAAATATCTGGAAGAAAATTTATAACAAAAGGAACAAAACATGAAGGAATATTGCGAAAGAAAGAAAGAAAAGAAAATGGATTGTAACAAAACTGTAAGGTCAGAGTGGAAAACAACATAAATAACAACAGTAAAAGAAGAAGAAGCTACAAATGAGGAAGAAGAGAAATAAAGAGAATAAAATGAATGTAAAAATTCAACTAGCAAGGAGATGAAGTCAAGTCAAAATGGAGGAAAGAATGAAGCAACATTTCCTAGGCGAAAATCTGGGGCGTTAAACATTTTCTTGCTGCTTTCCATCAATTCAATTTTATGGGCCAATCAAACGAACGTAAAAGGTCCATTTGGAATAAATGACCGCCCTGTAAAAATGCCAGAATATAGCCTGAACTAATTCAAGACAATCGCGGACCTAAAATTGCAGAGGATTTCACAATGGCCGATGCAAAAGATTGCTAAGAAGTGAAAGTTGTCAGAACGAGTCGAAGTTCAACTGGAAATAAGCGGGAACTTTTTGATTGAGATACTTGTTAAATTTGCATTTAGGAGCATGCATCCGGTACGCCCAAATAATGGGACACATTCATTCTTTATCATTATGATTTATGTGCTCTGACTCTTCAGGACGTTGTCGATTCATGGCCCTCCACGACTTCTTGTCCTTTGTAGCTTGAAGCAAAAATTTGATTTTATCCTCATTCCTTGTCCCTGCTCTGTCAAGCTTTTATAGAAACTTGTTAGTAATTTGTTCACTGTTTCCTTCTATCTCTCCTTCCCTCAATACGCCCTGTGAGTACTAAATTTTCCAAGGATTCTTTTCTCGTAATGCGTTCCAGAAATTTCAACAGTCACTTTTTTATTTTAAGTGTCAGCGTGTTTATTTTTTAACTGATCTGGAGACTATCGTTGATGGGGGAAATATTTTTCGGTCAATCGTTAAGACTTTTTTGCTTTACAAAGAAAGATGAGGCCTAGTGTTTTTCTTTTCTATTTTTCACCCAATATGAGGCCCGAGAACCACTGAGGTAGAAGGGGTTTCTGCATGGGATGTGAGAATTGTAGATTATGAAGATTTGTAGGATATATAACGGTTGATCTTAGACTTGAAGAAGTTAAGATTGTAGTGTTCGAGGAAGTATCCTCTCGGGCGTCTCTTCCACAAATCAGCGGCTATCCGAATTGAACTTCCTTCTTACTAATGGAATATAAAGAGAATGAGGATGGTCCGCTCCTATGGATATGGCATCGCGAGTTCTGTGGTTAATCTTTTTATTTACTTCTTTTTCGTTTAGGTACATTTTTCTGTTGTTCAGCACGTTTGGGTTTCATAAATATTTCTATAAGAAGAAATAATGATCAGAAACCAGAAAGTGACACGTGTAGACTTGATACTTAAAGAAAGCATCCGGACAAGCACGACACCCAATGAAAATCATCAAAGAAACACAGTGCATATACAACTTCATGGACACCAATATCAATATATATATATATATATATATATATATATATATATATATATATATATATATATATATATATATATATATATATATTGGTGAAAATGATATATACATAATAATAAAATAATATAATATATTATTACATGAGAACATTTTTTCCAAAACACTATGACAAAGATTATATGAACATAATAGGAATATTTTACAAAACAACACATTCATTGCATTAGTTGCTCACTCGAATGAGTCTGACCATAAATCTGAATAGAAAATGCCACTGTAATTAAGAGAGAAAGCAATTTACTAAGACGAAAATGTAAAGAAAGTGTTTCAATCACTAGATCATCTACAGTAAATTTACATTCAGGTTCTGACAAGATTTCACTTTTCTTGGTAAATTTATGTGAAAAAAAAACAAATAAAATCGACTCGACTATATACATATTAAAAAAATCCAAAGTCCCCTCTTATTCATGCGATTATGTAATCATATCAACGCAAATATCACTTTAATTCGATGAAGCCTTAAATGTAAAAAACGTGTCACACAAAAAAAAATTCCACTTTTCCTAAAATATATTTTTTTATTACTTAAAAGTTTTTATTTAACCATATTTGAGTTTATGTTCTGTTTATTTACTAAATGTATATTTATTCATTTATTTTCACCTACCGTCCTGAATATACTAGAAATCTGATTAGAAAAATATTCGTACTCCGGCAGGATTCGAACCTGCGTTCCCCTTGGGCAGTGATACCCAAATGGTGCCGAGAGAAAAGAAATAGGAGGAAGCATTGCCCTCGGGAAACCGTTATTAGATCTGACTTACTTTGACTTATCGGATACAGAGAACTGGTGGGCAGGCAAAGACCGATTTTTTCTGATTCATGAAATATAGATTTCTGCTAAGTCTCTTTAAGTAATAAAATATATTAGATTTATAAATGAAAAATCAATTCCTAAATATATATATATATATATATATATATATATATATATATATATATATATATATATATATATATATATATATATATATATATATATATATATATATATATATATATAAGTTTCCTTGAGAACAACTGTCAAAGTGGTGTGGTTGAGTTTTTTTTATACATGGTTGAGATTTTTGTCAGTGGTTTTCAACGAAATTTGCATGAAAGAAGGATCCTTGCCCAAATACACAATATATATATATATATATATATATATATATATATATATATATATATATATATATATATATATATATATATTAATAAATATATATATATATATATATATATTAATATATATATATTAATAAATATACATATACTTACGTTTGGAATGCGACTTAAGTTTCGTTGGTTACCCAACTCGTCGGGTACAAGATATATGCCTATTTTACATAAAAACTTGTACCCGATGAATTAGGTAACCAACGAAGTCGCACATCAAACGTAGGTATATGTGTATTTATTAGTGTATATATCTTCGCTGTGCGTAACCACATCATGCAATGTTATGTTTACACCTCTTGGCAAAATTTGGTAATTATTTACTTGTTTACCTGCACACCAGCACGCACTTATATGGTTGCTAGTAACTATTATAGTTATTTCATTTACCTAACTACATATATATATATATATATATATATATATATATATATATATATATATATATATATATATATTCAAGCATATTTCGTTAAATAATTTAGACGTATGTTATCTATTTATTTTAGTTTGAATCCTTTCAAGCTCAAGAATTAATTTCTTAGTGGCTGTAGAAAAATGATTAAGAAAAATTCTAAAATTTTCTTCCAAATAATTTTTTTCCCAAGACATTTTGATCTCAACTGAGATCCTCATCAGCGGTTAAAATATATGTGCATGCGTATAAAGTAGTTCCGTAAAAACAAAATATTTTTTCACTGTTCAATTACCACGTTGCAAATTCAAATATGTAAGTGGGTAAATTAAGTAAAATTTATTTGAGTATTTAAAAAAAAAAGATTTTTATTTTTTTAGTTATAATATTTTTAATTCCGTATTTTGTATAAAAATATATGGATTAAAACTAACATAGACATAATACGTCCAAAATATTTAACTAGACATGCTTGAATGAAAATATGCTGCCTAAATATATCTCCTGAAAAATTAATTTCGGTTGAGCCCTCTGGTTTGAAGTGTGAATTTGTAAACAGTGACTATTTAAGCTAATACTGCACGACTCTTCGACAGAGTTGAGTCACTGTCAGTCACTGTGTGTTTATCTGAATCTAAAAATAAACAAGCTAAAATTCAACTACATCCCGTACCGTACGCTGATGGCTTAGTGGGAGAAGTTCCGACTGACGCAAATTCAGTCGGGTTTCGATCCTAGCTAGAGGCAACCGGACATCTAGCCACACTGATGAGCAGCGAAACAGTCTGTCTGTGAATGACAAATATATATATATATATATTATAATTAAAGAATATCAAACACTTAAAATCCCATAGAGCTTGAAAAAACAGCTCTCAATTTTCAAGACCTACAACAATTGGAAAATGCTTTTTTAGAGCTCTCATGAAATAAAAATTATTACCTATGAGATATTAAGTGTTTGATATTCGTTAATTAATAATACTTTTGCTATGTCTTTTGACATTGAGCTTTCCCTGGATCTATAATATCCTGGAAATCATATATATATATATATATATATATATATATATAGTTGCCTGACGATTGCACTAGCATAAAACAGACTGTCGCCTCTAAGCGCTGACTTCCATGTCCACTTTTATAATTATATATATATATATATGGGGTTGTGTGTGTGTGTGTGTGTGTGTGTGTGTGTGTGTGTGTGTGTGTGTGTGTGTGTGTGTGTGTGTGTGTGTTTATAAAGCGATGACTTGCATGATTTATTCTTTATATTCTCTGTCTTAGCTTGGTTGTGTGCGCCTTGTGTGCCGCTTAAATCTCCCGATGATCGGCTAAAAATGTTTCTAACGCGGTGCATCCTTTTTGTCATGCGGAAGTGAGGATAGGTTGTGCTTACCACGTAGGTCACTATAAACTGCCACAGGATGTCAATTTAATATCAAAACTGCCATTTACGGCCAAATGAAAATAGTTTATAAATTTAGCAACAAAATTGTCACTAGAACACAAAATAATAGGAGCGGATGATATTTCTAGTTGGTGATCACACACACACACACACACACACACACACACACATATATATATATATATATATATATATATATATATATATAACAGAGTTTGAAAGTTTTTATAAGGGAGCGTGAAAGTTTCTCACTAGATCCTCACCTCCGGTATTACCACAGAATTATAATGGTACATTCTAGAGGTGCAGAACTTTCTGAAATATTCCCGTGTGTTCCATATTCCATCAGGAATTACAATGAAATATACCGAAGAGCTCAGAAGTTTTTGGAAACTTCACATTAGATGTATGTTTTTCAAAAATCAGTTTCAGCAATAAATTCAAATTTCTTGTTTCATATATATATATATATATATATATATATATATATATATAGTATGACAAATGGGAAAAAGTTTTTTGTGACGCGGATGAAATGCGTTATATATGCTGTTATATATAAAATTATAAAAAATTATAAATCGTTACATCATATATATATATATATATATATATATATATATATATATGAAAGAAAATAAGTCAAGAATTTTAGGAAGTCAGAAAGTGAATACCACTTTTGACACCCTATATATATATATATATATATATATATATATATATATATATATATATATATATACATATATATGCATATATATATACATACATATATATATACATATATATAAATATATATATATATATATATATATATATATATATATATATATATATATATATATATATATAAATGTTTGAATAAATACAGTTTTAAGGTCTGCTATATTTATGGGATAAAGTGCTGAATATCAGAGATAGAGCGTATGTAAATATAAATATAAAAGTGATCATTGAAGTCAACACTCAGAGGCGACAGGCTGTTTCATGTTGGACGCAATCGTCAGGCCACGAATCACGGCGAATTCGCGGTCTGACGATTGAGTTCAGCATGAAACAGCCTTCGCCTCTGAATGTTGACTTCAATGTTCAGTTTTATATATATATATATATATATATATATATAGAGAGAGAGAGAGAGAGAGAGAGAGAGAGAGAGAGAGAGAGAGGGTGTCCCAACAATGTATTAACTTTTTGACTTTCTATAAATTCTGGACTTTTTTCAGATCCATGCATTTAAATTCATTTAATATCATATATATATATATATATATATATATATATATATATATATATATATATATATATATATATATATATATATATATATGGGGGGTGTATATACGCGTAGCTGTGTAGGGAGAACGTTAGCAATCTTACAATCCGACCTGGATTCGA
Source organism: Acanthosepion esculentum (assembly GCA_964036315.1). NCBI lineage: Eukaryota > Metazoa > Mollusca > Cephalopoda > Sepiida > Sepiidae > Acanthosepion > Acanthosepion esculentum. The sequence continues at coordinate 40,719,929 of OZ038508.1, read as the reverse complement.
ATCTCACAATGGTCCATTGATCCAAGTCATGTTATCGTCCCGCAGAGAAAATCCCACTGGGCGGTATCGTTGGGAAGTTGCTGAAATCCATAAGATGGATTGACTCAAGCCTTGTGGTTGAAACTGGAGAGAAGCCGTCGAGGATTATACATGTGTGAAATCACAAGTCAATGCAACCAAACTTTGGACATGACCAGTCTTGCATAACTAATTTTGCGCTATCTTCCTAGACACCGTACCAGAGGTCAGCTACAGGTGGGCTCTTGGGTGTTGAACAAACAAATCATTTGTCTGGCTAGTCGTCTGTATTAAGTATTAACTAACTACCCAAGCGGAGAGATATGTTATATCCCTCTGCTGATGTGGCTAGTTAATCTCTAATGAAAATATAATTGTTAGTTGTATGCTTAATTCGTTTAGTGTGTGGATGCACGTTCAGAGACCTGAAATCAAAACAAGGAGGTTTATATCAACATGAACGACTATGACTCTACAACTTCCTGTCCCATGTGACTCATAGCAATTTTTTACTTTTTGCTATCTCTCCTAATCTCTGTTCTGCCAACCATTGACTCAAGCTAGCTAGGCAGGTTATTCCCTGATTTATATTGCTTTGTCTTTCTTTTGTTCAATAAGTCCTGTGAGTGTTAAATTTCCAAGCCCCTTTTCATCATTATATGCCCTAGAATTTTCAATTAACTCTTTCTGATTCTAAGTGGCTTTTTTGTTCCATTTTAAATAAAACTCTTCGTCGCTCACATGTCCACTTCATAGTATTTTCAACTTCCTTCTTTGGAACTATATTTCTGCTTTCTCAACTCTCTACTTTATCAGTAACGAGATTGTTCAGGATTCACGGTCATATAGGTGTACCGATATTACATTCGCACCCAACCTCGTTCTGGCGAGTCCTGCGACAATTCTGATATCAAACAGTATCGACCCCTTCCCTTCACTTGGATAACATCGGCTACGTGGATAATGGGGTCGCTCTGCATGGGCGACTGTTGATTTTCCATGAAATAAAACCCTGCCAAGCTCATCGCCTAGGAGAGAACACTCGATTGGTAAAAGCAGGCGCAACACTAGGACCACCACCTGAAGCAAAAATATGTTTTTCAAAAATCAGTTTCAGCAATAAATTCAAATTTCTTGTTTCATATATATATATATATATATATATATATATATACATATATATATATATAGTATGACAAATGGGAAAAAGTTTTTTTGACGCGGATGAAATGCGTAACAAAAATTGTTTTCCCATTTATCATAACATATATAATGTTATATATAAAAAAATTTAAAAATTATATATCGTTACATCATATGTATATATATATATATATATATATATATATATATATATATATATATATATATATATATATATATGAAAGAAAATAAGTCAAGAATTATAGGAAGTTAGAAAGTGAATACCACTTTTGACACCCTATATATATATATACATACATATATATATATATATATATATATATATATATATATATATATATATAAACCCAGACGCAGATTTATGGTCTCTTGGCCACAAAAGACACACGGATTAGCTTATTAATGTCTGTCATTTTTCTATCAAACATGACAACGACATGAACTAAAGGGATCTGATTCCAAAGTATGCTATATACGAATAAGTTTAGAATGAACATAATCATTAAACACAATATCTTTCACAGTGGTCGCACAATAGATCCACGCAAGTATGGTGGAGTAATGGATAGCGGCTCGGATTAAGGAATCGGAGAGCCTAGTTCGAATTCCAGTCGAATCCTTTACATTCAGTTACGTGCTAATACACTTGGGAAAATGTTAATCCTCTTCTTCTCCCCCACCCAGCTATGGGTAAATAGCAGGGCATACCGGGTTCTATAGCCTTGGATGGCAACTGGTCTACAATCAATCATGTATCGAAAGATGCATGATTGCCTAAGCGTATATCACACATGGCACATTACTGATTGAGGAATCAGAGAGCCACATTAGAATTCCAGTCAAGTCTATTACATTCACTTAGGTGCTAATACCTTTGGGAAAGCTATCAATCCTCTTCTTCTCCCTCCAGCTATGGTTAAATAGCAGGACAGACCGGCTTCTATAGCCTTGGATGACAACTGGTCTATCGCAGAAAGAAGTTGCAACCTACTGCGGGAAAAAATCGTCAGTCATGTATCGAAAGATACATGATCACCTAAGCGTGTACCACGTGTTGCACATAACTGACTGAAGTATTTGTGGGGTTTGTGTCTCTTAAATGATTTTCAGTTCAATTATGGAAACTGTATTATTATTATTAATATTTGTACGTATGGGGATGATTAGAACAAAATTTTCGCATTTCTAATTTAAAATGTATGTTTACGTCTCGAAACACTGGACTAGTGAAGAGGTAAAATTCCCCGAAGGAACTTATATTTTGTAATAAGCCTATTTAGATGATATTTGGGGGATTCTCAGTGCCATCAATCGATTTAACAACCTAGAAAACAGAAATATAGTTTTTTATCATGATTTTCTGATAAATACAAGAAAATCTATGCTGAAAGCGGATAATTCATGGCTGGTATATGGTGTCAAACGCAAGTAATATTTAATGTAACATACGAAAGGAACTGAGTACATTTAAATTATCTTCCCGAGAAATATTTCATTTCATTTTGATGATTTAAACTGCTTTAATATATACTAACTAAAAATTGTTTGGTGTATTTTTTGTTAGCGTTATTCGAGGTTGGCGGGGATATCAAAGACAAAAAATTAGGCAAATTATTGTGTTCATTTTATTGAAGGTTTTGTTCTATAATCCTAAATTCCACTCGATGAAGATCATTTTTGAAAAAAAGACTGTCATATTAAACCTGTCTCCTATAACATTCATTTCAACAACCGACTCCCAAGAGGTTGTTCTCCCAATCACGACAATCTTACTCTTTGAAGTGTAGAGTTAAACGTTATTTTCTGCTCCTATCCGCATAAACTGCATCTTACTGTAAGCCTCTACTTCGAGTGCCCCCCCACACCCAGGCCTTGCACAGAGTGAACCTAACTGTAAAAATAAATATAAAAAACATGACGCCAACAAAAAGAAACAAAAAAAGCAACTATCCAAAACTGATCATCTAATAAATTATGAAACATGCGTGATTTGATTTACTTCAACTTTCATTACTTGACGAATACAGAGTTAGGATAAAATGGAATCAGTTCTTGAAATCTGAGACTGCCTACTATCAGAATATATATATCTAATAGCAATTGGAAAATATTCCAATCATGCCAAAGGTTCGCTTGTGAGCTTACTGTTTTTGAACTATCCAAAGTAAATTGAGTAATTAAACAAATAACGTTTTCCGAATGTGAAGCACCTCCATTTTATAGAAGTTAATAGTACTTAGGTAACCGAGGAAAGAGTTGTGGATCTTTTAGTCGACTCAAAAATGAGATAGATAGATAGATAGATAGATAGATAGATAGATAGATAGATAGATAGATAGATAGATAGATAGATAGATACGAAATAGTGCTGAAAAGTTTTCATTTTTTTATTCTAATGTTCAGTCATTTGGTCAAATTTTGGAAAATAGTGTAGGCTGGGTACTTTTCGGCACGCCTTTGCAGATAGATAGATAGATAGATAGATAGATAGATAGATAGATAGATAGATAGATAGATAGATAGATACGAAATAGTGCTGAAAAGTTTCATTTTTTTATTCTAATGTTCAGTCATTTGGTCAAATTTTGGAAAATAGTGTAGGCTGAGTACTTTTCGGCACGCCTTTGCAGATAGATAGATAGATAGATAGATACATAGATAGATAGATAGATAGATAGATAGATAGATAGATAGATAGATAGATAGATAGATACGAAATAGTGCTGAAAAGTTTTCATTTTTTTATTCTAATGTTCAGTCATTTGGTCAAATTTTGGAAAATAGTGTAGGCTGGGTACTTTTCAGCACGCCTTTGCAGATAGATAGATAGATAGATAGATAGATAGATAGATAGATAGATAGATAGATAGATACGAAATAGATCTGAAAGGTTTTCTTTTTTATTCTAATGTTCAGTCATTTGGTCAAATTTTGGAAAATAGCATAGGCTGGGTACTTTTCGGCACGCATTTGCAGATAGATAGATAGATAGATAGATAGATAGATAGATAGATAGATAGATAGATAGATAGATAGATAGATAGATAGATAGATGCGACATGTTCTCTGCCGAAGTATGGAGAAATTTTAAAAGTCCTGACGTTTAGATATTTGGTCAACTTTTGGGAAGTAGAATGGGCTTAGAGATTTTCGGCAATACCGTTTGATAGATAGATAGATAGATAGATAGATAGATAGATAGATAGATAGATAGATAGATAGATAGATAGATAATGAACAGACTGAGATAGATAGATAGATAGATAGATAGATAGATAGATAGATAGATAGATAGATAGATAGATAGATAGATAAACAGACTAAGATAGATAGATAGATAGATAGATAGATAGATAGATAGATAGATAAACAAATTAAGATAGATAGATAGATAGATAGATAGATGAACAGACTAAGATACATAGATAGATAGATAGATAGATAGATAGATAGATAGATAGATAGATGAACAGACTAAGATAGATAGATAGATAGATAGATAGATAGATAGATAGATAAACAGACTAAGATAGATAGATATATAGATAAACAAATTAAGATAGACAGATAGATAGATAGATAGATAAACAGACTAAGATAGATAGATAGATAGATAGATAGATAGATAAACAAATTAAGATAGATAGATAGATAGATAGATAGATAGATAGATAGATGAACAGACTAAGATAGATAGATTCAAAAATATGCAATTTCGATAAAAATAATAAAAAGCAAAATCTTTCTCATACATTGCAATATGTGACGTCAGTATTCACTCTCGTGCATGCAAGAAAATGAATAGTGTATGAAGCACGTGTTTCCCAAAAATCAAAACTTGACAAAAGCCTTAATTAATTTCATTCGTTATTGGATTTATTCTTAATCGATTTATAGATTTTTCCAGAGCTGCATCCAATTTCTGATTAATCCTGTAACTCGACGGATGCCTTTTTTCATATTTGCATCTAAGTGTGTGAGAATCAAATTAACATCGAAATGCGTGAAAAACAAATTAACATATAAATACGTGAGAAACAAATTAGCATCTAAATGCGTGAGAAACAAATTAACATCGCAATGCGTGAGAAACAAATGAGCATCTATATACGGTATAACTAAATTAGCATCTAAATATATGATAGACAATTTAGCATCTAAATGCGTGAGAAACCTGAAGAAACATATACACCGTAATTTCAGTCCAACCAACTTTGACTTAGAAAGTTAGTTGGTGCCACAAAATTCCAAACGATGTGCCAACTGAAGCACACTGAAGCACTTATTCAAAGAATAAGTGATTACTAAGAAATTATCAAGAAATAGGAATACAATATGGTTGCTGGTTAATAGGGTGTTGGTAAACGAGCTGATTTTTATTGGTCTTTTGGAAACAGTGCTATGTGGTAATGAAGTGTCATTTTTATTAGGTATTTTGAAGGTTGCTAGAAATTTGGTCAGGCTCAACCATATTGCGGTCGTCACATAAATAGCTAAATTCAAATTAGCCTTGCAAGCGCCAAGCTCGAAGGCTCAGAAGAATGTATTTGAAAGAAGAAGAAGAAGAAGAAGAGGAAGAAGAAGAAGAAGAAGAAGAAGAAGAAGAAGAAGAAGAAGAAGAAGAAGAAGAAGAAGAAGAAGAGGAGGAAGAGGAAGAGGAAGAAGAAGAAGAAGAAGAAGAAGAGGGCAACAAAAGTCTCAAGTTAAAATGTTAATTGTGAAAATGAGGAACCTGAAAAAGTCAACTGAAAAGATAGAAAACGGCTTAAAAAGAGACGATGTAGAAAAATAAAAGGTAAACGAAAAAGTAAAATGTTGGAGTGTAACGAAAAGAAAAAAGATAAACAATAAAGAAGGAAACTGGTTGATGAGAAAGAAGATGAAGACAAATATTAAACGGAATACAAAGACGAAATATCGGAATAAGTTGACAAGAGCAACAACATGGAAGTCTTAAATACTTTCTCCCGGTAGGTGGCGCACCTTAATAGCGGCATTTTTACGTGCGCGCGAATAAATGGCGTTAATTCGCCTTCAGCTTCAACATGCAAACAGTCAGATTTCGACGCATGCGCACTTTCATAAAAGCGTATTTGTTGCGGCCATAATGGAGACCTTCTCTTCGTTTCGCACCCAAAACGACTCCACGACGCATTTTAGCGTGACAATTGTCATTATGCCCACCTTTTCCAATTTCTGTATCTCCTTATGTGAGAGAACGGACAGAGACTGCGTCTTTCCTTGCTGTGGGCTGGAACGATGAAGGAGGGTAGGAGCATTTCTTGAGCTCAATGAGAGTCAATGACTCGTGTGAACTGCTGCACGCTTCGTCCACCCGAGAAATATTTCAATAATTATTATGAAGGCCAATGTCTCTACGCGCTATTTCTATTACGGTTGAAGAGACTATCATGGAAGTTTCTGAAACTTTGATGCGAATGAAAAGTGTGATGTTGATTAAGTCATATTCTGCACACATCTTTTTGTATTGGAGAATCTGTAATCAACTTTCTACGACTTTGTTTTCCAAGCGAAAACAATTTCTTTAAAGAGTAACAAGGAGAAAAAGAAACAAAGATAATAATCTCTATTTATTGTTGAATAAACTGGATAATACGCATCTGTTTATTTATTCTACTAGCCTAATACCCAACCCACGAATATTTCTATTAATATTAATTCCTAATAATTAACTATTATATATATATATATATATATATATATATATATATATATATATATATATATATATATATATATAACTAGAACTATTTTATTATATTTATTTGAATTATTTTCTAAAATTTGCATTATTACTACTACTACTACTACTACTACTAATAATAATAATAATAATAATAATAATAATAAAAGTGCCTCCTTATTGATATGGCAGTCCTTGCAGACTACAATGTATCTTTGAAGAAATTCAAAAAGCCTTCAAAATACACGTACCTTGAAATAGAAAATCTCAAAAATCTGGGACATGGGAACATTAACAATCACTGTTGTAGTTGGAGCCCTAAGATTGGTTGGAAAAGATTCCAGTAGACTAATTAAAGGGATTCCTGGAATCCCATGCCTCAAAGAAATACGAAAAATTGCCCACACTTTAAAAAGGGCTTTGTCTATTTAAAATATTTTTTTTATTTTTATTTTTTTGTCAGTGGAAAGTGCCAAGATGCCATTTCTAACCTTAGGTCTCTGTGGGGCGGGATCCGGAAAGAAATGTGTACACTCCAGAAATCAAAGGAAATAAAAACAAAATTATAAGGGCTTTATCAATGTAAAATGTGTGTGGTATTAGGTTCAGTAATGTTCAGGGAAAATGTCATGATGTCATTTCTGACATTAGGTTTCTCGCTGGGACCCGGAAGGAAATGAGTATATAATAGAAATCAAAGAAAATAATAATAAAAATCTAAATTTTAAGACAGTGCTTTCCAATCATTTTTTTTTCTCTGGGACGCATTTTTGGAATTAAAATTATCTCTCCCTTCACCAAATATGACAAAAAGAAAAATTTAAAAATTAAAAAAAAAAAACAGTGAGTGAGTTAATGGCAGATAACCGTTGATTCGATGTCAGAACATAATCATTGATAACTCTCTTCTCCAATTTGCAGATTCTAGTTACTATATTCTTAATACTTGATATAATGCAAAAATATCACAATGTTAAAATCGGTCAATAACTGTTTATACTGGATATCATGCATACAATTACAAGTAATCTATAATATTTAAAATTTTTAAATCATATTTATTTTTTGCATACTAATTATTTAAAACTATTTCTAAATTTTGATTGTTTTTCAATCATTCCGCCTTACCTACTATCCTCTTTCGCCGCATGAGGTGCGCCGTATCGTTTGGGAACCACTGATTTTAGATCTTAAGATTGCCGGAAAGCTAACAGTTAACCCTAGACTTGAGTTTAAGACTATCGATTTAGAAAAACGGTTGACCCTAGACTGGAAGAGGTTAAGATTTTTAAGAAAGATAACGACTGACTGATATCTTTGTACTGACCAGGTTCGATGTTTCTTAACTTTGGTAATCAAACGAGAACTTGTATGTTCAATATACAATTTAAATTATACCCGTCGATTGAATAAAAATAAATATTTGAAAGTTTCAATACTACTACAGTTAAATTATAGTTAAATTATGCTTCAGTGTTTCCATAACATATAGACCCCATAAAATTTAGATACCATAGCCCAAAACATTCAATTTGCGTTATGTGATGATAGACAGAAAAAAATGACCTTAGGTGAATTATAGTGATATTTTTTTTCAAATAGTGATGCAAAGAACGGAATTTATACGCTATTTCTTTTTCTATCTATTTATCTGAGATAATGTATTGTAATTATTTACACTATTTTTATTGTTCGGGCTGTTGTCCTCCATCTTAATTGTCATATTCACGACGTTTCGGCCTCCTTCAGGTGATATACGGTGGAATTTCGAATCGGGCCCTTTATTTTCGCCTACTCGGTGTAGATTGTTCTCGTTCCACGTATTATTTTTTTTCATTTAGTTTATCATATTTTAATTTAAAAATGTAGCAAACTATTTGGATACAAACTGCATACACTAAATATAACAAATTTTAAAGGATTTTTTTGTGGCCGGATGGAGACCGTCTTTCTGAAACAAAGATAAGCAAATTAACAGAAACAGTTACGTCATACCTATTTTTTCTTTCTTTTTTTTTTTTTGCTTCGCTTCGCTATGCCCACAATTGGGACAATTCGCTTCGCTATGCCCCAATTGGGACAATTCGCATCGCTATGCCCACAATTGGGACAATTCGCTTCGCTATGCCCACAATTGGGACAATTCGCATCGCTATGCCCACAATTAGGACAATTCGCTTCGCTATGCCCCCAAATCGGACAATTCGCTTCGCTATGTCGACAATTGGGACAATTCGCTTCGCTATGCCCCAATTGGGACAAATCAGAAATCATAGCGGCCAAAATCGTGAATTCACTTGGAATCATAAATAAATAAATAAGTTGGGACAATTCGCTTCGCTATGCCCCCAAATGGGACAATTCGCTTCGCTATGCCCACAATTGGGACAATTCGCTTCGCTATGCCCACTATTGGGACAATTCGCTTCGCTATGCCCACAATTGGGACAATTCGCTTCGCTATGCCCACTATTGGGACAATTCGCTTCGCTATGCCCACAATTGGGACAATTCGCTTCGCTATGCCCCAATTGGGACAATTCGCATCGCTATGCCCACAATTAGGACAATTCGCTTCGCTATGCCCCCAAATCGGACAATTCGCTTCGCTATGCCCACAATTGGGACAATTCGCTTCGCTATGCCCCAATTGGGACAAATCAGAAATCATAGCGGCCAAAATCGTGAATTCACTTGGAATCATAAATAAATAAATAAGTTGGGACAATTCGCTTCGCTATGCCCCCAAATGGGACAATTCGCTTCACTATGCCCCCAATTGCGACAAATCAGAAATGAGAGCGGCAAAAATCCTGAATTCACTTGGAATCATAAATATTCACTATATACAGAAAGCGAGGGATAAATTTTATATTTTTAATTTCGTGCATACGAGTTGTTGTTTTTTAATTTATTTTGTTAACTTCACAGTATAGTAGGGTCAGTTGGGCACCACCTGTGAGAAAAAAAGAGCAACATGACGCAATTCACTCCAACAGAAATTTGAAAACGGCATGCTGTACCGCTTGGCATTCGCGCCGGAAGCTCCATTGCAGACATTTCAGATTTTCTAAGAACAGTGCAGAGAATTCGCAAAGTCTTGGATGAGTCTAATGGTGATTACGAAGGTACGACAGCTCGGAAAACTCACACTAATCGTTCTGATAAGAAAAGAACTCTTGAATTTGTTGGTGAGGGCCAATGGCGATTTTATTAAATAAATTTACTCTTTATTATTTCAAGATATTTTTGCGTAATTTTGGTAAATATATCTGTTAATTTTCCTGTTTGCCTAATTTAGACGATAATTTACCCATCGAATCCTGTTTACCTTCTTCCTCTACCTTCTATGTCTCGTGAGGATGCGGGTGAATATAGCCCTTCACAACTACCCATCGTTTATAACTCTTAGTAAGTTTTGTCTTTCCTCTATCTCTTCCAATCCGTCACTATGTATATCGTTTATTCGCTAATTTCTTCTGTCCCTCTTGCCTTCAATATGTCTTGTCATTGTCAAATTCTCGAAGTCATCTTTCCTCATCACATATTAATTTAAACTGTCTCTTTCTGTCTCTAATATATGTCCTTTTTGTTTCCATTTTATCGTTACTCATATGTTCAGTCCATGATATTCTCAGCATCCTTCTGTAGAACCACATTTCTCTCACCTCAAGGCCCTTCTTCCTTCTCTTGTGATATAGTCCAACATTGACTGCAATATCGCACGATAATACATAACAGTTCAGCACCCTATGCATTGTTTCTAAGACTTACGACCGCATCACGTTGAAACACCTGTTCTCGTACGATCACCATAGTTAAGCAACGTCGATCCTGGTCAGTACTTAGATGGATGACCGCTTGGGCATACCAGTTGCTGTAAGTTCAGATGTGCTGGTGGTGTAATGGATAATGGCTTGGAATTATTAATCGGAGAGTCGAGTTCCAATTAACGTTTGGTTCGTTATATTCACTTACTCTCAAATACCCTTGGGAAAGTTATGAATCCACCTATTCTACCCCTAGCTATGAGTGAATTAGTAAGACTCGTATCATTAAACATTATAATCTCCCCCTATAAAATTCTTACAATCCAAAAATATTTTCTGGGTTTAAATAACCTTTACATAATTGATAAGTCGCAGAAAACGAATGAATCAATCAATCATTATTTCTAATGAAATTTTCTTGTTTCTTAATATTTTACTTAACTTTTGGAAGGTACCTTTCGGTCACTATATTTCGATTTGATGCTGCTTGTATGTATGAAGTTTTATTAGATCTTATATCTTTATAATTAGTTAACTTCTTGACATATTTCTTACAATTCTTGTATTCATGCTTAGTCTGCTTTTCGATAAAATAATACGTATAACCAAAAAAATAATTATTATTACTATTATCATTACCATGATCATCATTATATTTTGATTTTCTGCTATGGTCACATTACCTACCAAGTCTGCGGGAAGACCTGAGACAGGTAATGGTGTGTTGTTATGGCTACATTTCATGATTTGTTTTTCTATGTCCCATAACATCACTAGCGTTACATGGACAAAGTTCTTAGTGTGTGGGCTGTATTTATCAAGACAATTTTTTGCATTTCTCTTAAGCTGGAATTTCCATGGATTTTTTCAATATGTTGTTGTGTTCCTTTTTTATCATTCCAAGTGCACCTGTTATGACTGATACTATTTTTGTTTTCAATTTCCACATTTTTTTCTATTTGGATTTGCAGGTCTTTATACTTCGATAGTTTTTCAAATTCCTTAGCTTCTATGTTACAGTCCGCTAGGCAAGCCATATCAATTAGAAGGCCAGTTGGCACCCGCTGAATCAAAAGCTAATATCTGCACTGGAAAGTCTGCGACTTTTACGGAAAGGAAACTGCAAGAAATGGCTACGAACACCACCCAGGCCCGGTTACGGAGCTAGGACCTGTAATAATTTTTTCGGATTTTACAATACCCACAGACAGAACAATCAAAGCTAATCTTCCTGATATTGGAATTACAGACCGCAAAGACAAAATATGCCTCCATATTGACATGTTTGTCGCAACAGACGCTAATGTATCTTTAAAGACTTAAAAAAAAACCTATCAAAATACAAGGGCCTTCAAATCGAAATCTAAAAATATGGCACATAAGGACATCAACAATTCCATTTGTACTTGATAGACTGGGAAAAATTCGAACAGACACATTGAAGGGATTCCTTGTAACTCATGTCTTAAAGACATACAAAAACATATTCTCACGAGTACAGCACACACCTTATTAAGGGCTTTATTTATGCAACACATGTGTGTTTTGTTTTTCAAAACTGCTCAGTGGAAAATATCATGATGCCATTTCTGATCTTAGGTCTCTGGTCGGGACCCAGAAAGAAATGAGTTTACACCTGAAATAATAATAATAATAATAATAATAATAATAATAATAATAATAATAATAATAAAGAAAATAATAATACAGAAAAATTCTCAGTACTGTCTGGATAGGTTACCGAAAGGAATTCTTTAGTGCTCCACATTCCTAGATCTTAAAGTCTAAATATATAAAAGATATCACCCGTCATCATCAATTTCATCAAACAAAGTATGTCTATACCGGGAAAAAACAATTCACCTCAATCATATAAATGGAATCTATAAGTCTGATCAAATAAACATCAGCAGAGGATATTTCAAGGTGAATCTTTGTCTCTCTTACTATTTTGTATATCCCTAATAGCATTAACTAGCGGACTTAACCGGAAGGAATATGCCTATAAGATATCTCAAAAGAAAATAAGCAATCTATTTTACATGGATGACTTAAATTTGTATGCTGGGAATGACAGTGAGCTGGGAGGTCTCCTGAAAATAGTAAAATTCTTCAGCGATGGCGTTGGAATGGAATTCGGTTTGGATAAATTTGAGGAAGAAACACAATTTTGCGATGATCATTGCAACAAGCCTTCTCTTTTAGCTTATATACTGGTGTAACAATCAAAGATTTAGACCAAGAAGATGCTTGTAAGTACCTCGGTGTAAATGAGGTTAAATGCATTCACCATAAAAAAATGATGATAAGGAGTACTATAGGAGAGTGCGACTCATGTTAAAAACTGAATCGAATTCTCAGAACAGAATTATGGGGATTAATATCCTTGCCATCCCAGTAGATAAATATAGTTTCAACATGAAGAACTGGATTGTAAATGATATCAGACGAATGGATTATGAGAAAAGAAAGCTTCTTTCTATGTATAACATGCTTCATTAAAAGGCTGATGCAGACCGTCTATACATACGCCGTAAGGATGATACAATTAATCAAACAACTCGAAAACAGATAGAAAGAAGAAATATTCAACCATGAAAGAAGGTTGTAAATAGAAAAGAGATTTACATTTAGTGGATTCTGTAGAAAACCAAAACATAACCCAATAACCAACTGTTGCAGCAAAAAATAAAAAATAAAGCCCAGGATAAAGCGCTTGAACAGATGTAACAACGCTGGCAAGACAAACCTCTGCGTGGCCAATATCCAGAACGTGCTAATGAAGCCGAATTTGATAAAGTTAACACTCGTCGATGGTTACAAGAATCTGGAATAAAGGTTGAAGCAGAATGCTTTATTCTTGCAGTGCAAGACCAGAAACTTTTCACTAGGAACTTTCGGCAAATATCATACAAAATACGTATCATACCATATTGACGAGACCCTTAAACTCATTGTCGTCTTTGACAAAGCGTTTTAGATCATCCATGTAGAGTAGGTGATTGAATACTTTCTTGTTTAGTTTGTATCCATTGCTATTACTGTTTAGTTCGTGCATAAGGAGGATTAAGGACATACAAATCAGAAGGGGTGACAGGGAATTTCCTTGAAAGATTCCACTTTGAATATTCAGGAGGCTTGAGGTGGGAGACATTCTTGTGTGATTTAGGTATAATTATTTATATATTTTCCACATTCCCATGCTTGTTTAAGGAAATTTACTACCACGGAAGAGACTTTATAGATTTTCAAAGTTTTAATGATCCAACAGTGTGCCACACTAGTAAATGCTATACGGTAATCTATCCATTCTGTGATGAGATTTCTACATCTATTTCTGCAATTTTACAGAATCGTTTTGCTTATCAGTAATTGATCTTTGCAACTGTATGAACCTCTCCGGCATCACTTCTGTTCCAGTGGAAGAATGTTGTTTGCTTCGAGAAAAAAAAGTACGATTCGTCAGGAAAATTTATACGTGGTGGACAGACATGTTATTCGCCTATAATTTTTCCGGTCATCTATTTCACTCGTTTATTACATGAGATCTATAATACATTCAGTGATCCATTCTGGGAGTTCACTGGGATTGTTAATAAGCATTGATAGAGTTTTTCAAGAGTTCTATGGATTAATGACAGATGATAGAGCCAGAAATTGGGTACCTTGTCATTTCCTGAGGATTTCCATTTTTGAGATTTCGTTAGAGCTTGCCTAACATTATTCATGGTTATATTTTTCCCTTCTTGTAGAGGTTTATTCAACATTCGTTTTTCTCGTTGGATCCATTCTACATTGAAGTTATATTCCTTTGGGCAGCTCCAAATATTCTTCGAAAAATTGCAGCAGTTTTTTCGTAAATGTCGGCTTTTTGACATGTATAACTGCTTTTCCAATTTCCCTGGAAAATTTTTTAAGGTCTGTTTGGAATAACTTATTTTGGCGATAGTCTTCTTCTCTGTGTCTTTAACTATAGTTTCTATTTCAGCATTTTCTTGATTGATGGAAGTTCAGTTAGTGATTTAATTTTATATCTCAGCCTGATTTTCCTGCGTGTTAAGACATTTAGATTTCTTGTGGTCTTATCTAATATCGATATCTCACATCTGATTTCCTTTATTTCTCGCATCAATTTTGCCTTACAAGCTGTTTCTTTTCGTCTGCAGTTGCTGTTATTTTTATTATTATTATTTTTATTTCCTTTGATATCTGGCGTTTACACATTTCTTTCCAGGTCCTGCCCAGGGACCTAAGGTTAGAAATGGCATAATGACACTTTCCACTGCAAAAAAAA
>OZ038508.1:40604979-40699979 GCA_964036315.1 Acanthosepion esculentum | reverse complement strand
GATAGATAGATAGATCTCAGAGCATAGGTCTCTTGAACGTAGTTAATTGAAAGCAATGGTGATGTCCTGTGGAGAAGCCAAATCCCTGGTCACCAAATTATTCCGGTTTTCTGACCTTCCACCCAAAGCTGGAGGCTATGAATATTTAATAGAGAGAAATTATTACAGCCACTTGTAGATAGATAGATAGATAGATAGATAGATAGATAGATAGATAGATAGATAGATAGATAGATAGATAGATAGATATGAACGAAAAGAAAGATAGATAAATAGACCGGAAAGATAGAAGCCATGAGAATCAAAGAAATCATGTCCAATGTAATTCACAATAGTAGGTCAAAAGTTAATTTTAAAAGTTTTAATAAAATTAACAAGTTTTTTTTTTCTTTTTTTCAGTTTTAATCCATAAAGTGAAGAAGACAAGGTGAAAATTTTGTCATTTTACTTTCTCTTTTCACATTGGTAATCGTCTTTCAAAATGACTTATTCTCTGGACACACGTAAAAAGTAACTCGGTGCCATGGAATTTCTGTTTTTAGAAGGATAAATTACTTCTGCAAACTTTCACAGGTTGTTAGGGAAAATTTATGAAAGGCTGCACTTGACACATGTTCAGTAAAGAGCTTGGTCAATTCTTGAGAGAAAGAAAAAACTAACCACAGTGACAGGTTCCGCAGTGCAAAGCCGGCTACTACTGTGAATGTTTATGAGACCAAACAAGTTGATTCTCTTATTACTTCTGGAATAAGAATCATTTTTGAAAAAAAAAATGAAAACATTCAGATAAGTAAGTGTAGTTCATGAATTTTAGTGGAATCTTCTGACTACTCAAACATCAGTATAATGTCGTTTCCCAGATTGAAGATTCCATGAAGAGGAAAATGGTGTTTGCTGCTTAAGAGGTTGTAAAGCTGCACAGCATAGAACTTCCCAAGTAATATAATCGCAGGAGTTGAGACCTGGGTTACCCAAAATTAAGTAAACTACAAAAGATCAGTGGCATGATCTCACCTAGGTTAACACGGAAATAAATTGAAGACAGCGCGTTCTGCATTGCAACAGTGTATTGGGACTAGAAGGGAGTTACACTGTTATAGTTTTGTGATGTCAACGAACACTCGTTGCCACTTTTGTGATGCCAACAAATACTCGTTGTCACTTTCGTAATGCACGTTGTAGTAAAGACTTTATAATCGCTGTTACAACTATAGTAACGCCGTTGAACAATGCTGGTGTCAGACGCCTTCGAATAGCACTCGCACTAATGGTACTTGTTTGATAATACTCGCTCGACAAGTAAATCGTGTAGTGATCCGAATAGAGAAATAGTATAGTGAAAAGAGTAGAGAATAGCGGTCCGTATTTTAATAGAGGATAGAGTAGAAATGCGATCCGTATAGTAATAGAGGATAGACTAGAAATGTAGATCGTTAGTCGTCAGCTACTTCCGACATATATGCATTTCCTCTATGGTCACGTGGTCTGTTTAATTCAATAATGGGATCGCCTGTGTTTGCTCAGTGGCGATCTATGTTCAAATTCAAGTGTCGGCAGCAACACTTTATTCATATATAAAACATAGTTTATGAACAATGGTATCATTCTTAATTCTGAATTTTACATAAACACATTCAGAGAAAAGGCTTCTTCGTGCTAGACCATATTTAAATGTGCGAGACGTGATTATGACAGTGTAAACTCTCACAGAGCTTTAGAACCAAACAAGCAATGACAGAGAATAGCTGGACAACTTTGCTTCCTGAACTAAATAGAATTTACTTGGCACAACCAGACTTTCATTTGTTTGGTCCTATGAAGCAGGCACATGGCTAAGACTGCAACCAAGAAGCTTCGAAGAGGCAGGATTACAGCTCATTCGATATTTGAATACTAAAATTGAGAAAAGGAGACAATTCTAAAATGTCTGTGTTCATTTTGTTATGCTACGGGTGTTTCTACTGTGAAATATGTTATAATTAAAGTAGGGTCATTTCTTTTTGACCGACACTCACCAAAAATGGCAAATTGTTAGTTTTTCCCTTTTACACATATTTGATTTGCTTATGTACTATTGTTCAGCCACGTTCTCCGGGAATAGCTTTATCAAGGCTAAAAATAACAGTGAGCCCAACTATTTCACCATATCTATAGGAAGAATTCATACCTTTTTAAAGACATTAAGACAAAAATGAAAGTAACAGTCTGCGTCAGAATTTGGACACTATTAAATATTTTTAGATCTTGTAGTCAGGTACAATACTTCCTGTATTTTAAGTAATAATCAGTTAATAAAAAATTAGAAGCAGAAAAGCGAAATTCAATGACTAGTTTATATATATATATATATATATATATATATATATATAATCATTTACTCACAAACAAGGTAATACAGCTACTAAGACGCAATGGGGGTGCTGAGTGTAAGAGAATATTAAAAAAAACTATAATTAAGGAAGGATGACAAGAATTAAGAAGACAGAAGATAACAATTGACATTGCAATTAAATTTTTTATAGATCAAAGATGTCTGGGAAGTAAGAAGATGAAAGAGAGTTCCACAAGCAAGAAGTGTGATAGAAGAAATTGTTAGCATAGAACTTATGGTTACATCTAGCCATTTCAACTGTAAAATGATTTTCGCAGGTTTTTTCCTCGGATGGTACTGCTATGCCAATAAGCATACACTTCCTGAATGTCTTGTCTTTTATGATAATATCAGATCTGTTGGCTTTTATTTCCCTGTCAGTTTGAATTGGCATGTCCCAGAGGATAGTAACATCGTAATTTTCGGTAACTGTGTCTGGTTAGTGGTCATACCACCTTTCAGTGGTTTCTTGAATTTCTCCTCGTACACATATGCCGCTACCTTGGTGTCACTGGGTATATTCATTTTTTGCTAGTTCCAGACATCCGTAGATAATATGGTCGCCAGTTTCAGCATATTTTCCGCATATACTGCATTTCGGTTTAGATCTATCGTTGATTATGTGACAGTGATAGGATGTGCTTGCGAGGGTTTGGTCCTGAGCTGCAATAATTAAGCCTTCTATCTTAGCTTTTAGGCCGGCGCTCCTCAGATACTGATGTGTTTTCTGTTGGTCCGCATCGGTTTCTTTCGTTCTTTTGAGGTATTTGCCATGCAACACCTTGGCCTCCCAGTTTTTTTTTTTTTTGTTTGTTTGTTTTTTTCGTAATTTCATTTGGCCAAGTTGTTTTAATTTGTGTTTACTCGATTGGCGTAGATGGTATTCGCTTCGGTTTTTGTTGGTAAGGTTTCAGTTATATTAAACTGTTTCTTGAAGAGAGCAGCTTCTTTGTTAATGGAATGGATTTAGTGTTTTACTATCTGTAGGAGAGGGTCATTAGTTTTTATGAGGTTTGCTTCCAATCCGATAGTTGTATTTTTTAGAGCTATTATTATTATTATTATTATTATTATTATTATTATTATTATTATTATTATTATTGAGTCTTAGCTTGATGGAACTTACACTCGGATGCAGAGAGCTATACTTAACAACACTCGGAGACAACATCCAACTAAATCACAGCTCTATGGATCCACCTCTGTTATTTCATCAATGTACACTGCTGGCGAGCAAAATCAAAAAATCGCGAATGATCTGCTACTCTGGACACCTAGACATGGAGCAAGAGGCGTTGATCGCTCACTAAACATCTACATTGACCAGTTATATTATGACACATAATGTCACCCTGATGACCTTATGACCTTGATGTAGAACCGTGACGGTTGGTATGATAGACTCATGAATGTTATAACTTGATCGATCGAATAAAAAATATGGTACAAGCCAATGTTAGGGTCTCTATACTTCGGTTGATTTATCTACATTTTGTATATATTTATATCACTGTGTATTTGGATATTTATGGTTATCTGTGTGTGCGTTTATATGTCCAGGTGCACGTTTATCTGTTTGTGTATGTGCATGTGTTTATATGTTCATGTGCGTATACCTACGTACGCGTGTATGCGCTGGTGTGTTTGATCATGTGTCTGTCGCTGGTGCTTTTAAGCACTCAAGCCAACATTTCAAGGTTTCCTTCGCTTACGTTTGGAGGCGATTTTCCCGTCGAAAGAAAGAAAATAAAAAACAACTTTTAATTAAATCGCAAGCATTAAACATTTTTTTTATTTCAACAAAAAAGACTTCAAAAAATACTTTAAAATACTTTTAAGAAAGAAGAAAAAATATTTCTCCCCATAATTCCGATGACTTTATTTCCTCACCCCACTAAAAACATCACCCTGTTTTTAGAACATATGAAAGCATAAATCAGACTTCCTTTTCATTTTGAATATAGATAGATAGATAGATAGATAGATAGATAGATAGATAGATAGATAGATAGATAAAAAGCGACACATAAACAAACGGACAGAGATGCGAAATAGAGATAATATATTTACATACATAGAAATATACATCTAGATAAACATTTTTATTTGTTTATACCTCATTATATCAAGAAGCACATCTCTCTATATAAGTGCATATATACAGAGTGCGATAGGTAAATTGTCGTCATTTTATATTTTTAATTTAGCGCATGCGTTCTGTTTGTTTTTGATTTTGTTGACTGCACAATATAATAAGGTCTGTTGGACATGGTCTGTGAGAAAAGTAGCACAATGGCGCAATTCACTCCGCCAGACATTTGGATACGCCATGCTGTACTGCTTGGCATTCGCGCTGGAAGCTACAATACGAACATTTCAGAGTGTTTCGGTGAGGACAATGCAGCGAATTCAGAAAGAGTTGCATGAGTCTAATGGTGATTACGAAGGTACGGTAGATCGGAAAACTCACTCTGATCGTTCTGATAAAAAAAAAAGAACTACGGAATTTCTTGGTGAAGACTTCAGGATCAACACAAATTCCTACATCAAGTGCCTTGAGAAGGTAGTGCTGCCCTGAGTCAAGAGGGTGGCTGCTGGAAGACCCTATATCTGGCAACATTACTCAGCACCATGCCACACAAGAAGGAAAACCCAGTTATGGCTGTCAGACAATTACTACGACCACATCATCTCTTACATCTGGCCACCTAACTCCTCAGACTGTAACCACCTTGATTATTATTATGTAGGGTGCAGTTGAGCATGGGACAAACAAAACTCCTTGTAACACCAAAGATGAACTGAAGACAAGGATTATGGCATCATTAACAAAATTAAGAAAAAGAAAACTGTCCAGAGGAGTTGCAGCAGATTCCGAAGTCGTTAGGAGAACGTGGTTGAAGCGAATGGTGATTTTATTAAATAAAATTACTCTTTAGTATTTTCAAATATTTTTATGTAATTTTGGTAAATATAACTGTGAAAATGAGATGACACTGTTATTTTCATTTTTGCGTAATTTACATGACAATTTATCTATCGCACCCTGTACATTATTGTATACTTCTTATTGTTTTATATAACACACACACACATATATATATTTAGTTTCGTTGATATAACTGTTTATCGATACACGTACATTGATGTAATATATATATATATATATATATATATATATATATAATACACAACAAAATCCAAAAGTACGGCATATGGGGAGTATACATTTATTTCAACCAACGAGAAGTACGTTAGTCTTATTCAACCCCACCCGGAGCGTAGACTGTGTTCGTGTCGGAACTAGAAATTTAAAATTTAACAGCAGTCGGAATATTTAATATTACTAGGATCTACTTGAATTATATACCAACGAATTTATTACACGTAATATATATATATACATAAAGACATTTTTATGTTTATACATTCTTTTTTATAGATACAAATATTTAAGTAAATGGTCTGTTAATAATAAACAGTATTAACAACATTTACCGGCCTGAATGTCCGAGAAATTTTCATAGAAAATATGAGTCCTCCGACAGGAATCGAACCTGTATCCTATACGGAACCGTCATATAGCCTGACGTGTTTTTACCGATTTCGCCACAGAGGAGCATTTCGGTTAGCAAGGTCGATTTTACTGTTTTTAAACTACAATTTTCCATGATTTTCTCACTTACATTCCTTATGCTCGACGCGTATCTAAATGTAAACAAATATTTGTATCTATAAAAAAGAATGTATAAACATAAAAATGTATTAAAAAATAATTGTCGGACTTTGTCCATTTAATAATAAATAATATATATATATATATATATATATATATATATATATATATATATATATATATATACACTAGGTCTATCTGAAAAGTAACGAAACTGGGTGTGCTATGTGAGCTATGAACGAAATAGCGATAAGCTGATTGGGTTATCATCTAACATGATATCTCATGAGTATATAACTGTAATCTTAGCTTTCTGCAACCAATGTATTTTTTCATATACATACGAGGGTTGTGCACATACTGACCATGACCTGAGCATCCGGTAATTACTGGCCGGGAAGGATATCGCCATACTGGACAATCTGTGTGACATTTTTTTCCAAAGCTCAAGGTGATTGTCGTGAACCTGCTTTCAAGGTGTAGAGGCTATCAACAGGATAGTAACGACGGAGCTGAGTGTCATCATACTTCCCACCAATGCATAGAGGTGTAGAAGAGAAGGATGGTAAAGTCCATTAGACTCGAAGGGAGATTACTTTGAAGGGGAAAGTATGTAGTCTGTTGTTTGGAATTGAAATAAATTATTTATGACACTAGTCTCGTTACTTTTCAGACAGATCTCCGAAACTTTATTTGTTTATTTATTTATTTGTGTCAAATTATTTTGCTTGTTTTTATTTAATTTTATTTTTATTTTTTAACTTATATATTTATTTATTTTATTTTGATCGGTGTTTTTATTAAATAAAAATAAAATTAAATAAAAATAAAATGAAATAAAAACAAGCAAAATAATTTGACGCAAATAAATAAATAAACAAATAAACGACTTCCGGTAAAAATAACCACCAAAATAGACTACGCACAATGCACCACTGACCCGTATATATAAATAGCCGAGAAAAATAACAGCACTAGTTGCCTGACGATTGCATCTAGCATAAAACAGACTGTCGCCTGTAAGTGTTGACTTCTATGTTCACTTTTATATTTACACACGCTCTATCTCTGATATTGAGCACGTTATCCCATAAATATAGCACACTTTAAGACTATATTTCTTCATATATATATATATATATATATATATATATATATATATATATATATATATATATATATATATATATATATATTGTTATGTCAACTAACACTCGTTGCCACTTTTGTGATGTCAGCGAATACTCGTTGTCACTTTTCAAATGCTCGTTGTAGCAGAGACTTTGTAATCGCAGTTACAAATATAGTAACGCCGTTGAACAATGTTGGTGTCAGACGCCTTCGAATAGCACTCTCACTAATGGTACTTGTTCGATAATACTCGCTCGACAAGTAAATCGTGTAGTGATCCGAATAGAGAAATAGTATAGGGAATAGAGTAGAGAATGGCGGTCCGTGTAGTAATAGAGGATAGAACAGAACGCGATCCTTTAGACATCATGCCACTTCCCACTTATGCGTTTCCTCTATGGTCATGTGGTCTACTTAATTCAATCATGGGGTCGCCTGTGTTTGCTCACTGGCGATTTATGTTCAAACTCAAGTGTCGGCAGCAACACTTCCTATATAATAATTTATATATGTGTGTGTGTGTGTGTGTGTGTATTTATATATATATTTACCTATTAAATATACATAGATAGATAAATAGGTACATACATACAAAATCGGTACTGAAAAGTTCTCTACCCAACTGAAAAGCATTCTTTTTTAATTCTGTTAAGCATTTGGTCAAATTTTGTCAAATAGTATAGGCTGAGTACTTTCCCACACGGCTTGAGATAGATAGATAGATAGATAGATAGATAGATAGATAGATAGATAGATAGATAGATAGATAGAGAACAAACTATGATAGATAGATAGATAGATAGATAGATAGATAAAGAACAAACTATGATAGATAGATAGATAGATAGATAGATAGATAGATAGATAGATAGATAAAGAACAAACTATGATAGATAGATAGATAGATAGATAGATAGATAGATAGATAGATAGATAGATAGATAGATATCTGTTGGTATACCTATATATTCATCTACATCTCTTTTCATGCATCCATGTGTGCTTCTGTGAGTGTGTGTGAGTGTGGATGCGCACGCGCGTGCGCGAGCGTGTGTGTGTGTGTGTGTGTGTGTGTGTGAAAAATTATCAGCGGATATCGAATATATTAAGCTGGCCGGAAGTCGATTTTTACTTTAAAATGATTTCGTGGTAACTTAAGAGAAATATTAAAAGAAACCCTATCAATGTTTTTTTTTGTTTTTTGTTTTTTAGCGGTTTGTTTTTATTTTTGGTATTTTTATGTACAGACACCACACAAAATTGTCGGAAATCAAGGAAAGTGCTCGATTACATTTCCTCGCTCTCTTTCGAAGAACAAGAAAAAGAATTTATCTTCCTTTCCTTTCTGTTTTCATCAGGCGAAAGGAATTACTCTCAATTTGTCGCATGCCACCTCCTCCTCAAATACGACAAAACCGAGTCGCGAAATTATTATGCGTTCAATTACTACAAATTGTCGGTTAAAAATCGACGTTTTAAGTGTTAGTCGTTGTCTTCCCTATTATCTTCAGAAACATGAATATGTAAAACTAATATTTTTTATAGAAACGATGTCCTTCTGAAGAATCAACAATTCTGTTTAATTCTGTTTAGAGGTTAGGACATTATTTATACAAATTTTCATATCAGCAGCATCTTACGCTACGAATAAAATGATAGAAACATTGGCCAAAATATTCCAGCACCCTCCTCAGTTTTTGGTCGATTTCACCCATCCTCTTGGAAGCTTCTGTGAAAACTGCTGAAACAATTGAATCTACTTTCTGAGAGGTTTTCTACTCTAACTTTACGGTGACTAGATCTTAATTTCCGTCTTATTTGAATTTGAAAATCTGAAAGAATTTTGCTTGTATTTTCTAACTCGGCTTTTGGCTTATTTGGCGCCATTTATTTGTATGGTCTAACCCAAGTCTTTTGCACGGTTTTAATTGATTACTATTCCTACCAGGCTATATCTGCTTTTATACAGGTTTTGAGCCGCATTACGAGAAGTAATCATAATTAAGTCTTTAATCTGTCTCTATTGTGTTTTGTTTTTGTTTTATTCAGCCATGACCAGTTAACTACCTTCAGAAATTTCCATGAGATTATTTCGTTTTTAGATTTTCAGATAATATTCTTCTGAGTAAATGAGCAGTTCTACAGAGTGACATATTTTGAAACGCTTGTAAACAGGGTCTATATGAAAGTTTGTTAATGTGCTTGGCTGTAGCTTTCTCTATCATACTTAGGAATCCACTTTTTATAAATATAACAGTGATTTAACGTGCCACATATTTTCAATTTCACTTTAAAGATATTTGCTTGTCATGTTCTTTAGCAGATATCTTTTTTCTCAGATGGCACTGCCATATCTATATGATAGCACTGTTTTATTTGTTTGTATTCGTTAATCACTTAATATATTACTTTTTATATAAAAATATACCCTGTCATATGAACCTTTTCTGCGAGGAAACTCTTTCATATTGTTCAAGCTTTTCACAAATTCTACATTTAAATACTTTTTTTATTAAAACATCGTTTCTAAATGACTGTAGGTTTTAATGTGATTACGATGTTAATAAAATTATGTGAATTTTCGTTATTATTTTATTAGATGTTAAAATATATTATTTATTCACCGAAAGTGTCTGCAACATATTTTTCTATGTATCATTCCCCTTCAAGTGGTTGGAAATCACGACTCTATACAGTTTCCTGTCTTTTGTAACTCTTTATCTTTTATCTTTTTTCTATCTTTCTTACCCCCTTTTCTGTTATCCATTTACAAAGTTCGTTAGGTATTGCATTGTCTTGTGAGTGTCAAATTTTCCAAATTCTATTTCCTCAGTATGGACCCTAGAAATTTCAACTGCCTCTTTCTGATGTTAAATATAAGTGTTCTTTTTGTTTCCATTTTCTCTAAAACTTCGTCATTGCTCACACGTTCAGTCCATAGTATTCTCAACATCCTTCTGTAGAATCACATTTCTTTGACCTCAAGTCTATTTTTCATCTGTGAGATTGTACAGTATTCACTGCCACATAAGAGAACTGGTATCCCATAAAAAAAAAACAGGACTCTTTTCTTTGTTTTTAAGAGGAATTTTCCTGTTTCTTAATACTTTGCTTAGCTTTTAGCAGGTTACTTTCGATATCTCAATGCACCTTCGTATTTCAGCGTGACACTTTCCGTCTTCTGTTAAAATAATTCCTAGATATTTAAATTGTTGTATTTGCTTGATTTCAGTATCTCCAATTAGCAAATGACCTGGTGTGCCATTCTTCTTGCAGACAAGAATA
This sequence comes from Acanthosepion esculentum, assembly GCA_964036315.1. Classification (NCBI taxonomy): domain Eukaryota; kingdom Metazoa; phylum Mollusca; class Cephalopoda; order Sepiida; family Sepiidae; genus Acanthosepion; species Acanthosepion esculentum. The sequence goes on along the minus strand of OZ038508.1, from coordinate 40,689,516 downwards.
TATTCTATCTTCTTGCATTTTCAGTCCTTTCTACTTACTTTCCTACACTACTTTCTGTGTGTATTCTTACAGTTTCCTTACTGTGTCTGCTATCAACACGGTCTCCTCCGCATATCTATTGTTGTTAACATTGTGGCCGCCAAAAATGAAACTTGGTAAGACATCTGATTCTCTCAGAATCTCTTTACTGTATACATTTAATAAGTCCGGTGATACGACACATCCTTGTCTTACACCCCTTTCTACTTTTCGTATATTTAGTGAATTCATGGGACATTGAAATATTTCATTTGCTGAATGCTTGATCTTGATTCATTTTTGTTTTCTGAATGCTGTGAGGAATCTCTCGAGAGAGATCAATAATGTATCTACAACTTCTATCAAATTCCACTCTTCTTTCAAGGACTCACCTTCCGGGTGGATAGACGCAAACTCAGGTATGAATCGAATCTATGTTTGATGATTGGGCAGTGCAGCCTTCACCAGGTGTTTTTCGATCCGGGTAACTTATAGGTAAACTGGATTTATGTCTTAAAATAAATTGATTAAAATATTCATCAGATCTTTATGATTTGTATATATTGATATGTTATGATTTATTGATTTAATTAATAAATTGACTAAAATATCCATCAGATCTTTATGATTTGTATATATTGATATGTTATGATTTATTGATTTAATTAATAAATTGACTAAAATATCCATCATTGATGCACAAGGTGTTTGTCGATCCGGATACCTTATAGTTTAAACCGGTTTTATGTCTTTTGATTAATCATTTAACCCAAAGCAAGGAGAGAGAATGTGGAGACTTTAGTGAGGAAATGACAATAAAGGGACAGTATTCAGGAAGGCAGAAGATGGCGATTGGCTTTGCATTTACATTTTTGAAGATCGTAGATGATAGAAAAGCAAGAAGTCAAGATGGATTTTCACAGGCGAGAAGCGCCAGAAAAGAAACTGCTAGAATAGAAGAGGCGGTTACAACGAGCTAGTTAAACAGTAAAGCGATGATTCCTAGTTGCCAATCTAGTAGCACGCTTAAATGTATGCACTCGAGGCCCTAAGGAAAAAAATCTCATCAGAACAGTTGCCATGGAAATATTTGTAAAAAAATGTCAGAGGAAAACTACATTCCGACAGTGAGAAAGTGACCGAAGACAAATTAGCAAGCCAGGATCGATTACATTACAGACCCGTCTTAGAATTTTCTCAAGAATATCGATTACGAGGCTGGCATCCCGTTCCCACCCCTTCACCTGTTGAAACTGTTAGATGTAGACGTCTCTTCTACTCCAATAGCTTCATGTCTCGCACATCTCGCCTGTGGAACTCCCTTCCTTATTCCTGTTTCCCTGACAAATACAATCTCCAACTATTTAAGTGTAACGTCAATCGACATCTCCAGTTGCCTTGATCTATCCACTTCCCTTCTCCACATCCTTTCACCTTTCATTCCTATCTACTCTCGCTCCAAATCTTCTGTAACCCCCTTGCCTTGATCGATCCACTATCTTTCTCCACATCCTCTCCTTTACCACTCCTATGTGCTCTTCCTCCAAACCTTCTGTAACCCCTTGCGTGATAGTGGCTTCCAGCCTTGCTTGGGGTGATAAGCTTAAAAAAAAGGGTATATGGCAGAAGCACCAGACCAGATCTGACAGCATTATTCGATACAAAGACGAATGGTGGCTTTATAAATATGCAAGATGGTTTCTGATGATAAATATTATCTGCCACAGCAAAGGTGAAACAACTTTCCTAGCAGTAGACCTAGCAATTAATTCAGTATAACTACTCCACATGTCAGTGGAAAATGTGAGATCAAGAAGCAGCAAAGAGTTGCTATCCAGAAAGTTAGCCTCATCCATGCTGATGGAAGCGGAAATGTTTCTCTGATCTGATTAAATGAAAGCATTGTTTTAGTTAAAACATTTCCTCGCCGCAGTTAACCACTGAGTGGAGATCATTTTCGAGAGATGTTGCCATTTTTTCTTATCGGACTTGCTATTAAGACAGGACTAAATAGTTGTGTCATCAGTATAAATACCTAGTTGGGAACGGATGACATTGGAAAAATCATTGATGAGGATAAGACAAGGCAGTGCAAGTGCAGAGTCCTAGCGGAATCTCGTATTAATGTAAAATGATCTAGAAGGTTGTCCATTCAAGTCGGCCTTCGTTGCAAGTAAGTTATTTGTTAAGGACGATTGGATTAAGTCAAATATTCGTCCAGAAACACCATCGCCCTCGAGCTTGCGAAGAAAACCAGCATGCTAAAACCCGCCAAACATCTTCGAAATATATAAAGCCACAGCCCGAGCCTCGCCATTCTTGTCTACAACATGATAAACACATTCAATAATAACTGTTAACACATTTAGGCAGACCTAGAGAAACGAAAGTCATATGGTTGATTCGAAAGGCCGTGTGAAGTGAGATGCTTAACTAATTCGGCGCTGATTAGAGCGTCTAATACTTTGCCAAAAAGAGGTAAAAGACTAATACCATGATAATTCGAGAAATCAGAAGGTTCACACGAGTTTTTAAAGGCAGGAACTACAGAGGAAGATTTCCAACAAGCTGGAAAGCAAGAAGAAGCGATACATTTATTGTAGATTTTTGAGGAAACAGAAGACAGTTCAGGAGCACATTTCCTTCGGACAATTACAGGGATAGCATCAGAAGCGAAATTCTTGTGGGGATTTAGTTTGAAATGATAGCAGAAACTATGGAGGGAGTTATATGTATATTCCATTTCCTCATTATTTGCCCTAAAAATTTCAGCTGTCTCTTTCTGATGTTAAATATAAGTGTTCTTTTTGTTTCCATTTTCTCTAAATCTCGTCGTTGATCCCATGTACAGTCCATGTTGTTCTAAATATTTTTTGGAAAAATATGTCTGTTGTCTGAAGTCTCTTCTTCATCTGTGAGGAGATTTCCAACATTCACTGCTATACAGCGGGGACCGATATTGCATAACTGTTCAGTGCACTTTTCTTTTTTCTAACGGAATTTTTTCTGTCTCTTAACATTTTTCTTAGCTTTTGGAAGACAGCTTCCGTTATACCAATACGACTTTGCATTTCGGTGTTGCATTTTCCGTCTTTTTTCAAACACTTCCTATATATTTAAATTTTTGTACTTGCTTGATTTTTATGTTTTCAATTTGTAATTCACATGCTGGCCTGTTCCTTTTGCTGACAGCCATACATTGTCTTCTTACAATTGATGCTTAGTCCTTTCTTCTTGCTTTCTTTAACTAGCTCCTGTAGGAGTTCCTGTAGTTTACATTCTGTGTCTGTAACCATAAATGAATCTTTACCCAGCATTTATCTTGCACTTTTTCATAGGATGTCATGTGACAGCAAATCACTTCAGATTAAGCAGCATGTATTCGTGCCGGCTAAAATTGTGTCGTTTTCAGAATGGTTTCGACTCTTTCCCGGTTTTTCAGTTTTTCCAGACGCTTTTCAAGGCTCTTGTGAACCGTTTTAAGAAACTCGTCAATTACTGGCTCCATCGTTACCTTTATTCTCCACATTTTTTTAATCTTTTCGCCCCAAGCAAGATGGTAATCCCACTAGTACGCAGGAGGTCGCAAGGAGTGAAAGTGAGAGAAAAGACTAAGTATAGGTAGGATTAAGAATAGTAAAAAAAAATATGAACGGAATTCAAGAAGATTGAAGATGGCGATTGACGTTGCATTTATATTTTTGAAGACTGTAGTTTTCAGGGAAGCAAGTAAAAAGGAATTCCAAAGACGGGATGTGCGAGAAACTGTTATAGTGGAAGACACCTAGTCTATAGGTAATAGACTCTCCCACCTATTATAAGTAGGAATCAGTAGGTAGTCGAGAGAAGAAGTGATTAGCGACCACAACTCGATTACTCTGCGTAACACTTATTTACAAGTTCCTAACGTTTCTGTACGTTTACCCCATTTAGGACGCATTTAGTCCGACTACAAGTTCTATTGTGGAAATAACTCCACAACAGAAACGAAACTCGGTTCTGCTTTAAGGTTTGGGTTTTATCCGGTTTTTTTACTCTCTTTGGATTTCACAAGTTAGTTTTCTTGAGCTACGCTATTTTCTTCACTTTTTTAAAAGAATAAATCGATCTGATTTCTCTCTGCTTCTCGGGCGTGGGGGGTCCTTTTAAATTCAAACGAACTTTTTTTTTTTACGTTTTATATTTTACTTGTATGAACGGCCGTTAAGCTTATCTAGGATCACAGAGTAATATCCACACCACCATACCCCCGCCTCGAATTTCTGAGCTATGTTTAAACTTTCTGACTGGGTAACCTACATAATAATAGAAAAAAAGAAAAAAATGAAAAAGGCGAGACAGAAAGAGGAGAGAACGGAGTGAACAAAAATTATTAGGAATTAAGAAAACAAGAGAAAACTAAAATGAAAACAAGGCGAGAGGAAAAAAGTAAACATTTATACATACAGGGCGCAAGGGTTAAATTATCGCCTAAATCACGCAAAAATGAAATTAACGCTGAAATGTAATTTTAACAGATATATTTGCAAAAATTACACAAAATATCTTGAAATACTAACGAGTGAACTTATTCGATATAATCGCCATTGGATACAACCCTGCCTCCAGACGACTTTGGAATCTCTTGCAAGTCCTCTGGACGGCCTCTTTGTTTGAGTTGATGAATGCTGCAATAATCCTTGCCTTCAGTTCATCTTTAGTGTTACAATGAGTTTTGTTGGTTTCACGTTCAACTGCGTCCCACATAATAATAATAAAGTCTGGGGAGTTAGGTGGCCAGATGTAAGAGGTGATGTGGTCGCAGAAATTGTCTGACAGCCATGACTGGGTTCTCCTGCTTGTGAGGCATGGTGCACAGTCCTGTTGCCAGACATAGGTTCTTCCAGCAGTCACCCACTTACCCAGAGAAACACTACCTCTTCAAGGCACTTGATGAAAGCCTCCATGTTGAGTCTGATGTCCTGCGGGAAGATGAATGGAGCCATAATATCGCCATCAATAGTGAGCACTCCAAACACCTTCATAATCACCATTAGACTCATCCAACTCTTTCCGAATCCTCTGCACTCATCCTCAGAATGACACCAAAATATTCGGAAATGTTCGTATTGAAGCTTCTGGCGCGAATGCCAAGCAGTACAGAATGCCGTTTTCAAATTTCTGGTGGAGTAAATTGCGTCATGATGCACTTTTTCTTACAGACGGTGCCCAACTGACCCTGATATATTTTGCAGTCGACAAAATTAAAAACAAACAACACGCATGCGCGAAATTAAAGATATAAAATGGCGATAATTTGCCGGTCGTACACTGTATATCGAGAGGAAGAATTAACAGAGATGAAAAAAGACACTGAGTAAGAGATAGGCATGATGGATGAATATCAAGAAACTATGGGGGAAATACTGAAATATAGAGAGGCGTAAACATTGCGTTACAGGAAAATGCTTTTAGAGATATTAATTGCTTCGTTTAGTACGGCTTATCAACCCTTTACAGGTTATTTAAAGCCCAAAAAATAGTTCTAGATTGTAAGAATTTTTTAGGTGGGGGATAATAATGTTTTAGTGAAAAAATTTGAATAATTAACCAATAGATGATGCGAGGAAAGAGTTGGATTCATACCTGTCCCACGAGTATTTCGGCGTAAGTAAATATAACGAACCCAAATAGAATTTGAACCCGGCTCTCCGATTAAAAGTTTCGAGCCATCATCCATTACACCACCCATACATCCAAGCATACAGCACCTGATATTACCAAAAGGTCACCCACGTAGGTACTGACCAGGATGCAGTGGAATATATTTATGTATTATTTATTACAATTTAATATGGAACAATCCATTCTTGTATAACATAAAAAGAAGGACGGACAACGCAGATTTGGAGGGTTAAGAGAGAAATTGAGGAGATACAGGCAACAGGTGAAAAAAAGCAAAGACATCAGGCAATGGATAATTTTGGTCAATACCTGTGGCTTTTCCTCGGGTCCAGAAATGTTTACACTTCGCTTGAAATCACTTTATTCAAATTTAACCATGAAGTGTTTCATCTTAGATATAAAATATTATTTAGTACACAAACAATATGGTATAGATAAGATGAGGAGAAATATTCGAACGACTGTAGATAATTTCCAGTTGAATTAGATATTATCTACCGAGGTATGAGATATGAGTTTGGGCTTGATTAGAATCTATTCTCTTAATCGGTTTTCAAGAAATAAGCGCTTGACAGCATTTTTATACAAAGTTTAAAAAATGTTGAAGGGAAAAACATGTAGAATGATAATTCTGTATCTTTATGTTCTTTATCTTTATTTTTCCGATTCACACTCCTCCGTGGTCTTTTCAACAGGAGTAGAGGTGCATCCCTTGTTTACTGCTTCGGTTTCGGTTCCAGGTCCCTTCTAATTTCTACTACAACTCTATACTTCTACCGTCTCCGTCTGAACTCTATTCGCTAATTAAATATTAATTTCTTCAATCTAGAATTAGCTGTCTATCTTCCCTCATATTTTCCCCTTTTCTTACGTTAACACAACTCAACACAGTAACCCTCCACCTTGAGTGGCCCTTTGGCCTTTTATTGAGTGAACATTAGTAAAAAAAAAAAAAAAATCTCAAAATCGAAAAACAAATTTTAAATTCTACTACTGCTGCCACTTTGGATGGGCCGTGTTCAATTCCCGCTCGATTCTGTTTCGTTCATTTGGAACTATGGCACTCGGAAAATGTACGAATGCATCTTCCCCCATGTATGGATTAAATAGCAGGCTAGACTAGGCTCTCTTTCCTTCAGATGGGAACCAATTTAGATACAGGAAAACTCTGAATTCAGTCTTGCCCAAGACACATCACTGAAGTCATAGCTGCAATATATATATATGGTGTACTCACGACCCAAAGAACATTACGTGACTATTGCTGAGCTAAAAACGTAACCCTTATTCATTTTCATTCATTTTCTACGGTTTATCAACCCCTTGCAGATTATTTAAAGCCAGAAAATATTTTTAGATTGTAATTTTTTTAAATAATAATGGTTTTGTGATACAACTCTTACTAATTAAACCATATCTAAACTCATTCATATATTTCCCAATTGCGCGTAAGTGAATATAACGATTAAAAATTCTTAGTTATTATCCATTACACCTCCTGCATATTCAAGCTGACAGCCCTTGGTATTAGCAAACAGTCAGTTATGTAGGTACTGGCCAGACTCGATGTTGCTTACCTCCAGTGATTACACGAGGACCGATGTTTCAAAGTAACATGGCCGTAAGCCTAAAAACGTAGTATAGAAAAGTCAAAGTGAATATGTAACAAAACTAGTTTAGCTGAGTAATCTGTCTGAAAATGTAACGTACCGTTTTTAAAATTATCACAGCGAAACCGTATAATATACAGCAATATGGCTTGACATAAGTAGTTATGGATGACGTGTTTAAAGGAAGGGTTACATAAAAGAATAGCCTTTATTTAACGACTCCTTAATGGTAATAGTAATTCTCAATTACTTTATTCTCGTACCAACGAGATACAAATACAAAAATATATACCTGACCCCGGTAACTCAGCTGTTTATATAACACTGGACGAGGCCGCTTATGTCTGCCTGTGGAATTCCCTCATTATCTAACGCGACCTTTCATTTCTACTCTACATGCCCCTTTCTTCACATGGCCACAGGACGCATTGACGCTGGTATCCAAACCCGGTCAAAACAGGCGTTGTCTCGCTTCTGCTAGCATGCCATTTACACCCTAGTATACAAAATGTAGGGATTCAATTACTTGTGCAAGAAGTTGTTAGGGTATAATGATTTTATTTTCCCTGATCGGTACTCCTTGGGCGCAGTACAATTCCTCACGCATGGGCCAAAACCGAGACATCGCTGACTGTTGGTCAAGACGTGATTTGGGGACCAGTCCGTATATATTCCGTCAAAGTCCGACATTCTTCATCAATGGCTACCGCGGCAATGATCCTACCCCATGTGATAGACTTCAATCTAGGGTCATGCTCGTATGTGGTCATGAATGCAACCTTGATTGCTCTGTTGATTGGTTCGACTTCATCATTTGTAGTCGCCTCGGAGAATGACCATCTACGCTTCTTTTGTATATGTGCAGATGATATTTGGGGACGTCCTCTGATAAGATTCATGGTGGGTACCGGGTGGCGCAATCGGGTGCAGATTAAGTTTTCCAGGGAGATGTTTAATGCTGAATTTGTACATTAGTGTGAGTTCCTTGAAATTAAAGAGACTTGGGTTCTTTATTTTCTCGAGGGCCCGATCTGAAAAAATTGTTATGAGTGGTTGATGGTCAACAATCACTAGCAAATCTGGGCGTCCCAATATAAACATATGCCATGATTCTAGCCTATATACAAGTGCCAGGGCTTCACCAACGACCGGTGCATAGTGTGATTTTTTATCGTTGGTAAAGCGACATCCGGCCAAAATAATTTCCCAGTGACTATTACCACAATTTGTGTTCGCTTCGCCAGGGCAACAACAGTGTTTTTAAAAAAGAAAGTAAATGGTTCATGTTTTACTGTAATCTGTTGAAGTCATCGTTCTATTGATCTCAAACGTCTTGACTACGTCCTCAACTGTCCGCACGGTTACTCGATTCAACTCCTCAAAAAGTTGCTCAAGCTTTTCGTACCATTAAAATTTTCGCTTCTTTGAGCGCAATGTTTCCCGGAAGGGAGCCCATCACCTCAGCTTACGAAAATGCACAAGATACCTGATTCAGCAGTCCAAACCAGGACCTGACGCCCCTGATATTTGTCGGCGTAGGAAAGTGGAGGATGGCCTCAATCATTTTCCTCCGTTGGTTTCACACCATCGGCCGTTATTAAGGACTCGGCAAACTCCAACTCATTTTCTACAAAATGGAATTTGTCAGGGTTAAACAACCTCATTCTTCATACAGGGGTTTATATATTCCACTGTGTGCCAGAACGAGGACTTTATGGAATTGTCCCAAAGGATGCTATCGTCTATGCAACAGGTTTTTAGAACCATGTCCTCTGTAATATCGTTGAACCGACGAATATATCCGTCTCCGGACGCGTTAAATTCCAGGGGCGCACGAAGATACCTGTACCGGCCCCATTCATTGATAAATGTAGGGGCATCTTGTGCGTCTGGGAAAAGCGGTAAGCTGTGGTGCCCGTTCCATGCGTCTAGAAATGTTTTTCTTGTCTGTGCCGGAACGATAGTGACCTGATTAAATGAGGACGGCGTGTGAGGGGTTTCCTACAGGGAGGTAGCGAGATACAAATACAAAATATATATCTGGCCCCTGGCCACTCACCTGTTTATATAACACTAGACGACGCAACTTATATCTACCTGCGCCCCCCCCCCATTATCTAATGAGACCTTCCATTTCCACATTACTATATGACTAAAAAAGCACATGAATATAACTTGAAACAATACATTCAAAACACTTTTTCTTCTATGTACTGTGTCGCTAAAGGAAGTTGGCTTTCCACAATTTCCTGTCCTTTTTAGCTTTTAATAAATGTTGTCTTTTTGTTATCTTTCCTAACCCTTGTTCCGCCATCCATTTACTTCAACTCGCTAGGTAGTTTAAATTTTTATGCCGCAATTTACAGCAACATTTTTTGGTCCTTCCTCCTTCTTCAGATGCTGAAATATTCATTTCTCGCCCATTCAGTCGTTCTTCCTTCTCTGTCCAGATTTTTCTTCTCTTCTCATTCATTTATTCTTTTTACGGAACTCTGCATTCGAGATCATTTAGTTTTATAACATTCTATATTCTAGCAACCGGTGAACACCGTGGCGTGGTGTAACGGTTAGCAAGTTTGCCTCGTTAAAGCAGTAACAACTGGAGAGTAAGTTCGATCCTCACTGGTTGCCCCTTACTTTCGGCCTTGTGTCGCATCTCAGCTACGCATAGAAAATCGGTATATCCATTTATCAAGTTTTATGAGAATATCTTGATAAATAGTTTCTACATTGAATACATATCTGTTTTAAGATTTCTTCTGGTATTTTTTTTTCTTCGGTTATTTTCTTTCCTCGGTTTCATCAATTTTTTAACTTTATATTTTTCTCGTTTTTATTCATTATTCGTTATGTACCAGAACGCTTTTATTGACAGTTATCTTTCGTTCTTAGGATTTTTTCTTTTCTTTTTACTTGTTTATTATTAATCTTTCGTTTGTTATTTTCAATGATATTTGTTTATTCTTGTTTACATTAAATTTTCCTTTTTCGAGTTGAATGTCTTCATTCACTAAAGTATTGCTTTTCTCCTCCATTTTTCTTTTTTCCTTCTTTCATTTTATTTATCATCTTTCCTTTACAAATAGCTTTTTTCGTCTTCCATTCTAATTTTTTGTTCACATTTTTTGTTCGCAATTTTTGTTCACATTTTTTTTAACAATCTTTAATTTTTTTTTCCCTTTTGTCTCATTTATTTCCCTGTCTTTATTCATTCTCCTTCGAAAAAAGATTTTTCATTTTGTTCAAACCGATTCTATCATATTTATTTCTTTCATTGCCTCCTTCGATTTCTTTTTTTTTTTTTTTGCTTATTTCTTTTTTTCTTTTCTATTTCTATTGTTTCATTTTGCATTCGTTCAATTTCCTACCCAAACAATTTCATCCATTCACAAGCTATGTAAGATTCCCATTAGCAAAAAATTTTGATGTATCACTAAAAAAAACAACCTCCCATATATTTTTCTGCTTTCCACCTCTTCCGCCATTCCTCCTTCCCTCCTACTCACCTCGAGGCGAGGAACAGTGTGATGTCGACATAAGTATATATTTGAATAAATCGTTTCCGCTCTTTCGACATTCGTGCGCATGTGTACCTGTCTCTTCCATTAAGATCGTAAAAATTATGACAGGAAACAGTTTAGGCGGGAAATGGAAACAGGTGCTCTCACCTGAAAATTAATAGATACATTGCACACAATTACAAACTCGAATGCACATTGCCATAAATGGCTCAAAAATGCTTTCACAAGTGTCTCTCTTTTACGCTTGCACCCGAACGCATGATCGCACGGAAACATTGACCTCAAAATCAGATTAAGCTCGTTGACCTTGACCTGATAATCGCCGCTAAAATGGCAAGGATTATTTGCACATGCTAAGAAGATTGTTCAATGATTCTAGAAATCCATTTAATTTAATGGGCGGTACGAATATCCTAACGGTTATCTACACAGAAATTGGAAGCAAAAAGCCGAATTCAAATTCCGACTCATATATTTTCTGTTCCCTTCGTGCTATTGACGTCGGGAAAGGCATGAATCCATATTTTCCTAGCGGCTCCCAGATATGTGTAAAATAACAGGCCACAATAAGATCTAGAGCCTTAGTTATTAACTAGCTTAGGAGAATTATAACTGAATTCAAAACCACTTGTCTTCTTTCTTCCTCGGATAATTATTTTCTCGTACTTCACCGGTTAACTTATTTCTTTTTTTTGTCCAGTTGTTTCTTCTCTTCTCATTTGTACTAATGCTGTTGAAAAAGGCATGAACCCACTTTTATTACAGACTCCCAGATAAGAGTAAAATAGTAATTATTTTTAATTCTTCACCGATTCACCTATTCTTTTTTGTCCAGTTTTTTTATAAAATTTTACAAACACAAGATAAATACCTTAGAAGAGATAATTTACATTAAAATAAACAGAGACCCATACCATTATTTTAAATATATTACCCTTGATTGGGTTTTTGGATGCTAGCTCGGCTGAATTGGAAAGGTCAAAGGATTGTTTATACTAGCCCACCTACAAATTATGAACCATCAGTGAAGTTAACAATTAGCATTAGTTGATCTGTTAGCCAATAGTTAGTCTCAGGTTTTAGGGTTAGCAACATTAAGTTTATCAGAATTGAGTTTTAGACAACAGAGAGAAAAGATCTATCATAAACTGGCTGAGGTTGAGAGCCGATGAATGGCATTGCGCCTATTGGGTAATTTCTGTTGTACTTCACAATTTCAAATCTATTATTTTTATATAGAAATCTATTATGTCATTTTTGTTGTTTGCCACCACAACACGAGTAGAGAAGTTGCCAGAGAAATCCAGCAGCAAGCCTTGAAAAGCCAAATCCAAATCAACTAAATCGAATTATAATCATCACCATCAACAACAATTATGATTAATATGATTAGCATCCTTCCTGCCACATGAAGCCACATTTGTTGCTGCAACATAGATGTGTTTATCATGACCCAAGGTGAACCCCATTTCACCACTGTTTATATAGTCATAATTGGTTGCTTTTGACAAAGATAAGTTCAACCAAGTCATAAACAAAAACATCCCTAGACCTGGTCATTTTGTCCTGTTTGTTGTCTTGTACCAGGAAAGAGAAATATCACACATGTTCAAAAATCATTTTCAACAGTTCATATAGTCACACTAAAAGCATTTTATCTCTTTGTCATCAGCTTACTATATAGAGTTTATCACTAAATTACAGTCAGCTTTCAGTAAAATATTTATCAATTTGATTGGTGGAGGGGGGAGAGAGGTGTTACATTTTTTCTTTTTTTTAAAACACATTAGCATATTATTTAGAATTATTAATAATGATAGCAGAATTCATTCATTTCACCATTTCTCTTTCATAATTACTTATGGGGAAGTTACCATGCAACATATAGTAAATTTGTAAAAAAAGCAAAAAAAAAAGTAAAAAAAAAAGAAAAAAGGTAAACACAAGGGTAGAAGTTAACAATAGGCATTAGAAGATTGGTTGGCCAATCAGAGGATGCTTCATCCCTAGCTTGGGCAGCAAAGAGAACAGATTTTTAAAAAACTTTGTTTGCATTGGGATGGAGACATGAAATTTTGGTTGTGCTTCACAATTTCAAAGACGGTTTATAACTCTGTAATAATTTGATTATTTTTATATAGAAATATGTTGTCTTTATTTGTTTGCCACCACAACACGAGTAGAGAAGTTGCCAGAGAAATCCATCAGCAAGCCTTGAAAAGCCAAATCCAAATCAACTAAATCGAATTATAATCATCACCATCAACAACAATTATGATTAATATGATTAGCATCATCACTGCCGCATGATGTCACATACGTTTCTGTAACCAGGATCTGGACCGGTGTTTATCAAGTGCCACCATCGTTTTTATTTGCTTCACGTTGATATGTTCAACTATGTGGTAAATTAACGAAAGGAAAACCCCACCTCACGGTCACCATATCATATTTGTTGCCTTGTACCAGGAGAGAGAGAGAATCACATGAGCTGGGATCATTATTCACCACAATTAATATAGTTATAGTAACCTTCTCACATAAGGAAGTCAATATCTTTGAATGAACCTATTTAGAAAGAAGCACTATAAAAAATGTACACCTAATAAATCAGAAATTAAAGCTATGAAAATGAATTTGCTAAGAGAAACATCTCAAAACACTCAATAAATTTCAAGCAGCCCTTCAAAGTGATGACAATTAACTTTCCAAATCCTTTTCAACTCATCTCTCAACAGATTCCTTTATACAAACCAGCAACAATCTTCGAGAAAATATAAACGATATTAAACTACTACAATAAACTCCAGAAACATTTTGGAAGAAATCAATAGTCACCTATTACTTTTCAAATCTGAAACCATGCAACGCTTAAATTTCAAAGAGAAAAATAATTACGACAATAATTCAGCATTACAATTTGCGTTATCATAAATACTTCCCATCTTCATATATATATATATCCCATGTTCATATATATATATATATATATATATATATATATAGAGAGAGAGAGAGAGAGAGAGAAAGAGAGAGAAAGATAGAGAAGGAAAGGACCGAGTTAGATAGATAGATAGATAGATAGATAGATAGATAGATAATGAACAATTTGAGATAGATAGATAGATAGATAGATAGATAGATAGATAATGAACAATTTGAGATAGATAGATAGATAGATAGATAGATAGATAGATAGATAGATAGATAGATGGATGGATGGATGGATGGATGGATGGATGGATGGATAATGAACAAACTTAGATAGATAGATAGATAGATAGATAGATAGATAGATAGATAGATAGATAGATAGATAGATAATGAACAATTTGAGATAGATAGATAGATAGATAGATAGATAGATAGATAGATAGATAGATAGATAGATAGATGGATAATGAACAATTTGAGATAGATAGTTAGATACATTATCGAAAGCATCTTCAATGGGCTTTCGAGTGTCAGAATTGGACCTTGTATCAATATATGAATCTCATCTAATTTAATTTCTCGCTTTCTCCTAAAGAAGGTGGACTGCGGTTTATGTTAGAGAAGTGATACCAAGATGCCATGTAGGAAAACAAACCGATGGAGTCAGTGAGATGGTTTAGAAAACATTCTGATAATAAACGCTAAGTCATCTCAATCACGTAGAAGGTGCTTAAACGCGTACCACATATAGCGACAGCATCGTTGAAGATCATCTACATCTCATCATGGAAACAGTCTTCTACATCTATTAGCTAAGGCTACACTGCGTGAGTTTTGCGGAAGTACTTTCAGGAATTTGCAATGTTATTTGTCCTGACCTGGCATCTCAACTTTAGTCATTTTCCAAACACCGTAACCTAGGTTCCCTGTGCATTTTCTATAAATATTTTCATGGTAATTGTTTCGCTACCTAGACTTTATGAGTGAACGTGTACCGCTAGATTGGCGGTTAGGTTTCATCATATTACAGTCGGAATGGCTAAAAATATACGTGAGTTCTATACTAACGGTTTCTTTTCCTGGACTTGCATTGGAATAGCGAAATCTATCTTACAAAAGCTAAGCAAAGTATTAGAAGAGTACATGACTATTGTTTAAAATCGGTCCTGTTATATAGCAACGAATGCTGGACAATATCCTTACAGATGATGAATAGACTTGAACCAACAAAAATGTAGTTTTACAGAAGGATACCATTTACTGAACACGTGAGCAACGACGACGTTTTAAAAGATGGAAACAAAAAGGACACTTATACTTAGAATCAGAGATAAACAGTTGATATTTCTAGGGCACGTAATCAAGAAAAGGGGCTTAGTAGATTAGACACTCACAGGACATATTGAAGGTAAGAGATACAGAAGATAGCAGTTCATAACTTACCTAACGAATTTGTGTAAATGGTTGGAAAATCAGGTTTTAGGAAAGATAGCAATAATACAATATTTACTCAGAGCTACAAATGACAAGAAATTGTTTCGAGCCATGATCGCCCATGTCCTGAATGGACATGAAACCTAGAAAAAGGAAAATGTTAGATATGTATCCAGTTTATATTATAGTAAAAAAAAAACTAGGCGTGCGTCTAGTTTTCACTAGTGTCAATCAGGTAGACTTTACCCTTGTGTTTAAAAGTATCCAACCTTTTGGAAGAATGGCCTTCATTGGAAGAACCCTAGCCCACATGAGAAGATGCAGTCGTCATATTCTAAGACCCGCTGACAGGCCTGACAAGCTTGTAATGTCATCACAGCCTCATTGTAGTGTGATACGATGGAAACCCACGCAGAACGGGAAGAGGGGTTTTACCTCAATCTCAAGTGTTTCTATTTAATAGACCAGCAGATGGTTCCTTTTGAAATTTGGTCTCTAAGTGGCATCCATCCGAAGAAAGACGGGAAGTAAATGAGTTTTGGGCTTTTTTTTAGATCAAGTGGCAACAAAACAGGAAATAGGGTATATCCGGATGCTGGTCTGTATCAACAGTCGACTCGTGAGTATCAGATTCTCCAGGTCCTCCTTCCTCATTATATGTCCCAGAAACTTCAGCTGCCTCTTCCTGATATTAAGTATAAGCCTCGTCCTTGTTTTCAAACTCTCTAAGAACTCATCGTTGCTCACACGCTCGGTCCATGATATCCTTAGCATCCTTCTGTAGAACCACATCTGAGTCACTTTCCCTGTAGCTGAACTGATATTACATGACAGTTCAACACTTTCTATCTGTTTCTTAATACTTCCCTTAGTTTTTGGAAGGCATCTTTCCCTGTTCCACTGCGACTTTGGATTTATGTGTTACATTTATCCGTCCTTTGTTTAAACATTTCTCACTGAGTTAAATTTTTGTAGTTGAATGATTTCGGCATTTATAATTTATAGCTCACATCTTAGACTGTCGCTTTTGCTAACAACACCTACACACCTTATATTCCGTTAGATAGAAGTCTTCACTCTAAAGTGATTCTGATCCCGCAAGCTTACAAGGTGTCAAAGTTCAGTCGGATCGAGTAAACATCTGCTTGTTGGTACTGGTTGCATGTGCACGTGAATATCAAACATTCTACTTCTTTTTTTTTTTTTGTCTTCTTATTTGTTTAATTATTCAGTTAAGTGATCAAAGACAGACGTCAAATGACATTCATAAAGGTTTCCATTTTTTTCACACGTTTTTTCTAAAAAAGAATCTATTTGAGATAACGATATTTTCCATAAGAAGTTAAGCTTCAAAGGATACCAAATTCTATATTCTCGATTTGTTTTTTTTTTTTTGTTTTTGTTTCGTTTTTTTTTTTTTTGTAAGCAATTCACCCCAAGCAATGCAGGAGAGCCACTAGTACGTAAGGGGCTACAAAGAGTGTAAGTAAGGGAAAACACTGGGTAATGGGGAGGTGAGGAAAGGATAAAAAGAAGAACAGAGGAGGATAAAAAGAAGAACGGTGATCAAGGCATCAGAAAATATCGATTGACGTTACATTTAAATTTATTGAAGATTATAGTTATAGGGAAGCAATTAAGTGGAAGGGAGTTCCATTGTCGGGAAGTGCAAGAGAAGACGTTGTTGAAGTGGAAGAGGCGGTTACATTTAACTGTTTTGACAGTTAAACCGAAACTCTAACCGCTTAAATTCAGGCAGTCGGGGTACCAGTGAAAACAGCTCGTCAGTGCAGCTGGAATGAAAATATTAATAGAAACGACAACAGGAAGCGATATTACGTCATTGGAGTCGAAATGCCAAGTCAGGACTGATCACATTGCATATCCGGCTTTGGGTTTTGTCGAGAATCTCGAGATGAACAGCAAGGACACCAGACCATATATGGCAACAGTATTCCATGCATGTATAAATGGTAGATTTGTAGATATAAAGGATGGGATCCGACGAGAAAAGCCTTCTGGTGCGATACAGCTAATCATCTTTCCTTGCGGTAGATGCAGCAATTGATTCAATGTAGTTGTTCCAACTCAAGTCAGTAGAGAATGTGATACCAAGAAAATTAAAATAAATGAAGTAACAGAATATGTCATATTTTCTACGCTCTTTCCTCATTGTGAAACTTCATAAAAATAACCTCTCGCATCTGATATGGTAAATTCTTAATTAAAAAAGACGTTTGCTATTTGTCCTATATTATCATTCTCAACCACATTGTCTTACCAATTTGAAGTTGTTGGAAATACCTGAAGTATTTTTTACTCATGTTTACACAATACAAGACCCAAGACACTCAAGGTACGGGGTTACTGTGAAGAGTTGTATTAGCATAAGAAGTGGAAGAGGGTAAATAATAATAATAATTACTGAATAACATTTCGGATTTCAGACGGAGACGTCAAAAATGCAGAATTGAAGGAACCGGAAACCCAATCCTAAACCAGAAACAAGGGATAAACCCCTACTCCTGTTAAAAAAAAACTGGGGCGAAGTATGAACCGGACGGTAGGCGAACTTAGCTACTCTTATTTATGTTTGGTACAACGCACCAGTAATTCAAATTTTCCTCTTTTGAATGTATATTTAGCTCTTTTCCTTTTCCATTATTTAATCCCGAACATTCGAATCTTGATCTTAACTCCAAATTCAAAATTCCTTCTGAAATTTTATTGTTATTTCTTTTAGTTGATTAATTTTTTATTTATTTATTGACTCATTTATTGTAAATGAATTAATGTTTTGTCATAAAATATGTGATAGAATCACGTTCCTTACTAATTGATAGTATGGAAAAATCTTTTGCGT
Organism: Acanthosepion esculentum; assembly: GCA_964036315.1. NCBI lineage: Eukaryota > Metazoa > Mollusca > Cephalopoda > Sepiida > Sepiidae > Acanthosepion > Acanthosepion esculentum. The sequence continues at coordinate 40,671,472 of OZ038508.1, read as the reverse complement.
ATTCATCGTAAGCTGTACCCACAGTTGTCAGACCTGCCCGATTTTAAGGCGACTGTAAAAAGAATTATGATATGCAGTAGAGAAAAGTTTGGGAAAAAGTCATAACTTGGTAGGAAGAAAATCATAATATATCTTTGATTGTTATGTATTTTTTTTTCTAACGGAGAAGAATTGCTGGACGTAGATAGATAATACACTAATGGGAGTCTTATTTGGGGTTTCTTGTCAGAATGCAGTGGAGTGACATTTTTTTTAATATTTTTCCAGCAAGCTATTGCTGATAAGAAGTGACCTTCTGGGGTCCTGTACCGCAAACAAAAGACAGAACAAACTAAGGATGGAACAATAAAGCAAGAGATTTTTTTTCCTTCAATACATTCGAACACAGAAATCAAATATTTCTGGAAAACACACAAAGGGGAGAAAAAAGGAGATGTTAAGAAAAGTGAGACTACTGCAACGTCTGCAAAAAGAAAATGCTATCGTGTCTGAATTGAATTACAGTGACCCTGCAAAATGGCCGTTTTTTTTTTTTTTTTTCAGTGATAATTTGCGTCAGCCAATGGTACATGTACCATAGCAGTCTGTATCACATGATTTTCCCCCAAAACTCAAAAACCAGATTTACTCAGAAAAACTGTAACAGGATATTAGCACAATTTGTGAAGAAGAAGGCAGTTGACGTTTCGTACCTTCAATCTCAACACACACGCACACACACACACGCACACACATATATAAATATATATATATATATATATATATACTCGTTTCTTTCCTGGTCCCAACCAGAGACCTAAAGTTAGAAATTGCTTCATAACATGTCCTACTGAGCATTTTTTGAGGAAAAAAATCTCAAAGATCATTCACATTTTACATAGATAAAGCCCTTCGTAATCTGTACTTGCGAGTACATTTTTTTATATTTCTATAAGTTTTGGTTTACCAAGAATTCTTTCAATGAGTCTATCGGAATCTTTCCAAATCAATTCGAGGGCTACAACAATTGTTGATGTCATCATGTGCCACATTTTTGAGATTTAGATTTCAAGATTCTTGTATTTTTATAGCTTTTTGAAGATCTTCAAAGAATACAATACAGTCGAATCCATTACGCTCATTTACGTGATAATGCCCTAGGAAAAGCTATGAATCCTCTTCTTCTCTCCCAATGGATAAATAGCAGGACAGACCGGCTTCTATAGCCTTGGGTGGCAACTAGTCTACCGTAGAAAGAAATGGCAACCCACTCGTCAGTCATGTAGGTGGTACATAACTGCCTGATAGTAATAAGGAATAATGTCACATTTAAAAAAAAGAAAGAATTTTGAATACTTCGAAACACCCGGTCACGTACAATCAGCGAAATTCAGCTTTGTGATTAGCCCGACGGGTGACCGCTTGGGAATACAAGGTGCTGAAAAAATGGATGTGCGGATGGTGTAATGAATAATGTCTCCGATTAAAAATCGGAGAGTCGAGTTCCAATTCCCGTTGGCTTCGTTATATTCATTTACACGCAAATAAATTGTGAAGGGTGTGCATCCTCTTCTTCTCCACTCAGCTATGGGTTAATTAGTAAAATTTGTATCAATAAACCATTATTATATAAAAACAAGTAATTCTTACAATCTAAAAATATTTTCTGGCTTTAAATAACCTGCATTAGGTTGATAAACCGTAGAAAACGAAGCCATAAATTAATTTAAAAAATGTGTTGCGAGGAACAGAATTTACTGTAATAATTAGCTAATTAACATTAAAACAAAAGAGCTAAATTTAGCAACTGATAATACTGCAAGTTTATTCTTTAATCCTTTAATGGCGAGCATCATTTCCGATGAAGCATCAGTTGAGGCTTCATCGGAAATCATTGGATGAATTAATTTAAACTGTTTTCCAACGATGCAGGCATTATTCATTCATGATTCGCAGCTAAATGACTTACTGGCAACATTAGGATTCATGAGGTTATAATCTACCCGGATTCATGGGGATGCGCATTCCCCTGAGCATTTTCCTGTAAACTATGGAGTTTCCCCACTTGCTTTCCTTAAAAGACCGTCGCCAGGGGACGCTCTTTTTGTATATGAATACGGATTAACATTCTCTGTCCACTTATTTCACCCAGGGATGGTAAGATGTAAGTCGCACGTAGAAAAGAAATCTGCCGCTGAGACGCGTCCGCTTCCCTTGGTCCTCTGTTGACTTTTGAACTCTGTCATACACATGCATATATATACATGTGTCGATCACACACGCTTGGTACACTTACACCTTCACTAATTTAAATGTTTTCTCCTTTCATATTCATTATTTTGTCACACGCAACAACTATAAGTATGTATTAACAAAACAAATTTATACATTGACATACTTATCTTTTGTTTATATATATATATATATATATATATATATATATATATATATATATATATATATATATATATATATATATATATTTATTCCAAGAGGATAAAATCCAGGTAGAACTCAATGTCCAGGACAGAGTAAGAATATAATATAAAAGGATCAAACATTAATATTCCATGGTTATAATTTATTACATTGGAATCGTAATCACGATCCAATTCATCAGACCTACAAATTCAAAAATCTTATTGAATTTGTGGGTCTGATAAATTGGATCGTGATTACGATTCCAATGTAATAAACAATAACCGTGGAATATTAGTCTTTGAACCTTTTATAATATATATATATATATTTGTTTTTATTTTACGCTTATTACCCTGACTCACATACCGAGTCCGCCATTAATGTTGTGGGAATAAATATACCAGGAGATACGTGTTTTTCTGCCTAAATAAAACCAGTATTCCTGCAAAAAAATAAAACTGAAAGAACAAGCTAAAGACTGTGCTGTGTCTGTATGCATACTTCTCGAAGACATAAAAGGCGAAAAATAATGGTAAATTGATGCAAACAATGCCGAACTCCATTGTACACAGAGAGCGTAAGGCAGCATCAGACTGTTAAAACATTAAATTTGTTAGCCTTGCATTTGTTTGCTTTCTCTTTTTTGTTCATTGTTTATAATCTAAAATGGTTAAAATATAATTTTTATAGTGTTTATATATCTTCTATGTGCCGTATTCATTCAGGGCGTTGGCGTTCATGGCTCTCCACCACTTTCTGTCCCTTGTAGCTTTTAATGAACTTTGTCTTTCTTTTATTTCTCCTAAAACCCTATTCCGCAATCCATTTACTCAAGCTAGAGGGAAATAGTGATTAACATACATAATGAGATTTTTTTTCAATTGATGACAGAACAGGGACTGAGAGTTGTAATAAGGAGACAATCATTGCTTAAAGCTACAAAAGATAGGAAGTTTTGGAGGGCCATGTTTGTCTTTCTGAAAGAATACGCTACATAACATGTTGTCAATTAATGAGTGCATGCGTACATGAACTCACGCACGTATGTATATATATATATATATATATATATATATATATATATATATATATACATATATATACATATATATATATATACATATATATATATACATATACATATATATATACATATATATATATACATATATATATACATATACATATATATATATACATATATATATATACATATATATACATATACATATATATATATATATATATATATATATATATATATATATATATATATATATATATATATATATAATAGAAGGCTGGCTGTAGTCGGGGTAATAGAGTCGATGTGAAATGCACAACCATTTCCTTAGAAACATTTTACGTGCTTCTGCAGGGCAGCAAAACAGGTTTAAATTCAAAGTTGTGCTTCTCCTAAACCGGTCGCCAAGCAAAGCTATAGAGCCCGGAATGCCTTACAATTTAACACCTGGTGAGTCGGAACGACACCTACCTCAGTGGTATATGCCATGCCTGAAAGTAACGAACTCGACAAGAATTTGAACTTGGCGCTCCAATTTCTCAGTTCGACCTCCTATCCATTACACCAATCGCATAAACAATGGAAGCAGCCGAAGTTTTCATTTCATTAATTAATTTATCTCGTCAATAAATTGAGGAACTAATTACTTGTCAGAACGCGTCAAGAAATTAAGAAAAGTTACACAAAGAACGGTAGAAGGAATGTGAGGCGACAAAAAAGCCTCCCCCATCTCTTTCCCACCCAATCTATCTCCGCCGCTTGAAAGAAATTGATTAAATCGATGTATAAGATGTTCAGCCTTCCCAATAACCATCACGCTCCAAGCCGACCTTTGTCTTACGTCAGGAGAATTGAATCAAGGGGTCACATGCCTTCTTCCGTTCATATCAAGCATTTTCCTTGTTGTAACCTTTATTGACAAAATTATTTTTTCATACGAAGAAAACATATTTTGTTTCTCTTTTTTCATTCGGTTTTCTTTTGTTGCGATTTTAACTTTTATTTCTATTACTTTTTATGACCCATTTATCATTTTGCACTTTATAATGAGCCATATGTACTCGTCTAAAATTTGATTTCCTCTAAAAGTACGCGACATATAATGGTAACGTTAATGTTAATATTAACTGTTTCCTTATACGGAAACATTCTTCATTCAATGCCAGAGCAGCCAATGCTGCTGTCAGTTGAAATTTACAAAATCTTTCTCTTCTCTATCGCTACTTCCATGGGAAGTGCTCAGACGAACTAAATTCCTTTGTTCTTCCATGTTTAACCTTGCCACTCACATTGTAGCAAACCATTCACATCCCCACCGTATTCCATCGGTGAGAAGTAAGTTCCACTCGAACAGCTTCTTCCTGCGGACCACAGTTCTGTGGAGCAGGTTTCCAAGCTGATGTTTCCCTGATGTCTACAATCTTAACCTGTTAAAGTCTAGAGTTAATCGTTATCTTCCTCTCGTATGCGTATAAACTGCCACTTAATTTAACCCTCTACCTAGAGTTGCCCCCGGGCCTTGTACAGGATGAATATTACTGTAAAAACAAATCTTAAAATCTTTTTCGGGAAAATGGGTTTCTCAAGTCCAGTAGCTGTTCATTTTCTTTCCAGTATTAATGGAAGATGTATGGGATAGTGTGGAACGTCAGCATCTTCATTATGTCAATATTTTCTCTTTGAGTTACATGTGTTACGCATTTTAGTTGTTGCTGCTGTTGAAAATCGTCAGGGGATGTGGTTTCTGGTTCAGTTCTTTGTAGTTTTGTAACTGCAGTTCACGATGTTCGAGAAAGGATGGTCCTTGCAGAGGCAGACACACTTCACTCGCTCGAAGTTATAAACTGTAGAAGAAAGTTCGTTCAGTTCAGTTAGTAAGGTTACAACAGGTTCTTTTTGACATTAATTTTTTTTTTTTTTAAATACCGGGTTTTATCCACTTGAGGATGTTGGTCGATTTTCGTCAGAAAAAGTGCTTGTATAACCATTGGAATGAAATAATATACTTTCAAAAGCGAAGAAAAGTATTTTTAAAAAAAAACAGAAAAATATCATTAGAAACAAAGAAAAGATTGCTGAACTGTTATGTAATATACATCTTCTCATATGGCAGTGAATGCTGGACAATCCCATCACAGGTGAAAAAGAACCTGTGTTAACAGAAATGTGGTTCCACAGAAGGATGATGAGAAAACCATGGACAGAGCATTTAACCAACGAGGAAAAATCAAACAAAAAGAACAATAAAAGGACGTATAATCAGAGATAGAAAGAAAATTTACCTTCGTTACTCAGGTAGAGTGACAGGATACCCCAAAAATAAGAAAGCGACGTTTTTCTCACACGACAACTGAGCTATAGACCGTATCTGAATCAGGAGTGTAGTCTGAAGGGTCAAAAGAAACAAGTCGCCAAAGGAATTATGAGTACTTTAAAAATATGGGGTTAACAAAGCACCCCATGTCACTAATGCATGGTTAAGACTATTTAAGACTAGAATTAGAATAAACGGCATTTCGTAGATGCAATATTTTATGGGTCCTTACCTATAACTACAGAATGAACTCTTCCTAACACTATGTATACTACGCCTATCAAGAGAGAGAGAGACGAATCGAGTCGAGCCGATAGTAGTTCACTCCAAACCAGACTGACAGTCATACTAACACCTTCCACATCTTGTATTATTATTCCATGTAATATATCTTCGTTATTTCTACTCTTGTGTTCGTGTTGTTCTTCCTTGGTCCTAACCTGGACCATAAAATAATACCTACTGAATACACCGATATGAAAAAAACATTCTGCTAAACTGTAACGAACTCTATTTGATAAAAAAAAAACAAAATAATCAGTTTATATTCATCCGCATGGAATATTACGCTCTATCTACAGGATCTTTGCGTCCTGGGTATGACGATAAACTACATCCGCGTGCTGGGTAAGACGATAAACTACGTCCAACAGCAAGGCCTCTGATCAGGATGTTTTGAGGTGCGTGGAACCACTTCTTAATTGCCAGTTCCACCCTGACCCGGGGTGGTAGCACCTGTTAGGGTCCCAGCTATGGGCAAATAGTTGACACCCAGACTACATCCCCGTCCTTGGGATGACGATAAATTACGTCCAACAGCAAGGCCTCTGATAATACGTTTTTTGAAAAAAAAATGTTGCGAGCTGTACGTTTTTTAAAAAATAATATTACCAGCTATACGTTTTCGAAAGAATAATGCTGCCGGCTTTACGTTTTTGAAAAAATAATATTACCAGCTATACATTTTTGAGGAAAAAATATAAACAGAAATAGATTTTTGACAAAACAAAAATATTACCAGGAAAAAAAAGTTGTCTGCATTAAATGACCCATTGAGGTTGATATGCCGTAAAACAAAACAAACAAACCAAACTACAGGATCTTTATAGTAATCTACGTTTTCTATGTGTCCTGTCCATTCAGGTCGTTAGCGATCATGGCTCTCCACGAGTTTTCTTCCTGTATAGCACTTAGTGAATTTTGTCTTTTTGTTATCTCTCTTAACCCCTGTTCTGCCATCCATTTACACTAGCACGTTAGATAGCTTTTGCGGTGTTTGCTTCTGTCACTCTTGCCTTCAATCTGTCCTGTGAGTGTCAGATTTTCCAAACCCGCTATCGTAATTATGTACCCTAGAAATTTCAACTGTCTCTTTCTGGTGTTAAATATAAGCATTTTTGTTTCCATTTTCTCTAAACATGTTCAGTCTATGGCATTCTCAGCATCCTTCTGTAGAACCACATATCTATCGCCTCAAGTCTCTTCTTTATCTGAGTGGAGGCGGTCCAGCATTCACTGACATATAGGAGGACTGATAATATATAACCGTTCAGTAACGAGTTTTTCCTGTTTCTATATATTTTGCTTCGCTTTTGGATGGCATCTTTCGCTATCCAAATGGACAGTGTTGCACTTTAAGTCTCTTGAGTTAAAAGTTGTACTTACTCGAATCAACTGTTTACTTGTCTTGAAGGAATCTGTAGAAATGTTATATATATACGCGGAATCATTTTGGTTATTTTTAAACGGATATTTCACTTTTCCATGTTGTTGTAAAGTACCTGATCTTCATCATCTTGCGCAATTAGTTTTTAAAAAAATGGAAAATCCAGTAGAAATGCCGAGCGTATAAATATATTCCACAGAGGGTCTACTAGGTTAATACCCACACGCACGCACGCACACACACATACACACATACACATACACATACACACACACACACACACACACATATATATATATATATATATATATATATATATATATATATGATGAAAATGTGGAAAAGACAAAGCAAAATCCGAATATGTGAGTTTACTGTTTTTTATTTTGTTTTTGTTTTTGTTATTCTGTCGACGTCAGACGTTTCGGTCAAATAGACCTTCCTCAGGACATGGTTAATGGAGACATATTAGATTTAAGTTAAATGAAGAGACGATATATACAGGACTAGTCAGAAACAGAAAAACTGAAATTCTAAAGTCAGAGTATTCTTTCTTGGAGTCGGATACGCTGATGCCGCGTGGGCGGCGCTGCGAAAACCTGCTCCCAGGGAAGAGATTTTATCCTAAGTGGAAAGGGGGGAACCTATTTAAAACTATAGCTTATCCGTACGTTTGTCAAGCATTAATCTTGCTAGAAAAGTTGATATATTAAAGAAACCCTGTCTGGTGTTTATTGTGTGTGAGGTGGCTATCATGCCAGCCTCGTAAATCTGCCTAAGGTTTTTATTGTGGATATATTTTAAAATCTTCACAGAGTCGAAATCAAAATTGTGACTTCGACTCTCTGAAGATTTTAAATCATACCGTCGGATCTACATCCACATATTTGCTTTCATATATATATATATATATATATATATATATATATATATATATATATATATATATATATATATAATTTATTTGTTTAAACGGTATTTTTAAATGGATACTCATATTTGAGTAGATGCTCTGTTTTTATTTATTTCTTTATTAAACATTATATTTTTTATTTACATCTACCAGCCTGAATATTCGAGAAATCTTGTTAGAAAAATTCGAACCGGCGTCCCTTAGGGGAGACCGTCATTAGATCTGACGTGCCTTAAACCAACTCGACCATATAGGACCTCTTGGTCAAACAAAACTTGAATAGTGCTATTGAATACACATCTTCGTAATCTTCAATATGTATACATCTCTGCTATCCTAATGTAAACAAAGACATTTTTTTAAAATGAAATGGACACCCTGAGACAGATTATTTTAATTTATTTGTTTAAACGTTATTTTTTCAAATGGATTCTTGTATTTGAGTAGATGCTTTGTTTTTATTAATTTTCTTAAAGAGTATATTTATTTATTTTTATATATATTATATATTTTATTTATATATTTTATATATATTATTAAAATATGCGCCCTCCAGCAGGATTTGAACCTGTGTCCCCTAGGGGAAACCGTCATTAGATCTGACGCGCCTTAGACCAGACTTAGACTTTTGAACACATATCTTCCCGATTCTCGAAATGTACATATCTGCTCTGTTTTGTATCCTAACGTAACCAAACAGAGTTTATTTAGGAAATGGTTTAAATCCGACGGATTTTCAATTTATTTGTTTAAACGTTATTTTTAAATGGATACTCTGTTTTTATCTATTTATTAAACAGTATATTTTTTTCATTTACATCCATTTAAAAAATAACTTTTAAAACACTAAATTAAAAATTTGTCGGATTTAACCCATTTCCTGAATATATGCGCGCGTGTGTGTGTGTGTGCGTGTGTGTGTGATGCGACAAACGTATAAAACATATATGTACAGGAAATGCGTTAAAAATGCACGTATTTAAAAAGATTTTGACAAAAGGTCTAAAGAGGAAATAAATTAGAGTAAAGAAGAGATAATTACCATAAAAATCATCATAATAAGTAAAGTAGCATATGGCACACAGAAAACACTCAAGGAGAGTTTTGTTGATCGAAGACCCAAATCTAAGTGACATATATAACCAGCCTGGGAAAAATGATATTCAGCGCTTTATTTTGATAATTTTAATATGCTGGCTTTCTTCAGCGTCCCTCGGATGAAGGTAATTATTTTCGTGTTGAAGTTCATTGTGATCAAATTATGATATTGTAATATCATAATTTGATCACAATGAACTTCACCTTGTCTCTCAGACCGTGGAACATCTCCCAGTGAAAAATCTCCAGCACACAACTTTGTAAATCACTTTTAGTGTATTAGATTATTAGCAGTACCTCTTTCATAACTCCACATAAATCGTATTGTTTTATTTTTTGTATGTTTTATGTCCCTTTTGGACGTAAGCTATCATAGCTCTCCACAGATCCCATTTATATTTATTTTAGTTATTTTCATAACTTCCTGGGAACGATAGGGAAGTTTATTTGCCTTCTCCGCGGTTTTCAGTTTCTTCTCTAAAACTGGTTAAAACCCAAAGCTAAGGAGCTCAGACTACTTTATGATTTCATTTGTAGCAAGCTAAGAAGAGATAGTTTCATGCCTTTCCTATTAATTTGAACTCAAGTCATCGATTACACTTTTCATGCATATTTGATCGCATTGTCAAATTTATAAAAATAAACAACGTGAAAATGTTGCTTCTTTTCCTCAATATCAGAATAAAAAAAAGAAAATTATATCATTTTTAAGCAACTTTTAAATATCACCTAAAATGTCGGCTCTCAAAATACAGAGAGGATATCATGCTTTTCTGTGAGCAAGATTTGTCCGTTCGAGAATAGAACTGGATAACACTGATTTTCTTTTAGACAAAACACCGCCTTCAGGCTCTTGTAGAACGTTTCGATCAGTTCAATTCGGCTATTTTTTCTGTCATCATACTTCCTTCATTTTGCCTTCCTTATAAACCTTCGTTTCTGCAACAGAGTCAATTCACTTCATCCAGGTTTTATGCAGTTGATGCATTTTGTCGATAAACAGTTGAGCCTCAACATTGTTTCTATCAAGTCTTGTTGCTTTTGTAGAGATCTGAACTTCAAGACATGTAGAGAAAGCTATATCCCTTAAACATATCCATGATCTCCTTTATATCATTAAAAATACGGTATGGAACTTAGCTGAGATTTCAACTTTCTCAATTTTAACAATGAAGCGTTTAGTTTCATTGAAATAGAGGGATTATAATGACGCTTCTTTCATGCCAGACTGAAATCAACTTTATTACGTAACAGAGCATGCAAGAGGGAAAGGAAGGGATGTATCTAAAATTACTCAAATGGTGTCTGCGAGTAGACACAAAAGCAATCAGATGACAGCCCTTCGAACTGGGATGCATTTACGGTTTATGGGTTGTAATGCTGAGATCAAACTGTTTTCCGAATAAGAAATGCCCCTGCAAGTTTTCCATTAACTGAATCGACTGATCCAAGTGACGTATGATGATCGCATCCAAAGCAAATTAATTCCTTCCATGATGACAATGTTAGAATGAAGGTGAATATTTGTAAAGACATTTCATCGTTGATCATAAATGAATGCACTTTGAAACATATTAATCCATCGCCTTTCCCTCCAGTTAGGGATTAATAACAGCCCAGAATGTCTTGCTTTGGTGGGAAGCCAGTCTAGGAGAAGGACAACTTTTAATTCGAAACCAGTTAGACTCTAGACTATTTACTCTACTCCGTAAAAACCTATTTGATACGAAAACCACAACATTATTTACTATATATATATATATATATATATATATATATATATATATATATATATATATATATAAATGTATATTTCGTTTATTATGACAGAGAAGGTAAATTTGATTAATTTTTTATTTAGTTCTTCCGACATTCTTGCATTTTTCCGTTTAGTGTGTTTAAGGGAGAACAAAATTTCCATTGTTCCAGCCACATTCGGTAAATTCTTTAACCATTTTTCAATGGGGTTGCTTTTAGGTGTTCATGTTTGACAGTTTAAAATGTATATTTTGTATTGTTTGAATACCAGTAAGAGCGTTTATTCCGAGTTTCCCGAGTTGAGCGGCTGGAAAGCGCTTGGGACAATGGACAATACGGACAGTTTTTTTCGCTCTATTACTTCCACCAAACGGAATAATATAAGAATGTTTTAAAAATTAAATTAATATATATATATATATATATATATATATATATATATATATATATATATATATATATAAGTGGACATGGAAGTCAGCACTTAGAGGCGACAGTCTGTTTCATGCTAGTGCAATCGTCAGGCGACTAGTGCTGTTATTTTTCTCGGCTATTTATATAAGGGTCAGTGGTGCATTATGGGTAGTCTATTTTGGCGGTTACTTTTACCGGAAGTGGCTTATTTGTTTATTTATTTATGTCAAATTGTTTTGCTTGTTTTTTATTTGTTTTTTTATTTTTATTTTTATTTTTTATCTTATATATTTATTTATTTATTCTTTTATCAAAATAATCAAAATAAATAAATAAATATATAAGATAAAAAATAAAAATAAAAATAAAAAAACAAATAAAAAACAAGCAAAACAATTTGACATAAATAAATAAACAAATAAGCCACTTCCGGTAAAAGTAACCGCCAAAATAGACTACCCATAATGCACCACTGACCCTTATATAAATAGCCGAGAAAAATAACAGCACTAGTCGCCTGACGATTGCACTAGCATGAAACAGACTGTCGCCTCTAAGTGCTGACTTCCATGTCCACTTTTATATTTACACACGCTCTATCTCTGATATTGAGCACTTTACCCCATAAATATAGCACACTTTAAGACTATATTTCTGCATATATATATATATATATATATATATATATATATATAATATTATAATTGTTTTCTTTTTTAAAAATATGATTCATCGAGACACAGAAATTTCTATGTTTCAAAATAATTTCTAAGAAATTTACTTAATTTATAAGCGCAGACAATCTTAATATTTTGAGTTACTAAGGTTAAGGAAAATTCAATCTATTTTGATTCGGGGTAATCGGGTTTTAATTTCCCTAGACAATTTATGTATCAAATATATGTTAATTACAAAGTCAGGTTAAGTTTAGGTGAGGGTGGGTTAACCACCCACAAACTCTAGCTTTTCTTATTAATTTCCATTTTACTCTTGGTTTTTTTATTGGTTTCTTTTAAGTGCTAGAAATATTTAGATAGGGTCGTTTGATTTCGATATTTATTATTATTAAAGGACGTTTGATGTTGGTTCCGCCTTCTTTTGAATTCATTCCTAGTGCACCCAATGTAGAATTTAACCATGTCTGGATCTTCAATAGATGAGGATATTGCATCGATAAACTACTGATTCAATACAACATTTATTATTAAGAAAACAGTTTTGAGTATTTCTACAGTTGCATAATTTTCCTTTATCTTCATTTCCTTTTCATTTTAGGATCTATATTTTTTGATTTTGGTATAATTATTTATTCAAGAATTAGCATTATGCTTCTTAATAATAATTTCTAAGTTTTCAGTACAAATGTAACTTAATTTTAGGGTATTTTTATAAAAAATTGTACTGGGTTTACTATCTCTCGGAAAATGTTTATCAATTAATGCAAGGAATTTTTGTCCTGACTTATTTCCTATCATTGGTTGTATGGGAGTGTATATCAAGTGATTTTTCTAATTCTGTTTTTTCTATGGTGTTCGTTTTCATTTTTATATAACTGAGTTTTAGGCATTTATAGTCACTATTATTTAGAGTTTTATTATAGAAATTACTATGTTCATATAAATATTTTCTCATTTGCTGATTTTGTACTTATTCTTTTTTCGATAGATGAAGGTATATGCTTAATTATAGATGGAGAATGGTTAGACTTAAGGTGTATAAACAAAGGATTAGTATTGAGCTTTTTGTAAGGTAGGTATATATTACCCAACAAACCCTAATCAAAACAGAGTGAATTTCCTTTAACCTTAACAACTCAAAATATTACGATTATCTGCGCTTATAAATTAAGTAAATTTCTTAAAATATTATTCCTAACTTTGCTTGACAATGGAACGAAACACTGAATTTTAAGTTTAATTTTTACAATTAAATTTATAACTTTAGTTTCAGTTTTGAAACAGAAATTTCTGTGTCATGATGAAATCATATTTTAAATTATATTATTATGCTCTAATGTTTGTATCGAGCACTGTTTTTTGAAAATAAAAATAATTTCTAAGAAACCGGATTGTAAATCTTATTTTAATATATATATATATATATATATATATATATATATATATATATATATATATATATATATATATATATACTTAAAAAATGGATTTATATATATGCAGGGAACATATTTGGCGCTACAGATAATTAACAATAACCTATTCTGACACAGGGACGATTCAGGTAACAAGGAACAGGACAAATGTGGAATGAAGTGAAAATACTGAACATGGAAGAACACTGCAGAGTTAGATGTCTGAAAGCGCATATGATGATCTTCTTCGTAGGACTAGCATAGAAATACATACGCTATGGGTGTCGCTAATAAAGACAGACAAATTACATCAAGTCTTCAACTGCAGCAACCATAAAACATGGGCAGCAGCTGCAGTCAAACCATGACAAAGAGCAGCAGCAGCTGCAGCCTAATCAACAGGCAGGTTGAGTTTAAACCTCCAAGTTTACTACATTAAATAATCCTACTGGACAATGGGCTAGTGGATTTGAGGACATAGCGAGTTCAATCCCTGGGTAGGGTAGTGTGTACTTGTACTCAGCAGAAAGGGACGAGCAATAACTGAACAGTCCTAAATAAAAATAAGAACTAAACGATATTCCTAAACATGAGTAACATAACGACAACAGTCTGCCCACCTAGATTAAATAAATGGTTCAGTTCAGAATTCTCAGTCCGCAACCCAAATCGATATACACCCGAGGAAGGCCGGAGGGAACAAGGGCCGAAAGGTTGTCATAATAAAAACAAAGATGGCGACAATAGTCTGAATATATATGGTATGAGTTATAGTTTTATTATGTACATTATTTATATGCGTATTATTGTTGTTGCTGTTATTAGCACAATGTTTCGCCAGTTATGTCATACAGCCTTTTTCAAGTGTCTTCTGATTAGGATAACTTTCAAGGAATGGACTTTCCAAAATGGACTATTTATTTAATATACTGTAGTAGATTGTTCTTGTTCCGTTGGAAATGTCTACAAATACCAGGAAATGGTTTTAAAAGATTAAAATAAACCGTATATCATTGGAAAAATATGTGGGCTTCTATCAAGGAATGTAAAATCTTAAATAATCATGAAAATGGCTTAAATAACCTGAAAAATGTTGATATACCGTAGAATAATACAAATTATTCACCCAAATCTCTGTACACATCAGCGTTTCATTATTTTACCCCAACTCAGAAGAGACAACGCTGCTAAATACCCTTCATATAATCTCAGCCATGCTCAATTTTTTGCGTCTATTCTTTCTTTTTTTCATACTAAATTTCAACCAATAAAACTTTGCATTGTTACATATTTTAAATCATTTAAAAAGAACTTTACATTATTACGTGTTTTAAATTATTTTCAAAGATTTATTTTCAAAGATCCGCCAACTAGTTCGTACTCGTTGGCAGAGGCAAACAAAAATATATCCATGTCCCGTGGCAAAACGAAACACTTTGACATATGACGACGAAAATTGCGCTTTCTTTAAGATAGAAAGAAAACAAAAAGCAACCAACATTGTAGACGCAAAAGAAACTGAAGAAAAAATATTTTCAAACGAAGGGCAAACACCAATTGTTCTTTTCGACTGCAATTTGTTAAAATATACTCACCAATTAGGAGAACAGAAACTAAATATGGCTTCATATTATCAAGGGAAATATACACATACATTTATTTTTTTAATTTTATACAGATGCATATATATTTTTAGATACGTATGTAATTATCTACAAACAGAGCAGAATAAGTGGACGCCTAACCCTACCGCACTATTTCATTACTACTGTAATGAGTAGAAAACGAACTGAGCTAAACTTAGGAAATTCGTCGGTGATAATGATTGCATTGAAACATCTTATACAAAGCATATATATTTGATAGGAGTAGAGTGTGTTTCATATACCGGGGACACCAGGTAACTAAGAACGAATTAACTTCCATAAATTCGTGTAAGGCTAAATGTTGTCTGAATGTCTTCACTTTAAATCAGTAGAACAAACAGCCGACGCAATATTTACACATATGCCCAACCCTTACGGCTTCGGGGGTATGACACATTCTTTCCTTTTTTAATGCGTGGTGCTCATACGAGTACATATGGACCATGGACAAAAATTACTCAGTCTGCGAGAACATTACCACAAAGGTGCCGACATTTCTCCAAACATTTCTCTTAAAGTGCAATGAAGTGGGTGCTACCGAAAATTTGAAATCTACGGAACCAAGCATTCCGCAAAGCTCGTCCGTGTAGTTTACGTAGACACGAGAGAGGTGAAGAAGAGATATTGTACTTTGGTCTAATATACATACGTATGCATATAGACAATGGACAAAACTTACCCAGTCTCCGAGCCCACTATCACGCTGGTCTCGATATTATGCAGACCCCACTTCTCTTGGCCTAATGAGGAAGGCGCTGCCACAAGGTTGCAATCTCCAGGACATCTTCTCCGATTTGAAATGAACGAAGCATTTTACTCCACTTCTAGTGAAAAGCGAACTCCTGTGCTGGTATTTATCCGCGTGACTACGTCCCAACAGAATGTGACACAAAGGTCGATGCTGAATGTGGGTTTTTCAGCAGTACCGTAGAAAAATTGCTCAAGACCCTCCCAAAAGAGAGGCAATACATGTGCCAGTTAAGTAGATTTTTCTATGCATCCACGCCACTACCGAATGTGGCACAAGCTTCAAATTTAAAGCGTGTTTAACGTAGAAAAATTGCTCGCCCCCCTCACCTCGGCACTTCCTATTTTTAGGGATGTCTTGTGCGATGAGTATGACTCCCGAAATAGAGGTAGGGCTTGAGCTTCATATTATTTTAAAACTTTCCCGGACAAAAATGCCAGGTAAGGGGATTTTTCATCTCGCTACGTGGCTATCGGATGTGACACAAAGTCGAGTTTTAAAGTGGGTTTAACGTCAAGGCCGTGGAAAAATTGCTCAAACCACTTCTCTGTCGGGTAATGAGCCCAGTCCCGAATTAAAGGAGAGGTACTGCTTGAGAATTGGCCTCCTGCGGCTTGAGCATGATATCATTTGAAACTTTCCCGACGTAATCATATATATTTACCCAGTCTCCCCACGAATGCAGGATGTGACACAAAGTCGTTTTAACGTGAGGAGAGCCATATATATGCATATGGATCATGGATAAAATCTTTTGCCCAGTTCTCGTGACCACTGTTAAGCTGGAATCGATATTACACAGACCAGCATGCCAAACCCTGTCAAATACCTATCCGAGATATCCGAAGCAATAATCGGTAATATATTATCAATTGTCATAGAGATGGGAAAGCCATATTGGAATCCCTGGGACTAGGCGCATTCTCCCATCTAAAATGAGGAGAAACCTTTAATCCACTTCCGGGCAAAAATTAACTCCTGTGCCAGCGGAAGTGATATTTATTTTGCAAATACAAAAATGTGGAGCAATCTCAAAAGGTGCATTGGGGAACGCTGGTCTTCAAACTGTCTTAACTTAAACGTAGCTAACTACAATTACTAACCCAAACATACCACAGTATTCTTTACACCAAAACAACACATTCTTACTACAGCCACCATAATACCGCTAAGTCTCAATGAAGTCTTAATTAGATCCATATGTACACTTTGTTTGCACCGGCGGGGGTAGTCAGTATCGTTAAGACGCAAATATTTACTCCACTATCAGCCTTTTATATATATTACGAACAGATTTCGTTTACAACATAAGTGATAACATTTAATTTGTGCCGTAATTTTTAAAACCGTATTTTGATAAATATTTCATTTCCGTTAATTATTTTTAATTTGAAAATTGCCATATATAAGCAATGTTTCTGGCAATAATGATCTTTTCCTCGCGTTTCTATAGAAAGAATTTATTTATATCTAATTTATATAATTTATATGTAATCTTGGTTTCTAAAAATGTTTTTACTTTATTATTTCTTTCACTAAGCGGATATAAATAAACGTTAATTTTTTTACAAATTTCTATAATTTTACACCTAGTAAACGTTAGTTAAGACCTAATATTGTTTTCGTCTGGCTTTTCACATTGCTGCAAATGAGTCAAGATGGAGTCGAAAAAATTAACAGAATTATATAAATAAATCCAAATAAACTGTTTAATGAGATCTTCATAAAATGTACTGAATTATTTTTAAAAATTTCTTCTTTGCTTAATTTGTTCATTGCCTCTTCTGCAATCTCTTGTCGGGCGTCGCAGCTCTGTCTTCTTGGCCATTCGTATCACGCTTTAATATCTGTTGATATTTCTTTTGAGTCGTCTACTAGATAGAAATCGCCTATTGACAAAACTTCTTTCTGTTACTGCTTGGGTTTCATTTGGTGACTTTCTTCCAGGAGACCCTTGGATTGATATTTTAACTTTCCTCTTCTGAAGTGTGACACTGGGGGTTTTTCTTCGGTTAAAGCCAGCATGTATGTTTTTGTACCTTCTCGGAATTATCAGGTGATACCTAAATCTGCTCTTTGGTTCATCGGCCTGTTCAACCGCTATAGGCTACAGGAATCACTTTTTCCAGCTGTACAAGCGCAATAGTTCTGACTACAACAGACACCTCTTTGACGTGTCCTCAAAGAAGGTAAGTATCTGTTGTCTAACAGAATGAAGCACCGTATAACTTCTGAGGTGTTTCGTTCTCATGACTACTGGTGGGTCTGTAATAGTGTGTGCAATGACAAAGTACGTATGTGTAGACTTTAAGAAAGCTTTATTCAACCGTGAATACAAGGTTCGCGTATAATGTCCTTTTATAGTCCCAGTAAACAGAAATAGCTTTCTCAAAGAGAAGAGTAACAAAACAAGAGGAGATCACTCTTGATTATTCATAACAGTGTGTTAAATAAGAGTAAGACTTCTATCCCTCCTCTCTTCACTGAATTTGAAGTGTTGATAATGCAGAATGTTTTGCTCTTAAATTCATTTCTAATTCTACTCTTGATTCATCTGGAATATCTTTGCTTGAGTCTCCTCTTAGAAATGATTCCTTATTGCATATAACTCTCCTTTCATGGTTTCTGGTAGTCATCTCTCTACAAAGGATATGGACTTCATGGTATCTCTGTAATAGTCCTTAAGAGAAACCTGAAAACCCTCCAGTTCCAGTCACTAAGGACTCGGGCGAATTGTCTGATACTTCCAACTAACGGCCTATTAACCTTCGACCGATTTTTAGCAATATCCTAGAGGATCTAATCAACTCTGAATTCATTAAGCCTCCCCCACCTCTCGGGGGCCTTCTTTCAGATGAGCAATATGGCATCCGTTTCTCTAGATCAACAGCTGATGTATTATAGGTTATTGCTGAAATAGATTATCAAGCATTAGATCAGAATAGTGAAGTTCGGGATGCCGCTTTGGATATCTCGAAGGAATTTGACAGGATTTGGCATGATCGCTCTCGTCACAATTTGAAAAGTTATCTGAACGAATTTTAGACTGAGTCAGTTTCTTATCAAATCGCCAAACGAAAGTTATTTTGAATGGCCACTTTTCTAGGTCTTTTGTATTAAATCAGGTGTCCATCAGGGCTCTATCCTTGGACCTATGTTATTAATTTTCATCAACGATCTTTTTCATATCATCAGTTCTCAACTCGCTAACAGTGGTGATGTCATAATTATTTACTCCTGTCGTAAGTCTGATCGGTTCGATAAGGTCAAATTGGTAGCTAATCTAAAAAATGACCCGCAATCTGTTGTTTACTGGGGCTACGAATTACTTGTTAATCTTGAACGCCTCCAAGACAAAACTACTCTCCTTTTTGTCTACCATAATTATGGCTGATGCTATACTCCAGAAGAGTGACTCATTGCACTTTTTCTGGTTTAATGTTTTCCACTGACATAAAGTCGAAGGATAATATTCAATCAATTCCTACGTTGGTTTATTGTGCCGTGCTAGACAACATTTCTCACCAGAATCACATTTATAAGTCTATCATTCGTTCATGCATTTAATATTGCTGCCACATCTGGTCTGGAGTGTCTGTTATGTATTTAGTGATTCTAGATAAACTCCAGAGAAGAATTTGCAAAGTTATCGGTCCTGGCCTGATATCTTGGCTCCAGTCACTTTCCCACAGCCGTAACGTAGCTTCCTTGTGCCTTTTCTACAAATATTTTCATGGTAATTATTCTGATGAGCTTTACTATTTGGTACCTAGACTTTATGGATTTAAGCGCAGTACTAGATTGGCGGTAAGGTCTCATCGTTTTACCGTTGAAATGGCTAGATGTAACCATAAGTTCTATGCTAACAGTTTCTTCTCTCCCGCTTCTTGCTTGTGGAATTTTTGCTTCTCAGTCAACTTTGATCTTCAAAACTTTAAATTCAAAATCAATTGTTATAGTCTGTCTTCTTAATTTCAGTTCTTTTTTTATTACGCCTCTATAATGTTTTCTTTTTCTCATATTATCTCACACTCAGAAGATGCTTGCATCTTAGTGGCTGTATCACCTGAGGTGAAATTATTTTTAAAAAAGTGAAAAAAACCTTTACAAAATTATTTTTTATTATTATTATTATTATTATTATTATTATTATTATTATTATTATTATTAATAGAAACTTCAGAAAATTATTCAAATTAGTAAATTACATCGTCTATTGAATTATTTTGGAATATTATTAATAAAAACATTACAAAATTGTTTCGATATACCGAATTTTAATTTTAATTGCATTTACTTGAAAATTTGTAAACAAAATAAATAACTTTTTAATTGAAAAAATATTCAAATAAGTGAACATTTTCTGTTGGTTAATTAATTTTATTATTATATTTATTATTGAAATCATTAAAAAGTTATTTAAATATTCATATATCGTCGGTTGTAGAATTAATCTTAAATTATTTAAATATGCAAGATTTTACTTTCATTATAATTGGAAATATTTATAAATATTATATATATATATATAATAATAAACTAAATAACTACTTCGTATTTGACTCAAGGAAAAATTAATATTTTTCAAAAATTGTCTCCAACCAGACTTGTCTCGAAGAAGGTGCGCCCATTTTTCACTTTCAAAATCTTCATGCCGGTAATGACTACAGTTATTTATTGTTATTGTTATTATTGTTATTATTAGTAATATTATTATTGTTATTATTGTTGTTATTGTTATAATTATTATTATTATTGTTGTTATTATTGGTATTATTATAGTTATTGTTATTATTATTATTATTGTTGTTATTATTGTTATTGTTATTATTATTGTTATTGCTATTATTGTTGTTATTGTTGTTATTATTATTATTATTGTTGTTATTGTTATTATTATTGTTGTTGTTATTGTTATTATTATTATTATTATTGTTGTTATTATTGGTATTATTATAGTTATTGTTATTATTATTATTGTTGTTATTATTGTTATTGTTATTATTATTGTTATTGCTATTATTGTTGTTATTGTTGTTATTATTATTATTGTTATTGTTATTATTATTGTTGTTGTTATTGTTATTATTATTATTATTATTATTGTTGTTATTATTTGTATTATTATAGTTATTGTTATTGTTATTATTATTATTATTATTGTTGTTATTGTTGTTATTATTATTATTATTGTTATTTTTGTTATTGTTATTATTATTGTTGTTGTTATTGTTATTATTATTATTATTATTATTATTGTTGTTTTTATTTATTGCTTCTGGGCCCTATGAAGGAAAAGGTCTATTCATCCAAAGAATACCCATGTCACCAAGCGTTCATTACAAATGCAAAGCTCGCAAAGATTAAGGCTAAGTTCACAAAGCTCAAGTTAGTTCATTTTTTATGTAGATACCAAATTCTTTCAAAGATTGGTATGTATCTAAAAAAACATTGAATGTTTCTCTCATGGCCAATTCACTATGTCCAGAATAGGAAACTCAAGAGGAAATCGAGAAATTTTAATAAAAAAAATGTGCTCCCAGGCTGATAGACATAACTGCTTGAAATAAAAATTAAACTAATGGGGCGTTTATTTCAGACACGGATATCCGCTATAATAACATTTGAAGTAATAAAACTTGGATTAAAAATGAATTCATTAATATATATATATATATATATATATATATATATATATATATATATATATATATACAAGTTTAGGATTGGTATATACGGAGTGAGATCCAATAACCAAAAAGAGTCTATATTCTACATCGTCACTTGATAAGACACTAGAAGTGTTGAAACAAAATGGCTACTTTTGTCGTGATTTTATAACATATTTATGTTGTAATATTCAAATAAATAATTATATATATATATATATATATATATATATATATATATATATATATATATATATATATACTCTGTCATTTTTATGTCATAGAGCACTTTTAGGCCAGAAAGCTAATTTTAGGCAGACTCTATTTAGTAGTGCTTTTTCAAACCTTGGAATTATATATATATATATATATATATATATATATAATCTAAAGTGATCGATGTGAAATAACAAAGCTATTGCTATTAATATATGTACAGATTTTCTTTCCTCGACGTTTGGTAAGGCTCTGTGGTTTATGCAGACGGCAATCTTCAGTTCCTGATTGAAAACTCATTTATACTCGTTGGCAGATTAGTTTCCGTATCTTGGTGTTGCAGGTGTGAAATAATATTCGACAGTTCTTATTATAGTTGCGAGCTTTCAACTGGCTTCGGTCAATTATTAATAATAATGAGATTCGAATTCAGTTTAATAATAGCTTGAATCTTTATGATGATTTTAAATTTTTATTTTTATTTCGCCTGAAAGTGATGTTATATTTTTGTTCTGAAAATATATGGTGTCTCAGGAACATGACGCCGTGTGCATTCAAAATTTTAAAATTCAAAAACGAAGTTCAAGCCCACTTCACAATCTTTACATACGATAGTTGAAATAGCTTAATTCAATCGCCACTTCTACTCTAACAGTTTATTTCTCACAATTCCCATCTGTAGAACTCCTTTTCGTTTACTTGCTTTCCTGATAAGTACAATCTTTAAAAATTTCAATGCAATGTCAATCGCTATCATCTATCTTCTTGAACCGCATTCAGCTTTTATCCTTTCCTCAATCTTCTCTATACTCAATCTAGATATATAAATGGTATATTTATTAAAAATAGACATATCGACGTAAAAATATCAAATATACGAAAATTATACATACCTGCATATATATATATATATATATATATATATATATATATATATATATATATATATACATACATGCATATATATATATATATATATATATATATATATATATATATATATATATATATAATATGATTCGTGTATTTGTAAAAAGCAATCAAATGCTATGGAACCAAATTAGAATTACAAGCTAACGTCTTCCTTTTGGAGGGACGCTGTGTTTTTTTTAGGTATTCACCAACCCATCAAATCTCTGTCTCTCTCTCTCTGTCCCACACTCTCTTTCTCTCTCTCTCTCTCTCGTATCACGATCCTCTCTCTCTCTATCTCAACCCTTTTCTCTCTTTTTCGTTCTCTCTCTCTCTTTCTCTCTCTCTCACCTTCCCAACGGAATATGCATTTATTTTTGTCTAATAAACTACAAAAATAAAAATGGAAAGGAAGAATGAAGCAAGAAATAATTCCAGAATATCGCGTGGAAGCGGAAGTTGTCTTTAATTTTGAACCCGGGGGCAATGGTCTCTTGAGTGGCTCGCTTTTTGCTGCCCCTCTTGAAATGTCACGATAGATGCGATGCCAAAACGAGTGTGGGGATTCAAGAAAGGCCATAAAATGGCACTCCACGCTTAACTATAGTCATATTTGTGGATGCCTAAGAAATAAGGACATATGTATTTAGACAGCAAAAAAGCCTTAAATCAGTTATGCAGAAACGTATACACGCAAAAACACAAAACACATACTGTTATATTACATAAAAATAATACATATACACATATCCCATTTTCGTTTTGTGGATAGATAGATAGATAGATAGATAGATAGATAGATAGATAGATAGATAGATAGATACGAGTGTGAGAAGAAAAGTTCATAAGCTGACTAGAATTGAGAGATTTTAGAATTGTTGCATCTTGTATCTATTAATTTCAACTCTTCTTATTAATATTTGCATTGTTTCTTTCCAGGTAAACTGACATTTGACTGTTCAAAGAAGATTCAAAGGTAACTGGTAGCGTTCTAAAAATGAACAAAATTTGCCATAGTAGTATTACCAAATACTTTCATAAAAAGTGTTTAGCCCCCAAGTACATTGCTGTAGGTATGGATACTACATTAAATGATGACATTCCAGCTTTATCAACAGTGCAGAAGTAGGTAGGAAGAGTCTTGAAGATGACCCAATGTCTGGAAGTCCTTCAAATGCCTCCACAAAGAAAAGCATTTTTAGTGTTCACCACATGGTGATGGACAACAGGCAATTGACTATAAATCAAACAGTCAATGTTGTTAGCATATGCTATGAGAGTATTTTGAATATTTTGCACAATAAACTTGGTCATGGTTTCTGCTCGGTGAGAGCCACGGCTTCCGATACCTGATCAAAATCACACTTGTCGGATCACATCACGAGAAAATCTGACACTGACACTGAGGAAGATGCAGCTGATTTCCTTGAGTGTTGGGTTCATCACTTTGAGCCAGAGACAGAGATAAGATCCATGCAGTGAACCCCCTCATCACCTTCTCCAAAGGTTGTTTCATCTCCAGGGAAGTTGACGGCCTCGGTTTTATTGGATTCAAAAAGCATTGTGTTTATTGTCAGTTATGTGCCATGCGTGATACACGCTTAGGTGATCATGTATCTTTCGATACATTACTGACGAGTCAGTTTTTTTCCCGCAGTAGGTTGCCATTTCTTTCTGGCAGACCAAGTTTATACCATAGGTGGGGGGAGAAGAAGAGGATTCATACATTTCCGAGGGGTATTAGCATGTAAGTGAATATAATGGATTTGACTGGAATTCGAACTCGGCTCTCCAACTCCTCAGTTTGAGCCGCTATCCATTACTCCACACTAACTTCAAAAAGGCCGCACCATCAATAGAGAGTACTGTGCCAACTTGCTAATGGAGTTACGAAAGGCTAGGTTGAAAACGTACAGGAAAATTTACGAAAGGGTCTTGTTTCATCAGAACAATATTCCAGCAAACACGTTCTTGGTCTCAATGGCTACTGTGCATGACTGTGGTTTTGAAGTGGTTGATCACCCTCCTTATTCTCTTGATTTGCCTCAATCTGACAATAATTTGTTCCAGAAAAAACACTTGGCTGGAAACCACAATCGCAGTAAAGATGACATCATATCTGCTGGTGGTGATTTTTTTAGACAAGCAGAATATCAGCTTCTTCATCAATGAGATCCAAGGACTACAACACTGATGGAAGAAGTGTGTGAACCACAAGGGGGATATGTTGAAAAATAAACATCATTTGGTCGAATTCCATGAGAAGATCTTTGTCAGCCTATGAACTTTTCATCCGACTCCTGTATGACAATTTGTAAAATTTAAATTAAAAACAAATAACAGAGATGAAATATTTATCAAAGTATGGCCTATAATTATTATAAATAGATAGATCATGAACCAAGATATACAAATACATAATGAGATAGATATGAATATACATATGCAGATATATATGAACAGACATAGATAGATAGATAGATAGATAGATAGATAGATAGATAGATAGATAGATAGATAGATAGATAGATTTTAGATGCTGAAATTTTGTCTTTCGCTTTAAAAATCTTTCATTTTAATGTATTTTTAAAGAAATGCAGAGTTTCCTCTAACTTTTTCCTGTAGTGTAAAAGAAAAAGACATAGAGGCAAGCCTACCTAGTCAGTAAAGTATAATGCTCGAAGCCTAGATTGACTAGACAAAGCAAAAGCGCTTAAACACGTTAAATCTTATGAAAGTATGGCCCTAGTCAGAACCCGAGTTTCTCGCTAACGCGGTCTTCTGACGACTTGAACGCCAATGTGTGAGAGTTTTAGGTTTTGGCAAGTCCTTCGTTGGGTCCATCAACGGTTTTGGGTGGGTTTTTTAATAATAATAGCTCCCGCCAGTTTGGTTGTAGAGCACTTTAGTACCTTAAAGTAAAACTTCACGATAAACAATATCGAAAGAAATAAATTAGAGTTGTTAATGCTGTTGTAAGTCCTCACGTGATGTGGTTTCTAGTAAATGGTACATTCATTTGTGGTTCTTTCGCGACAGTATGCGAAGTTCGAAAAAGGATGATCTTTGCCAAGACATGTAACCTTCATTCACCCGATACTATTTTAAATATTGATTTGAGAATGCGGTTATATACAACTGACAGTTTAGATATTTCGGAACAAGTTTGGCTCCATGCATGGTATCCATATGAAAGTTTCGTTTTGACGAGGCTATTTGGTGTTAGGTAAATGTTTATGTAATTTGATTAGGAAATATATTCTTATTGCTAGTTTCTCTCGTCTCCTTTGCTCCGTATACATCGATATCAGAAAGGGTGTTGTTCCCACGTACCGCACTCCTGATCGCAAGGCGTATCTCAGGGGGTGACACAACCTCACGCGCTAGTCTGAAAAACATTGATTTGATATTTTCATGTTAGTCTTTTCAGCCTTCACTTTCGCGTTGGCTTAGGGCAACTTGAAAGGTGTTGTAACCCGACACCAGTTTTGGAAAGATTTATAAACACGAGCAGTTTTAAAGATGAAAAACAGACATATTTTCAATATGGAGTCAAGGCTAAAAGAAAAAAGTAAATACTAAAATTTAATGCAGATATTTATTGGGCGTTTTCCGATTCCTGGTTGACCTTGTAGAATTCCCACAGTAGGCTGCCGTAGAAAAGTTGCCAACCAGTGCTATAGAAACCAGTCTGCCTTGTTATTTAATCCATAGATGGGGGAAAGAGATCCATTTATACCTTTCCCAGGGGTATTTGTTCTTAACTGAATGTAAGGAACTCGACTGGAATTCGAACTCGGCTGTCCGACTTTGAATTCGGAGCCATTATCTATCACACCTCCTACACATGCAAGATTACAACATGGTATACCCAAGCTTTTCTCCATCTAGGTTTAGCCAAGCTCAAATTCGATGATCGAACGAGAACCGGTGTTTCGACGTTATACGGCTATAACAAGGTAACTTGCTTTTGGGCGATATCGTAGTTTTCAAATTATAAAGCAACGATTTGGAATGGATTGGTGTGCGTTATTCGAGACCTTATTAATTTTGCCAGGCAGGAATATTTGTTGAGAGCCCAGATGTGACCTCAAATTTGACAGGTCAGAGCATGTGCTCTTGATTCCGTTTCTGATGGAAATGTCTGCCGATTATGTTTAGGGTTTATTTTTTTGTTTTTGCTTTGGTTTTCTTTTGTTTTTTTGGCAATGGCTCTGAATGAAATGGTACACAATCAAAATATAAGATTTGGTCTTTTCACCCTAACTTTAAACAACGGAAAATTGAGTTATTTTGGTGTGTGAACAGATTGATATGTGGGCAGAGAATTATATATAAATTCAGCTCGATTTTGAGGACACAGAGAGACGGGTCGGGCCGACAGAAACAGACGAGTCGTCAGACATACACGCAGTTGCACACCCACACGAGAAAGGGTCCCAATAGTCACTTGAATTTCTGATTGAACCTTGCTGAACATATAAATCGAGATTCCAAGTCGCCGCCTTCTAATAGTTTTGCGTCAATAGATGCCAAATATATTCGATTGTAAATTATTTTATTCACCTTCATTAAATCATCTATATTTAAGCAAAACTGACATTATTATTTTTTACGGTGAAAGCTTGATTTTATTCCCAGTCAGCCCAGACGTCAAGTTTACCACAGCTTATTGACTAAATGAAGAAAGACAACTTTCTTCGTCAGTAAGAATCACAGCACTTGAAGAACCAAGATTTTGACGATCTACGACTTATACTGGCACCAATCCCTAAACCATTTTGGAAGCTGTATAACTTTTCTCATCCCATAGCCATGCGAAGATTGGGATAGCGTAACAAGCGGGGTCCGAACTGAGCGGCTTCACGTCGCCAGAAAGCGAGACCTGACGGGGCCTAGGAAACGTGTACGGTAAGAGAGGGGTTTATACGACCGTAAGAATAAAACTTAATGATGATTTTCCTTGTTGTTGTTAATCGTTTCACCCCAAGCAAGACATTAAAAGTGGGTTTTACTCGTGCAAGAGACCAACTAAGATATTTGATCTTTTATCAAGGGTTTTCTAACTAGACAGACTCCCCTCAGTATCTGTTTTCAATTTAGGAATATCAATCTTTCTGCTCCATATTTAATCTGCAAGTCAACGGAATTTTGAGGGGTTTTTTTTTATTCTTAGATTTATTGCCCTATCAAGTTAACGAGTTCTATTTACCAAATCTATGCCAACGTACCTCCTTTTTTTTTTCATACGGTCTCCTGCACGTTACCCGGATTAATAAACACCTGAAGAAGACCAAAAAGACACAATGGTCTAAATGTTGTGATAATAATAACAACAAAGATGGGGATATTAATTCGAATTTAAATAAGATTTCAATATATTTTATAATGCCTAACATATTGCAGGATTTAGGAAGTCATTTTTTCTGATTGTCATCATTATTCACTTCTCAGGGAAGGATTATCCTTGAGGCTACCTAGTATAGGCTGCAGCCTAGAGCCCTTCGAGATTTTATAAAGCAATGATTTTAATTTTCTACATGTTATAATTTCTAAATAGTTATTATAAATTGCAATGATAAGACAAACTTATATTTATTTGATTTTGCAGGAAACAAAGCAAGAAAAAGAATGTAGTTTTGTGTCATTGTGTTTCAGGTAGATAACATGTTTTCTTTTAGTTCAGAATGTTTAAACATTGGAAATTTTTATAAAGCAGTAATTTTAATTTTAGAGATGTTATAACATCTAAATATTTTCATAAAGTGAAATGATATCAATATGACAAACTCATATTTATTTTCATTGTTTTATTGTTTTAATGCCGGTTATCAAATGTAAACCGGTTTAATCAAAGCGATATGGCTGATACGATAACTGACTCTTCGACAGCGTAGTAAAAGCAAGCACACAGAAAAGATTAAACAATTAGCTGTTAAAGGAAAAAGAGTGAGAGAGAGAAAATTCACTAGTGTCAGCATAAGAGAGTGGCAAAACTGTCAACTGGA
Source organism: Acanthosepion esculentum (assembly GCA_964036315.1). Lineage (NCBI taxonomy): Eukaryota > Metazoa > Mollusca > Cephalopoda > Sepiida > Sepiidae > Acanthosepion > Acanthosepion esculentum. Next base: position 40,642,594 of record OZ038508.1, on the reverse strand, counting down.
GACATCTAAATTATGCAGGTGCAAAAATTGAACTCTCTGGGAACTAGAGTAACAAACGACGTAAAGTGTGACACAGAAATACGAAAGTGCATCGGAATAGCGATGGTTCTTTTCCAGAAATTATGAATATTATTAAGAGATATAAGAATGTTCCTAGAAAATGTTGAACTGCTCTGTATTAACTAATCTATATAGCAGTGTAATCCTGTACAATCTCCTCACAGATGATTCTATCGGCGACGCTGGGAATAACATGAACGAAACCAGTTCAATAACGAGTTAGTTTTAAGGAAAATATGAGCTGCAATGAAACGTATACTTACAATCAGAATGAGACATTTGAAATTTCAGGGACATATAATAAAGAATGATATCCTTGTGAATTTAACACTCACAGCACATACTGAAGCCAAGAAAAGTAGAGAAAATCAACAAGTAATATCCTCTACAAGCTTGTATTAATTGGTGGCAGAACAGTGACAAAGAGAGTGATAGTGGATCAAAAATTACTTAAATCAACAAAAGATGGGAAGTTGTAGAGAACCGTTATCGCACACGCACTGAAGAAACACGACACATTAAATAAGAAAAAAGTGAATGTAATATCTATTTTCCAGTTACAGTAAATTCTGGCCACCTTTGTCACAGACGAGGCAGCAGAGATGTGGTTCTATAGACGAAACCCTAAGAATACGATTGACAAAACATGAGAACAGCGAGGAAATTTTTTTTAAAATGAGAACGAAAAAGACGCTAGAACTTAGGAACAAAAAGAGTCAGTTGTAAAACTCTGGAACACATAATGAAGAAAGAAGACTCGTAGAATTTAACACTCACATGACATCTGCAATTCAAGAGAAGCGAGGAAAAATAGGGATGAGAGATGCCCAAAAAATACTTCGAGCAACAAAAACAAAATGTTGAAAGTCAAAACCCCGATGTGAATATTATGATCACAATTTTACACAAATATGAGTTTGAGTCGTGAAAAGTTTCCTTTTTTAATTGTCAAATTCATTTTTCAAAAAATAAAATACAATTATTCCAATTAAATTAAATTCCAATTATTTGCAATGATTTTTTGTCAATTATCAGGCTCTTCGATACGTTTTGAGTAAATTCTGCAGGTTTTCATGTGAACAGGACTCGTTTCTGGTTTTCATCAGTTAATGGTTTCTTCCGATCTCTGCGTTTCACAACGATCGACAAAGGTAATAATCAGTTGGTGCAAGGCCAAGTGAATATGGTGGGTAGGAGTAGAACAGACAAACCTGTTCCAAAATTTTTCCTGTGTTATCTTTGCTGTGTACCACTGTCCGTTACATTGAGAAAAAAACTTTTTTTCTATTGACCAGCACAATGCGCATTCCGGCCAACCTTTTCTGAACACGTTGCAGCTGATGGACTTAGAAATATGCATTAAGTCTTTCACTGCTTTTTAAAAACTCTAAATTAACAACGATCCCGGCAAAATTAAATTAGCTTTCTTCACTTGTGGATTCAATTGTGAAGATTCATACTTGTAAACGTTTGAGTTGGACAATGTCAAATGTAAGCCATTTTCCATCATTTGCTAGGAACGGATGAAACTTTTGTCATTAGAATTGGTTACCGAAAATAGAAATTATTTATACCTCAACAGAATTTATATTATAATAATTTGAAAATAAATGAAGGGAGACTACTCCACAATTAAGAAAACTCCAACGATATTTAAAAAAAATTAAAGTTAGCTTTACTTGTTCTTCTATTAACCCTAAACAGCAGGAGTCTAGTATTAAATGATCTTAGCCGTGAAGGCCAGATGTTAGTCGTATGTAACCCATTTTTCATCGCCCGTTATGATACATTTAAAAAACGTTTAGTTAGAATGATACATTCGTCATTACAATACATTCCCAAAAACAGAATGTATGACCCATGCTAATTAAGTATATGTCCAGACATAATTAAATGACATCAATAATGAAAAGCAAATGGAAAAATGCGTACAAATTTTCATTTCTGTTCAGTTTTCTTGAGTTCAGGTGCTTCCTGTTACCGTGCGCTGGGATCGTCTCCTCAGGCTGATAGTGTCAAGAAATCACCTTCTTGACAAACTGAGCATGGTGAGATTTGAACCTCGATCTCACGGACGGAAAACTGACGTTCTAACAACTCGGTCTCTATTCAACCCATCAGGTTTATATTGTATTCTTCATGTTTCTTAAACCAATGGGTGTTGCTTGGTAGTGCCCAACTCCTCTCCAAGTAGGTGTCTTAGAGACTGCACTCCTGTTGCGCAATCGGAGTTGGCCGTCTGAAAAATATCTAGACAACAAAATAAATAATACATCACAAAAATTAAGATAATCAAGGGAGGTTGAAGAATATATCGGTGCAAATAATAATAGATCGATAAACTTTAATGCATTCGAATTATTGTTCTAATCTTTGATTGTTATACGCCTTTTAGATACGACGTTTCAACCGAGTATCTTCCGCCAATCTTCAGTAGTATATTACCTTTTGCTATAGGATATCTTACGTCTTAATTACTGTTATTTTTTTTCTCTATGATATTTTTTTATGTGCCATGTCATTTCAGGACGTAGGCGATCATGGCTCTCCACCTCGCCGCTTTCTCAACAAGTTTCTTCCCTTTGCTATCTCCCCCAGACCACGTTTTGTCATCCACATGCTGAACCCCACCAGGAATGTCACGCGCTGCTTTCCCTTGTCTGTCTTTTCCTCTATTCGACCCGTGAGTATCAGATTCTTAAGACCCTCTTTCCTCATTATGTGTCCCATAACTTCAGTTGCTTCTTCCTCATGTTAAGCATGAGCCTCCCCCTTGTCTACATTCTCTCTAAGGCCTCATCATTTTTCACACGCTCGGGCCACGAAATCCTCAGCATCCTTCTGTAGTACCACATCTCCGTCGCTTCGAGTGTCTTCTTCATCCTTGAGGAAATCATCCAGTATTCACTGCCGTAAAGAAGGACGGATGTCACGTAACAGCTCAGTATCCTTTTCTTTGTTACCAAAGAAATCCTCCCGTCTCGCAATACTCTGCCCAGCTTTTGGAATGCGTCCTTGGCCATCCCAATACGTCTACGGATCTTAGCGTCACATTTACGGTCCTCTGTCAAAACGCTTCCCAGATATTTAAACTTCCGCGTCTGCTTGATTCTAGTGTTCTCGAACTGCAAATCGCCTTTCGGGCTCATCCTCTTACTGATGACCATGCATTCCGTATACTGGCTCTTATACTGTTTCACTACTTGTTCAAGGGATTGAACGCACAACCACTAGATGACAGCAACGTGATCCACTATGCCAGTCTTCCAACGGACATCTTATGAGTATTTTTAAACTAATGTCAAATGGTTTTGATATTTGTTTAACATAGCGAGTTCATCCTGATATTTTCTGTTTTTGAGTTTTACGAAGAGGAATTACAAAGAAAGCTAATATTTGAAACTTTGAAACGCTAAAAGCAATATAGGTGAATGCAGTATTCCAAAAATATGTTAATGTTTTTTCGGGTTTTTCTATGGCTGAACTTTTAAAAAATATGTTTTTGGTTTCAAATTCTCAAACATTATGTGAACATTGACTAAGAAAGTCCGACCTTGTGCAAAGAAATCTTTACGTCGCCACTGCACCAGGTTTTGGGAAAAGGAATCAATTTCTTCCATTGCTTACCTCTGGTCAAATCTCCTAAGACTCGTATTCGTTGTCGGTAATCTACGACCAGACAAGCAGTTCCCAAACGATCACCAAGAGAACGGTGTTTAATTGACATTCGACCGCTTTCAGGCTGACAAGCCGAGTTAAAGCCTCATTTCTCCCGGCTCATTCAGTCTTTTAATTCCTTCCGCCGAAGAGGTTACATTTCCGCCACATCTCACCTAACCACTGGCGACTACGCTATAATCAATTAAATAATATCGATAAGAAGTCAAATTAAAAAATTATCTCGAAGCATCTGCAGAAAAGATTCGAGAATTTGAAAGCTATTAATAAAAGAAATATCAAAAAGACGATTTCAAATTATCGTCAGTTTTGATTATGGCACTTTTTTAAGCGTAGCTTTTTGTATGCTCGTGAAAGGAGACACTTCAAAACTGAAGGTGAAGAGTACACTATGATATATATATATATATATATATATATATATATATATATATATATATAATATAATATAAATTTTTTTTTTTTTTCGAAAAATATATAATCTAGCCAATTCCAGTTAGTTTCTGTTTTATCTTTTGTTTCTCACTTTGCTAAAAAAGTGATAAGTGCGTTATATACATATACGTATGCGCATGTCTGTATGTATGTATATAAAAACATAAAGTAAATAATAAACAAATTAATTACGAATGAACACATAAGGACAAGTAAATGTAATAATAATAATAATCAACAACCAATAATTAACTAATCACTCATGAATAAATTTTAACAAACAACACTATAAAATAGCTACAAATAATCTCATTCGCATCCACAATTAATCCTACTCTGTAGTCTCTAGAATAATTTCAAACAACCGTTACAATACTCAATAACCGCTAGGAGGATGCAATAGAACCTGCTACGCGGATTGCACCATTGACCAACAGGGTATATAAATAGTCGATCCAAAACACGGCACACATGGCCTGAAGACTGCGTTCACGCATGAAACAGACTGTCGCCGCTCTGTGCTGACCTCAATTTTCACTATATATACATACATATATGAAAAATTTCCTAGAGTTAACCTGTAGAAAAACACAATATGCATAAAGGCAAAAGACATTAGGAAAACTGTATTATTAGCCGACGTGTTTTGTCTAATGCGACCTTTTCACGGCAAAAAAGAAATGAATTTATTGAAAACAAAGTAACTATTATCCACAAACAAAATGTCCATAGCAAATAGAAGAAAACGCTATTGTATTCTTATTTCACAATGTGAATACAATAGCGTTTTCTAAATTCTTCTATTGGCTAATAATACAGTTTTCCTACTGTCTTTAACCGTTATATATATATATATATATATATATATATATATATATATATATATATATATATATATATATATATATATATAAAGAGAGAGATTATAGACAAAAGAAACAAACTATATGGTGACTGCCAGTTTCACGCTTAAATGCGATCTTGAGGCAAACTGCCACTATTCCTTCAGCATGCAGTATTTATAGCGGGTTCTTTATATGCTGACTAAAAGATTAATGGAAGTGGGAAGAGTGGAAACTATTCCTCTCCAGTTTCTTTTGTTTAAGGATGATATTTATGGTTATTTCCGCAAAACATGCAAACAGCACTACTCTATCAAAGCATATATGACAAACAGAAACCAAAACACCCCAAAAATAACGTGGAGAATAAGCACCAAGTTAAAACAACACCTCAAAGCGATAAGAGGAGAAAATAACGATAATTACATTTACAAGACATGTTATGCTCCTAGACAAAAGATGAGAAATCTTTTCCAAATACAGACACGAAAACAAATTCTTTATGCGCTATCCAATCCACATCATGATCCCAATGACTAAATTAAAATCTCATAATCTATTTCTATTCATTTGTATTCCTAATACCTAAACACAGAAAAATGAAATAGAATACAGGACAAAATATACAAAACTAATAAAAAATATAAATGAATTAAATAAATAATATAAATATAGATAAAGGATGTTGAAGTAATTAACATAATTAAACGTAGCCTTTTTGCATACACACTTCCTCCAATCACCCAATCAGCATAATTAACAATCTTGAGGTCATAACTGTAAATAATTTTCACCATTAGCCCTGGAGAAAATAAACTACGGATAATCCATTAGTGTCCAACATGCACAAACCGCTATATATACAGCCAACTAAAGGAGTAGTAACACTTGGTCTCTAGATCGCAATAAAGCGTGATATTTACAGTCACTGTGTTGATCCCTATGTAAACAATGTCTAAATCTTTTTTTAAAAATCTATCTCCAAAATTTCACACTCTTCCACGACACGTGAAAAACGTGAAGAAATATTCCTTCCTTTCTCTGTGCCTTTTCTGTAGATATTTTCATGGCAGTTCTGATGAGCTTTCCTCTTTGATACCTGTACTAAATGAATTTACGCGCGGTGCTATGTTGGAAGCTAGATCTCATCATTTTACCGTTGAAATTGCTAGATGTAACCGTAAATTCTGCGTTAATATTCTGCGACACTCTCTTCCGGATTCTTAAATTCCTGTCAACTGCAATCTTCAAAACTTTAAATGCAACATAAATTGCCATCTGCTCTGCTTGAATCTAGTTCTTGTATAGCCCTCAATAACGTTTTCTCGGATTCTTTTACTCTGGGTAACTCCTCGGGCTTTGCGTCTTTGCTTAGGGTGAAATTATCAAAAAAATAGAAACTTACCTAAGATGAAAACAACTGAGGAAGACTTAAGAGTAGACCGGTTGAAATCGTGACATAAAACAAAAACTATGTGTTTATTAATCCAAAAGCTGCTAAAAATATCAAAAATCTCCCCCGTGGTTCAGACTATAATTTATTTTTATAATTATTGTCAGTGACGCTATATACTGTTTACGACTTTTTACGAAATTTGACACCCTGAAAACAAAGGATTTAAGATGAAGAAATCGTTGACAACACAATTTCAGAACTATTAATCGTGTAATTAACATTTTAACAAATTCAAGTCAGGCTTAGGGAAAACCGGTGTTAAAATGCAGGAGAAAACATCATCGACATGAGATTGCTTTAGTTAGAATGTCCTTACTAGCGGCTTCTGGTCACCTTATACATTACGTATGGTTACTTGCCTCGAGATGTGTGCCATCAGTATGATAGATAGATAGATAGATAGATAGATAGATAGATAGATAGATAGATAGATAGATATGAACAGATATAGATAGAAAGTTAGATAGATAGATAGATAGATAGATAGATAGATAGATAGATATGAACAGAGATAGATAGATAGATAGATAGATAGATAGATAGATAGATAGATATGAACAGATATAGATAGAAAGATCGATAGATAGATAGATAGATAGATAGATAGATAGATAGATAGATATGAACAGAGATAGATAGATAGATATGAACAGATTGAGATAGATAGATAGATAGATAGATAGATAGATAGATAGATAGATAGATATAGATAGATAGATAGCTAGATAGATATGAACATAGATAGATAGATATGAACAGATATAGATAGAAAGATAGATAGATAGATAGATAGATAGATAGATAGATATGAACAGATTGAGATAGATAGATAGATATGAACAGATTGAGATAGATAGATATGAACAGATTGAGATAGATAGATAGATAGATAGATATGAACAGATTGAGATAGATAGATAGATAGATATGAACATAGATAGATAGATAGATATGAACAGATATAGCTAGCTAGCTAGATAGCTAGCTAGCTAGCTAGATAGATAGATAGATAGATAGATAGATAGATATGAACAGATTGAGACAGATAGACAGATAGATAGATAGATATGAACAGATTGAGATAGATAGATAGATAGATAGATAGATAGATAGATAGATAGATAGATAGATAGATAGATAGATAGATAGATAGATATGAAGAGACAGACATGACCGGATTGAGTGACTGGTCGATCAATTTGGTCTTCGGTGTCATTGCTGATCTTTCAAACATTCATAAGACAATTTGCCAGCCGCTGGGATCGTTTCTCTTTTTCTCATCTTCCAACTGATCAGCTTTTTATGTTCGATAACGACGTCCCAAATCCTCTCTTGTGAAAATGACACCGACCCTTGACCCATAACTCTTCATCGTATACTCCCACCATCAGTTTCTGAAATGTCTCCTGTCACAAGCATACAATGAGCCATACTCAGCAAAGTTTCTTGTCCATTATATGCGATCGAAGCGCCAAATTGACAAATATAATGGTTTGGGAGAGGACTGTGAGCGGCGAGAAACACTGTCGGTTGACTCACGGCCGGCGGTGTTCCTTTTTGAAGTCGGAGCTTTAGATTGAGCTCGCGTTTCTAAGGAAGAATCAGGTTGGCTAATCTTATTGCCGGAAGAGGCATTCATCAACGGAAGTGCCAAGGAGAGTGACCCTTCCGGTCAAGGTGAATCGTAAAGGTGACGGATGTTGCTGTGAATTGAAAAGGTTGGGAACGAGGGTTTGTCTTTGATCCCGACTACAAGTGAAGTCATAAGACTTGTTTCATCACCCGTAATAACTTCAGTATGTATCCACAAAATCAATATCTATCCATTATATATATAGATGGGTGTGTGTGAGAGAGAGAGAGTAGGGGAGATAAAGAGAGATTACATACGCAATCCTACTCTCTCTCTCTTTCTCTCTCTCTCCCTCTCTCTCTCTTCTCTCTCTCTCTCTCTCTCACTCTCTGTTTATTACTTTCTTTCAAAAATATTTTTTTGATATGCATTATATATATGTGTGTGTGTGTGTGTGTGTGTGTGTGTGAGAGAGAGAGAGAGAGAGATTACATACGCAATCTCCCTCTCTCTCTCTTTCTTTCTCTCTCTCTCTCTCTCTCTCTTTCTCTCTGTTTATTACTTTCTTTCAAAAATATTTTTGGATATGCATTATATATATATATGTGTGTGTGTGTGTGAGAGAGAGAGAGATTACATACGCAACCTCTCTCTCTCTCTCTCTTTCTCTCTCTCTCTTTCTCTCTCTCTCTTACTGTGTTTCATTTTTTTGTTTGGATATGCATTGTATATATATATATATATATATATATGGGGGAGGGTTTATGGGTGTGGGTGGATGTTGTGTGCGTGTGTCTGTGTGTGGGTGGGTGGGTGTTTATTGTAAGACGCTATATAAATCCGACCGAGGCGTGTTGAATGACCCCCTTCCCGAAATCTAACCCAAATAGCCATGCACAAGAATTTTATTGCTAATCTCTTCGTATTTGTACCCATAATTTATCAGCACCCTTTTGAATACGTATGGACCCTTATCATGTGTATTCGTATGCACACAGAAATACATATATAACTTTATTTGTTGAATATTTGTATATATATGCGTGTGCGCGTGTGGGGGGGGGGTATATGTATATAGAAATAGTCCATTATAAATAAATACGCCAGCCGACTAAAACAAGAATATGAAATTAATTATCTATTATAAAAAAAAGAAAACAGTTAAAACAGCTAATCTCATCGTCAGCAATAACAACTCACCTTCAAGGTCCAAACAATGACCTGAAGACTCGTGCCAGTTTTCTTAAATAACCTCGTCAAATCGAGACTAAGGAACATGGATACTATGTATGGTGTCAAACCCGTTCAGAAATATCTATACAACCCCTTTCTCAGATAAATGGTTAATATGGCTTTGAGGACGTGAAGGTCTGGCGATACAGAATCAGAAATAACAGAAACCACATCAGTTGAAGACTTTCAACATCAGCAACTGCTAAAATGGATAACACGTGTAACTGGAATAGAAAATAGTGACATAATCAAGATATTGGCATTCCACACTAATTCAAATAAAGGGTTAGGAAGGAAACCCACATCAACACTGGAAAGAGCTATAACAGCTACTGAACTTTGTTTTAAGTGAAATATTTCATAAATTTCAACCGACAGTAGTACTGACTGCTTTCTCATTGACTACCGAAGGTGTCCTTATAAGGAAACGACTTATACTATCATTTCCCTTACTATAGGCAGGCACAGCGATTTTGAAAACCTACTGTGGGATTAAGAAGATGTATATTCAATAGTTCGCATGTGTAGATTGGTAGCTAACAAGCTAGTAAGTTTGATTCTCATTGGAGGCTACATTATGGCATTCTTGTTCTGGTCTGTGTTAAACTTATTGCATACCGGTAAGATGGAACCAGGTGTTCTCTTTTTTGCATAACAATGCGCCTGCTCATGGCCCTTTTGAAGAATTTGGTGTCTTCTTGCATAAACCGTTCCTATACAATTCAAAAAATAAATTGAAGGGCCACATTGCTCGAAGAAAATTAGCTGCAAATAGCACAAATTCACACCAAAGAATTTACGAAACATAGCTAGTAAGGAACATCCACTGAGGACCGAACTCAGTCGTAATTGATCTAACGAGATATTCGTGCTAACCATTGCACCACGTTGACCTGGACGTCTCAATCCTGAACAAAGCTTTTGCATCGGTTTTTCTTTCTATAAGAGTTAAGCAAGTTCTTCAGAGGTTCGGTAAGAAAGGTTTAGATTTAGTTTTTGATACTTTATCTCGTCGTACTGGGTATGACGATAAAGTATATTCGGCTGCAAGGCCTCTGATCGGGAGGTTTTAAGGAGCGTGAAACCATCTCCTAATTGTTGTTGTTCCCAGGTCCCTGCTGACCCGGGATGGTAGCCCCTGTTAGGATTCCAGCTATGGGCAAATAGTTAATCTCCCAAACTGGGGTTAAAACACTATGACAATATATAAATACCGTTTTGTATTAAAAAAAAACAAAACAGCAATACTTTAAGGACATATGGCACATTGGATAAAGGCGTTGGTTAGATCCAGTGACAGGACCCAAAGAGTTGTGAGTTCAATACCTGGTTAAGGCAGTGGAGAACTTGGAGAGGTGAATTAACAGGAGATAACTGATAACTGACATCCATTAGACATGGCACGTGGAACTAGAACAGTCTACCCCAGCGAGCGAAATAAAGGGTTCAGTTCGACACTCCAACCACCTAAAGAAGGCCGGAACGTACAACGGCCGAGACGTTGTGATAAATACGGCAACAAAGATGAGGACAATCGTCCGAATAATGTAAACAGAATAGCTTTTTATGATAAAAAAAATTGCCAGCAATACATGTTTGTGAATGAAATTACTAATGCTCCCAAGAAAATTAAATTTCGGCTTTAAATGACCGATATGGAGTTGATATTCCGCTAACTAAACAAAGATACTTTGTCGCATCGCACGCTTCCTTAACTTTAGGAATCTGGTTAAGTGATCATTTTAAATATTCCAACATTTAATATTTTTAACAGCTTCATTATCACGCAACAATAACAGAGCAGTGTTGGAAGATATGACTTTTTTTTTCGGTCTTGTGTCCTCCCGACGACTAACATCGAAATATGAACTCGGAATTTCTCAACGTCACCCTCAGACACACTTTCTTCAAAGAGAGGAAACGCCGGTTCTACGCTTACCATGCCCAACGATTCTCATTACTTACGCGGTAGTTTCAAAATGGTTTCTTCGCATTACGACAATGTTGCAAACATTAATTAAAATGGTGAGATTAGCCATTTTGTTGTAAACACTCGCTATTCATTGACAGGACAGATAGCGTTACTCTTAGTTGAGATTTATAAAATCTTTTTTTTTAAATGATTAGGGAAGCAATTTTAAACTGAATAGGATTTTCAATGTGAGTGAGATAAAAACAGCTATACATAGAGAGAGGGAAGGATAGGAAATGCTTTCTCTTTCGTTTTCTACAGGAAGGGCTTAATCGGATACAAAGAGAGTGAAATATTGGTCGTATAAAGTCATACTTCCACAAAATTGATCAGTAGCCAACTTTGTATCCGATGAATATAAGATTCACTATTTTGAAAACTTCACGTGTACTACTTTGAGGAGTTTTGTGGGTCGCATACGTCCAGCGAGCCGTGTTTCGGGGTTGCCCCAACATATATCATCAGACCAACTCACCTGATCATGTTTCAGTGGACGATTCATGATTCCAATTTATAATTAAGATTTAAAGGAAGGATCTTTCCGAATTATTCGTACGTGGTATCAATACCAAAAACATCTGTTCATTGACTAAAACGTCAGAAGTATTAAAAATTAAAGGGAGTGGTAGCATCCTATCTGTTCGCTCCGGTTCGCACGAACCGATTCTTAAATTTATAAAATCTTAGCGAACCGGTTATTGGATTATCCGAAAATAATCTTATATATTAATAGGCGACGGTCTAGGTAAAATATAACTTGCGCTACGCTCGTACGCGCGCCTAATGAAACTCTAATAGATACATGCCTCCTACCGTTTTGAAGTTTAAAATGTGGCAAATCTTCTAGTCGTAAATTTGATAGGTTTTCCATTCAGCGACTCAGTTCGAATGTAGCCAAGAAAACATAGCTGACGACATTAGAGTCAAAAAGCGTCATATTTCTGAACAGAAATATGATGAGAACAGAATTTTAATCTGGAAATATCTTGATAAATAAATGTTTTCCATTAAATTATAAAAATGATTTAATTCTTTTTTATACTATAAAGTGATTTGTTTCCATTCTCAGATTGAAAAGAAAATAAGCAGAATAGGTTTCTAAAGATTACCTTCCTTTATAGAACTGGTTCCTGGAAATTTAGGATGCCACTACTGGCTAAAGGTTGAACCAAACCAATGCAATAAATCCACTAGGACACTAGAGGCTACTAAGCGTGAAAGAACGAGAAAATGAAAAACATTATTAAGGACAGAGAACAACAAATGAACAGAAATTAAGATTACAAAAGATAATGATTAACATTGTATTTAAACTTTTGAAGATCAAACTTGACTGGAATGCAAGATGGCGATTATATTTCTTTAACTGTGGTGTAAATATGGGGAATAGCTAGTCTGTTTCATGGACGTAGATTATTCCCTTGTCAATCTGGCCAAGGACTTTTCAGCAACAATTCGTATTAACAAAATGTTCTCTGACACAGTTACTGTCGATCCATAATTCGTGTTGTTCAGATTCACTTGCTTTCAAGCCTGGAACTCTATTTTCTTGGCACATTGCGTATATTCAAACAACGTCAAAGAGAACTCAATCATGTTCAATCGGGTCATTTCTAGGTTGTGGCCTGGTAGTAAGATATTCGGTTTCCGTTCTTCCTCACATCCAAATACGGTATGCTTTGGTTCATTCTCCGAAACTCTGCTATAATGAGATTATGTTTTGGTCACTGCCATGGAATAAAAGTCATAAGGTGCCTCGCTTAAGTTGATGGCGCTGTTTCCGCTTCAGATCACTTCCGGCAGAAAATCAAACTGATATCGACCGATGTCCACTGTCACTATTAGGACTTCAGTATAAGAGACCATTTAATAGTATAATGCCTAATACTGGAGTCTTAATTTGTTTTGTTTTGGTTTTTAAATGACAATGCAACAAGGATCGGTACTTGTTTGAATTTATTCCCTTAACGGAATAATATTGCTAGCTATCGAGCTTCTTTAACGAAAGTTTTCACAGGAATACATGAGGCATCATAATATCGCTTCAGATACCAGCATGCTTCTTTTCTTTAGGCGCAATAGTACAGTAATAGCCATTCTATGTCCAAAGACATGAGCAGTACTGTAGCTTTATTTTTCTATAATAATAAATACGATACAAGAAAAACACGATAGAAGAAAAACTATCAGGCATTTGCAACTGGTACTATGTAACCTGGTATCCCCTGATGCATGGTCGGATCGTCGGTGACTAAACCAGTTCGTCCACCACGCTTAGAATAGAACAGTATAAATCATTCTTTGTCAAAGAACAAAAGGATTACTGTTGATTTATTTTGTATAATAAGGAAAATGCAAAACACAATACAAGAAAAACAATCAGGCATTTTATAATGGTGTCATATAACCTGATACTCCCTAATCCATGGCTGGATCATTGGCGACTAACAGAGTTCTCTCACCAGTCTTTTCTGATAAGGAGGGTGACTAGACATCGAGCAACATTTTAAACTGTTGTGGTAAACCCTCCTACAGCAGAATGAACTCTTCCTCCTCTTATAAATACTAACTGCGAGACTTCCTAAGCAGTCGTTGGGCAGCCGAGATGCAGTATAACCTGAACGTTCGGACGGACACTTCTATCTGCTTATTACTAACACGCTTGCTTTGCATATATCCTTTATTTTCAATACACTAGTTCAACTTACCTTCGTCTTCCGTGTCTTTCTTTTCTGGCCCCTAAACAGGCCACAACTTTTTTAAAAAAACATCAAAAGGCAGATGAGACTTCTTATAGGGTCAATATCAGCATGAATATTAGGGGTAGACTGGGTTCCATAACTATGTACACAGCCATTTCGGTGATGATAAGACATTTCTGGGAGGAGGGCTTCCAAGATTAAAGTTAACAGCGAAGAAATAAAATCAACGGCCATTTGTCTGTTGCCAACGCCAACCATCAAGTTATAGGATATCGGTTGTGATTAAACCCACTGGAAAATGAGGATCTCTGCTACGTCTTTTAGCCTGTGACGCACTTACCCAAAACTCTCTCGAAAGGATGCTTTCCAAACCTCTACAATGTTAATGTCTTCAAGTCTTGAATCAACCGTTATCTACCGCTACTTCTTATACTATGCACTCCCTGTTTCCTCTTTGTACAAGCCCACTCGGTAAACCTCTAGCTTGCTTGGCTCTTTAGATTTGTGTTCTTTCTTCCTTTTCATTACGGCATGAAACAAATAAAATAATGGTTTGCCGAGCCCCTGGACTTCAGTACCGGAATCCGGGAGCTCTTCAGAGTCCACTTTGGGAAAACCTGCTCTAGAACATTATATTAATTCTGTTATGTTCTGCATATCTCTCTGCGTCGTAGGTGTCGTAGTACAGTTCTCCGTGTCCTTAATAGCAACCGGGTTTGCTAAGCACAGCCTCCTATGTTCGCAAGTTGTTCTCTATTTATACTTGTCTATCTAATTTGCATACGATACTACACCTCCCTGAATCGAAAAGATCGTGTACCCTTTTTTTTTCTTTTACTATTCCTAATTATTTTCGGATTGCGTTGTCATTCCTCTTGTCCTTCTTGTTTTCTCATTAATGGTGATCTCGGTCATTTTCTTCCTCATACTCGTCTGTCTTTTCATTCTCACTTTCTTCCATTTCCTTCTCTGCTCTACTTTTGTAACTTTCTGTCTCTTCTTGTTCTTGATCTTCCATTTCTACGTCATCCAGTTTGTTTCTGCTTCTGAACTCATCACTATGTGCCAGTGTATGTTGTCCCCTTTTCTCAAGTATAGTCATGCTGTGTACTTTTTGTATCAGGAAATTTGCTTCTTCTGGATTAGCCTCTTTTTTCTTTCTATACCATACCTTCTCTTTCGTTGCGAAGGATATAGATATAGGGACTATGATTTGTCTTTACATTAATGCCAAAGGGCTCAGTTTTCTTCCCGCATGTGGAATGGATCTGTAACAGTGGAGCAATTTTGGTAGATACGCTTCTATGCTTTCATTAAGTGGTGAGAATGCTTTTAATCCCATTTTTACCGTTTGTACCACTCTTTCCTCAATGTCAATTGATTGAAGGTGATATGGTGGTCTCTTGTATGGGATGCGACCAATCTGTTTTAACCACGAACATAAGTTCTCATCGCAAATTTCGGGTTCATTGACGGTGTCTATTGTCTGTGGTACTCCATCCCTTGAGAATATAGCTCTTAGCACTTGCTTTATTGTGGTGACTTTTCCGTTTTTACTCTTACAAACTCTGTCCGTCCTGAATATGAGTCCACTAATACCAAGAACAATCCCCTATCTTTGATATGTGCGTGATCAATGTGGACCGTAATCTGTGTCTCTGCTTCTTTGGCCATGAGTGATTTTTTTGCTTGCTTAAAGATTTTATTTCCGCACATTTTGGGCATCTCAATGTATTCCTCTACATTTTTTGAATAACCTGGCCACCAAGATTGTAGCGTTAGTCTTCTTTGTGTTGCTGTTACGCCACAATGCATGTCATCGTGTACTCCTCATGTACTCCTTTTAATATGTCCCTTCTCCATCATTTTGGAGATACTATTATATGCCCATTGCATATTATACTATTTTCTATGGTTAGGTTGTGCTTCTTTTCTTTAAAGGGTCGCTCTGTTATCGAACAATTGCTCCATATATTATTTTTATTCTACTATTTTGCTTAATATTGGGTTTTGCTTTGTTCCTATTTTGAGTCTATCTAGAGGAAGAACGTCTGTTTCTACCCAGTGTATTATTTTATGTTCAATATTTTCCTGTTTTTCTTCTGTTTCATTCTTAAACTGTAATCTTGATAAAGCGTCTGCATGAGGAATAGTGTTCCTTTTACGTATACTATGTCAAAATCGAATGCCATAATTTCTATTTCCCATCTTAAAATCCTTGACAATGTGGCTTTTTCAATTCTTTTCTCTGTTTAAATATGAATATTAATAGTTTGTGGTCCGTTTTTAATAAGAATTTTTCCTATCAGAAAGTTTCGCGCCCTTTCCATGCTCCATACAATCGGTAGTGCTTCTTTTTCAATATTCGAGTAGTTAGTTTCTGCTGACGATAACCTTCTTGATGTGTACTTGATCAGGTGTTCTTCTTGTGATAGAATAGCAGCAATGGCCTTTTCACTTGCGTTCGTGGATAACGATACTTTTTTGGTGTGTCAAAAACCTTTATTATTGGTTTGTTCTGCAGCATTTACTTTAGTGTTTTAAAAGCGATAGTTTGTTTTTGTATCCAGTTAAATTCATTGTTTTTGTTTTTTGTTTTTTGTTTTTTTTTGGGGGGGTAATTTTGCAAATGGGTCTATTTAGTCGCCGTATCTATAATAATTTATTAGCCCCCAAAAAGATTCTAATTCTTTTTATTTTTGGAGCAGCTAGTTCTGTTATTTTCTTCATTAGTCTATCGTCGGGTGATATGCCTTTTGATATCCTAAATATGATATCTTTACAGTCAAAATTACACTTGTCTTTGTTTACAGTCATGCCTGCCTTTTTTAATCACTAAAATTTGTCGTTTTATATTTTAATTCTTCTTTAGTTCTTGCCCCTACACATATATCGTCCTGGTATATTATTATATTTTGTACTTTTTCTAATAAGACTGTTTCAACTGCTTTTAAGAAATATGGCTCGAAATCTTTACCACAAACGGTAAACGATTCCATCTTAGCAAGCCTATAGAGGTGTTTATCGTGGTGATTTCCTTGAATTTCTCGTCAGTTTCTATTTGGTTGTATGCTTCCTTGAGATCATTGTTTTGCAAAGTGTTCCATTTTTGCTAACTCGTGGCTCGCCGTTTCGATATTTGGCAAAGGAAAAGTGTTCGAACTTATCTGGTGATTTACCTCTATCTTATAATCATCTTATAATCATCAATTATCCTTAAATCTCCATCAGGTTTCTTTATCGCTACTACTGGTGACGCCCAAATGCTACCACCTTGAGTTACTCTTTCTAGTATGTCTTGTATCATTTTGTTTAATTTGACAACTACCAAAGGTAGGATATGAATTGGAACTTTTCTCGACTATATATATTTTGGGTGATAATTTTCTTTTAGTCGAATGCTTGCTTTATATCCTTTCAATAATCCTATTTCATTTTCTTCAGCTTCCATGCAATTGATTAGTCTCGCTGTATCTACTTTTAATACATCAGTTCCTAGTAATCCGTGATCTTTTTCGCATTCTACAACTGTAATGGGAATTATTTCAAAACGCTTGTCGGTTTCAAAATTGCCTTGAAATGTACCCCTTATTTTTATAATTTTTATCATCAAATTGTTTTAATTGGATGCTTTTTTTTAAAATTCAAGTCGTCCTAATTTATCCAGAAATTTTTGGGTATCAATGTGACTTCACCGCCTTTATCAACTTGTATGTTAAATATTTGGCCATTTATCCATATTTTTCCTCTACTTTTTTTCTGTGTATTCATTGTAAATATTTCAGCTTCTTCTTCGGAGGGGGGTTCTACTGTTTGTACTCTATTTTCTTTTCTTATTTGCATACATTCTGAAAATGATCTCTTTTTTTTGCAATTTGAGCATATTTCTCCTAGAGCTGGACATTTATACTTGTCTCTCTCGTGATTTTTCTACGATAACTACATTTAATTATGAATTTGGTCGTGCTCGTCCTGTACGTCTCGAATTCTTCTTTTGGTTGATTAAATTCTCTAATCAACTCTAATTGTTGTAAAATCTCGCCGCTAGCTTCCAAACTCATGCTACTACTCTGTAGACATTCTAGTATTTTTCGTTTGTGGTTTTGGTCTTGCAAGCTTTCAATTATTTTGAGAAGGATTAATTCATCTTCTATAGTCATGTCCCGTGCTCCCAATTTCTCAAATTCACAATACTTGGCTCGTTCTTTCAATCTATGTAAGTATTGTATAATAGACTCATAGGGTGTTTGCCTTGTCTCTAAAAACTTGGTTCTTTCGCCTATGACCAATATTTTCTCTGTTCTTATGTTCTTTTTTATAATTTTAATAATTTCTTCAAACGTCATGTCTTCTAATTCTAAATTGTCGAAATTTTCTTCACAGCTTCACACCCAGCGGTAGCAAAAAATAAATCTGTTAGCTCGTTCTATCCTCCGTCGGTCTTTGTGTCTCTTAATTTTTTCATTCTTGCAAATGCAGCAAAAGTTCTTATACATGTTTCTTTGAGTTCCGGGTCGTCCAGTGAATTTAACGATCCTATCGGCGACGCTATTGTTATGTTTTGCGTATCTCTCTGCGTAGTAATAGGCGAAGTAAAGTTCTTCGTGTCCTGAATAGCAACCAGGTTTGCTAGGCTTAACCCCCTATGTTCGCCATTTGTTCTCTATTTATACTTCTCTATTTAATTTGCATACGATACTACGAATTATTTAGGTATATTGTATTATAGAACGGGAGAATGCCATCGACAATTGCTCTATTTTGCGATAAATAAGACACATTTCTCTTTCCAAATTCTGATTCTGAAAATCATTTTGCATACTACACGGCGACAGTCAGACGAATTGAGAAACGGTAGAAATATTTCATATTTCATAATTTTTTGCATCTGCCAGTCAATTTGATATGCTAGCAAACATGATAACTGCTGACTGGCCTCTTTTAAGCTTATAAGACCAACACAAATATAAAAGCATAGAGTAACCGAAAGATTTCGTTTGCTTCATCTGTTAGGCGATCCTAGTTCTCTAAAACCTTTTCTTTAATATCTGTAAATTGCGAATGATTGTTTTGATGAATAGTATCACATTGTTTTCTCTACGGTTTTAAATTCAGAGTTGTCCTTCTAGGCAGGCCGACCTATCAACAAGAGAGATCCCAGTACGCTCTACTATTTTACCTATATATAGGTGGAAATAAGAGATATATTTATGTCTTTACCAAGGGCATTAGTCCCGATTTTGAACTCAGAAGGACGATTTTCATTTTCATAACCATTACGCCATGTTCATATCTTTTGGTTTTTGAATAAATATAAGCATCGGTCACTTTCCGGCGGCCGTAAGTTAGATTCCCTGTGTCTTTTTCTTTAAATATTTACATAGTAATTTTTCTAAAGGCCTTTGCTCTTTCGTAGCTCAAATTTATGAATGTAAGATGTAATTCTAGCGGTAAACACATTCTGTAAGTCAACACATTCAGTCACTTATTTGCCATGAGTGATACACGCTTAGGCGATCATGTATCTTTCGATATATGACTGACGAGGCAGATTGTTTCCCGCAGCAGGTTGCCATTTCTTTCTACGGTTGACCAGTTGCCATCCACTCTTACAGTCTTCTTCAAGAGGTCATCCATATAGGACCTTGGCGTCTGTATTTTATAACTGTGGATGTTAAGTTTCAGTAATGACACTTACTCAATCAATAGTCCCAGTTACTCTTTTAGTCTTACTTTTTCTTTTCAGTTTCACTTCCCTGTAGGTTACTCGGATCGCTATACATCTGATGAAGGCCGGAGGGTACAATGACTGAAATGCCGTGATAACAGCAACAAAGATGAGGAGAATTGTCCGAATGTAAATAGTGTAAATTAATTTTTGTATCTCCAAAGTAAGATTTATACTCGTGGCAAAATGAATCGTTTTATTATATATATATATATATATATATATATATATATATATATATATATATATATTCTTTTTACTTTTTTGATTTCTTTTTTTCTTCTTTTACCTGTGGGTTTCTTTTTTTTTTCATTTGTGGAAATTTTTCTTGTCTTTCAAATTTTTAAAATATAAAAAGAAGTGATGTTTCATTTTTTTTTTTAATACGGTAATACTATCTTTGATCACCACCTGATGAGATGTTTGAATTGGGCATCGAAACAAAAATGTATTGTAGTGGTACTGAAATATTCAAATGTAATAACTTATAATATATATATATATATAAGTTCACCACATACAAGACACGACAGCCAATCCAGGTAGAGGGACACTTTTAAAATGGTTAAAACGAATGAGTAGAAAGTGATAACGATTAACCCTTGAAGAGGTTAACATTGAAGAAGTATCCACATGGGTATCTGTTCTCAAAAGTAGTAGTTCTTTGGATGGGGTGCAAAAAAGTTGTCTGAATGGAACTTTCTTCTTACATTTGGAATATGGGGGAAATCAGGGTGATTCGAATCCGTGAAAATAGCATGGCAAGTCCCATCTGAAATTTGTATCCAATAAGATCTTCAGACGAACAGACACAGACGGTCTTTTATATTATATTTAAGACGAATACAAAGAAATAATTCGTCGTGATTACGATTTTCAACGAGCCAACCACCGAACTGATGCTGACACTTTTGTGACAAGTCACGCAAAGACGTCCGCCAATTTCAGAACCTTTTAATTTATGCATCTCTTGAAATTGCCTTGCTCAACGAATGCCTGTTGTTCGCTTGTTGTGTCTGGTGTAACAAGCGTCAAGTGGCTTCGATCAAACTATATCCGACATGTCATCTCACGTTTTATCCTCAACAGTCAGCGACCTGGCGATACTTGATAATAACATTCCAGCTGTGACATTGGATCAATAAGTTATTCAATAGAAAATGCTAGCCGACCGTGTGGTCGTTTCAGTTAAGTTGTGTTGTTTCCCACCGTCATCATCAGTTGGTGTTCAAACCTAGACAAAAGCCAGGATCTAGAATGTGCATTTATAAGTCAGCCTCTCTTCGTTTATTAGCGGACTCATCACAGTCTGAACATTCTTATCAAATTTAATTTGACATTCTGTCAGATTGAGTAAGGCTTAGTAAACATTTTCTATAATTCTCTCTTGAAATAACGCAAGACATATTTGAGTTATAATGGAGGATGTTTGAAAAGTTCATAGCTTAAGGATGGCAGGTCGGAAGCAATTATTAATTATTTGTCCGGTAAATGAGAACAACTTACCTGGCGAGCTTGTGTGAATAAACGGTGGAACTGGGGGAGCCTTACCAAAGAGCAAAAACTGTTAACAGCCTCACGTGATAGGAAGTTGTTGAGGATCATTATCGCCTATATCTTGAAGTGACGCGGTAATCAAAGAAGCTTACACCACCTGGTATTCTCAAGCAGTCACCCATATAGTTACTAACCAGACTCTACGTTGCTTAACTTCAGTGATCTTGCTAGAGTAGGTAATTCAACTTTATATGTCTGTAAGCGCTTAATAGGATTAGACAGGTTCTCTATTTTCCTGTTCACATTCCTTCCCGGTCTTTTGAACAGAAGTATAACTTTATCCCTCGTTTCCTGTTTAGGATTGGGTTTCCGGTTCCTGCTAAAGTCTTCTTCCATCTTCTTTCGCTCCAAGTAGCCCGTTGCATCTTAGTGGCATTATCGTCTTGCTTGGAGTGAATTAATAAAATAAAAATAAAAAAGAAATTATGCCGGGAATTTTCAACTTCTACTGACAAATCTACCAACATCTGCCTAATATCTGGTGGGGCAACATAATAAAACAGGGGTCATTAATTTCGGAACGACATTCTGACAAATGTTAATTTTACTATTGATTAGTTTCTTTTGTATCGATTTTTGCTTCAATGTTCTAGCTGTTCGTTTCCTCGATCGTTAAAATGAAGCTTGTTTCGGTTGAAAGATTTTACAACATATCAACAAATTTGGGATTTATTTAATGTCGAATTATGTTTTTTTATGGTTGAGTCTATAGGTAAAATATTGGTCGGGTTTATACTTGAGTTTATTAGTAAATATTGCTCGGGGTTATACTTAAGTTAATAGGCGAAATTGATCGGCTTTATACTTGAGTTTATAGTTAAGCAATAGTTGACTTTATACTTTAGTATAACGGCAAACATATTTACTGCGTTTATATTTGAGTAAAATTTTGTCAAGTTTCTACTGGAGTCGCTAAGTAAAAAATTGAGTTTATACTTGAATCTGATTCTTGATAAAATCCAAAGAAAAATCTGCAATGTTATTAGTCCTGACCTAGCATATCGGTTTCAGTCAGTTTCCCGCAGCCGCAATATAGCTTCCCTGTACCTTTTCTATAAATATATATGGTAATTGTACCAGTGAAATTTCTTCTATGGTAGCTCGAATTTATGAATTTAAAGGCAGTACTAGACTGGCAACAGGGTATCATCATTTTACAGTTGAATTGGTGAGATTTAACCGTAAGTTCTATGGTGAAAGTTTCTTTCCTCGAAATTCTCACTTGTTGAAATCTACTGCGGCGTCTCGCTTTCCAACCAACTTTGATCTTCAAATATCTAAATGCAATATCAATCGCTATCTACAATCTTCTTGCTTCCGCTTCTTTTATTGTTCTTGCTCCTTAATAATGCATTCTTTTTCTTATGCTTTCACATTCAGTAACCAAATTGTGTCCTAGTGCCTTTATTGCTATGCTTGGGTTGAAATGATTAGCATATATATATATATATATATATATATATATATATATATATATATATATATATATATATATACAAGGTAACCAAAAAAGTTCTGTCCGTTTTTTGATTAGACATTGAATGAAGTTGAAATATATACGAAATGCGTGTAGCAATTGTTTTCAAATTCGAACAGTCGGAAGTAGGAACATCAGACGTTATAAAAAAAACACGCGCACCGTGCCCGGCCATCAGTTATAAGCCGGACAACTGTGAGAAGGATGGAAGTGTCTAGAGATCTCGTTCGGGGCTGTTTGCTTTACGACTTCAAATTGGGCTTATCAGCAGCTGCATCAAGTCGCCGCATATGTCAAGCGTTTGGGGATATTGCTGTGGATGAACGTACTACAAGGCGTTGGTTTCGAAAATTCGAGTCGGGAGATTTGTCTCTCCATGATGAGCCTTGCAGTGTGCGACCACAGGTCTTGAATGACGGAGTCCTGAAGGCAGCCATTGAAGAGGACAGTAGTCTAACGTGTGGTGAACTTGCAAGACAGTTCAACAGTTAGACTTCACCTGCACCGCCTAGGTAAGACGTGCAAGTGGGTTCCGCAAATGCTGTTGGAGGTCCACAAGGGACAACGAGCGGCAGCCTGCGTATCGCTGCTTTCTCGTCACTGTACTGCATCCTTATTCAATCGAGTGCTTACCAGTGATGAAAAGTGGGTTCTGTACGAAACTCCCAAGTGTTCCAGACATTGGTTGTCTCCTCAGGACGCTGTCCCTCACACCGCAAGACCGCCTATGCACCCACGCAAGATTATGCTTTCTGTCTGGTGGACAGGTCGTCAAGTGGTTCATTATGAACTGCTACCAACGGGCCAAACGGTCACTGGAGACCTACACTCGCAGCAATTGAAACGTGTGCAACAGGCATTGCGCCAGAAGGAGCCAGCACTGGTGAATCGCGAAGGTGTGCTTTTCCTCCATGACAACGCCAGGCCGCATGTCGCGCGAGTGGTCAGGGATACCATACAGCAACTTGGGTGGAAGACTTTGTGCCATCCACCTTATTCAACTGACCTTGCGCCATCCGATTACCACCTCTTCCACTCCCTGGATAATCATCTTCGTGGGAAATCCTTCACCAATGAAGCAGACTTACGCAAAGCCCTCACTGACTTCTTTGCGTCAAACCCCCCACCAGAGTTCTACCGCAAGGCACTGAACAGCTGGAGACACGTTGGCAGAGAGTGCTGGATGCCGATGGCGATTACTTCGAAGACTAAATATAAGTTACACATACTGTGAAGCGTTTTCTTTTTTTCCTTTAAAAACGGACAGAACTTTTTTGGTTACCTTGTATGTATGTATATATATATATATATATATATATATATATATATATATATATATATATATATATACGTGGCGCGTGGTAGGGTGATTGGAGCGTTTCTGCTACAGCCATAAGATCCGTGTTTAGAATTTTACCATGTTCGATTTGTCAAGTGAATGAATTCTTGATATGATCGGTCTGAGAAAGCGATCTCTAGGTGCAGCACATTTAAGAAGTATCTGAAACAAAATGCTACAAGTTGACCCAAGCCTTGGGAGTGGAATTCAGTAGACGAAACTGTTCAGAAGTCTTCATAAATTGTGCTAGCATCTAGTTACAAGTCTTCGTGACCGAGGCTGTGAGGCTGCTGGAAATTGCTCAACTGTAGATCCTGCTAAAATTCTACCTGAAACAGTAGTTGAAGTACATACAGGTGTGATCTGAAGAAACAGAAATGTGCCTGATAGGGTGTCTGCAACAGGGATTAGCAAACACACAAGAATATATTCTTGTAAACGAATAGCCAGCTGTTAGACTAATATATATATATATATATAGAGAGAGAGAGAGAGAGAGACTGTGAGGATGATGGGTAGAACACGAAGCGTATGCGTGTACTGCTGTCCTTGAAATTTTTATTCGGAAAGAAAAGAACTTGGTGGAATATCCGAATCGGCTGAAAGCTGAAAGGGCAGTAAATGTTCTTCTTGCCTCCTTTCACATCAACCATCTTCATCATCTTACAGGGTTGCTGATCAAAGAGACATACCATGATTTACTTATCACGGCAGGATGCTTCTCAGCACTGACCTTTGCTACACAATGATCCCAACAACAACAACAACATCAACAACTAATGAGGAGATATTCACTCTCGTCGTTATCTCGTTTCTTCCCTGACCGAATCTCACCGGTCAACTCTTCAGCTAGACCTTCGATTTGAACGATTTGAATTCTACAGATGTGTAACACCCACGCACTATCAATATGACTTAACGCTGATTGCAATAAAAAAAACGACTACAGATTCTTGAAGCCTCTATACGAAAACCAAGTCATCTACCCTTATATAAAATTTAGATTGATTTTTTTTTTTAGATCTCTTCGGTCAATTCTTTATATCCGCCTCGATTTGAGCTAATTTTGAACTTTTGTAGCATCCACACACTGGTAAAGGACCCCCACATTATTTGGGGAAAAAATCAGCTGCCGATTCTTGAAGCCTTTGTAAGAAAATCAAGACTTCTACCCTTAAATAAGGTTTAAATTGAATTTTTAAGATCTCACCGATCAATTCTTTATGTCCTGCTTCGATTTGAACTAATTTTGATCTTTTTTAATATCCACGCACTGGTAAAGGATCCCCACATTAATTGAGAAAAAATCAGCTGCAGATTCTTGAGGCATTTTTAAAAGAATCAAGAAACCTATCTAAATTAAATTTAAATTGGATTTTTAAAAATATTGAACGACTGTCAATTCTCGTGTCAAACGTCTCCTATCATCAGCAACGTCATTGAATAGACTTCTACGTTGTGTCACTTTAAGCGTTGTACTGGGAAAACAATTTCAAACCGAACTTTTTATTTCATCTATATCATGTACGGGGAGGCTCATCCCGCTGTCTATATGTGAGAATTTCTCGTATTTATTCTGTTACTTTGTTCCTGAGTTCTCTCAAGGAGGCTTCTTGCCTTGACCATCTATCGGGATTCAAGCTCACCCCAGACCTCAAGTTGAACTCATATATATGTGAGATATGTTTCTAAAGAATCTGGAAAAATGGCCTGTTAATTGTACCGGTACAATAGGTAACTGACTCCACCTGCTATACTCTATCGTTACAAATGATAGATCCGACCAAAAATGGAGTATTACTGCCATAT
The DNA here is from genome assembly GCA_964036315.1 of Acanthosepion esculentum. Lineage (NCBI taxonomy): Eukaryota > Metazoa > Mollusca > Cephalopoda > Sepiida > Sepiidae > Acanthosepion > Acanthosepion esculentum. Next base: position 40,616,733 of record OZ038508.1, on the reverse strand, counting down.
CCTCACTTCCCTGTTTTGAAAGAATTCAAAATCGTCTACACAGCCTTTTGAGTGATTAATTATTTTCCACCCTACAACACCTTTCCCATAGACGAAAAGTCGCAAGTCTCTCGCTAACTATCGCCATTTCCATGGCAGATTGTATGACTAACTACATTCTTTAATTCCACCAACACTGACCTTTATTGCTAGAGACCGCCATGACAGGTATGCAATGATATATCATCACCATTCCTTTCGTATTACAATAATAAGTTGTTTTGATTTTTGGTTGGTGCTTCACGAAGTACAAAAATACATTATGGTATAAATACCGGCAATACATTTATTAAAAAAAAATGCCCAGTAGTAATACATTTTTACACCAAAATGAAAATCAGTACTGCGCTAAAGTATAAAAATACATTTATATAGTGAAATTACCAGCAATAAGTTTATCCCCAAACTATATATCTGAACATACGTCTGCCCCCCCTGAAAGTATAAGATTATGTGCAATTGTTTGTAGTTGAAGCCATAAAAATGCATACAAAATATTTAGATTTCGGCATTCAGTAACTCATAGAGATGTTGATATACCGCTTAACAAAACCAACCAACATCACCACACTGTGAGTGGCTCTTGGGGTTTGTATTAGATGAACATGAGGAAAAAAGAATTAAATACAGCTTTTCATCTTCATAAAATTTATATTTGTTGTTAGAAAAATATTTTTATCGAAAGCGATATGTCGTTTATTTTTATTTTCCCTACCAAAATCTCTGCAATCAATTCTTCATAACCCGCTTCGATTTGGACTAATTTTGAACTTTTTAGCATCCACGCACTGGTAACTGACCCCCACATTACTTGATGAAAAATCTGCTGCAGATTCTTAAAGCCTTTATCATTAAATCAATATTTAAACGCCAAACACCGTGTTTTAAAAACTATGCAAAATATAAAAAGCCGAATGACAATTTTGTTTACTAATGTTCGCATAATTCAAGCCTCAAGAGCCACACACACACATATATATATATATATATATATATAGAGAGAGAGAGAGAACGAGAGAGAGAGATTTGTTTAAAATGTCTGACAAGTTGTTGTGGTTAAGTTTTTCATATAATTTTTCATGTTTCATAATTTATTTTATTTTCAGGACATTAATTATATAAAATTGTTTTATATATTCCAAGCGCATTCGGCTATACTTTAAGCAATTATCAAGGATGAGTTTTATTTTATTTTTAACTGAATGGAATTATTTCATGTATGTATCTAGAGTTATAGAAATGTTTCATTTTCCAAACTATAATTCACTTACAAGATACAAATTACAGAGAACTAATATTATTTAAGAAGTCACGTGTCCCTATCCAAATTCGTAAATAATTATATTGGATAAACTACAACATGCTTAACAAGAAGACTCACGTTAAATCTCTCTGACAATGGTTCAGTTAGGTCTCATTTAAATACGCATGTTGACCTACTAAACTTCATCCGTAACATGCTCGTTGATAATCCAAATTTAATAGCCTCATCCACATGTAAAAAAGGCTAAAAATAACGGAAGAATTATTAATTATAAAAAAAAGAAAACGGCGATGTTCACAATGTGCTGATCGTGTTTCTAAAATAAAACATTCCTATAACTCTATATACATATATAAATATATTCAGTTCAAAGTAAAATAAAATATCCTGAAAAGAAAAAGTTATAAGAACACATAAATAATTATATAAAAAACTTGACCCCAGCACCTTTTCAGTCGTTTTTAACGAAACTTTCATAAAGGATGGATTGCTGTCTAAATACACAATTATACACACATATATACATATATATATATATATATATATATATGTATATATGTGTGTGTGTGTGTGTGTGTGTGTGTGTGTGTGTGTAGTGTGTGTATATATGTGTGTGTGTGTCTGTGTGTGCAGATAGATAGATAGATAGATAGATAGATAGATAGATAGATAGATAGATAGATGTGTGTGTGTGTGTTTTGTGAACAAACTAGGATAGATATGAACAGCCTAGGATATTGATTAAAAGATCGATCGAACGATCGATTGACCTACCTCCAAGCCTTTATATGTTCTTATATATTTCTATGTTTAAACATACGTGTGATTGATTTTCTTGATTTGACTGTGTAGGGTTTTTTTAATTACATTAAGAAAAGGAAAGTTTTGTTTTCGTTTATGAGAAACAAAACTAATATTCCAACAATCCTAATATTAATTTGTTAACAATTCACCAACAGTACCTTCCAAAATACATTCACCAACACACTAGTTTCCTCTAAAATACATCGACATCTTTTAGGTGGGGTGGAAATGTTTTCTCGGAGACAATCAGGAGACGAGACGGTAGTGAGATGCTTTTAGAGCAAGAAGAAAAAGTGCCGTTTATTTGCAAGGATCAGACGACTTCTTTCGACTGATGGACCAAGGCGATGTCAAACATAAAGCGGGTTTGTGTCTGTAGACAAGAACGACAAAAGAATTAAGACTAGGAAGAGAAAAGATGAAGTAACTTAACTGCCGTTGTCGTGGCCATCCCCGCCATCTTTCTCCCGACGGAAGTGGCTTGGATTTCTCCCTCGGCGGTAACCATGGTGAGTTTCTCGAGGTCAGAGTAAATTTGGAAGTAATTGAAATCATCTGTCGGGAAATTTGCCCGTAACTCTGGTTTGATTGTGTGAAGGATGGAGCCGGTTGGGATGTGTAGCTTGCAGCAGTCAAGAAGCTTTCTGCTCGTACATGTGGAGAAGCCATAAGAAAGACAATTATTGTAATAAATGTGGAATTAGTGTCACGGGAGTTATTACTAATTATAGTCATAGAACGTGTCAGATAATGGAAATATTACTCCTGCCGCAAGATAGAAAGAATGGGTATAGTTAGATGTGCATATTGATATACGAGGTACGAAGTGTCATTGAAAATCAAACTATCGATTCATTTGTTGGTATTTACTCAGCTTCGATTTTCTAGTGTTCTGGTAGTATAACGGTTATCGACTCGGAAAGAGAAATTAGTGAATCGGTTTCGAATACCGACTGAGGACGTTACGTTCACTTTCGTACAAATAAAATCAGGAAAATTATGAATGTTTCTTTTCTACATTACCCTTCCATCAAGCTATGGGTTAAGAATTGAGTGAACTCTCTTACTTCAGTATAGAAGAAGAAGAACTGAATCCAAAACCAACCTACAGAGGGTCGGGCAGCGTCAGGCTATCTTGTCGTCGACACGGCGACAACTATAATTGATTTTTTTAAGAATTATAAACCATTTGCGGGTTATTTAAAACCGAAAAATATTTTTAGATCGTAAGAATGTTTTGGAGATAATAAGCATTTGCTGATATAAGTCATATTAATTAACCCATAGCGGGGGGGAAAGAGGTGGATTCATACCATTCCCAAGGGTATTTACATATATCTGAATATAATGAAATCGACTGGAATTGGAACTCGGCTCTCCAATTTCTAATTCCGAACTCTTATCCGTTATACCAAGCACACACTCAAGCTTGCAGCATACGGTATTCCCAAGCGGTCACCCATCTAGATACTAACAAGGTTCAACGTTGCTTAATTTTGGTGATCGTTCGAGAACCGACCAGAACCGTAATATGGGCGTGAGTCCACAACAGCTATGACTACAGTGTATGTGATACGACTGCTATTCGAATTGGCTGGTGAGATGTAAGGAGAAATAGGAGGAAAGAAGATTGTGTTGCGTCAGTTATTTTTTAACAGGAGTGCTCTGCTTTAGAATCACCATTCGAAATTATATTGTATCTTTCGTCAGTTCTAATGCCGACCATTAGCAACGGTAGGAGATTTTCACTGCTGAGGACACAAAACAAATGAGATTCCCTTCAAAGTATAAATCAAATTTAATTGTCACTTTTGACGCTATATATAACTAACTTCCAAATGCAGACATAAAAACCCCAAGTTCTTCTGCGCTACCTACAACCACATCATGACAAAAATGACTCAACTAAAATCCTATCACCTAATTCTAATGAACTTTATTCCCAATGTCAAAATCTAGAAAAGTACACAAAGGAAAAATAAATTTACACACACACACACACACACACACACACACACACACACACACACACACACATATATATATATATATATATATATATATATATATATATATATATATATACGAGGGTCATTCAATAAATAAGGTGATTTTTTCTGTATAAGGACTTCTAACACAGATAGAAGCTTGCTTACTTTCTTTTTTTCAACGTAGTCTCCCAACACTGTCATACACTTTTCCCATCTGTGCACAAGCTTCCGTATTCACTCAGCGTAAAAAACCTTTGGACTGATGTCTCAGCCAGTCGCTCACAACACTTTTGACTTCATCGTCACTTTTAAACTTCGTGCCTCTCGTGAACGCTTTCAAGGGGCCAAACAGGTGAAAGTCTGAAGGGGCAAGGTTTGGGCTGTAAGGGGATGAGGGAGCAGTTTCCAGCCCAACTCGTTGATGGTCTGTACCGTTTGGGCTGCTGTGTGAGGCCTTGCGTTGTCATGATGCAAGATGACTCCTTCTGACTGATGACCCTGCGTTTGTCCCAACAGATAAGCTCAAAGTCCTTGCAATGTCATCCACTGTCACCCTTCTGTCAGACTGAATGAGGTCATTAACTGATTCGATCACCTAAGGTGACCTCACTTCTGTAGGCCTCCCAGGCCTGTCTTCATCCTCAACACAGCTCCGTCCTTCTTTAAACAATTTAGCCCACTTGTAGACATTTTTTCGCTGAAACATGTGGCACCATACACAGTTGACATTGTCCTATGAATTTCAACTGGTTTGCACCCTTCAGCAACCAAAAACTTGATAACTGACCGCTGTTCAATCCTGGAGCATGCTTCTTGGTCGACCATCTTTGTTAATCGCCAAAACTCTCAAAGTTTTTTTTAATCTGCAAAAGAAATTAAATCCATGCGAAAAAGAATTAAAATAAAAAAAATAAAAAAGATTAAGCTTCTATCTGTATTAGAAGTCCTTATACCGAAAAATTCAACTTATTTATTGAATGACCCTCGTATATATATATATATATATATATATATATATATATATATATATATATATATATATATATATATATATATATATATATATATATATATATGTTTTTCCTTTTTTTACCCTGCTGCTATCGAGTTGACTTACTGGCCATTCACTCATAATTCTACGGACAGACTCCCTCTCTCTTTTAATATGCTAGAATATCAGTTAAACATTGTATGGTCAAGATGTTCCGTGGGCCGCGGATTGTCTCTACAAATAAGTTATCTGAATATACATTCTTTGAAATTACTTAACTGGAAGTCAAACCGAGGACGGCTTTTTTTAAAGTTCTTTCAGAGGTATGTCACTGCCAGTTTTAATTCTATGTTGAATTTCTAATGCATATCTTGACTTTAACTAAATTAAAACTTAGTAACTTTTATTTAATAGGAGCAGATAGGCCTAACTATTGTATGGTCCATAGTCCTCCCCTTCTCTTGAACAGGAGTAGCAGCCTTGTTTCCTTTTTAGAAAGGGGTCCCTGTTTCCATTCCTTTTCTCGGGCCTTAATTGTGGTTCTGTCGTAATTTTGTGTGGTATGTTTGGATGGTGGCAACGTCTCTTCATACTGAGTGTACCGGGTTGGCAGTTTTCTGGTTGCTATCTGCGAGTCCGATCACTTGCGTAGAGTATGGAGAGGCTGCTCTAATCATAATGCCTGGATTCTTGCAGTGGGATGCCAGGAATTGAAGAGTGTACCTGCAAGCAACTCCGGTGGACAACCTCGAAGCAACACTATGTTGCAATCTATGACAATTCCCTCCCAGCACATGTTACATTTGATGACTGACTGATTCTACTACCATATGCTTTTCCTTATCAATATAACACACCATGACTATAAGCAACCAAACTTATAAAAACTAAACCAGTTAACAAGAACCCCCTATACTTCTAAACCTTTCTATCTCCAACATTCGTGGTATTTGTACCAACTTCTGCAGTGTGGAATCGTTCCTCTTGAAAAGGTTTCCGGACATCCTAGCCCTCTGCGAAACTAATCTTAACTCTTCAAACGCCTACTCTTATTCCTCTCTTTAGGAAGGACTAATATCAAGAGGCTTGGCCTGGCCTCTCCTGGGAGTTTATGTCCGCGAACATCTCCCACGGGCTAGGGAACTCTCTCTTGAATCTCCAGATCATTCTTACATGTGTCCTCGTCTGTCTCTACTAAAGTCAGTCAGCTAACTCTTCTTTCTCTACCGTTCTCCTTCCTCTCATAACTGTTGAGTGCTAGATAGTATTTCTGATAATATAGACAAGGCCATCTCCCTACACTGTTTGCAAATATATTTGTGTTCGGTGACTTTAATGTCCACCATGCCAGATGGCTTAAACACTCTGCCTCGCTGGCATCTAGGCTCTGAACTTCTCAATCACTCGGTCTCTGACGCATGGGCTGGAGTTTCCTAGGCGTTTCCCAGTAACCGAGGTGCATAGGCTTCTCTTCTACAAATCTGATAATGTGGTATTGTCTGAAAAAATCTCTTTTCGCTTCACCACCGACCAAGAAACCCCTACCAACAGAATATCTTTCTGTTATCAACGAGCAGATTGGGACATGTTCCGTGATTTCCTTTGTGACATCCGTTGGAATGAAATTTATAATCATCTTTTATCAAAAATACGCGCCCTCTCTTGGATGAAAGCCGGCATAGAATACTTTCATTCCACGAAGGAAATACCAAGTTAAACCGCGTTCATCATGCTTCTCACCTGCATGCTCGGCAGCTATAGCCCACATGAATCACTTCTTCCAGCTGTACCAGAACAACACGTCTGATTGCAACAGATCCATCTTTGTCTCTGCTCGTGCAAGCATGTCCCCAAAGAAGCGAAGTCCTGATATCTACAACTCATTGTTCGAATTATTTGATGTACCCACACCTGATGTCCCCAATAGGACAGACGTTCTACTGAGTGATATGTGCATAAACCCGTCTAAATTAGGCTCCCATAACAGAAGTGGTGACAGTATCGTCCTAAAGAAATGTGCTCCCAAGATGGCTCCAATTCTCTCCAAAATCTACAAATATTACCTCGATGTTTCCTGATTTCCAGCTTGTTAGAAGCCTTCCTCTGTAGTTTCAGTTTTGAAGAACTCTGGAGAATCTTCTGACCCCTCTAACTATCGACCTATTAGTCTTCTACCGCTTTTCGACAAAGTATTTCAGGCTTTAATCAATGCTGAATTGGTTAAGAATCTTACCTCTCGTGACCTACTCTCTGACAAACAACATATCTTCCGTTTTGCCAGATCCACCGCTGATATGCTAATGGCCACAACTGTATATGTATATCAAGTTCTTGATAATTACGGCGAAACTCAAGCTCTGGCTCTAGATATCTCGAAGGCGTTTTACAATGTTTGGCACGCTGGTCTTCTACGTAAGCTCCAGGGCTCCGACATTAATAGACGATTTTTTTATTTAATCTAATCATTCCTATCAAATTAAGGTCATTTTCAACGGGCTCGCCTCCAGATCCTTTCACGCGAACGCGGGTGTCCCTGAAGGATCTATTCTGTATCCCACACTGTTTCTGATCTTCATCAATGATCTTTCTGGTGTCGTCAGTTTACAATTAGGCATTTATGCAATTGACACTACCATTTATTTCTGTCCTAATAGCAAATCCGTCAGAGCTGATAAAGTGAGCCTGACCGCTGCTATTGAAAAGGGCCCTAATCAGTGGTTAACTGGGTCATGAAATGTCTTTTCTACAAATATTTTCATGGCAAATGCTCTGACAAGCTTTTTCCCTGGTACTCCGACAACATGAATTTAAACATGCTAATAGACTGACATCTAGGTCCCATACCTTTACTGTTGAAACAGTTAAATGGAAGCGCCACTTCTACTCTAACGCTTTCTTTCTTCGCACTTCCAGCCTGTGAAACTCCCTTCCATTTACTTGCTAGACTGATAACTACAATCTCCAAAAATATAAAAGCAACGTCAGCCGCAACATTGTATCTTCTTGAATCCCGTTCATCTTTTATTCTTTCCTCATCCGTCTATAATTGTCAGTCTCTGTAACACCCTGCGCACTAGTGGCATTTTCACTTTGCTTGTTGTGAAATGATTACACACACACACACACACACACACACACACACACACATACATATATTTGTATGTGTGTATTTGTATTATATATATATATATATATATATATATATATATATATATATATATATATATATATTTGTATGTGTGTATGTGTGTAGCGACCTCTATTTAATACGTGTTTGGTTGAACAAGTCTGACAAGATTCTTGAATTTTTATTAAATTTTTCTTGTATGTGTACAAATGGTCTCTGGAATTAATTGATATATATATATATATATATATATATATATATATATATACGTGTCAAGGTACTGTGGTTGTCAGACGTATTTAATGAAACATAAAAGAGCGATTGCTGTCCAAATACTCTTATAAATAAATATATATATATATATATATATATATATAATTATGTGTGTACGTGTGTGATACTATAAATGGCCACTGGTAGTAGTTGAAAGGAATGTGACACTATCGTGACACTGGTTGTTTGGAATTAAGACTGAAAGGTTTCATGTACAAACCCGCAAAGGATAGGAGCTTTGGAAAGGTTAAAAACAAACGTTTTAAAGACGAAAACGTGATGTGAAACCCAGGACCTGGAATATGAGGTGAGTGAAAACAGCGATTTGTTTTTATGCCTGATAAACCGACGGCTGAATACAGTTATGTTATGCAATAAGTTTGTTTTGATAGAAAGCGGTCGGTTACAGTAGGCAATGTTTAGGTCGTATCGAAAAATAAACAAATGATTGAATGTAAATACTCTGGTGTCCGTTGGAAAGTGAACAAAATAATTCTCGACGTCAGGATTTGGCACATGGAAAACCAGAAGGTATTGCTGATTTGAATTAAATTTATTGTCCAGAAATTATTTTGGGGGAAAAGAAAAAATCTAAATACACAAAAAATTGTTAATGTAAACAATAACTGTTCTGTAAAAGGAATGTGAAAACAAAGATTATTGTTTTGGAATACCAGACCGCGTTGTTTTAGTGTCGAGGTTATGATTCCAGGGTTGGAGAAAATAATTAATTGGTGAATACATAATGAGCTTGGAGAGATAGTAAGAGTTAGGCGAGATGCATATAACCCGGACGAATGCTTAAAGCCGGCATGAGAAGCTGCTACGACCAATCGACAACAGCAAGTAAGCAGTTAAACCCATGAGACCTGCGGTGTGACTGTTTAACCCGTTCCAATAATTTACCAGCAAGAAATACAGTGTCACGATAGAAAGTCAAATGGGAAGAGTTAATTTTGTTGTATCAACGATTATATAAACACACTGAAAATTAAACCAGCTGCCTTCTTTGTTATTTATTCTTATCTTTGAGCCTTCAACGGTAGTAGCATTTTTGTTCTTTTTCATACCACGGTTCCGCCAACTCGATTCAGCGCTTAAGTGCGGACGGAAATTCGATCTTCACTGCACTGTAATCAAAGAACAAACGTGGTACAAAGCAGACGAAGGAACGAAGCGATCAACGGATAGCCATCGGTTGTAAGGCGTCAGTACTGACTAGCGTGGGATAGATCCCCCCTACACACACACATATTCGTACAGATGTGTATATTTAATTTGTGTTCATGTATTTATAATTTTTAAGTTTATATTTATTTCATCTATTTACTTAAAGTTTATATTATATATATTTTTAATTAGTGCTTAGATAGCAAAGTAAGTATTTATTTATATGCCTACATTTACCCATTATTTCAGTTTTCTTATTTAAGAGTTTATTTTGGTTTCTAAAATTAATTATTGCTAAATTGTCTTCTACAAATATTTTACAATTTTTACTGTTAATACTGTATGGGGCTGCCCTTTTAAAATTTCCCATTTGATTTTGGTTGTGGATATTGTTTTATTTTGGGGGTCCATATGTATTTTGATAAGATTGTATTGTTTGTTTAATTTTTTTTTAAATGACATTTTCTGGTTATGATATCTTTCTTTTAAAGTTTTTGTCCGTGGCGGTTATATAATTTTTTCCGGTGTTAATGTTATTAGTTACAATAGCTTTGTATATTATGTCATTGGTTAAACATTTATTGTTAAGTGAGCAATTTTCTTTGTTTCTGCAGTTACATTTGATGGTATCTTTTTTTTGCTGGATGTTATTGATGGTGTAATTGTTATTGTTTTTTCTGAGTATTTTTTATTGTGTTTAATTATTATTTTCTCCATGTTATCCATACAACTGTAACTAATTTTGATTGTATTTTTATTGACAATTTTTTTTATAATTTGCTGTTTTTAAGGAAACGTATGTCAACTATTTTGAAGAATATTTTCTTTGTATTTGTAATATATTTTATAATATTTATTGTAATATAATATAAATTTCCGGCATTGTTTTATCATATTTATATATTCATTGGAGAATAGTCATATAGTGTTTTACTAAGCTTAGTGCATTGTTTAGTGTATTCACATTAATAAATGCGTAGAAGTCTTTTATATCTAATTTCGTGAAGGCGCAGATTTCTTTATTGCTAATGTTATTAAATCAATTACTTGTTGCTTTTGTGTTTTTCCATTGTTTTATATTTAATATGTTTCTTAGGCTTGATCATATTTCGTCTTGTATACATATTGTTACATAGTTTAGCAAAGATCTGTCTACCAATTCCTTAGTAATTCTTTCAAATTTCCGAATAAGTTGTTTTGTTTTATCGGTAAATTTGCTGAAATTCATATTAACATTAAAATTATGGATAATGTGGCGGCCTTTTACCACATTTATTTAATTTTTTTTAATTTGTTTAGGAACCCAAACTGATGTAAAGGAAAGGGACAAGACATAGGTATCAATACATATAAAATTGTATTCAACGAAACATACAATAAAGAATGTATACGAAAAAGCATGCAAAGAGTGAGACGAGAGTTGCCTCTCTTTGACTATAAAGTTTATCAAAGTTCTCTGAAAGAAAATGAAAGAGTTTAGTCTGTTATAAATGTTTTAAACAGTTCTGGCGTGCAAGAGGAATAATATGTAAGTGTGATAGAATATGCAGTTGAGAGCTGAATGAGAATATGGGCGCATAGCTTCAACTGTCGTGGATTTCTGTACGGCTCCTCTTTTATTATAGGTTGCCATTGAATCAGGAGCTCCGCGCGGGAAGAATCATTCTCCACATGCAGAGAATCTGACTGGTCGATACTGACCAATCAGTGCATGAGTTTCGGGGAGATTTCTGGGTGTCGGTTCTCCCAAAAGTGCACAAAATTTACTATATGGAAATATAGCGATTTTAAAATTGTCGCTTCAGATAGCAGCGTTGCTTCCTGACCATTGAATGAATGCTGTTGGAGATTTGAATTTGTAAGGGTGTATGTGTGTGTGGTGATGATCGCCATAATAACATTTAAACAAAAATAACATACAGTTAAAAAGTTCAGCTTTGCCGTTTATGTGACGTCATCTTGAATCATATGAAATTGTTTCCATCAAACGTGAGAATGCAGGAATGACGTAATTTATTGAAAAAAAGTTTGAACAAAGTAACTATAAACATTTTTTTGTTGTTTTTTGCTATCCTCTGCCAGCCGCAATGATGGA
>OZ038508.1:40527479-40599979 GCA_964036315.1 Acanthosepion esculentum | reverse complement strand
ATACCAATGAATAGAAATAAAATATAAGGATTCCTTCTTTTGTAGCTGCGAATAAACAAATGATTAAATTGAAAGAAAATAAACGGATTTATTCGCTAGAGATTCAGAGTTAAGAGGAAATGATCCATACATCCAACATTATGAATGTCCTTTGTCAGAGAGATTTATAAATCTGCGCCTTTGATATCATCGAGAGATGAAAGTTTGCTTTCAATAATTTGATAAAGTTGAAGGAAATACAGTAGTTCCGTGTTCAGCGTGCAATCAAATCCAAGAGGCCTCATGACACCGGGAAATAATGAGCAAACCTAGTCTGGTGGTTGACTATTACTACTGAGTTATTAGTTCGATTCTCACTAGGTCACCCATACAAAATTCGACATTAAATATCCCAAGTGTTTGCATGATGTAAAACCGACGACCAAAATCGGTATGAGTGACTTAACTTCAATAAAAAACACTATTATTATTGTTTTCAGAAATCAATAACTTTCATTTCTGTGATTTGGATTTCAGCGAAGGTTGAAAGTAAATCAAAATAATTTGATTGAAAAAAAAAACAAAGAAATAATTCTTCTTGCTCCAAAAAATTAAAGAAAGCCACAAATTATCAGATTTAATCCTGCTTTGTTTGCCCTCATTTTTTATGGTCTTAACATCACGAAAAGTTAACATGGTGTATTGAAAAGTGTTTATAATGACAGCTTTGAAATGCCGACATTATGTTTTTCGTTTATGCGTGAAAAATGTTTAATTATTTACTAAAGGTTTTGACGTTAGCTTCAAGTCAGGAGGAATAGATTGATTGATTTTTACGGCTTTTACACCTTTTGCAAGATATTTATAGCCAGAATTTTTTTTCAGATTACAAACATTTTTAGAGACAATAATGATTTCTTGATACACGTCTTACTAATTAACCCATAGCTGGGGGGAGAAGAAGGTTATATGTGCGTAAGTGAGTATAACGAAGCCAAAAGGAATTGGAACTCGGCTCTCCGATTTCCAATTCCGAGCTGTTGTACGCTCCGGACTTCTTCAGGTGGTTGGAATGTCGGACTGAACCCTTTATTTCGCTCACTGGGGTACACTGTCCTAGTTCCACGTGCCATGTCTAATGGAAGTCAATTATCAGCTAACTCCTGTTAATTCCCCCCTCCAAGTTCTCCACCGCCTTAACCAGGTATTGAACTCACACTCTTTGGGTTCTGTCACTTGAGCTAACTAACGCCTTTGTCCATTGTGCCATGTGTCCTTGAGGACATCTGTGTATGAATTTCTGGGCATTATAAACCTAATGTCTTCAGCAACAATTTCAGAGAAAAGCAATAATAACAACGCAAATTGCAATATGAGCTCTGGTAAAAACATGCTATGATAACAGCAGAAATTGCAATATGAGCACTGGGAAAAATATTGTTAAAGTTAAAGAAACAAGAGACAATGTTTAGCCGCAACGAACTGATTAAAAGATGCTTTTATTACCTATAAAAATAATTGGCGTTTGTTTTTGCAAATTTAATTTTGTTTTATTTTACAACCTCTACGTTTGGTTCAATTTCGCAAAACAATCGTTGAAATTGGAATAATCTGATTTGTTTGGAAAAAATACTTTGACAAAAACCTTACTTCGCGGTTTAATAATTTCTTTAATTTTATTTTATTTTATAGGACTTCATGGTAAATATTTTTAAGAAAATTTATTTCTTTCTTTTTCCTTTTAAAAGCGATATATAAATTCTTAGGATTTCTTATTCTTGAGCATGCAACATACAACTGGCCATGCGTAAATATTACTTTCTGGAGCCAAATGCCAACATTTTGAAACGTTTGACCTTGTTTATGGTTCTCGCAAACACAGGGCGAGCTGTAAGCTGGATTCTTTTCTATGAAAACTTAAAGATATGCAGAAAACAGTACTGGATTTTTATTAAATAAGTATTTGTGATTTTAATCATTAAACTGTTTTCGAAATAGTGGGATCATTTTGTATGTTAAATAATAAGTGCTTTAATATTTTTAAAATATGAGAATTTATTGTACTAAACTATGCACCCTAAAACCAACTATAGTTTGTACTTGTTTGCACTTCAATTTGGTTTCGATTGAGCAATGTATGGCTATTTTAAAGTGTATGACGGACGGAAGAGCGGACGGACAGGCGGACGGAATTCACAGATTATGAAATACTAATATTTGCCAAAATATTTTACCCTTGCAATGGGAAGCAGATTAACGTGCATGTCTCGTAATCTCAGTGGCCCCCTTAACAGTGAGTTGTTCTGAAATTAGTTCTCTCTCTCTCTCTCTCACTCTCTCTCTCTCTCTTGGGTTCTTTCATTCTCTCTTTCTCACTCTCTTTTTCCTCTCATTCTCTCTCTCTTTTAAAATAGATGCGTGTGTGTGTGTTGAAATCTCATTAATATGTTTAATAAAAGCATCAAGGCGTTTTTCCTTCTACTTGGTGCCACCATCAAATATGCTGACAAAATGTTTTATGCGTGGCATGCTATGCTTGCTGACGGTGAATGCGTGAGCGTTTATGCAGGCTACTTTTTCATACGTATCTTAGCTGATCAAGCAATAGCAGCAAATACCTGCCGAGTCAAAGTTAACAGGGTCTAATTAGATAGATAGATAGATAGATAGATAGATAGATAGATAGATAGATAGATAGATAGATATTAAGAAAATGAATTAGATCGATAAACATATAGATCTGAAGAGAATTATCTATATATTAGATAAATAGACAGAAGAGAATGAAAGAGATCGATCAATAAACAGATAAATATGAAGAGAATTACACAGATAGATAGATAGATAGATAGATAGATAGATAGATAGATAGATAGATAGATATTAAGAAAATGAATTAGATCGATAAACATATAGATCTGAAGAGAATTATCTATATATTAGATAAATAGACAGAAGAGAATGAAAGAGATCGATCAATAAACAGATAAATATGAAGAGAATTACACAGATAGATAGATAGATAGATAGATAGATAGATAGATAGATAGATATTAGCAGAGTGCTGTGCATATTAATAAACTTAGGTATGAACAGACTTAGCTAGCTAGATAGTATCACCATAAATGTATTATAATATATGCAGTCGATTCAGTTTAAAAACGAAAATAAATTGCTATAAAGTCGGCAAAGCTGAAAGACCAAACATATCTTTAACACAGACAATGCGTTCATAATCGGATTATAAAGACAAACGCACTGAATAATCTACTTTCTTTGCTGCCTGTTGTTGACGGTCTAGCTTTCTCAATTGCTGTCACTTTAATTGAGATTTCTTCGTTTTCTTTAATAATGAAATCTCAAGAATACGCCGCATATATAATAAGCAGCGTCGTCATTAAAACTCAAAATCGAAATGTATTTTCTTAATGCTATTTCAGACTATACATACATGTAGGTTATTTAGTTAGATATGTCAAGTCTGGCACATGGTACATGGTATTTGTGAGATTATATATATATATATATATATATATATATATATATATATATATATATATATATATATAAAAAGAAAGAACAGTAAGAGATAAAATCCGGTGTTCTTATAGATATTTTTATTTTTACACAATAGTGCTCAATGTAAATTTACAGAGCATTAATATTATAAATTAATTGATTTAAAATATGGGTTAAAAAACCCATATTTTAAATCAATTAATATATATATATATATATATATATATATATATATATATATATATATATATATACATATATATATATTTTAAGGTAATTAAATGTTTGGTAATCCGTATGGATAATCCCAAGGAGGATGTAATCCAGAGAGCTCAATGTAAAAACAGAGCGAATATTAGTTAAATTTTTTAAAAATACGGACAACATTAAGGGTCCATAGATTATATTTTATTTCCCCATGAATGGGATTTTTTCCTGGGTCCTAATATCACATCTCCAAGAATATATGTATATATATGTGTGTGTGTGTGTGTGTGTGTGTGTGTGTGTGTGTGTGTGTGTGTGTGTGTGTGTGTGTGTGCCTTTTTCGTCGATGGTGTCGGTCGGCAGTGGAAAATATGTTATCTCAAAACACAGCACCGCTGATGGCTAAAACAACCAATGCGTGATTGGCACGGTTTTTGACATTCACCACAGTAGTAGAGTCATCCACCGGGGGCCATTTGCGTCTTTGTCTCGCCTCTACGGAGCGCTGGACTCTATTCTCTACATAGTTCTTTGCCCCCGCGAAAAAACAGCAGCTCTCCACCCCACTCGATCCCGGGCAAACGCATCCCAGTTCTCAATATTGATAGAAAATTCCATCATGGACTTTTTACACTGGAAACGAAGTTACGCTTAGCTTCAGATAGTTCCCCATACAGTATCTTTTGGGCATTCTGAAGTTATCCATGCGCGCAACATACCCGAATGTCAACTCTTTTGAGCACCTCTGCATCCGGGACCCTATCTTGCCATTTAATTTTCAAAATATTTCGTAAACATCTCATGTGATAACTATTTAACCTTTTCTCTCGATCAGCATACAAGTTCTACGTCTCATTCCCGTAGTGTTGAGAAGACGCATGTTTGGTAAATTAGAGTCTTGGTTTTTATCTTGAGTTTATCACTTTCCAATATGTTCCGAGGATGTATTTCTATAAAAAGAAAGTCTCAATAAGGTTAAAATTTATAGTAAGGGATTCTACTGAGTCCTACCTGTTAATACAAAAAAGTTTTCTTTCATGAAGTAGTTGTAAAACAGAGAAATTTGAAATAGAACATTTGGAAGATTCTAGATCATTCCAGTATATTCGAGAAGAATCTAGATGATTCGAGAAACATCGAGAAATATGCAAGTTAGGTGTTAGCCCCTATAAAATAGGTTTTTTGGTAAAGGGTTGTCAGTTGAAGAGTAGTTGCCTGGCGTTTCGCTGACAGTCGGTGTCTTGATTTTTTGTCGTAATTTTGACCATTGTCTGACTGCACTTTAGCGCCAGACCTTTTTTCTGTTGGATTTTACCGTCTTCCTTTTGAAACTACTTTTTCGTTAAGTTTGTTTTATTTTATTATTTCCTTTTAACGACTGTTTGGAAAAAAAAAGTCCCTTTGAATTTTTTTTTTTTCTCTCCATTTTCTTTTTAACCCCCTCTTTTTAATTTTTGTTCTTTTTCTTTTATTCTAGTTTTCCATTTAATTTTCATTTTTACCCCTCTTTATTTTTTTTGTCTTTACCACTCTTTAATTTTCACGCTTATTTCTTTTATTTTATTTTTCCTCTTAATTTCCATTTTTTGCCCCCATTAATTAATTTTTGCTTTTCTTTTTTTCCCCTTTTTTAATTCTTAACGCTTTTTCTTTTCTTTTATCTTTCCTTTTAATTTTCATTTTCCTTTATTTTTCTCTCTTAAATCTATCATCGGAATTTGGCAAAAGGTGGGTGAATCTTGCGCGTATGTGTCGAATGAAAGGGACTGACCTAGAGTGGCATTTTGATGCCGGTTAGGCATCAGGATATTGTTTTCCTGGGTTGAACGTGGGCAACCCATCCCTGGATTTAGGATAGATTAGGGTTTTTTGATTGTTTAGTTTTTTCTTTTCCGTTAAACTTAGCTAGGGTGTGTTTTGCTCATTGGCCCCTTTTATTTCTGCCCCCTTTCTTTTCCTTTAGTTTAACTCCCCATCCCCTCCCTCGTTAGGTGGTCAGTGATTTCAGTTCTCTGGTAGATGCGGGGCGCTTTTCGTTTCGTGTGCGTGTTTTCGTATTTGTTGTCGTGTCTGAATGAGTGCATGTCTGAGTATTTGGGGTGGATGAATGTTTTTCTCTATTCATTAAAAGCCCCGCATCGATTTCATCTAGTTAACTGATTTTTCTGCCACATTTAAGGTTTGTGGGGGGTTTTATTACTAACACAATTTTGTTTAGTTTCTTGTATATATTTTTATGTCATATTGTATATAATCATTGGGGTGATTTTAAACTTGTTATTTTAATTCCCCTCCCCACCGCAGACATTATTTGTACATATGGGATTAAGTAGGATTTTCATTGAGACCGTGAGGTATTTTGGTGGGTGTAGTAAGAAAGGTATGTACGAATGTGTTGTTTTGGTGGAAGGAATATTGTTTTGGTTTGATTTGGTCAGTGGTTGTGGCTAGCTAAGTTTATATATAAGACAGATGATGACCGTCCTTTTTCCCCCACCCCCTCTTTTGGCCTTGTGCCACATTTGTTGTATATTTCAACAATATATATCGTTGAAGAGTAGTTGTAAAAGGAATTGCTGCCAGTATCAACTCCGGCTTTTGAATCGAGGATTATTATATCCAGCCGAAAGAATCTTTATGAAATGTTGCCGACCAACAAAAACCCCAAAAAGAGAATTTCATGGAACAAATCTGGTAAATAGAATTTTGACTATTTTCATTGACCAAACTAAAAGTTTATCTTTATTTACACACATTTGTGGATTTCCAGTAATAGCAACTAGATTACTTCGCTAGCCCTAACGTGGTAAAGACACTTGACTTTTCTCCCTCGTAACACTTCGCCAGTAACTCTGTGTTTTCAGTTTTGTATAGCCAATTGTATATCTTGTATATATTTTATTTTGTGTTTTTTTAGTAAAGTAAATATTGTTTGTGATTTAGCTCTCTTTTGGCAAATCATTCCTTTTCCTTTGTTACAATTATCAACACGTAACACATACTCTTTGCATAAGTTTCTTGAATGCAGCTGCGGCCTTTCCCATTCTGCTTGTAAATTCCTCATCCAGATAGGGTCGATGTTATTGTGGATTCCAAATAAACAATCTTATCTACTGTTTGTGATATTAACCGTTTCCTTATAAGGAAACATTCAGCCTTCATTGGCAAAACTGCGTTACTGTCGGTTGAAATTTATAAAATCTTTCTCTTCAAACAGTTTTTAGAGAACTTGGCCGGAATTTGAACTCGGCTCGTCGATTTCACTTACTGTATCGATGCATTTTACACTACACACACATTCTCAAATCCTTCTATTATTAAGGCATGAAAAGAGAATTGGACTCAGCAAAAGGATAAGCCCAAAATGCAAATTACCGGTCGAGGATATTAAAATCAGACAGATACAGAAATTTGAATATCTGGGAAGTGTTCAAAAAGAGGATGGAATGTGCGACACTGAGATCCGAAGACCTGTTGGCATGACCAAAGATGCCTTCCAAAAGTTAAACAAAGTATTAAGACATAGAAAACTTCGTTGAACACAAATAAAAGAGTACTAACTTTTACGTGATATCTGTGCTCCTGTATGACAGCGAATGCGGGACAATCTCCTCAAACACGAGGAAGAGACTTGAAACGACAGAAATAGGGTTCTACAGAAGAATTCTGAGTATACCATGGATCGAACATGTGAGCAACAACGAGGTTCTAGAGAGAAAGGAAAGTAAAGAGGACTTATACATAAAATTTCTGGGACACGTAATGAGGAAAGGGGGCTTGGTATATATGATACCCACGTGAGAGATTGCGGGAAAAAATGAAAGAACGAGTAATATACTTGACGGACTTGAGCAAATTGATGGTAGAGCAGGGTTTGGGAGAATTAACAAAAAGACAGAACTTAATAAGATCTACAAGGGGTAGTAAAATGTCGAAGGCCATGATCGTCTACGTCCTGAAGGGACATGGCACATAAAAGAAGCAGAATTTACTTAGAACTAACAGTGCTATACAGAGAATTTTGCACAACTTTATAAACAAGTAATGAAACAGCACATGCAAATTGTCACAGTAAAGTCAATGAAAACTATTTGGCATATAAAGTTTTCTTGTGTAAGTTTATATACGATTGTAAATAAGCTTTAAACCCCAATAAATGAACTTTAGCCCCAATAAAAATTTTATTTTCCGGCCACGTCATTTTCGACGTTTTTATTTGCGATTTTATTACTGCGTCATATAAAAATCCAGCTGACAGAAAGTGTATAAAACCTTCAATTGTCTTACGTTCTTTTATACTTACTATCAATTGACATTCACTCATTTCTCCCGCCATATTTGTCATCGTTTTTTTTTTGTTTTATGTTTTGCTTAGTGTTTTTGTATTAAGCTTTATTATAGTTTCAGGGCCGAAACTAAGATACGCCAAAGGATATCACTATATCAATTAGTACCACTATTTTTGTTCCTGTATAAAGATATATTCGTCAGTCTATAAAGAATTTTGTGTCTTTTTAACGCATATTTTTGTTCATTTTTTCTTCCTTTTTCCTTCCCACTTTTCTCTGCTTCTTTCTTCTCTACATATTTCTTTTCTTTCTCTTGATATTTCTTTATTTTTTTCTTTGTCTACTCTTTCTTATCTCCCTTTGTTTTTTTTCTCTTCCTTTCTCTCCTTTCTACTTCTCTTCATTTTGTTTCTCTTTTTCTCTTTCCTTTTCTCTTTCCTTTTCTCTTTCCTTTTCTCTTTCCTTTTCTCTTTCCTTTTCTCTTTCCTTTTCTCTTTCCTTTTCTCTTTCCTTTTCTCTTTCCTTTTCTCTTTCCTTTTCTCTTTCCTTTTCTCTTTTCTTCTAATCCGTATCCACTTTTATTTCCTTACCAGTTTTTTTTTCTTTTTACTTTTTCTGTTCTTTCTCTCTTTTTTCTCCTCCTGTCACAAATTCCCCTCCTATTCTCTCTGCCTTTTTCTTCAACTTTAATTAATCCTCCTTTATAACTTTCATTTCCTTTCTATTCTCTTTTCTTTCTTTCTTTAGAGGGCGGTCCTGTATTATAGTTTTATTCCGATATTTTGAATACAGCAATTTATTCAAAAAATATTTTTGTAATTTTGTCCGTTCTAATTTGTTTTCTTCCTCTCATAACCAAACAGTTATTTTTAATTGCGTTTTTTGAAAACGCCATTTTAATTCAATTCCAGGCAAATATCATGAATAATTCTTAACGATCGCTGTCAGCGATTGGCATTTTTCGCGCCAAAACACGCGCGTATTTGCTTTCGCGTGCAAAGAAATGCATTTTTCAGTATTACACTCTCATTTGAAAACAGATGTTCATGTATTTTGGCATTAACATGCGCACACACAGACAAACCTGCTTAACCAGTGCATCCTTGATAATATTTCTTTTTTTCAATTTTTGTATAATTTTACATTCTCTTTTTTCTCGACTTTTCCCCTAAATTTTTTTTCCTCTTTTTTCGCTTTTTAATCAACTTCATCTGATGACGTTTTCTGCTAAATTAATTTTTGTTCATGTTCGCTTTTCCTTCACTTCTTCATATTTGTCCTTTATTAATATTTTTCTCACGTATAACTACTTCTTCATCGTCTTCTTCTGCTTCTTCGTCGTCGTCTTATTATTATTATTATTATTATTATTCGTCATCGTTGTCGTCTTCTTATTCTTCTTTGGTGTTATTTTCTTTTTCTTCGTTATTTTTCTTCCCCCCCTTTCTTCCTGTACTTCTCTGGTTGCGCTTTTTCTTTTCTTCTTTTTGTCTTTTTTCTTGTCCTTTCCGCTTTCTTCTTTTCGTTTATATCTCTCTTATTTTCTTATTTTCCCTCGCTTTCTTTCTTCCAGTTCTTTATTGCCAATTGTTGTGATTCTTCTTTTTCTTGTACGTTTTTCTTTCACTTTTCCTTTTATCTTTTTCATTTTTCTTTATCTTCATCAGTTTTTTAGGGTTTTTTTTTTCTTCTAATCTTTCTGCTCTCATCCTGTTTCGTTTATCTTTTGCTTTTCGTCTTTTTTTCTTGACTCTTTCTTTTCCCTATTACGTTTTTATCAGTTATTTTCCTGTTTTCTTCCCTCGTTTTCCTCTTTCTTTCTTTCTTTCTATTTCTTCTTATTCTACAATACAAATCTATGTACACGTTCATGATTCAAAGTTCATCAAGTATTCATATCTTCAGAGAAAAGCAAACATATTTTCTCTACAGGTGTCCCAAACCCGCAACTACAACGATATCTTAATCCAGTACAAAGCTACAATTGTTTGGTGCCTAATGAGAACAGAAGTTTCTAGCAGTTGCCAGTGAAAGTAGATTACGATATCCACGTTTTTTGACGGTTGGAAACAGAAGGGACATTTGTATTATCCGTGGTTGACTGAAAAAAGCTAAAGTCTCCAATGTCGGAATAGTGAAAGATGCTTTCTAAAAATTAAGCAAAATATTAAGAAATAGGAAAATTTCGTCAAAAACAAAGAAAAGAGTACTAAACTTTCACGTATATCA
The DNA here is from genome assembly GCA_964036315.1 of Acanthosepion esculentum. Lineage (NCBI taxonomy): Eukaryota > Metazoa > Mollusca > Cephalopoda > Sepiida > Sepiidae > Acanthosepion > Acanthosepion esculentum. The sequence continues at coordinate 40,589,756 of OZ038508.1, read as the reverse complement.
GTCCCCCTCAGTAGCAATGAATTTAGGACAATCTCTACACAGATGAAAAAGTTACTTGAGGTAACATAAATTAGGCTCTATAGAAAAATGCTGAGAATACCATACATTGAATATGAGTAACAAGGAAGTTTCAAGATAAATGGAAACAAAATGAATGCTTATACTTATAATCTGAAAGGTAGTTAAAATTTCTATAGCGCATAGTGAGAAAAGGTGGCTTGGAGAATGTGATACTCACAAGCAATAGGGACAAGGAAAAGGAAAGAACCATCTACTTCATACGCTTGTGTAAAAGGGTGGCAGAGAGATAATTAAAAGACAAAAATTGCTAAGAGCTACAAAAGATAGGATGTTGTGAAGAGCCATGATCGACATCCAATTGTTCTGTACTGATGCCTTATTAAGAAGAGACTTTACTGTATAATTTATTGGTGGATGTCGAAAACTATCGGGAGGATACCAACTGACAGATTTGTCTTGGGTAGTTTTATTTCGCCTATATGTGAGCATTAAGATCAATCATAGACTACATGGCCAAGTTTCTCAATCAATCAATTCGGAAATCGATAAGATTTGTTAAAGGAGACGACCTTTACAGTGCTGTGATTAAAAGCAGTTGCAATTAATACTTGCTCCCGCTCGGAATCAATCTTCGGGAACAGTTCGAACAGGCATTGGACCAATCATTTGCCTTATTTAAACGCCGCTTGACAAGATCCACGATATTTTATTAGCCGCCCAATTCAGCAAATGTGGGTCTTTTGTAAATCGCCAGAGGGACATTGGTGCTTCAGTTGGCGATTTTATTTCTGTTCTCCATTTTGTTGCCTCTACTTATAACTGCAATTCGTTTTGCATTCAGAGAAAAATACGCATTAGAAATTAATAAAGACATATTTAGCAGAAATTAGTACAAAACGGTAATGAAATATATCGTAACTTGTCCCGTAACCTGCAACTGTCGAAGGGGCACCACACGTACTACAGCGATAACAGAATTGGCATGTCTAGGCCAATATAACCTGACAGAGAGCATCCGTCTTCAGGCTGGTTTTGAGAGTTTTCCTTCTCCTAGACAGGCCTAAGCTACATCAGATTGAACACCTGTTCCTGTGCGATCACCGAAGTTAAGCAACGTCGAGCCTGGTCATTACCGAGATGGCTGATCGCTTGCGAATACCAGGTGCTGCAAGCTTGGATGTGCGGATGTTGTAATGGATAATGGCTCGGAATTGTTAATCAGAGATTCGAGTTCCAATTCCCACCGGATTTGTTATACTCACTTAGTCGCAAATATACTTACGAAAGGTATAAATCCACCTCTTCTCCCCAGATATGGGTTAATTAATAAAACTTGTATCACTAAACAGTTATTATCTCAAAAAAAACTTCTTACAGTCTAAGAATATTATCTAGCTTTACATAGCTTGCAAGCGGTTGATAAGTCGTAGAAAATGAATCAATTAATCAAATAATTCTCCTAGACAAATTACCACCTCAAGGCAAGATAGCCCAGTCTGACGTGTTATTTAACCCATAACTGTAGGGAGATGAATTTATGCCCTTTCAATGAGCTTTAGTTCGATGTAATCAAACAGGATCAAACGGGAATCATATTCGTGGCACCTAAGTTATCGGCACGTAATTCGACACACCTAATTCCGTGCCGATAACTGTCATACTGCCGCCCTCCAGAAACCGTCATCGGCGGCGCCGTCAGCTTTATCTTGCATCCAAGAATTTAATTTTTTTCTTTGCTGTACGTTTCCTCTATCATGATGGTGCTGATGACTAAATTCGCCGACAACGTGCAGGTTCATGTCTAGATGCTTCCAGTTTCATCAAAACCTGCTCCCGTCATCCATTCTCTATCGACTTTTCGCTATGCAAGAGTTGGTTGAAGGTGAAAGAAAATGGCGATGGCGTGAATTTGTTTACGGTGGACCTCATCTTGCCAGGAAATGACCCACACACTTAATTTCATGACCTTCCTCTGTGGCACATAAAACATGCAGAATGTAGTTATGTAAGTGCAACGGAATGCCTCTGGCTGTTATAATATCTAGTGGCGCCTTCTCTAATATATCCGTCATGCGTAGCCCTCTTCCGCTGCTTCAAACGTTCAGATCAGTTGCAATCGTCATCCGCTTGTTCCACTGTTGTGATCTTTGGGGTAGGTTGCGCTTAGTCGGGGTCCTCGTCTTCGACCTAGCCGTCAAGTATGGCCTAACCAGGAGTTTTGAACTCCCGACGATATTGCTCTGAGTTATTGGAGCACGATAACCCCTTCACTGAGACAAGGCGCGATCATATATTCTTATTTTTATTCTATTTATATTCATATACACGATGTATATGACGTACAGCAGGCGTTTCCAAATTGGAATGTATACCCAGTGCGACACCGGGTATTTAGAGAAAGCAGATGTACACGCGAGTTGTCCTTCTTGCCACCAGATACAGATCTGTGCATCAGCTGATATCAATGGCTGCCTCTAACATGTAAACAGTTGGATGCCTCAGCTGCGACTAGTATGAACACGCGTAGGAAAAACTTCATGACAAGTACATATAAAAACATGCACTTGCGAGAAAAAAATAGAAGAGAACCTTTCATACACCCGAGATTGTAAAATCTACGCTCGAAAAAAGCCCGAAAACCACACACACATTCGATAACAATGATTGAATCCAGAGTTGAATAAATTGGAGGTTAATGTTAAGAGGTTAAGTATCGTATGCTCATTAAAATTGCACAACTATAATATTACATAAATAAGCTAAAAATGTTAGTTCTATTCACAATAAGCTAACGATTAAGTAAATAATAATAACAGTAATGATAATCGTAATATTAGATGTTTCTTTATTCGTTATTCATTAGCCTAACAGCTTATAGTACTGTCGGTTGAAATTGATATCTTTCTTTTTAAAACAATTTTTCAGGAAAATAGGCTTCTCAAATCCAGTAGTTAATATCGCTCTTTTCCAAGAAATGACAACTCAAAACCACCGACTCAGCACCGCCGAGTGAACGCCGGGACAACTCAGGACTGAGACATGCCTTTTAACCATATAAGCAATAAATTTCGACATTGCCAACCTAACGATCTTCTGTGGCCGAATCGGTTAAAAAGTACGTCAGGCTATATGACGGTTCCGTATAGGATACAGTTTCGAATCCTGTCGGAGGACGAATATTTTCTATGAAAATTTCTCGGACATTCAGGCCGGTAAATGTTGTTTAATACTGTTTATTATAAACAGAGCATTTACTTAAATATTTGTATCTATAAAAAGAATGTTAAACATAAAAATGTCTTTATATATATATATTAATAAAATCACATATACCTACATGTGATGTGTTTCCTGTTTTTCGGTACAGTTCTTCGTATTCTTTAGCCCCATTCCACTATGTTTGAAGTTATTCTAAGATCTAATGATTAATATGGCTTTGAGCGAGTGAAGCACATAGATCTTTGTGTAGACCACACATCTTCAAACCATGTAGTCTGGCGCTACAGAATTACAAACAAAGAACTGTACCAAATAACAGAAACCACATCACTTGATGGCTTTCAACGGCAGCAACAGCTAAGGTGGATATCGCTTGCAACTGAAAGAGAAAATAATGCCACAATGAAGATAATGGATAATTCACTTTGGAGTTGTGAGTTTGTTATAACCTACAAAAGGTTACTGAATGAGGAAAACCAAAACGGAGGTTGGAAATGAGTTGGTAATCTTTATGACATCAACAAAATACAATACTCGCGAGTGGCGTGAAGTAGGTAAACCACTGCTAGTGGTGGACTACTTAGACAGCATAATACCACCCACTTACAATAGTGTCCAACGTAGTTATGAGGATTGGGACATACCCATTAGTGTTCATAGGTACCGATCTGAAGTAGTGGAACTAAGGAATGTAGTTTGTTTGAATATTTGGCATAAAAGTAGCGATAAAGGAGTGAGAGGGTTGCAACGGTTCGTCTGTGGGGAAAAAGAGTTGGAGGGTTGGAAATAATTAATTGGCCACAATGTGAACGGGTTTTGAACACTATCACGGTTGAATAGCGATTACCGGTCAACTCCGGCGTAGATATAATACTTCATTTTTGGTTTGAGCGAACTGTTGTACAGACTGCGATAACACCACAAGAAATCTAACCGACTGACTGGCCGACCTTTGTGGTGTAACAGGATTTAACAAGCTAGCTTCTCAAAAATCATTTTAATTTCGATTCTCACTTGGTGTCCCGCATTTGTGGTCTTGTTCCAGACTAAACTTATAAAATACATATAAAAACCTCGATAGTATATACTTAATTATTCCATTACTACCCGCCGTTTTATTTTTATGACTAGAAGCCTGTGATTAAGGGATTTTTATAAACTTATAATTAATACCGCTTTTTTAACTATAATCAATACCGAATTTTACTTTGTTTTAAAGAGTTAATGACTGATAAGGGCGCCACGGGGATGGGTTCGATCCTCAATGAGTCCCCCATAAAAAATTCGAAAGTGATTTTGCAAAATAAAATCAACCAACAATATTAATAACCCGCAAAGATGTTTATCAAAGCAGTTATTTATAAGTTTCACGCAAATCCATAAGTAAAATGCGCCAACAGCGGATTAAACTATCTACTCAGTACTAATAATCGACCAGATTAGCTGGCGCCCTAACATATTTTCAAGGGTCGCCTTCTTCGTCTATACGCCGAAATAGTCCGATGTACAATCATAAATTATTTATAAAGATAGCAAGATGAAGACTTTAATATAAAGTTCTTAAAAGATGAAGTACTGGACGGAATGTTAATACTGGAGACCTTTGACCGATTGAAGGGCCAAATCAAGACTGTCTTGTTGTTGCCTCTGATCAGTGAGAAGTCGAATTAAAACTAACACGCGAAAGATAACTAAACTCTATTTATTGGAGTATATCAACTCACAAAATTACAAAAAGAGAAAGAACCATATCCACGTGGGGTTAAGCCTGTAATCCTCAAAGCTTAATTCTCCCCCAGTTTCTTTTTCTTTAATTAGTGGTATCTCCCGGTTTATGTCTTCGTTGTGCTTCTCGTTGTGGCATATGAGGAGCTGTATCGACGTATTGTTTTTCTCTCTCGCTTTCTTAGGTGTGCTATAATCTTAGAAGTTGCTTTCTGAAAACGCAACACCGAAAACGACAAGTTTTGATCCGATACAATAATAGTTCAATCCAGCTGACATAATAAACCAGCACATTTTTAACATACATTAATGTGAAACACGTGATCTCGTAACAAACTTCGACATGTGCTTTAACAACTCACAACATAGACAGATTAATTGGAAAAGTTTGCCTATAGAGGTAACATCTTTCTGTTTTGTCACCATATCTAGAACGGAGCGCAAGATGTAGATTTGCGCCTTTCCCGCGTGATGATTTGGGTCCAAATCAAATCCAATTTACCCATTTTGTTTCTCGTGGACACAGCTTTTGAGCTATACAGATTTTCTACTATCTACCGGAGCACTATACTCACAAATGAGCCCTTGAACAGTGAATTACGCTCAAAGGATTCAGTGTTTTAAACAGGTAGCTATTGCCTGTAGAGTTGTTCTGGCTTCGGAACACTATTCCGTCAATATGATTGGAAGTGATTCAGTGGAAAACCCGGCCGCCACCTTTTGGAATCTCCGGCAAAGTTAATTTATGATCGAGGAGATAACGGAATAAGTCTTTGCATTTGATTCGACCAAGAGAAAATTAATACATCGATCATTTTTTTTCCGTTGGAAATAAAGTTATAGAATTAATTAAAGAAAATCCAGGTTGTGTCTCACAAAGATATGCGAAATCAATGCGTCATTTTTTTATGGTAAGCGTGAGTGGGGATAAAGGAGAGAAAATGTTGTTCTTAGATATACCCAAGGTGAGGACGTATGAATACAAAATACAACAATATAGACAAAGAAAATATGGAAGAAAGAAAGAACAGAACAAAGAAATTGAGAAAGGATGTCCGATGAAAAGAAACAAAGAAAGATACATAAGGAAAAGAGCACGCTGGTTTTCTAAGCCTAAACTGGATACGGCACATGGCTGAAAGTATCGGGTACCCAGTGAGGATCGAATTCACTCGTCATTGGTCAAGCGAGACAAGTTTGCTAACCATGACACCACGTCGTAGAGCCAAGTATAAAACGCGTATTAAGAATCAAATATCAAGAAAATGAAAGCGAATTGAAAGAAAGAAAAGAGAATGAAAAAGTAAACACGAAGAAAAGGACAGAGAATTGAAAAGAAAGAAAGAAAGAAAGAAAGAAAGATCATAAAAAGACAGGGGGAAAAGTAAAAGGAATGAAAAAGTATCATAAAAATAGAATAACAGAATTGAAAAGAAAGAAAGAAAGAAAGGTCATAAAAAGACAAGGGGAAAAAGTAAAAGGAATGAAAAAGAAGTATCATAAAAATAGAATAACAGAATTGAAAAGAAAGAAAGAAAGAAAGAAAAGTCATAAAAAGACAAGGGGAAAAAGTAAAAGGAATGAAAAAGTATCATAAAAATAGAATAACGGAATTGAAAAGAAAGAAAGAAAGAAAGGTCATAAAAAGACAAGGGGAAAAAGTAAAAGGAATGAAAAAGTATCGTAAAAATAGAATAACAGAATTGAAAAGAAAGAAAGGTCATAAAAAGACAAGGGGAAAAAGTAAAAGGAATGAAAAAGAGAAGTATCATAAAAATAGAATAACGGAATTGAAAAGAAAGAAAGAAAGAAAGGTCATAAAAAGACAAGGGGAAAAAGTAAAAGGAATGAAAAAGTATCATAAAAATAGAATAACAGAATTGAAAAGAAAGAAAGAAAGAAAGGTCATAAAAAGACAAGGGGAAAAAGTAAAAGGAATGAAAAAGAGAAGTATCATAAAAATAGAATAACGGAATTGAAAAGAAAGAAAGAAATTAAAGGTCATAAAAAGACAAGGGGAAAAAGTAAAAGGAATGAAAATGAAAAGTATCATAAAAATAGAATAACAGAATTGAAAAGAAAGAAAGAAAGAAAGGTCATAAAAAGACAAGGGGAAAAAGTAAAAGGAATGAAAAAGAGAAGTATCATAAAAATAGAATAACAGAATTGAAAAGAAAGAAAGAAAGAAAGGTCATAAAAAGACAAGGGGAAAAAAGTAAAAGGAATGAAAAAGAAGTATCATAAAAATAGAATAACAGAATTGAAAAGAAAGAAAGAACAGAAAAATAAAAGTAAAATCAATGAAGAAAAAAATCTCAAGTAGGAAAGGAAATTAATTTTTTAAAAAAGCAAGAATTTGAAGCGTATTATAAATGCTCTCTCATCGGACAAGGAGATGAAATGAAAGAACTTGTGACTATAAATGAAAAAAAACAAAGATCAACTTCCAGAATTTATTACAATTTTCCCGTTTAACTCATTCGCTACGAACAGACACTGTAAAAAAGCAACTCCAACATTGATTATGTTTCATTGTTTTCTCTGGTTTCTAACTTGTTCCCCTTCCGGATGCTGCCGGAAGCAAATCTCAGTCCAAAGAAATGTCGTTACATTCTGCACAATCTTCTTCTTCAAGTCAAGGGTCGGAATTGTACCACGACAATATAGAGGATTCTCTTATTTTTGTGACAAGAGAAATTAACGTTTTTTTTATATTTATTTCTCTGGATTCAAGTGCAGTGTCTTTTTTATATTAATGCTGACGAATTACAAGTCCTAAGAGCCAAGAAGGTTACTGTGTGATGTTGTATGAGAGGAAGAAAGGGTAAGAAGTGAAGTTCCTGGGGCTATGCAGGAAAAAATAACGGTTAAGCTTAAACTTGAAGAGATTAAGATTATAATGATTGGGAAAACATCCTGCCAAGAGTCTGTTCCACAAATCAGCAGTTCTGTGGTTTATACGACAACTATGCTCAGCGGACCTTAGTTACAGTTTCTGGGAGAGAGTGCATTATCTCGCATAATCAACAGCCTGAACAAGGTCAGGACGCTTGAACCCTTGATCAAGATGACTTGTGACTTCGTCGTAGCACAACAATCGACGGTTCTCAAATAGATCCGTCTGTCTAATTTCACACACAAGTGTCAACTTGTGGTATGGTTTCCAAATGTGGGATCACCTCTGCAGACCGATAATATCAAGAAGTCACCATCCTGACAAATCGACGATGGTGAGATTCGAACCCGGGTTGCATGGTCGATAAGTAAAAAAGTTCTGACCACTCAGCCATGTAAAATACTGATCAAGCATTAATATTAAAACATTTTACTTTAAAATCTTAACTGTCTGAATGAAGTTATTCGTTCTCATTTAATTATTTTATGGGTGGTGGTTAGCATATAGAGGAGCAGTAGATGGCACACAAGACTCGCGGGCTGTTGATAATGAGTTCGATCCTCTTTAGATGCCAAACAATTGTAGATTTATTCTCATTAAGGTTATTATTGTAGATTTGGTTAGGAACACGCATAAGGAAAATATTTGAACGGTGAAGACGTGAATGCTAGACTACTGATAGATTTTGATTTATAAACAACACAAAGAGTCTGTAAACTATAAAAAATGAAAACACGGAAGAAATAAAAAAAAAGAATTTTATAACGGCCGAGTAAAAAGAACAAGACGAAAAGAAAAAGGACAAACAAAAATGAAATAAGAGAAAGCACAAAATAGTTTCATTTTGATTATGGAAATTTAAATGACTAGATGTAACCGTAAGTTCTATGATAACATTTTCTTCTCTCGCACTTTTCGCCTGTGGAACTTTTTCGTGGCTTGTTTTCCGGACAAATATGATCTTCAAAAATTTAACTGCAATGATAATCGTTATATTTTGTCTTCTTAATTCCTATTCTTTTATTGTTTTCTCTCCGTAATAAGGTTTTCTTTTCCTCATTCTCTCACACTAAGCAACCTCTTTTGTCTTAATGGGTATCTTGCCTTGCTTGGGGTGGAATTTTTTTTAATAAAATATTAAAGAACAAAAGGACAATACGATAAAGAACTCGAAATTGTAACAAACGAAGACAACAGCCGAACAAAAGAAAGAAGTTTAAAAATGAGAATAACATCCAGAACAGTCAAGTTAAGAAAATAAATAAGGACAACTGCTCTTGAGAAATTAGTACGCTGATCCTATTCCTGCAGAAGGCTTGGGAACACATCGGCCGAAACGAAATGCGGGATACAAAGAGTCCAAATAATTAATGAAATATTAATGTTTTGTTTCGTTATTTTATACAGTAGTGAAGGAAGCCTGAAAATACGTCAATCTGAAGACGATAAGCGACAAAGATCCGACGGAAATAGAAGAAATAACGAATGAAGATAATGACTGCAGCAGAGGAAAGAATTAAAGAAAATGAAGTGATTTAAAAATCAGAATAAGGGATAAAGAAAAATTGATAAAATAGAATAATTACACTTACTGTATAGATGTACGGTGCGCTGTAACTTATAACGGCTCTGAATGAGAAATCGAAGAGCCAAGTTTGAATTCTGGTCGGGTTCGTTACATTAACTTACGCGCAAATACACTTCCGTAATGTATGAATCCACTTCTCTCCCAGCAGGATAGACTTGACCCTATAGCCTTGGTTGGCGACCAGTCTACCGCAGGAATAAACAGCTGTCTACTGCGAGAACAACTTCTCCCAGGTCAGATTTTAATCGAAAGAGATATGATCGCCAAAGCGTGCATCACGTATGGCATTTGTCTAACTGATACTTGCTTGAGAACAATGACTTACAAAAACCGAAGAACAATCAAAGATTATCCGCATATTCCTGAAGAGTCTAGTTATCATAGTCTAGATGTCAGATCAGGACCATTAACATTGCAGATTCTTCTTTGGATTTTATCAAGAATCTCTAAATATATAGGAGAACCAGCCCAGATTCCGCAGCAATATTCAAAACAAGGACGACTAGTAGACTTATTCATATGTCAGATAGATTCATGGAATAATAACAATTGTTCGTTTCAGAATTTGATACAATACTGAAGAAGGCCTTGAAACACGTCAGGCTGGCAACTTAGAGTTGGGGAACACAAATAAAAGGATATTCGTCCTAATAATTAATGGAATAACTGCGAAACAATACTCTTGAGTTTCAAAGCAAGCGCCTCATTCAGTTGCTTCTCAATTCAATTTTCTCAGGGTGTCGAATAGCTAAAAGGCATTTAAACATAATGGGTGTTTCTAAAAAAAGATCACGTTATCAATTTTTCATCCCAGTGGGTCTCCCGAGATCTCGTTTGAGATCTTTTTCTCTTGTATCTACGAGCAATTTTAACTTCAAATTAAATGCAAAGAAAGATGATCGCTGCAAATAGCGTTACACAAAACATAAGGGAACAAAACAGTGCTAAATTACGTCAAATAAAAATAATTGAATTTTCCTACATACACTGTTCTTTTTCTCTTCTATATATTTTTTCATTCTTTTTTCTTTCTTTTTTACAGTATGACATATTTCAGAAAAAAAACCCTGTCGAGTTTGAAATAAAGTTTCATATTCACAAGATCTGACAACATCGTCTGAATTTTCTTTTCTATAAATATTTTCATGGTAATTTTTCTGACGAGCTTATATATTTATAAGTCTGCCATTCGTCCTTGCTTTGAATATTCCTGCCACATCTGGTCTGCTTCCCCTGTTATACCTTTAGAGATTCTTGATTAAATCCAAAGAAAAATGTAAAATGTTATTGATCCTGTTCTGGCATCTCGGCTTCAGTCACTTTCCCAACACCGTAATGTCGCTTTCACAATGTGCATTTTATGTAAATATTTTCATGGTAATTGTTCTGATGAACTTTCCTCTGTGGTACCTAGACTTTATGAATTTAAGCGCAGTACGAGATTGTCGGCAAGGTCTCATCATTTTACAATTGATTGGCAAGATGTAACCTTAAATTCCATGCTAACAGTTTCTTCTCTCGCACTTCTCGCTTGTGGAACGCGCTTTTGGCTTTTTGTTTCCCAGCTAAATTTGATCTTCAAAAATTTAAATGCAATGACAATCGTTATCTTCTGTTTTGTCATTTCCTGTTCTTTTATTGTTCTTGCTCTTCAATAATTTCAGTTTCTCATATTCTCTCGCACTTAGTAACCTCATTGGATCTTAGTGAATTTAATATCTTGCTTGGGGCGAAATGATTATAAAAAAAATTTGAGAAGTTTTATTGTTACTTGTTCAGCTTTATGCACCTGCTTTCTCATATCCATGGTTAAAAATGGCTTCGTGTGAAAGATGTAATAAGTCTCATTATTTAAAGTGGGCACAAACTCGTCTGCAGTCGCTCTCTCACAGTCTTTTTTACAAATACTTTCACGGTAATTGCTCCGATAAGCTGCTTTCGCTGGTTCCTAGGCCTCATGAATTTAAACGTCCTACGGGGCTGGCATCCCGTTCCCACCCCTTCACCGTTGAAACTGTTAGATGTAGACGTCTCTTCTGCTCCAATAGCTTCATGTCTCGCACATCTCGCCTGTGGAACTCCCTTCCTTATTCCTGTTTCCCTGACAAATACAATCTCTAACTATTTAAGTGTAACGTCAATCGACATCTCCAGTTGCCTTGATCTATCCACTTCCCTTCTCCACATCCTTTGACCTTTCATTCCTATCGGCTCTCGCTCCAAATCTTCTGTAACCCCCTTGCCTTGATCGATCCACTATCTTTCTCCACATCCTCTCCTTTACCACTCCTATCTACTCTTCCTCATAACCTTCTGTAACCCCTGTGCTAGTGGCTTCCAGCCTTGCTTGGGGTGATAAGCTTAAAAAAAAAATGAAAAGATTCAAAATTGACATGGTCTTTCATTTCACAGAACAGATGTTAAACGCGGGAGTTCGCCTTCGCTCACTCCACTTTCTTTCTTTTCCTTTTTCTTTCTTTCTTCCTTTCTTTCTTCTTCTTCCTATTATATATACCTTATTTTTCTCAGTAAAAACAATCCCTGTCTCTGATATATTCTTTCCTTCCGTTTTTTCTCACAATCAAAACGAAATGGTCCATGAGACAACAAAGCCTATTCTAACTTACTAAATTACTAACTAATGGAGAAATAGATAGAATTATAATAGGCCTATGCATTTATAATCTTAACATAAGATATGCGGATGTTACCGTGTTGGTGGCAAACTCACAAAGGCAACTTAAGACCTCTTAGAAAGTGTTGTAAAAGCAAAGAAAGAAGGAGGAGCTATTAACTGTAAGAAAAAAGAACACATAGTTGTCTAGAAAAAAGAATCTAATGCGTGAGCTATGTATTGGGAACATAAATATCAAGCAGATGCAGAAATTTCCCTCACTATATAATGTCGGACTATGGAAAGCGTGCTACAGAAACCCGGTGTCACAGAGGTATAGAGAAATATGCTGCCAACTCACAGATATTAATCAAAAAAATAGAAAATAGACTTAAAAACAAATAAACACTCTAGAACTGCTATGTAATATCTAATCTCCGAAGAGTCCCATCTGCCCAGTTATTTAATACTTAGCTAAAGGGAGAATAGACGGATTCTTACCTTTCCCAATGTTATTTGTTCAAAATTAAATATAACGATCCCGACTAGAATTCGAACTCATGTGTGCGCGTACACATTTCGAATCTTTAACCACTGTACTATCAGAACATGCCTTAAGCAGGTCTTTACTGAATCAGGAAACGTAAACAGCGTTTGTTCCGCACAAATCTTATCTTCTTAACAGAAGACCAAAACTAAAGGCATTGAAAAAAGAAGAAAGAAAAGTGATAAAGAAATAAAGAAAAGGGTTGTTTTTAAGGCTTGTGTAGGATTTACAGAAAAAAAAACAAGTCCGAAATGACACAGAGAAAAAAAATGAAGTAAGAAAAATCTATATTCATAATAAACTTTAAAAAAAAAAAGGAAGTATTATTTTTCAAGCATATCTCGGCTGAACATGTTGTTCACTTTAGAGTCGTTAGCTGCGGGGCTTGTAGCCAATTTTTGATTCAATGCACTAAACAACGTCGAGTATGATCAGAGCTCTATCAAACAGAAGCCAGTATAATTGGCTGGCCTCCCGATCCGAAGGAGAACAGCTCTGACTTTTACCAGCTAACCCGGAACAAACAGGTGTCCGGGACTGATTGCAAACTGACACCAGTCAGGCTTTGCATGCGATTACTGTCCGTGGTGATCCCAGCACGTATAATTGAAAATGATTACATATACTAAGTGTAACAATTTCAAAGGTCACAAAGAGGTCTAAAGTTGCATGTCGTTACAGAAGCCTTCTCAATAAATGGCATAGTGCATTTGATAGTTAAATGACCCAAATGCACACATTGAACAATACCAATTATAAATCATGAAATTATTAAATTTAACCAATTTAAAATCGATGGGAAAATTACATATTTTGGCTGAAATTCTGATATGAAACCGTGTTACTATTTTATATCTTTATCTCTATACATCGACAGGTGTCTTCTCCAGCCTTCCACAACTAGTCTAAAGTATTCATTGTAAGTAATATCATTTTTCGGTGAACTATTGAGAGCTGTATCATCTTTTGTAATGGTTTTTATCACTGCGCTTCGGCCGATAAGGTCTGCTGTATTCTTCAGTGTTATGGGAACTTACCCATAATAATAATGGACTATTCCGGACATCATAAATACTGCGCCTCAAGAGGGAGCAGCAGTTCAAAGCCAGTCCTTTTTGGACGACTTGACTAGACGGCCGAACTCTCTGCCTCTGGGCACAGAGGAACCCGGACGAGGCTCCGCCGAAGGGCAGAACCTCGTTCAGGGAGGTTGACCAACCCGATCCCGTTTATACGGGTTCTACAGGCATTTTTTGGCCGAGCCTACGGGCTCGGGAATACCCACGATAAACTCGGCCTTGTGCCAGCTCTATCCCTCGTGGGGGGGGGACAGTAAATACTGTTCAGAGTCAGTCAGAGAGTCAGTCAGAGACAGTCGAGGTCAGACGATTACTGTAAGACATTGGAATAGTGATACTTGTCCAGATAACATAGTTCACTCTAACCAAATCTGATATTCAATACTAATACTTCTACTTCTTTGTACATATTTCTGTTTGTAATATATCTGTATTATTCCATACCTGTGTTCGTGTTATTCTTCATTGGTTCTAGCTTGGACCATCGCCGTGGTACAAGGAACTTGGACCATAACATTCAGCTGTATAATCTCCCCAATTATTCCATTTTTTAATTTAATTTTTCAAATTTTGAACACTAACGCAATTCAAAAACATCAGAGCAATGAAGAGCATGAATCTTTCATGCGTGGATTTGTGAATTCTTCAGAAAATTACCAAATTTTAGTCGATCCCATATACAATTGAAGAAGACTGAAAATGCATTGGCTGAAACGTTGTATTATTCCAAAGTAATTATACAAGTTCAAAACATAAATTGTTTAATAACAGTATATTCCTTAAAAGGTCATTCGTTTATACAACCAACTTGTACAACGAAATCTTGATTCCAGATTGTAATCAGATTCTCACCTGTCACTTGTCGAGCATCGCAACTCCTCTTAGTAATTCAAATCATGCTGTAGTATCTGTTGATATTTCCTTTGACTTGTCTATTAAACATGAACCCCATATTCACAAGATTTATTTCTCTTACTAATGCCCGCGTGTCCTCGGACTCTATCCTTGAACTTTTTTACTAATTATTCACCTAATACAAAGCCCAAGTGTTATTGAAGGCAAATAGTTACTGAATAGGGTTGTATGAACGTAAGACAAGTAGGTAAGAATTATGATATGTAGAGTAGATAACGGTTGATCCTGGATTTGAAGAGGTTAAAATTCTAATGATATGGGAATCATCGTCTCAGGAGTTTTGGATTACAAGGTAGCGGATTTTTATACCTCCCATCTCATAAGTGTAATTTTTATGTCACAAACCTTGTAGACCAGGTTAATTAATAAAATATGCTCCCCTTCAAATATTAGAACAGACTTTTATCTGTGATCCAACTGGACATAGCTTGATGTACCGCCGATTGAAAGTTTGTGAGGATGAAGCAAAAAGAATGTTTGCAGAAACGCTATAGGCAAACTCCGAGTTTTATTCAAGAGTGACCAGTATTTCAAGTATAAAACTAAATCGCAGTCAGGTAGTGCATTATCCTAGAGCCGACCGACCAGTCTCGTCTAATCCATCTACGATGAAAGAAAGGCCGCATTGGAAAGTCAAAGTCATGGTTTTATGGTTCAACCTTCGTGGTTCGCTCTTATTCGATAAAGAAGAAGACGACGAAGATCGAGAGAGAACTGAATGCTCTACGGTAGTTCAAACGACTTAGCCTGGATTATCGTTGAGTTAAAGTAAAAGCCAGTACAAGAGAGCGGAAGATCTTTTATGCAGTGAGAGATCACTTTCTTCCCTGGCCAGTCACCGCCACTAACACAACCAGCCAATGCTTTTAACCCGTTAGTCGCCATCTTTAAAAAAAAGAAGAAATGGTTAGCGGAAGGTGTGCAATGTAGAAAAGAGAGCGATTTTTTTTTCCTTCTTTTTCTTACGGCTTTTAAATAAGATTTCTTTAAGTGCTTGAATTTAAAAATATATATTCACCCAAGTTTATCCTTTTTGTTTGTCAATATTTATTATTTGTTTTATTTATTTATAACGGCTTGCAGAGGTTGATGCTTTTTCCCATCGGTGACATCGATTGGTTACTGAGCTGTGTTAAAAGGTTAAGATTTCTAATGCTACTTCTCGAAATATATCCTCACTATTTGCAAGAATTGGTGGAGGAAAAGTTTCCTACTACCATTTGGATACATAGCTTCTATATTTCTTCTTCTATGTGCTGTGTACCTTCAGGAAGTTGGCGATCATGACTCCCCACAATTTTCTATCCTTGTAGCTCTTAATAGATTTTATCTTCTTGTTCTCTCTCTACCTTGTGCCACCATCCATTTATTCAAGTTCGCTATGTAGGTTATTCAATGTTTTCCACTGAACATCTTGCATTCAATTTGTCCCGTGTGTATGAAATTTTCCAAGCACTCTTTCCTTGAAATTTCCACTATCTCTTATGTTAAGTATAAGTATCCTCTTTGTTTTTGTTTTCTCTAAAACTTTGTCGTTATTCACATTTTTGGTCCATGGTATTCTCAGCATCCTTCTGTAGTATCACATTTCCTTGCTTCAAGTTTCTTCTTCATCAGTGAAGAGATTGTCCAGCATACACTGCCAAATAGGTTGACCGATATTAAATAACAACCCAGTAAATTTTTCTTTGTTTTTAACAAAAGATATTCCTGTTCCATGACACTTTGCTTAACGTTTGGAAGATATTTTTCTCTGTCCCAATGTGTCTTCGAATTTTAGTGACGCACTTTCCGACCTCCGTTAAAACACTTCCCAGATAAGTTGTTTACTTGTTAGATTTTGGTATCTCCAATTTGTAATTTACATGTTGGACAGTTTCCTTTGCTAACAAACAGGCATGTCAATGTTACGTAGCAGTTCTAGAAGATTTTGTGGTGTACTTTGCATAATCAATAATCTATAAAACACATTTAGACAACACCTACTGATATCCATAAAATTATTTTATTCAACGGATGTCTATGTGAGAAGAATTTTGTAAATAAGAAGCATCAGTAGATACCTAGACTAATAATTATTATCAATAAATAAAAAAAGTTTGAGATCCACTAAAGGTTCCACAATATTAACGTTAGAAGTTAAGAAGAGAATTGTTATCTTCGTGAAACTTTTAATTGGTTATCGATAAGTATCGTGAAACTTTTTTATTAATTGATAATAATACCAGACATAATAGATAGATAGATAGATAGATAGATAGATAGCAGTCAACAATGCGTGGTAACTGTCATTTTTACACTTCAATGGAACAAAATACCACCATTGCTTTAGTGAAAGCAGGAATCATCCTTTCCCAGTTCATTTGTTTAGGTTTGATGTTTAACGTTAATTAAGGTCATGGCCTTTAGATTGTCTATTTATTTTGGGTAGGTGATTGGAGGAATTCTATATATAAGTATGTTCAGTTTATGGTCATAGGCTCTGTCTGTCTCTCTCTCTTTCTCTCTTTGTATACATATATATATATATATATATTTTGTTTTATTTAATTATAACACTGTCTCTCTCTCTCTCTCTCTATATATATATATATATATATAAAAACGCTGTAAACAAACACACAAACACAGTATCTCATTTGATTTCTGAGGAAAGACCGAGGTGGTCTGAAATATTAAATATATACAAAAACACAGAAATAAATACTTTCATAAAAAAAACACCCAATTTTGTTTCATTTATTTTATCCAGATATTATATATATATATATATATATATATATATATATATATATATATATATACACACACACACAAACAGCGTTAAAATTAATAATACAAGTAATATATATATATATGTATATATATATTATTTGTTTTATTTAATTATAACGCTGTCTGTCTGTCTGTATATATATATATATATATATATATATATATATATATATATATATATATATATGAATTGGATATAGTCCGACAATTTATTTAAAGACATTTATATGTTTAACGTTCTTTTTATAGATAAAAAGAACGTTAAACATATTATAAATGTCTTTATATATATATATATATATATATATATATATATATATATATATATATAAACAGCGTTAAAATTAATAATACAAGTAATATATATATATATATATATAAACAGCGTTAAAATTAATAATACAAGTAATATATATATATATATATATAAACAGCGTTAAAATTAATAATACAAGTAATATATATATATATATATATATATATATATATATATATATGAGAGAAAATGTAAAATTTGTCGCTGATCTGATTGTTGTTACCTTCAGCATCCTGACTCCAAAGTTTCATAGACGGAACCTCCCGCAATCACTCCGTCCACTTGTATCAGTGGGTATCAGCAATAGACTGTTTATATTTATCGTTTTTTTTAATATGCAATTTCATTGGTGCAAAGTTGATCTTTTTCCTTCCACAGCGCTTGTGTGCGCCTGCGTGGGTGCGTTCACGCCCTTATGCGCTAGTGGACTTTGAGGTCAACACCTCGCGATCACCGTCTGTTTCATTCTTCAACGCAATATTCAGACTTGAATTTTACGTTCAAGCATGAAACAGAGGTGAACTGTTGTATTACTTTTATCTTTATATACGCTATATCTATGATATTGAGCACTCTTACCCATAAATATATACCCCTAAAACTATATTTTATTATATATATATATATATATATATATATATATATATATATATATATATATATACACCAAACTTTATAATAAATGTCTACCTGCTTCCTGTCTTCCTGCTATTTGGAAATTCTCTTCTGTAGTCTATTCTTTAAGAATCGTCTAATCCTTCTAACTATCGACCTTTTAGCTGTCTACCTCTGTGACATTGTACTAGATGCTATAATCAACTCTGAAGTGGTTAAGCATCTAACTTCACAGGGTCTTGTTTCAGATCAGTAATATGGCTTTCGCTGATGTAGTGACTATTATTGGTCAAATAATCTATCAAGCTTGATAAGAAAGGTGAAAATCGGTTATTGCTTAGGATATATCGAAAGCATTTGACAGGGTTAAGCGTACCAGTTTTCTTTCACAAGTTAAAAGTTTATTGTATCTCTGGAAAAGTTTTTGAACTGAAGCAATCTTTCATATCAAACTGCCAGTTTTCTAGATCTTTTTCCATTAATGCAGGTGTCCCGCAGTTGTTCTTGAATGTACGTTATTACTAATTTTCATCAATGATATTTCTGATGGCGTAAACTTTCAACTGGATATCTACACAACTATTTATTCCTGCCTTAATTGTACGTTTGATCGCCTTGATAACATCAAATTGTTAGCTGATCTCAAAAGTGATCGGCTGTTAACTGGAACGAGGAATAGCTTCTTAATTTTAACGCCTCCAAAATAAAACAACTTTCTATTAATCATCTGAGAGACACTTTTCTGCCTTCCATCAGCATAGATGATGCTAACCTTTAGAAGAATACCTCGTTGCGCTTTCTCAGACTAAGCTTCTCTGTTGACATGAAGTGGAAAGATTATATCCAATCAGTTGCTAGGTCTGCTGCTAAGAAAGTTGGTTTCCTGTGTCGTGCAAGACAATTTTGCTCTCCAGAATTTCTTACATATTTATAAGTCTACCATTCGTGCATGCTTCGAATATTGTTGCCACATAAGCTCTGGTGCTCTTGCTATATATTTAGGGATTCTAGATAAAATCCAAAGAAGAATCTGCAGTATTATTGGTCCTGACCTGTCATTCCGGCTTCAGTTACTTTCCGACCGCCGTAATGTATCTTCCTTGTGACTTTTCTATAAATACTTTCATGGTCATTGTTCGGATCAACTTTGCTCTATGGTATCTAGACTTTATGAATTTAAGCGCAGTACGAGATTGGCAACAAGGTATCATCATTTTACAGTTGAATTGGCTAGATGCAAGCGTAAATTCTTTGCTAAAAGTTTCTTCTGTCGCTCGTAAATCTCTCTTCCGGCATCTTCCTTCCCAGTCAACTTTGATCTTCAGAAATTTAAATGCAATGTCAATTGTTATCTACTGTATTCTTGATTCTTCTTATTGTTCAGGCTCCTTAATAATGTTTCTTTTTATTATTCATTAACACTTAGTAACCCTTTTGTCTCTTAGCGGCTTTATTGCCTTGATTGGGTGAAATCATTAAAATTAGATAGATAGATAATATTGTACATTGAATGCTGGTGTTAATAAAATAGTATATTTGTTATATTATTAATACGCACGCACGCACGCACACATACACACACATATGCAGGTTGTAAATTCACGATGCGGTTCTATGACGTCGTACCACGTGAAGAACGAAATATTAACAACATAACCATAAGTCTAGATGCAATGTAATGTGTTGTGTCTAGTTTGAAATGCAATAGATTACAATATATATATATATATATATATATATATATATATATATATATATATATATATGAAGAAACATAGTTTTAAGGTATGCTATATTTATGGGATGAAGAGATCAAAACACAGGGCGTAAATAAATATAAATATAATAGTGAACATTGAAGTCAACACTCAGAGGCGACAGGCTGTTTCATGCTAGGCGCAACCGTCAGGCGACAGACGATTGTGTCTAGCATGAATCAGCCTGTCGCCTCTGAGTTTTGACTTCAATGTTCACTTATATATATATATATATATATATATATATATATATATATATATATATATATATATATAATATATATATATATATATATATATATATATATAGTTAATGTTTTATTAATTATATGTATATATGTGTCTGTATGTCTCTCTGTGTGTATATCCGATCGCGTGGCCTGAAGATTGCGTTCAAGCATGAAACAGACTATTGCCATTCGGTTTTGACTTCAGTGTCCACTTTTATATTTACATCCGATCTATCACTAATATTGAACACTTTTACCCATAAATATAGTAGTATACATTAAAAATATATTTTACTCATATATATTTGTGTATGTGACCATGCAGGTGAATCAATAACTCCGTAGCCTGTCACGCTTATTAACTGAAACTGTCACTTTATAGTTCAACACTGAATCAAGGGAATTTACAAAGAAGGCGATTATGCTGAAAAATGACGTGGAAAATAAATGCTGTCATCATTAGGCGACGGACTTGTTGATGTGCCTACCTGCTACAGGTATTTTTCGCTATTTTTCTCTTCACTCTATCTACGCCATTTGTTACGCTTTTCTTTCTTTATATTATTTGTCCTCGCTTCTTTCCTTTCCTCTTTTCTCTTTCTTTCTTTCTTTAGTTTCATGTTTTTTTTCTCTTCT
The DNA here is from genome assembly GCA_964036315.1 of Acanthosepion esculentum. Classification (NCBI taxonomy): domain Eukaryota; kingdom Metazoa; phylum Mollusca; class Cephalopoda; order Sepiida; family Sepiidae; genus Acanthosepion; species Acanthosepion esculentum. The sequence goes on along the minus strand of OZ038508.1, from coordinate 40,568,823 downwards.
TCCTTTTTTTCTCTTCTTCCTTTTTTTCTCTTCTTCCTTTTTTTCTCTTCTTCCTTTTTTTCTCTTCTTCCTTTTTTTCTCTTCTTCCTTTTTTTCTCTTCTTCCTTTTTTCTCTTCTTCCTTTTTTTCTCTTCTTCCTTTTTTTCTCTTCTTCCTTTTTTTCTCTTCTTCCTTTTTTTCTCTTCTTCCTTTTTTTCTCTTCTTCCTTTCTTTCTCGCTTTTCTATCTCACCCTTCTCTTTTCGCTATTTCGATTAGTCCTCTCCCACATCTTCCCTCTCTCCCACTATACCCTTTCATTCCATCTAAATTCGGCGTCTTGAATTTGCTTTGACGTTCATGCTATGGATGGACAGAAACCATAAAAGCCGGTACCTTGAATTTCTTTTATGCATTTTCTTTCTTTCGCGTTTCCCTTCGCCATATAATATCTCATCTTATTTTATATGTCTTTACTAAGATTACCTAAGTCTGGCAAAAGGTAAAATAAGGAGGAAGATGACGGTAAGAAGATTATGTTGGGTCAAACTCTCCAGTAAAAAGAGACTGTGTATCGTAAAAAACAACTGTTGGAATCTTGAGAATACCTGGTCGCGTGCTCTGGACCATTGCATAGTGTGACCATCTCAATTTCCACTCAGGGCCAGAATGATTATTTACTAAGGATAGCATATAGCACGGGGACATGAGAGTTGAATACTCAGTGAGGATAACACTCACTACACTAACGAACTATTCTGTGGGGAATTTTCTCTACAGCAGGAGCCCTCTAGGTTCATAAAAATCAAAGGTTGTGTTTTATTATTTCATTGTTTTCTTTATTCAGTCTGGCGTCGTTGTTGTTTATTATCGAATATTTTAAGACACAATTTCATCAATACAAAAAGTATGTCCAGTGATTGTTTGACCAGATTTCATGGTTTCTATTGTCCTCATCTTTGTCGCCATATTTACTACAATGTTTCGACCGTTGTACGCTCCGGCCTTCTTCAGGTGGTTAGAATGTCGAACAGAACATACTTCTTCAATGTTGATTTTTCTTTTCTATCTGAAACTTTCAAATTCAAACCCGTTATTAAAATATTATTTCCCAATTTATTTTTTATTATAATAGATCGACTGTTAGAATTCAAACGATTCATAATTTGATTTTATGATGGATTGAATAGACTTGCATTATATTATTTGCTATTCCAAATCTTGCGATTCAACTTTTGGACTTGTGCTTTTCTGATTCTCTGGCCATCATGAACCTTGTTTATTTCGAGCTGACATGTCGAGGGCGTTTCTTCTGCAGGAGGGTCCCACTACAATGAAAAGCATATTTGTTCATGAGCTGTCTGGAGTAAGCATTTCATATTCTTCCACAGTTCTTCGCTGCCATCTTTTATTTAATTTCGCAAAAACATCCATAATAAAAATCCCTTGTAGAAAAAACACTAAGTTCTTAAAAAACATATTTACAATGAAGAAAACTGTATAAAAAATCAAAATCAAACATTGTTTGATCAATGCGCTTATTTTGAAATAAATATTTCAATTAGGATTATAAACTCTAGAGGAAAAAGAAAAATGTCTAATTGAAATGATTTAAATGTGTGAAGAGTGCCAGAGCTCACACTTACACTTGCGTCCGAGGCCGAGATGGTCAAATGTCTCTTCATTAAGTAAGTTGATGTCGCTTAAAGAGGAATTATCGTTAAGATTTCTTTTTTATGTGCAAAACCTTGTTCTATTCCTGCTCGAAGTGGTTTCGTTCACACGGATAAAGAAAGAAAAAAATTATCCATTTACACGCAAATCAAAGAAAAAGCCTACAAACAATTTTTCTTATCTCTTTCAAGGTAAACACGTTAAAAAAACCTTCTCTCTAAAAGTTTCGGCAGCCATCAAAATTGACCAATTAGAAAGTAAAAAACAAAACAAAGCATTAAATGTATCTATTTATGTACAAACAGATATTTTAAATAAGGTAGAGATGTCAATATCAAGCGTGTGCAGAAGTTTAAATATCTGGGAAGTTTTTATAGGGAATAGAAATTGTGGCCCTGAAATCTGAACACGCATTGGACTAGAGAAAGAAGGTGCTGAGAAACAGGAAAATTTCATTAGAAATAAAGAAAAGAGTGATGTGGTATCTATCCTCTTATATGGCAGTGAATATTGGATAATTTCGCCAAGAATGAGGGAACAGACTAAAAGGAGCAGAAATATGTTATACAGAAGTATATGATAATTTCCATAGACGGAATGATTACGCAAAAAGGAAACCTTAAAGAAAATGGCAACAGAAAGAACAGACATTCGCTTATATTCAGAATCAGGAATAACAGCTGAAATTCCTGGAACATATAGTGGGGAAGGATAGCTTGAAAAACTTAAACCGCACAGGGTATATTTGAGGACAAGAGCATATTTAAGGACAAGTTAACGAGTCACTTCCGTGATGAGCTTGCGTGAATGAATGGGGGAAACAGAGATGGGGTATATTTGAGGACAAGTTTGCGATTCACTTCCGTGATGAGCCTGTGTGAATGAATGGGGGAAATAGAGACGGGGTGTATTTGAGGACCAGAGCATATTTGAGGACAAGTCAGCGATTCACTTCCGTGATAAGATTGTATGAATGAATGGATGAAACAGAGACGGGGTATATTTGTGTGAAAGAATGGGGGAACAGAGACGTTCTATATTTGAGGACAAGAGCATATTTGAAGACAAGTTAGCGAGTTACTTCTGTGATGAGCTTGTATGAATGAATGGGGGAAACAGAGACGGGGCCTTAACAAAGAAATAAAAACTACTAAGAGCCATATGGGATAGGAAGTTGTGGCGAGCCATGATCGCTTCCTTCCTGAAAGTATGCGACATATGGAAGAAGTGGAAACTTATAACCTCAGATGAATCTGTGTTTAAAAGTTTGGGCTGTTAAATCTAACTTCTCTAGCGGAAACACCACTTTTTAAAGCGAATTTCCAAGATGTCTTGTTATCCAAAGAAGAAATATTTTACCCAAATTTGGATAAGTTACTCATATAAACCATGAGAAGTCGTATCTGTGGAAAGTAACGTCTAAGGCAAGACACTAAAATTGCACCACTATCTAAACCTCTGATACCCTACTAAAATACAAAGTAGGCCTACTACTTAAAAATACAAGACCATTAATATATTAAAAAAATATATGAAACATATTATGGTATTAGTCTACCGCTATTTCCGCATATGCTCAAATGAGATTCATTCTGTAGTTCCACCAGTTCAGACCTTTACATCTACAGCACCTCATGTTACTTCTCCGAAATCGAACCACCTTTATTTCCTCCGTGTTTCAATTATAATAAGAAAATTCCACTTTTGCCAAAAAACTACAACTTTAAGCAACAGATTCTTGCGTAAATGTTTCTCTGAACTATACAATCATCATCAGGGGCTCTCCCTACGTATTCACCCGGGAAGATTGGCAGAGGAGGAGAGGGTTTTTTTCCTGTCGGAGTAGATGCTGTGGTTGTAGTAACTGTTCCGTGCCGGTAGCCTTCTCTCCTCCCTTGCGTTCCCCCACTGTTACGTAATATATATTACGTAGCCGTGGTATGACTACTAACTCAATCTATGACCAGCTTAGAAAAGCCATGACCAGCTTAGACCAGCTTGGGTCCCCAGATTAAAAACCGACCTTGTATCACAACCTGACTCAGTGTGGGGGGTCAAGGTAAATCACGGGTCAATTATCATCTGTTATCATTGTAGTCATAATTTCCGCTTGTCTTTCGCATATATCTCACGCACCATTCATTATGACACTTTCAACTGTAACCCTCTATGAGTTACCACTATTGAAATATAATATGAAAACTTTGAAAGAAGACTATCTTTTACCTGCTATACTTTATTTGAAGAGGATTTCAATTTTGACAATATAATGGTAGTATATGAATATATTCTTTTACGTAATTATGGCAACACGAACACAGAAACATAGTCTTTTAAAGTATGAAGTTGGCCAAAAGCTTCGTTAAGTTTATTAAGGTAAGTTTCTATTTAATAAGCGAACGATCCTTTTGGTCAATGCAATACATGAGCTCAAAATATAGGTAAACACGCTTTAATCATCATTTACATTTTTAATTGATGAAAAATATGAGATAATGGTAGCCATCTTTACCACATTATGACATCACAGAATCATCTTAACATTCCAATATCATTAAAATACTCCATGACAAGACGATTATTTCTAATAATCTTTTAAATAAGACATGGGCAACCTTTTTCGAACAGTGGGCCGCATGAGGCACAGTTAATCATAAGGTGGACTGCACTATTAAGAAAAATTAAGGCAATTTTTCATTAGAGATACCGTAGACATTTTCACAAAAAAAGAGCATGCGCATAAGCATCTGTCTTAGAAATGGAGAAGAGTCGATTTTTTTCTTTGGAGAAAAGATTCTTTCTATGATTTTTAAAAAAGGCTGAAGTCTTCGTATAATATTATCACTGATGACAGTGATTAACACACGTTGCTGTGTGTGATTTGTTTCTGATTTATCAATTTGACGATGCAAAAACATTTTTAAAGAAGTAACTTTTATTCTGGAGAGAAAAATAATTATCATTAACGTTTCCTGTTTCTGAAGCAAAAGGTGTTTACACTTAAGATCTTCCTTAGTGAAAATCGCCAATGATTTAAAATGCTGATAACGTTACCTTCAACAAAAAGTTACAAAATTCAAGAAACATTGTACTTAATCATTGTTTATGTATGTAGATATGCATGAGAGTTTGTGAGTGAATAAGTGAGAACGAAAGGAAACAAACAACATTTTAATAACGTTATTTTCCTCATTAATTATGCGTGCCACTCAGAATGCCAATCGTGCTGCATGTGGCCTGGGGGCTACAGCTTGCCCATGACTTTTTTCTCAGTAAGAAATTGTGAAAGTGTAATGGCACCACAAGAAGATATATGTATTTTAATAATTTTTGCACTCGTAATGCGAGAAGACAAGTGGAAGTAAGAGAGGTGCTGTTAGGTTTAAAACACTATTTTTCTTATATTTTCACTGATGCAAATCCAAAAGTTAAGCAAATTATTATAAAACGGGAACATTTCTTTACGAAGCAAAGACTTTTAAATTTGTTATGTCGGTCCTCCTATATGATAGTGAATGCTAGGCAGTCTTCTCACATAGGACGAAGAGACTTAAGGCAAAAGAATGTGGTTCTACAGAAGAAGTACTGTGCAATGAATATGCGAGAAACGAGGAATTTCTAAGGAAAATAAAACCAAAAAGGACACTTATATTTAGAATCTTAATACATACAGTTGAAATTTCTAGGACATATAACGAGGAAACAGGGCTGGGAGAATTTCATACACACAGGATGTACTGAAGGCAAGACGGAAACAGTGAATAACCTACCTAACATGCTTGTGTAAATAGATAGAACAGAGAGTGAGTCGGATGGTGAAAATACAAACATTACTAAGAGCAACAATGGATAAGAAGTTGTGGAGAGCCAAGAATTACCACGCCCTGAAGGGACACTGCTCAAAAAAGAAAAGGAGGCAGGTATAAATAAATGTGTAATGATAATTATGGCAAATTCTACATAGATGTGTGTTGTTTTAACCTAAGCTTGTCATAAGTGTGCTTTTATTTTTTTTAATTTTACAGTAAACAGCTTGCGATATGGTATTTCAGTTTGGTATTGATGGAAAATGGATATCATAGAAACCTCCTGTGTTCATGTTTGAAGTAAACAAGCCTACGCATTACAATTCAAATAAAGCAGCAAATTAATACGCTGAAGAAATGAGTTTGCAGGAGCAAACAGAAAAGTGTTTTCAGGGAAAACATGGACAGTTCGTAATCAGATTTTATTATAATTTAATCAATTTAATTTTTTATTATTTGTTAGAAAATGGTTATAAAGAGTGACGTATGATTGAGTCACTGTTCCTTCTGATCTTTTTATCCAGCAGGTCTGGCTTAAAAGGAATGGCTAAAGACAATTACGAAATACATTGGCCACTATTTTCAGATTAATAAATTAGCGAGCAGAATATCCAATTCGCGAAGCAAAGAAAAAAAGTTGAGAAAAGAAATTTTCACTTGTGAAAAAAAAGTAATTTAAATTAAAAAAAGAGTGGACTGTCATTAATTTTGAGAGATGTTTTAAAACTCAGTTGCTTATTATGGACAGTATTCGGCGAAAAAATAGTAACAAATATGAAAACCAGAAAAAAAAGATAACCTGCATATTTAGTGATTAGCTACTTCAATAATTAAATGTGCAAGATTTTTTACGGGAACATTTTATAGTACATGAAATAATGGTGGTGAAAAAGAGTACGTAAACAAAATAACAGACCAATTGATTTGCAATGCAAGATATTATTTATTATATCAAAGTTAAGAAAAGGAAAGTTTAAAAGAAATGTTTCTTTTGTTAGAAGTAAATTGCATACACAAAGCAATATTCATGAATATGTTTAAGTGGGACTTACTTTGTTGGTGTTTTATGTGTGCAACGTTCACAGCCCCTTTAGAGTCAGCATAGAAAGTTCATGACACCTGTTCGAAAGAGGAAAATCCGGGAGAGAGAGTTACTCTAGGGTTCACTTGTTTTTATATTCGAGAACTGCTGCTGATATGAATATTATTTTAGAGCTGCTACTGCTACTATGTGTAAGGCCACTACAACTAGAAATCACGTATTTTTATTTTTACTGTGATCATATTAAAACTTGTCACTCGACTTGGGGATTTACCAAGATAAGACGCAGAATTAGGCGAATATTCCTTTAATTTACGAATGAGTTGAATTTGAATACAAACGTTTTTCTTTGATCTTCTTGCGTAGGATTACCGCATTTTGACATGGATTTTTGAAAGAACGCCAACCTTCAGACCGAGAACACATATATTATATATTCCACCACAATAAATATATTCACTTTATGTGAGTACGTAATCAATTCAGAAACATCAACAAAAGATTCTGTATAAATGTTTAAACGATGAAATTCTTTTCTTTTCCCGCTATGCCAACAAAAAACTAGAATAATAATTCTGTAAAGATTTTTATTAATATATTTTAAGATTAATTGTTTTAAATGCAATTCCTTCTTTTCATCGTCTGCTATAAATTTAAACTACTATAAAGTTAACCCAGTATCATTATTTGTCCTGCCTCATATGGTACTGCAAATATTGTTTTCAGAACTTATAATTCAAAAGTCTTTAAAATGATTATACATCCCATTCCGCAACGTGCGTTTGTAACCCCCTATTAGTATTGTTGGGCATTTTTACAGCATTAGTACCGTGGGTTTTCAAAAGCCACAATTAAAATATAGAGAACATTTATTTCTTGATATCCTTATTATCTATTGTCATCGGATTTCGTGTGGTTTTTGTAAATAAAATTGACAAAAAAGTTTTATTTTGAAAAATTAAATTAAAACTAGACAATAAATTTGTAAGTTTCAAAAGTCCAAATATGCAAAAATAGGTTTCATCTTCTTTTCAGTTTGATTTTTAAAACAATTTATGATCAATCTGACTCGTTTTTCAATTGATATTACACATTCAACACAATGAACAATGATAAGGTGACCTCTTCATACATTTCTGCTACAATTATTAGTTTTAACTTTATGGTCCCGTGCTTGCAATTAACACAAACGTTATGGCTATAACTAGAAACTGATTGTCGTTACTTGATAAAGATATTTAGAATCCTACTTGACTAATCATGAAATTGATTTTTCCATTTGCAATAAGACGAAAATAATAAGAAAAACATTATGAAAAATAAGAAACATTTTTTTTGTATTCAAAATACCCCGATACTAACTACGGGTAATCATTTTTTAACTCTTTTTCTTGCATTCATATGGAATAGAAATCAAGGTTCAAACAAAGAAATCGCCATTGCCGTAACAAAATCTTTTTAAATCACGTATTGGCAGATATTTACTGGGTGTCAACTTTAAATCTGAAATATACCCATGAGACTGTGTGGTTTAAAACCACAGTCTATAGACGTTTAAATAATTGCGATGATTTTCACACATTCGGGCAATTTATAGGATTAAATTTTTATATGTTTACACTATTTACATTGTTCGGACTGTTGTCCTTATCTTTATTGTCATATTCTCGACGTTTTGGCCGATGTACGCTCATACCTTCTTCAGGTGATATACGTTAGAATTTCGAACCAAACTCTATATCGTCCACTCGGGTAGATTGTTCTAGTTCCACGTGGCAGACGTTTTCTGGATATAACAGTTTAAATTATTTCCCTTTAGTAACTCAAGTCTGCAAGTTTTGGTTCACCTCTGCTGTGGCCAGATATTGAACTCACAACTCTTTGAGCCAATTGCATCAAAAGCTTTTATCTACTGGGCCAGGTGCCCTAATCAGTATATCTATTTTTTTCTCTCCGTCCGGTTGTCCGTTATAGACTCCGAAACTGCAGAATGTATTTCGGTCAAGCTTAGAATGCAGATAGGATCCCAGACGTGTCATGGGTTACGTAATGTTGGCCTAGGTCAAGTTAAAAGATCATGAAATGTCAAAATATACAGTCAAAGAATCAATTTCTTATGAAAGCTAAATATTTATTCCCACGTAAAAATATAGTATTAAGAAAGGTTAATCTGCTTTTGCTAGTAAAGTAATACGTGATTACTTCCCTTAGTTATTTTAATAATCTATACAAATAAAATGAAGAGTTTATTTATTATCAGTTTGTCTTTTTATTTGGACAAAATTAGTTCTCTAACAACGCTGGTTATCTATGCTAGTGATTAAATAATTATCGTGCAAACAAATTCGCTATGCGCCGTTTACCAGTGTTTCAAGATATATCGGACGAGGAAGAAATCGCGTAATTTTATATCTGTCTGATAAAGTCCGATTCATCACCGGGGATTTATAATCTATTTTAAATTTATTCTCCAATCTCGACAAAGTGCAAAAGCGTCTACGCGGACTTGTGGGTGAGAAATTACTTTCTTCTTTACAACTCCTTTCGTGTAGACGAAATATCACAAGCCTCTCGCTACCCTATTGCTATTACCATGGAAAATGTTCCAACGAGATACATCCTCTAGTTCAACCAGTTCAGACTTTTACAACGAAGGTCCGCTATACCACGTATAGAGGGAAAAATGATCATTGCCTATGCATTTCACTAGTAAAAAGGATATTCCGTTCGAACAGCTTATTCTCAAGACCTACTGCTTTACTATTTACATTATTCGGACTATTGTCCTCATCTTTGTCGCCATATTTATTACAACGTTTCGGCCCTTTACGCTCCGGCCTTCTTCAAGTGGTTGGAATGTCGAACTGAACCCTTTATTTCGCTCACTGGGGTAGACTGTTCTAGATACTAAATATGGCGACAAAGATGAGGACAATAGTCCGAATAATGTAAATAGTGTATATAATACCTCATCTCAGAAATATAGACAGATACCTACTGCTTTGTGAAACAAACACCCGAGGGTATCCTTACCTGACAACTACAAACTTAATTCTTAAGTTTAGGGTGAGCCTTCATCTACCCTACATTTCCTCATAATCCACAATTCTTACGTTCATGAAACAACCGCGTTCAGTCAGGCTCTACCTTGAGTTGTTCTTAGGCATTATATTAAGTAAACGATACCGCAAAAGACTTTTTTTTTTAAGTAGATTACCTCATAGGAAAAGTTTATTCTCTTTTTCCGAGCTGAGACAAATGGCTTTCAGACAAAAATAATAAATACATGTATACATTATCCTATTTGCATTGTTCGGACTGTTGTCCTCATCTTTATTGTTATATTTACGATGTTTCGGTCGTTGTGCGTTCAGGCCTTCTTAAAGCGTTATTTTGCGAATTTGGTGCCATAGTAATTGTGAGTTCAATCCCTGGGCCGGGCAGTGTGTACTTGGGCTCCGTGGAAACAGGACAAACAACAACTGAACAGTACTTAGAGTAAGAACTAGACGAGATATCCCTAGACATGAGCAGCTGAACGAGAACAGTCTTCAAGTGTAAATTAAATAAAGGGTTCAGTTCGGAATTCCTTGTAGGTTATCCTGATCGATATACACTTGAGAAAAGCCGGAGGGCACAAATGCCGTAACAACAACAAAGATGAGGACAATAGTCCGAATATAAATAGTGTAAATAATAAATGAGTTTTCTTGGAAGTAAGCTGAAAGGTACCACCACAAGACAGACATTTTATAATGATAAACTCTAAGCGTTGATATCGTTGTATTTCTCTTAGTCGACCTTATTGTACAACCAATAAGAGAGTCTTCTGAAAAATTATCATACAACTTTCCTTTCTTTAGGGTATCTTGTTGGTTGCATACTGTGATCTACTTTAGTTAAACTTTTTTTATCGATGAAGAGTTTTCTTGGTTCGGTAGCAATATTACTTTCTTGCATCATGCGAAACTCTGCAATTTTCATTGCTATGTTTTATTTACGTATTTATAATTTACTTGTTACTATTTTTTAGCCGGGCTCATATTCTGATCTACAGTCCTACACTATTCCCGGATTTGCACACATCCAGTTTTTGATGAAACCTGTGAAAGTCGACAGATATTGTATCGAGCTTCTTTCAACAGAATTCAATATCAAAACCAGACGTTACCTGTATTCGATCACTAAACTTCCAGTTACGATGAAAAAGGAACACAAGAATGAAAGTAGTCTTTTACCGACTTTAAGTCACCCAAGTACGCTGACTTATTACTTAATTAGCTGCCTTGTTATTGAAAATTTGGAACTATTTAATTGGCAGGGAAGACTTTAACTAAATTTTTAATTGGCTGAACACTGACGTTTTCAGATCTCAAATTGGTACTCGTTGGATTTCAGATATTTAAACAATTGCTCACACTAATTAACTGAGTTCATTTTGACCCGCTTATTCTACATTTGGAAGTAAAGACACTTCAGCCACAACGATGAACAAGACTTACTTATACATAAGCTAATAGCGACATGGGCTTATACAAACAGACCCATATACATACGTACACGCACACATACATACACACACATATGTGCGTGCGTGTGTATTTATATGAAATTGGAGGAATAAAGAGAAAATAAAATTATATTTCCAATAAGATTTTTGATATTTATTATATACTAGCTTAATAAACCCCTATCGGGCGGCATTTAAGCAAGCTCCAACGTGGGCTCTTGATTGGAACTTCGGCTTGTTCAAGAGTTTGAGACTCCCTAAATCTTTGCATATTCTCAGCATTGGAAGCTCTCCTGGCTGCCGTTTGATCTGGGTTTTCATTTGTATGGGACTTTCTTTTTCTCGGTGCAGCCTTGGTACTTTTGATTGCAATCTGAACCTCTTTTGGCAGAGATTTCTCTTTGCTTGGCATACTGTTGTCGTATGCGATAGGCAACAATAAACTACAGAAGAACTCAAAACTGATCGCTGCATTTAAGTATTGCATTATGTACGTATGTCGTTATTTTCCGTACAAACAATTATTTTTATTTCATTTGTGGCTTTCTCTGGATTTCGCAATTAATTTTGATTATTCCCAAATTTATTTCGAAGTTATAAAAATTGTTATCATACATAAAAAAAAATTCTTCGCAAAAAATCACATAAAAAACAGCTGAAATCAATCACAGTGATGAAAACTTGGGAATCCAAAAATTCAGGTGGTACACTCTATTGAAAGTTAGAGAGTTGTGTACCTTTAGTTGTTTTTAGCAATAAAAGCTAAGATGGCGTAATCCGAAAACAATCGCAGTAATGAAATCCAAACTTTCAGGTTTGCGGTTCCGGATCCGGTGTGAAATGTTTTTAATTTACTCATGGCGTCGAACTGATTCCAAAATGGTATATGTTGAGCTACGGCCTCTTGAAGTTGAAAAAGTGTGACACACTGCCATTCGCATTTATTGTATAGATAAGTAGGCCTTTTGATTAAACCGTAGCACGAAGAGAAATATTTTAAAGTCGGAATTTTCGGATACGCCTGTGTATCGAAACGGGAAATTAGGACTAAGTCTTCCGCGGAATGCTGTTGATTTTTCTTCATGTGTTGTATTACTCTAAGAAATTTGATTTTGGCTTACTATTATGTCAGGATTAAGGTTGTGGACGCTTTATAGAAGGCTCTCTACGGAAACTTTATTCTCTGAGTAAACCTAAATCCCTGATTAATAATTTCATATGATTCTATTTACGTCATTCTTACTGGTTTTTATACCAAGACGCTAAACACACGCATCTGATGTTATCAATTATGCAGCAGGTTGGTGAAGTATGCAGCGACCGGGAAATTGTTGCTGTTATCTGTGATGGTTTTTTATGGTTATTGAAGCGAATACAGGATTCTATTCCTGATTCTTTAACATAATTCCGGTTTTACATGTGACAGAAAAGTAAATATATTCGAGGCTTTAATCAATGTTAAATTGCTTAAGCATCTTACCTCTTACGACCTACTCTCTGACAAAAAATATAACTTCCGTTTAGCCAGGCCTACCGCTGATATGAATATATATACTAAGATCTTGATGATAATGACGTAGCTCGAACTGTGGCACTGGATATCACGAAGGCGTTTGACAAGATTTGGCACGCTGGTCATCTACGTAGGCTCCAGGGATACGAATCACAGGACGATTGCTTATTTAATTCAATTATTCCTATCAAATCGTGAAATGAAGCTCGTTTTGAACGGGCTCGCTTCCAGACTCTTTCATACGAATGTGGCTGTCCCCCAATGCTCTATCGTAGGTCCTACGCTGTGTCTGATCTTCAGCAATGATCTTCCTGGTGTCATCAGTTCCCAAGTAGGCATTTATGTTGATGACACTGCCATTTACTCCTGTCTCAATAGCAAATTAGTCAGAGCTGACAAAGTTACCCTGGCCGCTGCTCTTAAAAAGAATTTCCAATCTGTGGTTAATTGGGGATGGAAATGGCTCGTACATTTTATTGCCTCCAAAACGAAACTGCTCTCATTTAACCACCATAGAGGAACTTCCCTGTCCGCCATCAGAAAGGCTACTGCTAGATTCATGGAGACTGACACTGCGTCTTCTTGGACACACGTTTTCACCTGACTTGAAGTGGAACCACTACATCAAATCAATAGCTGCATCTACTGTAAGGAAAGTTGAGTCACTGTGTCGTGCCAAAAGGTTTTTCTCGTCAGTCCATTTGCACATTTATAAATCTACCATTCGTCCGTGCATGGAATATTGTTGCTATATCTGATCACGTGCTCTTGACAAAATCCAAAGAAGGATCTGCTATGCAATCGATTCAGACTTAGCATCTCGACTTCAGTGACTTTTTCACCAACGTGACGTGACTACCCACTGACTTTTCTACAAATATTTCCATGGCAACTGTTCTGGCGAGCTTTTTTCCCTGGTGGCCGGAATTCGCGAGTTTAAGCGTTATACTAGATTGGCATCTAGATACCATACTTTTTACTGTTGAATTAGTTAAATGTAACCGCCACTTCTACCCCAACATTTTCTTTTCTAGCACTTCCCGCCTGTGGAACTCCCTTCCGTTTCCTTGATTCCCTGGTACTACAATATTCAATAATGTAAATGCAACGTCAATTGCCATCTATTTTCTTGAACCCCGTTCAGCTCTTATCCATTCCTCGGTCCCCTTGTACCCAGTCTTTTCTCTCGCCTTCCCTGTCTGTAACGACATACTAGTAGTATTCCCGCTTTGCTAGGGATGAAATGATTATATATATATATATATATATATATATATATATATATATATATATAAAGATTGTAACTGTCACAAATCAAAGTCAGTGGTTTGAATATTGTGTGAGTGCTGGCTATGTGAAAATGGTATTAATGATAACATATTTACAGGCTTGGCATCGGGGTTATTGCAGGTGATGTTCCCTTGGTGATGTGGTGATTTATATATGCCAGATGATCTTAGGAGGGTATGTAGGTTGGGAGGGCTGACGCCTAGCGTGAAGTGGGTTCTTGTTGAATATCTTCTAATTGTTTGGGAGAATTTTTAATACTGGAAATCTTTTATTAAGATATGGGAAAGTTTGTGAATATTGTAGCTAAAAACAAAGATCATGGAAATTCTAGAATTATTCTTTTTGGTAAATTAACAGATACCTATTATGCGTAAACATTGGCTGTAGATTATTGATTTTTCTAGATTAGTAGGGTGGCAGATATGGAAATTTATGTAGCAATGACCATCTGTGGGTTTGGTGTTGAGATGTTATGGAGATGTGGTTGCTATTTAGACTCCACATTGTAATTAGCTATTTAGACCACAGTTTACAGACAGAAGTTAAGTCTTTAGTTCCGGGTAAACCTAAACCAGGCACATTCTACAGTATCCCTAAATTATATAAATTACTTCAAAATCTTCCTCTTCGATAAGTTTTGCACCTCTTTTGATAAAGTTTTCTTAAAATTATTTTCTGCTTTTTCATCAGTTTCAATCAACAAATTTTGACTCTGTCCTAAAAGCCTTAAATACGGGTGAGGTTTCTGTTAACAAATGCGAATAGGTTAATTTACAAAAAAAATCTAATCGTAGACCTCCTACGCTTAACGGCATCAATCGAGAAAAATTCGATAGTGGCAGTAATTTAAGAAACACCCAAGCGTGCTACTCGATTGGCAACTAGGTCTCACTGTTTTACTATTAAGCTAGCTATATGCAACAGCCACTTCTATTCTATCAGTTTTTTTTCTAGCATTTCCCATCTGGGGAACTCCTTTCCGATTTCTTGCTTCCCTGATAACTACAATCTTCAAAAGTTTAAATGCAACATCAATTGCCATCTTCTGCCCTCTTGAATTCTGTTCGTTATTTTTGTCCTTTCCTCAATCCTCCGCATTCACAGTTTTCTTATTCGCTTTCAATTTCACACCCTGTAACTCCATGCGTTCTAATGGCATTATCTCCTTGTTTGGGGTGAAACGATTAAAAAAATTGTCCTGCCATAATTTTGCTCAAATATTACCTGGGTTAAAAGATGGTCGGTCTATATAACTGTACTGCGGACTGATAGAAAATACAATAAATAACAATAAAAACGGGTTGATAATTTTTTGTCATATTAAGGGAATGCCGGACTACAGGATTTAATAGAACCTCAGCATCTCATCATAATGTTGGCCGGATTAAAGCAATACCGGACTAAAGAACTTGTTTCTATATCTAAATATTATTCGTATTACTCGTGTTTTTATTATCATTTTTATTACTTTATTTTAACTTTATTATTGCCATTTTTATTCTATGCTTCTTCTTCTTCTTATGCTTACTTTTGGTTACTGTTGACTCCTTGTTACGAGTTATTTATTTCCCGCCCTTTTTCTCTGAACTTGTTTACTTCGCCATTTTTGATTGCTTGCGTGAATAGAATAATCAATTAATAAGCCGTAAGTCACACGCATTTCCACCGATTGCGAATTCGCGTTCGACATTATCTGGTGTTCTTATTTCTTTTATTTTTATCTTTTTTTTTTTCCGAGCCATTAAAGTTAGATTTCTACACTTGGCACCAGTCATTCGACGCCCACAATTCACCGATGTCACATCAGCAAGAAAGGGAATAAAAAAAAAAAAGAGAGAAGAAGGGCTCAATAGAAAAGCAGAAAAATACGAACAAAAACAAGAAGATGTATAGGTAGGGTTGGGGGGACACAGTTACGGGGAGGAAGGGATGACCCTTTTTGATTTTAAAGAATGTGTTTTCCTCTTTCTTTGAGCTGAATGTCAAGACATCACTTTGCCGGAAGTGAATGGAATTTAATGGTTGCAGAAGATGATAGGAGTTGGAGTAGATGATGAAAATGAGAGCCGCCATCGCTGTCACAGTCATGGTGACAATGCTAGCGATGCTGAAGACGGCGTTAAGCGTTTGCAAAGTAATAGAAGAAATGAAAATGACGAAACTCTTTTGGATTCTGTAGAGCGACCGTTTCTAGGGAAAGAGAATTTTCTAGAAGCCGTATCCCTTCAGAATGAAGCCGGTTATGACTCTCCACAACTTACTAAGCAATCTTTGTCTCATTACGACTTTCTGTTTTGTCATCCATTTACACAAACACATTACCTAGATTAATCACTGTTTTTCTCTGCTCCTCTTGTTTTCAATGTGTACTGTGAGTGCCAAATTCTCCAAACCGTCTTTCTTCATTACATGTGCCAGAAATGTCTGATTCTAAGTACAAGTTTGCTTTTGGTTTTCATTTCCCTTAAAAGGTACCCGTTTCTCACATAATATCCATACTTCTTTCTTCTCCCCTCTCCAACTTCTTTTCTTCTTCTTCTCTTCCTCCTCCACATCCTCTTCTTCTTCCTCCTCCTCCTCCTCCTCCTTCTTCTTCTTCTTCTTCTTCTTCTTCTTCTTCTTCTTCTTCTTCTTCTTCTATCCCCTTATTTCTCTTGCTCTCACTATGCGTCGTTAAGTTTTCCAAGCCCTCCTTCCTCATTATGCGTCCAAGGAATTTCAGCTGTCTTTTCCTGATTCTGAGAAGAAGTGTTCTTTTTGCTGCCATTTTCCTTAAGACTTCCTTGTTGCTGACTCGCTCTGTCGATAGAATTTTCAGTCTCTTTCTGTATATCCATGATAATGAAAACTAGCATAATAACAATGTGTTTTTAATAATCATTAGCGAGAACTGGGGAAATTATGAAACATAAAGGTGATACTTGAACACATCAAGGGATCTCCACAATTATCTATTTTTGTAGCTCTAAGCAATGTGTGTCACCTAGATATCCCTTCAAGTCGCGATTCTGCCCTCTGTTTATATGAACTCGTTAGGTAGGCTACTCAATGTTTTCTTCTGTTCATGCCTTCAATATGTTCTGAGAATATCAAATTATAAGAGCATGAAGTAGCTTTAAATTGACTTGCAAATAGATTGTAATAATTCAAGTTCAGATGAGGAGTTGAAATAACTTTGGCAGCAGTATTCTTAAAATAAACAAAAATATTGAGGAAAGTGTTGAAGTATTGAAGATACTTACTGGCACTTGATTGCTAGTAAAAGCCACGAGATATTGTTGGTATGAAAATGTATATGATTGAATCATAATTAATATGGAGAGGAATATGGCTGCCACCTGAGCTCTATGAAAATATCTTGCCTCTAAGAAAGAAAGAAAGAAAGAAAGAAAGAAAGAAAGAAAGAAAGACTGGCAGAAAGAAAGAAAGAAAGAAAGACTGGCAGAAAGAAAGAAAGAAAGAAAGACTGGCAGAAAGAAAGACTGGAAGAAAGAAAGACTGGAAGAAAGAAAGACTGGAAGAAAGAAAAACTGAAAGAAAGGAAGGAAGGAAGAAAGAAAGACTGGAAGAAAGAAAAACTGAAAGAAAGGAAGGAAGGAAGAAAGAAAGACTGGAAGAAAGAAAAACTGAAAGGAAGGAAGGAAGGAAGAAAGAAAGACTGGAAGAAAGAAAAACTGAAAGGAAGGAAGGAAGGAAGGAAGAAAGAAAGACTGGAAGAAAGAAAAACTGGAAGGAAGGAAGGAAGAAAGAAAGACTGGAAGAAAGAAAAACTGGAAGGAAGGAAGGAAGAAAGAAAGACTGGAAGAAAGAAAAACTGGAAGGAAGGAAGGAAGAAAGAAAGACTGGAAGAAAGAAAAACTGGAAGAAAGGAAGGAAGAAAGAAAGAAAGACTGGAAGAAAGAAAAACTGGAAGAAAGAAAGGAAGGAAGAAAGAAAGAAAAACTGGAAGAAAGAAAGAAAGACTGGAAGAAAGAAAGAAAGAAAGAAAGAAAGAAAGACTGAAAGAAAGAAAGAATGAAAGACTGAAAGAAAAAGAAAGAATGAAAGACTAGAAGAAAGAAAGAAAGAATGAAAGACTAGAAGAAAGAAAGAAAGAATGAAAGACTAGAAGAAAGAAAGAAAGAATGAAAGACTAGAAGAAAGAAAGAAAGAAAAACGAGAAAAGACAGTCAAGAAGGAAAGGAAGGAGGAATGGAAGAAGGAATGAAAAATACAAAGAAAGAAACTGTAAGAAAGTGGAGAATAACCATAGGAATGACGGTGACATGAATTGGAAGGTAAAAACCTGGAAAGAACTCTGAAAAAATTGTTAATAAAAGTTAATACCGAAAGACTATGCTAACAATGAAAATAAATAAATCATTAAATAATAATAATAATAATAATAATAATAATAATATTGAAAAGTGAAAACATTCTGTTGTCTGCTATTCGATTTTAGAAATCTCTCGGGGAAATGATTCCAGAAGACTTAGGAAAATTATGGGTTTATTTTCACACAATTCTTCTCTTTCTTTTCCGAGCTTTATTCATCCGATGTTTTCTTTAAATTTACCGGTATTTATCTCTTTATATATATATATATATATATATATATATATATATATATATATATATATATATATATATATATATATATATATATAAAACTTCCCGTTTCTCTTTAAAACCAGCAAACAACCTATTTTGATATTTTACCATGACGACCAGCGACTTATTATATTTTCCTTCTATGAAGAATAAATTTCGTCGAGTGATTTGAATTCCAGTTGTAAAATATGAGATGAAAGTTCATTATTCCGTGTCCCTTCAGGGCGTGAATGATAATGACTCTCCGCAATTTCCTGTCCTTTGTAGTTCTAATTTGACTGATTCATCTTCTAAGGCTTAGCCTTTGAAAGCTACTTAAGGTTAGAAAAAAATTTTTTTTTCGATTGTAAGATTTTTTACAGCACCTGGTATTCCCAAACGGTCACCCAGCTGGGTTCGACGTCGCTTAATTCAGTGGATCATACGGCAACCAAAGTTTCAGCGAGATGTGACCGTAAGCCTTTGTAGTTGTAGCAATATTTGTTTCCTTACTATCCCAACCAGTCCGTGTGCTTCCATGTGTTTACATAAACTCATTAGATGCCTTATTCGATGTTAGCCTTTGCTCTTTCTGCCTTCAAGATCTACTGAAAATATCAATTTCATCAAGACTCTTCTCGCTATGAGTCGGAGAATTTTCAATTATCTTTTCTTATTCTCAGTGTTCTTTTTGCTTAAAAATTAATCGTTGCTCTCATGTTCTTGGTATTCTCAGCATCCTTCTGTAGAACCAGGTCTCTGTTGCCTCAAATCTTATCTTCTACTGTGAGGAAAACTTTCAGTTATATATGATTGATATATATGATTGATATTACAAAGTAATTCATTTTCTTTTTCATTTTTAATAATGATTTTTTGTTTCTTAATATATTGTTTACCTTTTGAGAGGTATATTTCGCTATTCAATTAAGTCTTTCGATGTCATATTCTTCTTCGTCTTTTATAACACTTTCTAGATTACATTTCTGTAAATTCTTGATTCTGAAATCTCGTATTTCCCTTTTATGCACTGTCCCTTTGAACAACGACTATACATTCAGTTTTCTTACAACGGATGTTTAGGCCTTTCCCATTTCTTTACTGCTTTGTGCAAGGGTTCATATTGCAAAAAACGGACTGTGGAAAGAACGGTTTTGCCATTGACACCACTATTATTTTAACTACCTTCACTCCTCGGCAATGTTTATTGTTTTAAAAATGTTTAGGTTTTATTAGAGTTCTAATCATCACTTTTTGAAGCAATAAACATTGCCGATTGTCAAGATAAATAAAATAATAGTGGTGTGAAGGAAAATCGTCATTTTGATACTGTTTCCTTGTGGGCACGAAGATCCTTGTTTGCCAGTTTTTTTCTTTCTGTGTCTACCATCCATCAAAACGGTGTTATCTGCATATCTTATGCTGATATACATTGGAATTTATGTTGATATACTTTGAAATATCGTATCGTTCACTGGGGTTTATTGTTCTAATTCCACATGCCATGCCTTTTCTGGATATCTCAGTTTAAGTTATTTCCCTTCAGTAACTCAGCTCTCCAAGTTTTTGATCACCTCTGTTGTGGCCAGATATTGAACTCACAACTCTTTGGATAAAGTCACTGGAATACTTCGACTAATGCTTTTATACCCTATGTGTGAAGAAGGCCGGAGTGTAAAACGTCTTGAATATGACAATAAATATGAGGACAACAGTCTGAACAAAGTAAATAGTGTAAATAGTTACTATGCCTCATCTCAGAAATATAGTCATATGAATTATGTTCAACAGTTTGACATAAATACGATATATCATTGTTTATTAGTCAAATGATAATTTGAGGCGATCGGCTGGACAATATGTTATGGTTATACATCTAATATATACCACCCATAACAGATAAAAGCTTATTTCATTTTCTGTTTATTGTCTAACTAGAAAGGTCAAGCCACCCATTGTAAGACATAATTATGGTCATCAGCAACAACTCAGTATTCGAATTGAAAATGTCAAAATGATGTGAGTACAAAAGTTTAAATATCTGAGAAGTGTTTTAACAGAATAAGGAAAATGCGATACCAAAAGGTGCCTTACAAAAGCTAAGGAAAACAACAGGAAAATTTTATTAGAAACAAAGAAATGAATGCTGAACTTCTATGTAATATCTTCTATGTGCCGTGTTTATTCAGGACGTAGGCGATCATAGCTCTCCACAATTTTCTCTTTTGTAGCTCTTAATAAATTTTGTCTTTTTGTTATTTCACCTAAATCCTCTTCCTCCATCCATTTACACAAGCTCATTAAGCATGATATTCGTTGTTTTCCTCTGTCCATCTTACTTTACACCTGTCCTGTGAGTATCAAATTTTCCAAGCCGTCTTTCTTCATGATATGCCGTAGAAATTTCAACTGTCTCTTTCTTATGTTATGTATAAGTTTTCCTTTCACTAAAACATCGTTATGGCTCACATATTCGGTCCATGGTATCCTCAGTATCCTCCTGTAGAACACTGTTCATGTTGCTTTAAGTCTCTTCTTCATATATGAGGTGATTTTCCAGCATCCATACCATGTAAGTGGGCAGATATCACGTACTTTTTTTTTTGTTTCTAACGAAGTTTTTTTTTCTGTTATTTATACTCTGCTTAGCTTTTGGAAGGTATTTTTGGCTATCCCAACCCCCTTCGGATTTCAGTGTCTCCCTTTCCGTCCTCTGTTAAAACACTTCCCAGATATTTTAAATTTTGTACTTTTTTGTTTAGTTATCTCCGATTTGTAATTTTGATTTTGCGAAACGTTGTAATTAATATGGCGACAAAGATGAGGACAACAGTCCGAATAATGTAAATAGTGTAGAAGCAGTAATATGTGCGTTTTATGCTGTAGTGTTGCTGAAGTTATATTTTGAAATAAAGTTTGATCTCTTTAAGAAATTGTAGGATATTTTATGGATTAATATAATGAAAGAGTTTTTTTTCATATTGATTTATGTACTGTTGGTAATTTTACTATAAATATGTATTGTTGGTAATTTTACTATAAATATGTATTGTTGGTAATTTTACTATAAATATGTATTGTTGGTAATTTTACTATAAATATGTATTGTTAGTAATTTTACTATAAATATGTATTTTTGGTAATTTTACTATAAATATGTATTGTTAGTAATTTTACTATAAATATGTATTTTTGGTAATTTTACTATAAATATGTACTGTTGGTAATTTTACTATAAATATGTATTGTTGGTAATTTTACTATAAATATGTACTGTTGGTAATTTTACTATAAATATGTATTGTTGGTAATTTTACTATAAATATGTATTGTTGGTAATTTTACTATAAATATGTACTGTTGGTAATTTTACTATAAATATGTATTGTTGGTAATTTTACTATAAATATGTACTGTTGGTAATTTTACTATAAATATGTACTGTTGGTAATTTTACTATAAATATGTACTGTTGGTAATTTTACTATAAATATGTATTGTTGGTAATTTTACTATAAATATGCATTGTTGGTAATTTTTTATATAAAATGTATTTTTGCTATAAAAAAATATTTTTATACTTTCATGGCATTTAGTTTTTGTTTGGGGAGCTCATTATTTTACCATAGCCGGGACTCTAACTGGTGCTATCACCCTGAGTCCCGGTGGACCTGGGAACAAAATCAATTAAGAGGTTGTTACACGCCCCTCACAATCTCCAATCTCCCGATCAGAGACCTTGGCTGCCGGATGTAGTTTATCGTCATACCTAAGACTTGCTTGTCTTGGGCAAATGACAAGTCGACAATAGCCAGATGGCGATCCCTTTGATATAACTAAAGAGAAACCGAAAATTTCAAATATTTAATTAAAATACTAACCGGCGAAATACTCTTATTCTTAAGAGTTTAAGCAGAAAATTGGGTCGAACGAATTTGGTCATCTGTCCGAAATCGGTCAAGAGAATCTCTTGTCATGCATACAAACTCTCCAGTAGTAAGTGTCAGTTTATCAGTCAAATGAAGAATCGGACATCACAAGAATATGTCATGGTCGTCCATCATAGCTGACATGACAAAGGGATAGATTTCCCATATATCTGGCATGCGTACAGCCAAATCGACATAATTCAACCGTTCAAAATCGACGGGTAGACGAGTCAGTATGTTTATTGTTGTTTTTTAACGGCATATCAACTCCTTATGGGTCATTTAATGCTAAAATTGAATTTTCTTGGGGGCATTACTAATGTCTTTTACAAAACTATATTGCTGTTAATATTATTTATCCTTACAAAATGTACGGCTGGTAATATTTTTCTTACAAAAACGTATTGCAGTTCACTATTTGCCCGTAGCTGGGAGTTTAAAATGTGTTACCACTCCGAGTCAGAGTGGGCCTGGGAACAACAGCCAGAGTTGGTTCCAGGTTCCTGAGTACTTCCAAATCAGAGGCCTTGCTGTTGAATGTAATTTATCGTCCTACCCAAGATGGCGACGAGCGAGCTTAGCAGAAATATTGTCAAGGAAAAACAATAGGCGTTGTAGATTGGTTTGGTTTGGTTTGTTTTACGGCATATCAACCTCAATGGGTTATTTAATGCAGACAAAATTGTTATTGCTGGTAATATATATATATTTCAAAAATATATTTTGGTAATATTTTTTTCTCCCAAAAATCTATTTCTGGTAATATTTCTTCTTCAAAAATGTTTTGTTGGTGATATCTTTTTTTTTTTCAAAAAAAGTATTGCTGGTAATAATTTTTTAAAAGTTTTTCTGGTATTCAACCTTATTTTTACACTTTCATAGTGCTTTGACCCTAGTTTGGGGGTTAACTATTTCCCATAGTTGGGATGCTAACAGGTGACCTGGGAACACCAGAAATTAAGAGGTGGTTTCACGCTCCTCAAAACCTCCTGATCAGAAGCCTAGCTGTTGGACGCAGTTTATCGTCTTACACATGACGCGTATGTAGTTTATCGTCATCCCCAGGACGGTATGGGGTTGTAGATGTTGACTTACAGAGAATCAAGTAAATTAGCTAAACGCTTTAGCAGCTGTTCAAAGAGGGCTGCTACAACCACCAGATAAATTGACAGATAGCGACATAATTTCTTAGATCAGTTACCGTAGTTCCATTGATCTGTTGACGCAGGATCAAATGCCGATAGGCCATACGTAGGATAGATACAATCGTGATAATTTTATAACCAGCAGCGGTAAATAAAACTGCTCTACACATGACGGATAAATTGGCTTCGTTATTATTTCGAAAAGCCGGGATTAATCATTGTCCGCAGTCGAAGACGACTCAAAAGAGGCTGGCAACGGGCTGAGAAATGTTTGTCCTCTGTTCACATGGATGCGTGATGGGAACCATTTGATATCACGTGTCAATCAAATGTGTCACAGTGTGCTACGTACCCCTGCCTACCAAACTTCCCGGCCTTCACGCTAGAATATTCTTCAGGGGAGGCACGACGCCATCTCCAGTCTTCGGGTCAGAGACGTTAAAAAGACTGCTGCTGGGAATTCGAAACACGGACAGTATCTCTGACTGCACAAAAGAGAAAAAAGTCAAAGTATATTGACAAGTTTAGTATATATATATATATATATTTCCACAGACAGTTTCGCAGCTCATCAGTGTGGCTAGACGTCCGGTTGCCTCTAGCTAGGATCGAAAACCGACTGAATTTGCGTCAGTCGGAACTTCTCCCACTAAGCCGTCAGCGCAAGGTCAGGGATGAAGGTGAATTTTAGCGTGTTTATTTTTAGATTTAGATAAACACACAGTGACTTATATATATGTATATATGTATATATATATGTATATATGGGTTGGTAATGATATATAAATTTGTATATATCAATAACAGTTTTGGAGGGAAGATGTATGAGAAAGTGGAAAAAGTTTTCATGTGACGTGTTTTGTCTGGTGAAGTCCTTAGGGACCAGATGCAGCAAGTAAATTATAAACAAAAGTAAAAAATGTCAAATTTTTTTAATTTATGAACGCTCATAAATATACATAAGATTAACTGAAAGTCAATGTAAATTATGGAGGACGCATAGTGATTTAATTTAATGTTTAATAGACAAAAGTGAGTAACATGTTTTGTTGCTAAATTTAGCTCATTAGCTAAGTTATTTGCTGCTTTATTCTGTCCCTCTTGCTTTCAATATGTCCTGTGGTATTAAAAGCCCTCTCCCCTCGTTATCTACCGTAAAAATTTCAACTTTTTTTTCTAATTCTAAGTATAAGTGTTCTTTTTGTTTCCATTTTCCCTAAAACTTTGTCGTTGCTCACTTGTTCAGTAAACAGTATTCTCAGCATCCTTCTGTAGAATAATTTCTCTTTTGCTTCAAGTCTTTTCTTCACATGCGAGGGGATTGTCCATCACTCGCAGCCATATACCAGGATTCAATTAAAAGAAACATTATAAATGTATGGGCTCTATTTCCTTTGGCGTCAACCTATCTAAAATGAGGAAATCTCAATGGTTTGCAATCCAAATTGCAAACCATTGAGATAGCAACGAAAAATTCCTAAAGAGTCACGGCAATTCACAAATAGCAAAGAAAAGGGTGAAGAATCATGACAGCCTACATCCTGAAAGAACATATAAATTAAAAATTGATAATTTTAAAAAAATGCTGGAGACTTTTGCACATATATAATACTAGCTTTAAAGCCGTCCTATCGGGCGCAATGTAAGCTAGCTTCTACGGAGGGCTCTTGGTTGAGCCTTCATCACAATAGGTAGGGAGGAGTAGATACGATAGACAAAAATAAATTACAGAACTCAAAATTGATCTCTGCATTTAAATACTACATTAATATTTAAAGGTGCGGTGGAGTAATGGATAGCGGCTTGGATTGAGGAATCGGAACGCCGAATTCGAATTTTATTCGATTCGGCTGCATTTACCCTAGGGTAAAGTATGAATCCTTTTTCTCCACCACCACCACCACCCACAAAGCTTTGGGTAAATAGACAGATTGGGTTCTATAGCTTTGGATGGCAACTGCTCTACCGCAGAAGGAAATGGCAACATACTGCGAGAAATAATCTGCTTCGTCAGTCATGTATCGAAAGATACATGATCGCATGGCACATAACTGACTGATTAATATTTAAGCCTACCTTTTAAAAGTTCAACGATGATTGATAGTTTAAAGACATGTTGTTGTACGTCGGTCCTTACTTTCCGTACGAACAATTATTTTTATTTCATGGGTGACTTTCGCTGGATTTCGCAATTAATTTCGATTAGTCCCAAATTTCTTTCCAAGTTATAAAAATTGTTACGAAACAAAAAAATTCGTCGCAAAAATCACGTACAAAACAATCGTAGTAATATGAAAAGTTGGAAAACCAAAATTTCAGGATTGCGGGCCAGGATCCGACCTGAAATGTTTTTAATTTGCTCACGGAGTCGGTCTGATTCCAAACTGGTATCTTATGTTGGGCTACGGCATCTAGGAGTAAAATTGAAAAAGTGTGACACAGTGACACATTGACATTCGCATTTATTATATTGATGTTATGAACCATAATAATAATCCATAATTATAAACAAAACGAAAATACCGTAAACACGTTATAAACTTAGGGTTTATATTTCTGACGAGATACTTTCACTGGCACCCAAACTGCATGAATTTAAGCGCGCTACTTGGTTGGCATCTCGGTCCCACCCTTTCACTATCAAAACGGTTAAATGTAGCCGTCTCTTCTACTCCGACAACTTCTTATCTCGCACTTCCCAACAGTGGAACTCCATTCCTCTTATTTGCTTCCCTGATAGCTATAATCGCCAAATATTCAAATGTAATGTCAATCGACATTTTATGATGCCTTGATCTTGATACCCGTCCTTCTCTTTATCCTTTCCACAAACACTCTTTTTTAAAATCTTGCTCTCACTCTCTGTAAACCTTTACGACCTCGTGGCACTCCCGCTTTGCCTGGGGTGAGATGCTTAAAAAACTGTTTGCTCGACCATTTGAAACGACAACTGAAGACAGTGCTGTCTGCTAGCAAATTGGGCTTATTGATTTGCAGTTATATATGGAACAACATACAGTGAAAATGTCTTGGTGACATTTTATTCAAAGTATGTAGGTGTAAAATATACAAATTTGACACAACATGCCATTAAAATGATCTTTTTTTTTTGGAAGCACATACTGCTGTGAACACTTTTTTTTTTCAAGGATGAAGCTTCTAAAAGCCAAATGCCGATGTCGGTTTACTGATAATAATTTGGTTAGTCAGCTAGGTGTTGCCACTACAACTGTAAAAGCTGACATTGAAAAGTTGTGCAATAACGAAAAATGTCAAGTGTCACATTAATAAAATAATGTATTCCCATGCTCATTAATTTAATAAAAATGTCAAAATACATCTATACAAGATGTTGTTACAATCAGTCTTTGTACGTTAAAAATATATGTTCTGTCTTTAAAAACGTCATATTTTTAGAAGACCCGCACTCTTTATCATTTAAATTTTTGAAAGTGGCTCACCCCAAAAATATGTGGAATACCCATATTCGAGAACTATTTTGTTTATTTGTAAGTTTTTATGTTACGCTATAGGTATAAACTGTTAAATGCCTTACAAAATAAATAATTACATCATTATCAAATTGAAAAATAAAGCCTATGAAGTGTTTTGATTTATTACACTTAATTGCATACATCGAATTTTCGGTTGGGGTGAGCTTTTACAAGAACTAAATCAAATTGATGCATTTTTCGTTACTCTTGAGCGAAAGTTCATTGACTTATCACACAGGAAGATAGTTACAAAAAATCAAAACCCATACACATATATATATATATATATATAGAGAGAGAGAGAGAGAGAGAGAGAGAAGCATTAATGAAAAAAAGAAAAGCAATACGCAATAACACGACCTATGAACACGGTCACAAAGTCCTGACCGTGTTTGGAAAATAAAATGTTCCTGTAGGTCTAGATCCCTAGATAAAACAATCCATAAATTCAGTTGAAAGTAAAAATAAAATAATACTTGATAATGGCTAAAAGTATAACTGAAACCGCACGAACATACAAAACATACTGAATATACAGAAAAATTGTTGCATATATATATATATATATGCAACAATTTTATATAAATATACAATATATATATATATCTCAATTAGATCTCATTTGAATATTCATGGAGACCTACCGGACACTATTCGGAACATACTTGTCGACAACACTGATATATTAACATCATCCACATGCAAAAAAAGGCTAAAAGTAATGGAAGCCTTATTAATAAAAACAAACAAACCAACACTTAATAATATTAACTTTGAACATGGACATAATATCTTGACCGTGTTCTGAAACAAAGAAAATGAAACATTTTATAAAACATACATATAACAAAATATTTCTAATTCTAACAGTTAAAATATAATCCTTGAAAATGGCTAAATGTATAGCCGAAAGCGCTCGGAGAAAAAGAACATTCGGACAATTTTTATATAATTTATCCTCTGAAAAGAAAAACATTATTATATCGCATGAGAAATTGTATAAAAACCTAAATAAAAGCACCTTGTCAGTCGTTTATAATGAAATGTGCATGAAAGAAGAATTGCTGCCTAAATACACAATATATATATATATATATATATATATATATATCTTTAAAAATAGTAATTTGACTTTGTCAACCGAAAATAACGTGTAAACAGAAAATACATATATATAGCTGTGTATTAAGGCAGCAGTCCCTCTTTAATACATGTTTCATTGAGCAAGACTGACAATGTACTTTTCTTTAGTTTTTTTTTCCAGTATACGTAAGATTGCCTACTTTTTGGTCTTAATGAATGTAAAAATTGTTCAAACGTTTGTTGGTTCCTCGTACTTTTTGGGAACCAACAATCTTTTGGATAATCTATACATTTATTAAATCCAAAAGATATATATCATATATATGTGTGTGTGTGTGTGTGTGTGTGTGTGTGTGTGTGTGTGTGTGTGTGTGTGTGTGTACATGCATAGGTGTGAGTGTGTCTGATGGCCATCTGGTTAGTGTGTTAGCGTTCCAACCATGAGACCAGAGCTCGAATTCCTCCATGTTCGACGGTACCGGTCAGTGTTCTAAGTGCCTCAAAACTATCTCATCTCAGTGCTTGCGTTACAATGACCGTGACCGAGATTGTGCGTTTTCTCTCAATATTGTAAGCAAGTTTCGCTAATGTAAACCACGTGGATGTCAAGGAAACACAAATGTGCCCGAGCAGGAGCCTGCAACATTAACAATGCTCTAAATTTTATTGATATAACCTTGAAAATTTCATTTACGAAAACTTCTGAAATATAAATTGACAACTAGAAATATTTTGTTTTGGTATCTTTTCTCTCTTTTGGGGCTTTGGTATAATTGATGGCGAATTTAATGGCAGTAGTAGTAGTATGAGACAAAAGTTGGCTGTGTTGTTATGGCTACTCTTATGAAATATGGACGTCAAACAAACTCTCTGGAGAGAAGGAGAGGTGTAAGGCAATGTTTTTCCGTTTGTTGCCTGCGGACTGTGGTGATTGACTTTGGCCAAAGGATTAACGCCATTGTCCATTCTTTGATGTTGACTGATATGTTTGGACATGGAATGAAACTCGTCAGAGACCAGCACTCAAAGAGGTCACGGCAAAAAAAGCCGAAGAAATGGCTGGAACAGTATAGAAGATGAAGAAGATGAAGGTGAAGATGAAGATGAAGATGATGAAGATGATGAAGATGAAGACGAAGGGGGAGGAGGAGGCAGAAAGAGAGACATCAGAAAAGAAAGAGGAGGAAGCATCAATAAAAAAAGAGGTGAAAGAACAATACAAGAAATAAAAGGTGGGAATTAGGGAAGAAAATGATAACAAAAATAAAGAGTTCAATGATACGAGCAAGAGTAAGATCAAAGAAAGAAAGTCTTCTATTTTATTTTCTTAGTTATTTGGTGGCACCCATCTTCTCTCCGAATAAGAAGCAGTAATAAAGATAGTGTATCGATCTGACCGCATAATTATTTTTCTATCAGAGCTCCATCGATATTTATGCATTTCTATAGACGATGTTTTCAACCATTGTATGTGTTTTGGTTAGAATCAAAATGAAAACATTTAGGTGACAATTCTGCCGCGCTATTTCAAATACGAGAGGGTACTGAAAAATTGACGGCTCTGTTTAAATTAATCAAATCTGAACATATGAGCAATCAGAATTTAGTAGGGAATAACTTCTAGATCAAATCGAGAAAGTATAAGCTCCTCATCGTACAAATAAATTAGCAAAGAGACAGAGACAGCGAGAGAGAGACAGTGAAAGAGACAATGAGAGAGACAGCAAGAGAAATAATGAGAGACACAGAGACAGACAGTGAGAGAGAGACAATGAAAGAGACAGTGAGAGAGACAGAGAGAGACAATGAGGGACAGACAGAGACAGAGAGAGAGACAATGAGGGACAGACAGAGACAGTGAGAGAGACAATGAGGGAGACACACAGAGAGAAAGTGAGAAAGACAATGAAAGAGAGAGAGAGAGACATTGAGAGAAACAGTGAAAGAAACAGCAAGAGACAATCAGAGTGACAGAGAGAGAGATAAAAGGAGAGAAATGTGGCGTAATGATTTCCAGTCCAAGAAATGGAATCTGAATCGAGTTTGATTTTGCTTAAAGTATTCATGCACATCCCCAGATATTTTAAAAAATACTTCGTTTCTAACATGACATGATGGTTGACAGAAAGACGAATGCTAATTGCAATGGTAATATTAGCCGTTTCCTTATAAGGAAACATTTAATTTTCATTGACCGATTTATAAAATCTTTCACGTAAAACAATCGTTCAGGAAATTAGATTCCTCAAGTTCAGTAGCTGTTATTGCTTTTTTGAGGGGGTGGTTCCTTCCTAACTTTTTGTTTGAAGTCATGTGGAATGTCAACGTCTTATATCATTATTTTCTCTTCGAGTTACATGTGATATCCATATTAAGTATCTTGAAAGTCCTCAAGTGATGTGCTTTCTGTTATTTGGTACAGTTATTTATTTGTGATTTTGTAGCATGTACAATTACACATAAATGTAAGCATTCTGGAAATTTTTAATGCAAACCGAGCGCGGGTGCTAAACTGCAAATTAACCGAATTTTTGTGTAAACTAAAAGTTAAGTGTGGTCTTAACTCAAATAGCTAATTGGAATTATGTAAAATTCTGCCTTTAAAAAATTATTTCCAATGTAAATTCAGTATATTAATTGAAAAAGAAAATAAGAAAATTCTGTTCTAAAGTTATTGGAATTATAAAGTTATTTCTAAGATAAAATTCTGCCGCTAATTTTAAAAAAATTATTAATATGTATTTATTCAGTATTATTGTGGTTGAACTGAACTAAATGAATTTGCGCTAAACTTCCAAAGCTAAACAGAGTTTATGCGTAAATTCTGTCTTTTATTTTCTAGGCAAATTATTTTAAGTGAAAATTCAGTATTTACTGAAGTAACAAGAATTCTGTTTTTCTTTTTACAAAAATTAATTAACGTTTATTATTCAGACTGGAGTTATTATGTTAATTGAATGTTAACGTTAAAATAACATGGGTGATCTTTGCATTGTTTCTGCCATTCATTTCTAAAACAATTATTTTAAAGGAAAACTCAGTGTTAAAACTGAAGTTGCTGAAAGTGTTAAAATAACACGAGTTGTTTATTAACTAACTATCGAAATTTTGCTGAAAGCGACAGTGGATTGAAACAGGTCAGAGTGTAGTTCAGCAATAGAAACGTCTATAACAATAAAATATTATTGTTTGTTCTTTTTGGTTTATTTCTAGTTTTTGTTTTCAATTTTTTTTCTCTGGAAAATAAATAATGATCAAAATCATTTTCACTACAAGTCAAAAATATAAGGTTTTATTCGAGGAGAATTTTATATTTGACCTCAGAACGTATATAATTTTACAGACACAATCAAGTGGTGTTCAAATTTAATTGATGTTTCTAATGAAACTAAACTAATCAACTTTTATTTTTTAAGCAATTTTTTAAGCTATGAATGCATGAAGATAAAGAGGGGATCAATTTTTCTAAAAGTACAGGTTTACCTCGTCAAATAGCGATTACCTACGGAAAAGCCCTTACAAAATGACGTTTATGCACTAAATATTCTAGTGTTGATGACTATACTTGTTTCTAATATAATGCTTGAATATTTAT
Organism: Acanthosepion esculentum; assembly: GCA_964036315.1. Lineage (NCBI taxonomy): Eukaryota > Metazoa > Mollusca > Cephalopoda > Sepiida > Sepiidae > Acanthosepion > Acanthosepion esculentum. The sequence continues at coordinate 40,537,195 of OZ038508.1, read as the reverse complement.
GCCGTGTCTTTAAAACTGAATAATTTACTGCTTATAATCTCTATCTATAAAAGGCAGGATATGTGTGAGTATGTAACGAATGCACAGCCGCAATTTTCGACGGATTTGCACCAAAATTTACATGCACATGCTCCAAGTTAGTAAAAAGGCCAAGACCGACATTGCATTTCCCAACTCCCATCGGTAGTGGAAATAATCTATTTTTCATGCTTCTACGGCAGTTTTCATGTAGTTTTCGGCCATTTTCTACTGGCCAGAGATTTAAATTGATTTAAAATTTTATATTTGTCGTGCGTTCCTGAGTAATTTTAACCTTTCTGCCTGAGCTTCTGAATTAAAATTCGCAAATAATTGGTATGTAATATTTCACGGTAGATATAAAAATAGTTACAAGTGTTTACCCACCGTTCAACCGGTAACTGGTCATTAAGTCATTTTTCTCTACCACCGGTGAAGCGGTGGTCAGGGATCAAGGGGTTAAACTGATGATTATAAACTAAATTTAATTGCTTTCAATATTTATCATTTCTATCTCATAAATGTACTTGTTTATGGATTTTATATGAATAGTTCCGGTGGTTTTTATTAAAATTTGAAATAGCTATACATGTTATTTTATATTATTTAGAATAGCCAAGATTGTAAACATACAACGAGGGCTTCTCTAATCTTTTCATCTACTGGACAATAAAATCCGACGTTGCATATCTATCCTCGTTTGCGTTGACGTGTACCGAAACTGGGAAAGATCCATTGTACGTTCTCAAGGGAAACGAAAATTGAAAATAAACGCCAAAGCGAGAAACGCAGATTCGAACCCTGTTTCCAACATATCTTGTTGTTTATTTCAGGGATTCATTTGAACGGCGTGGGTGGATAAGTAACACTTGGGACAAGATATTCAGAGTAATTCTGTTACTTGTGACAACTCAGACTAGCAGTTCAGCTTTTTCTACAATAAGTGGCTTTTTCTTCAGCTCTCATATCATCTCTTTCCCCATCTCAACATTACAACGCGCGGGTGGCAGCGGAGCCACATCGATGAACGGCATCCTTTGGCAAAGGGCAGGCTGGAAATAGCTCAATAACAACTGTAACTGTTAATATAAGCCTGCTACCGGAAATCTTGAACGTCCGCTTTGTTATCACTTGTTCCAAAAAGTTTCCATTTACTTATCTATTATTTTATTCTCTTTTGGTTAAACTTTTGAAAACCCCAAATTCAGTCTTTATCGTTGATCATAGAGCAAGTAGCACTTAAGACTGATATAAAATCACATCCCCCTCCTTTGTAGGTGTCTCAACCATAGTGTCACAAGAGAAATCTTGTGATCGAATTTTATGACTATTATTTAAACTGTAGAACATATATATGGTCGTTAAAGTCAACTAAATTCTGGATAATCATTCTCATGTGAACATATCCATAATTGTTGAAACCTTTTTTTGTATGTGTGTTTTACAGACACTCCATGTCTAACCGTCTTTATACAGCTTCAAGTGACCAAGTTTGGAATTAAAAGTTGTCATTCTTCTAAACTGATCTTCTTCAAGACTGGTTGGTAACTACAGCTAAAGAGGCCAGTCTACTCTGATATTTAACTTATCGCTGGGGAAACTGGTTTCGTTAATTGTTTTACGGCATCTCAATATCAATGGATTATTTAAGGCCGAAAAGATATTTACGATAGGTTCGTATGAATATAATGTTTTCTTTGTAAGAAATCAGTTTGTAGATCAGATTTCATTGACGTATTTTTGTAAAGAGGGTTTTTGTTCAGAGTCAAATGTATTGCTGGTAATTTTTTTTTTCAATAAGTATCGGTGGTAATTTTTTACTATAAAACTTTATTGCTGGTATATCTACTATAAAAATTTATTTTTAGATTTCATAGTGTTTTGACCCCATTTTGAGGGTTAACTATTTTTCCATAGCTGGGACCCTAACAGGTGTTACCACCCCGAATTAGGGTGAACCTGGAAACATCAGCAAGGTGGTGGTTTCATGCTCCTCTAAACCTTATGACCTTGCTGTCGGGTGTAGTTTATCGTCATACCCAGGATGAGCTGGAGGAAGAAGAGAAGGATTCACAAATTTCCTAAAGATATTTGTACTAAAGGGTATGAAACAAACTCGACCAGAATTCAAACACAGCTTTCTAGTTTTTCTTATAATCCAATTCGAACTACTATTTACCAAACAGTATGTAAATAAATAAACATTACTTCATGGACGTTTTCTACAATATCGAAGCAATATATATATATATATATATAAGGCAATCTACCGTCAATAGTTTATTTGTGTGGAGCTTTATCCAGCCCTGACCAGAGTCATTTTACTCGGAACTTTACTCTCTTGACAGTCTGTCTGTAAAACTACAAAATGTTAAAATCACTTCAAACCGGGATATCGAACGTGCAGCAGAGCACTGAGAAACTGCATTTGTGCAATGCAATATAGCGATGTGCATTCAATAGCTGATTATAATAGAAAATGTTCTGTTATGCAATATTTTTTATTTAAATACTGGAACCTGCTTTATTGGAATAAAACTGACACTAAAACTTTATTTATGACTAATTCAACCGCAACAAAATGTATACTCCCTTCCTTGTCTAACCGATTTATTTCCGAAAATTTTGTAAAAAGTAAGTAAAAATAAATTAATAAAAACAAAGGAAAATTTTAAAAGCTGCTGTCTTCAACGACACACACTCACACATACAGATATATATATATATATATATATATATATATATATATATATATATATATATATATAAAATATATATATATATATATAAAATATATATATATATATATATATATATATATATATTAATTTTAAAATATTTACATTTTATGGTTCTTTATGCCTGAAAGTTTCAAATGTGCGTGTATATGCACGTGTCACTGTTTATTTTGATTGCGTATTTAAATAGTGGTATTCAAATGTGCATTCAAAATTGTGCATCTCAATATCGGTGTTTACAAACTAAATGTCCCACTAAATGTTCCTTTCTGCATAATCGCGGACGTTCACTTCCATCTTCTTTACTAAACACTTCTCAATTACTCAAGTTCAATTTAAGTGTAGCTTCTCACTACACCATCTGCCATCATTTTCTGCAATCTTGAACTTCAGTTTCCGCGCTCCCAATTAACGGTCGTTCCTTTTCTAAACAGTTTTGTTCTTTTTTTTTTTTTCTTTTTTTTTGCTCTTCTCTTTCCCTGTTTACATTTCCTAGTTTACTTTCACTTCCACTTTCATTTTCACTTTTAGAGTCCATTACTCGCAGTGGGTTCGCATCAAGTCATTGCTATTTTATATGCCCGTGTGCACATTGCTCGTTTCATACCTCAGTGCATTAGCAATCACTTGCAATATGCGTAGATGCATGTTGAACAAATTCCTCATACCCAACCTTGTAGATCTTCAGTTTCTTAACAGAAATAAGTAGAAAATCCACTCATACAACTACTTTCAATTTTCTCTCTTTCTCTCTCTCTCTCTCTCTCTCTCTCTCTCTCTTTCTCTCTCTCTCTTTCTCTCTCTCTCTCTCTCTTTCTCTCTCTCTCTTTCTCTCTTTCTCTCTTTCTCTCTCTCTTTCTCTCTTTCTCTCTTTCTCTCTCTCTTTCTCTCTTTCTCTCTCTCTTTCTCTCTTTCTCTTTCTCTCTTTCTCTCTCTCTCTCTTTCTCTCTCTCTCTTTCTCTCTCTCTCTTTCTCTCTTTCTCTTTCTCTCTCTCTATTTCTCTCTCTCTCTTTCTCTCTTTCTCTCTTTCTCTCTCTCTATTTCTCTCTTTCTCATTCCTATTTTCTCTTTGTACATCTTTGTATTTATTCTCATCTTCCATCCTCACCTTCATTTCTTCATCTTCCGTTATCTTTGCTCTATCTCTCTTTTCTTTCTTCCTCTACCTCTTTTTCTCGGCTATTTCTTTCTTATTCTCTCTCTATATATCTCTCTCTACCTATTCTTTCTTTTTGTTTTCCTCCTTCATGACGTCTGTTTTTATTCTCTTCCCCTCTCTTTCCTTCTCTCTCTCTCTATCTCTCTCTTGCTAACATCATTTCTCTTATTCACTTTCTATCTCTCATCTCACCTTCCTCTCCTTCCTTTTTCTCATTATACCGCTAACTTTGCTCTTGTTCAATTTCTTTCTCTTCTTTTGCTTTCTCTCGATGTTAAGTGCACATGTGCGCGTGTAAGTGTGTGTATATTTGTTTGGATAAGCTTATTTCAACTATCAAAATTATTTATTAGGAAAATATTGTATAATACTTGTACACGAAATCCTACGTATCTCTAATAAGTTCAGACATTAAATCAGTGTTTTGATCCAGTGTTCTGGTGCAGGTAAAATAACGAAGCCTCTAAACGGTATTTATACGGAAAAATATTTCGCTTTCATGGAGACACGATATTTCTCGTTCGCTAAGATAGTAGGGCGAATTTGGAAGGATCTCCTGAATTGGTTGGAACGGTTCAAAACCACAAACGCCATCGCAAAATATTAAATCATATAGGATAAAAAATATGGACGATTAATACCATCTAAAATTTAACAGAATTATGACGAACTAAACGAAATTAATCCAAAGACATATAGGAATAATTTTCTCTTTTTTATCAATTCACCCCAGGCAAGGCAATAATACCACTAAACCGCAAGGACCAACGAGGATTGAAGGAGAATGAAAAGATTTTAGAAGGAACCTGAAACATAATCCTAAACAGGTAATACGGGATAAACCTCTACTCCTCTTCAAAAGACCGGTGAGGAGTATGAACCGGACGATAGGCAAACATATCTACACGTATTGAGAAAAAGAAATAAATAACTAGTGAATAAAATTTCATAGTTTATGCTGAGATGTTAGAATTTTGGAGTTGAAGTAGACTTTAGAAGGTACCAGAGATCCAGCCTTAAACAAGAAACAAAAGATATACATCTGCTCCTACTCAAAAGACCAGGGAACACTAGGAAAGAAAACCAATGACATTTTAATAGTAAGCCAAAAAGAGTACAGTAATTTAATTGATTTGTTTAATTTTCGTCAATAATTATGAAAGTTTTAGGTAAAATACGAAGAAGAGTTAGGTAGTTAAAGAAAAATGTCTTCAATTTCTTTAGTGGTCGTTTAGAAGACTGATTATTTATGAAGCAAGTACACACGTTCTTTTCAATTCCTCAGGGGGTTGATTTCTTTTTAACCAAGACAGTTGGTAGTCTTTTGTGATAGATCCGAACAAGTTCAATGTGCGACGGAAGAGAAGCAGCGGTCTTCACACGGTGCTTGAGAGACAGATTCTCTTGTTCAATATTCGTTTTCATATATACATTATATATATATATATATATATATATATATATATATATATATATATATATATATATATATATATATATATATATATATATATATGTGTGTGTGTGTGTGTGTGTGTGTGTGTATAAAAATTTTAGATAGAAAATATCTGTAAAAGGATAATATGAACAAAGATAAAAGCAAAACTTATCTTAGTCTAAAGGACTTTATCAAGGCAAATGTAAGGATTTTAATTTGTGACAAATATTTATATACAAGAGCAAAAATGTTATTGGTTTTGCAAATTTTTTTGGTATACGGGGGCTCATGAATATTCATTAGGTTAGCGGAAAAGTCAGGCATGTTGATGGACGTGAGGTGATAAAATTCAGTGCCTAATAAATATTTAAATAATTTAAATTGATACAGTTCAATGCCTAATAAAACTTTAATATAAATACTAATATATATATATATATATATATATATGTGTGTGTGTGTATATATATATATATATATATAGAGAGAGAGAGAGAGGGAGAGAGAAATATAGTCTTAAGATGTGCTATATTTATGGGATAAAGTGCTCATTATCAGAGATAGAGCGTGTGTAAATATAAAAGTGAACATAGAAGTCAAGACTTAGAGGCGACAGTCTGTTTCATGGTAGATGCAATCGTCAGGCCACGAGTGCTGTTATTTTAAATAAACAAATGAACGACTTCCGGTAAAATAACCGCCAAAATAGACTACCCACAATGCACCACTGACCGTATATATAAATGACAGCACTCGTGGCCTGACGATTGCATCTAGCATGAAACAGACTATCGCCTGTAAGTGTTGACTTCTATGTTCACTTTTACACGCACACACACACACACACACACACACACACACATATATATATATATATATATATATATATATATATATATATATATATATATAAACTCATGTTTGTTTATTAAACATTAACAGTATAACCCGTCTTACCCGAGTGTTTCATCAATGGGAATTTTTGCCGTTCAATTGGAACAGATTAAGTTTAAAGTCAGACACCCGAAAATCAATATTAGTAGCAAGCACTGGGTTTAACTGAGGCACATCCCTAAATGGAGGGGTTAACAATTCGAATCCAGGTGGCCCTGAAAAAGGCCGTTTTTGTGTTCTCAATCTTGTTTCAGCCTCATTCGCAGCAGCGAGTTGAAGAGACGTTTCTCCTCAGCCGTTGATTCCTTTGATCATCATTTTCAGCCTCACACACAGAAGAATACAGGTAGGTATGCTCTTCTGAAAAACCGATGGCTACGTTGAACTTCGGACTCAGTGGCTCTGATTGAAGCATTCCGAGAGGCATTTTGAGACAGGCGAACTGAACGTTCTAAAAAAAAACATTCGTTATGTTATTCACAAAGAAAGAAGTGTTTAAAGTATCCCTCCATTACCTCATAAATAATGAACTATTCCGTCTTGATTTCATAGGAAAAAAAATCATACACTTGCTTTCAGTGAGAAATGAATGAAAGGAAGAAGGAAAGAAAGAAGTGTTTAACAGGTGTTTGAATAAAATGGAAAAAGTTTCAATTTCAAATCTTTTTATTTGTACCCACTTCTTAAAATATCCTCCAGCATTCATATTTGTTTCTTATTGCAATTATTTGTTAAATTTCAAATTTTTAACAGTCAGTATTCATAGCATTATTATTGCAATATTTTGTTAAAATTGTTAAGCTCAAATATTTAACGATGGGATAGGGGAATTCCTACGGCTATTTTATTGTCACAGAACTCAATCATTAACTCAATCATTAACTTAAGAATTAAGATGCATCAGAAAATTAAAATAGGAAAACAGTGAAAATTTCTTACTTGTATATATTATTTCTATAGGTGATATTATTCGTGGATACATGTGTTTGAGTTGCAAACCCTTTTTTTGTTTTTTTCTTAAACAGTGAAATTAATAACAACCGGCCCCGATCAAGAAGTCCTACTAAAGAAAGATTGTATCTCCCGACTGGACATCCCACACTCCAGACAACGTGGTCCTCTAATTGCTCAATGCAACCAGCATTGAAGTGCAATTTCATCGCCAATGACTCTGCTGTAAAGACCAGGTCATTGAATACCCAAGCAAATTCTCTTTGGTGAGTTGCTCCAGGCCACTCGACTACAACATAAACCAAGAAAATGCTTCAAGAATTGTTTCAGAGAGTCCCTTGCAACTGGCCATATACAAAATCCTTCATGGGAAACTTCTGCTTGAGATCGAAATAAGTGTCATACAATTCATGAAGGCACTAAGATCTTCCAAGAACATGCAACGAGTTGGGCGAATGTCTCTCCAATACATGCTTCGTTAGCCACCGAAGATTCATATTGGTAGACCTTTAACAAATCAATACTATAGCTCGGCTTAACATACGAGGTGTATCGGAAAAACTGAAGAAAATACATCGGTTTCGCCCGTCTAATTAAAACCCACTTTCAGCCTGAATAGAAATTGCAAAACAGACCAGAAACTGTACAGTATAGCTTAGTTTTCCGCGTTGCAAGTTACTGGTTTCAAGAATCATTGTCATTCTCACTGGAACAAAATTATGGGTTCAACGTGTCAGCGATGATTATATTTGTTTTGTGAGTCGACAGTCAACATATATGTAGCAGCTAATATTTGGCAATTTATTCTAGAATTTAATCTGGGACATAACTATATAAAATTGTGAACTGTTAAGATCTTCCATATTTCTAAACGAGCGAACGAAGCGAAAATGTGTGATAAAAAAAACATCAGTCAGAAATGTTTACTGTTGCTCGAGTTTCACACTTGAAAAACTCCTTTGTCGTAAAGTTATTCTTATGAAATCAAGTCGAGCATAAAACTGAGAGTAATCCATCATTCAACTAGATAGATAGATAGATAGATAGATAGAAGTAGACAATGAGATTGAGATAACAACACATTAAGTTAATTACATAGATAATACATTGGTAGACAGATATATATTTATAGAGAGACAGAGAAAGTGGGATGAGAATATATTGAGATAGTTAATTAGATACGACATACTGAAAGAGAGAAATAGATAGATAGATAATGAAAAGAGATAGATAATGAAAATAGATAGATAGATAGATAGATAATGAAAAGAGATAATGAAAATAGATAGATAGATAGATAATGAAAAGAGATAATGAAAATAGATAGATAGATAATGAAAAGAGATAGTTAATGAAAAGAGATAGATAGATAGATAATGAAAAGAGATAGATAATGAAAAGAGATAGATAGATAGATAGATAGATAATGAAAAGAGATAGATAGATAGATAGATAGATAATGAAAAGAGATAGATAGATAGATAGATAATGAAAAGAGATAGATAATGAAAAGAGATAGATAGATAGATAATGAAAAGAGATAGATAGATAGATAATGAAAAGAGATAGATAATGAAAAGAGATAGATAGATAGATAATGAAAAGAGATAGATAATGAAAAGAGATAGATAGATAGATAGATAGATAATGAAAAGAGATAGATAGATAGATAGATAGATAGATAATGAAAAGAGATAGATAGATAGATAGATAGATAGATAGATAATGAAAAGAGATAGATAGATAGATAGATAGATAATGAAAAGAGATAGATAGATAGAACTTTGCTGTGCTGTGGTGTGACGCTCTCTGTGGCTGAGCGACTTAAAGTTCGCCGGATCAAAGGGGAACGCAGGTTCGAACTCTGCCGGAGAGCACATATTGTTCTCAAAAGTAGCAGATCAGTTGACACTGTTTTAAAAAGGGGGGGGCGTCTACTCAAACACCTGTATACACAAAATTGTCGTTTAGCGTAAATAGATAGATTAAATGCGCTATACCTGCTGGTTGAAGAGCTTTATCGTACATACAGCGTTTTTAGATATAGATCGTTGGGACATAGAAATGAACAATGCATGCTTTCAATGTCACGCCTTCGACCTGAGATCGTTTTTGTGGGCTTTATCTGTGGACAACTGGGGAGCTTAATTGAAGTGTGGGAAAGGAGAAATAGCACATCCCGTCTCTTTTGTTTTTGTTTTTTTAGGTGGACACTTAATGAGGAAGGATGGTTTGGAAACGTTAACCCACACAGTCTATCAAGGACAGATGAGGGGAAAGCAGCGAGCCAGTTACCTGACGAGCATGGTCGAATGAATGACGGAACGGTGGACGGAATCTTAGCAAAGGCAAAAAAAAATGCCAAGAGCCACACGAGATAGAAAAGTGTGGAGAGCCATGATCGCCTCTGTTCTAAAGGGACTCTGCATATTGATGATGCTGATGAAGAAGAAGAAGAATGATTATTTATTGTTCTGACCTTGAGTTTTGTTAATTATTTAATTTTTTTTTTTTTTT